>OY728122.1:1652866085-1654116085 GCA_963277665.1 Viscum album | reverse complement strand
TTTATAACAATCATTGATTTTTATTTTGTGAAACTTTATACCCTAGATACCTAGGTTTGATGATAAATCACATGTGGTGTGAATGTTATTCCCCATGAGGCCTATTCTTGTAGTGATTTTATGTGGATTGTTCTAGTTATGATACATGTTTGTTTGATGTTATGTTTGATATGTCAATTGTATCTTAGATCATATTGTGTTGTTATTTTGTCTTGTTGCTAAGAATATAAGTTGAGAATCATTGACTATACCCCCTAGGGGGATTTTTCAAACATCTAGTCAACATTATTTGGGATATCATTTTAATAGGGATATGTCAGTCATGTTTCTGGTCTATCCCATCAAGGGGATATATGATGTAGCTGATTATTGTTCCTTTCATCATGATTCCAAAGAAGGTAGATCTTGTATCTGAGGACCCAAAATATGTTATAATTATGTGATTTATTTTTTATATCTATAACCTTTTATTTTAATGTAATTCACATTTATCTCTTATGAACTTTTGTTAAGGGTCATTGTTGGTGACTTACCGAGTCTTGTACTCACACCCTATTAAGGAATTTTAGTGCACTTGTAGATTTCATGCTTGGGGATTTGTAGAAGGGAAATTTCCTTACGGTGGATGGTGGAAAATGTTTGGAAGAGGTTATATATGATGCTGGATGGACCTTGGGATGTATGCTCCTACTTTTATTATTGGATTACCCATACATTGGGTCCTTTTGATTTGTTTTTGATTTACATTACCAGACAGGCCATTCTATTGTTATATAGTATATGTAATATTTTTATTTTGATTCTACAATGATGCTTAAACATTTATTTATTATATATGGATTTATTTTTAATTGCTTCCTTTATCAAACTCCGATGTTACCTAGTATTGAAGGTATAGTCTCTCCACACCCTTCAATAGGCCCTCACTACGAGTTGGAAACCTCTCGAATATAGGGAGTCATTCATGAGGTCATGTTGCACCCCTAAATCACACCTACTATTTCGCTTCATAGTGTTATAATAATAACTTTTTTCAATGGTTTAGAAAGTTTAACATATTATAAATTTAGTATTTTTTATATAAATTATTATTTTAATTAAAAAGATAAATTTCTATAATTTTGGGAATTTTTTTTATAAAATGGATTTATCTTTTTGGAATATATGTTTTTAAAAATTCTTGAGGTTATTTTTTATTATTTATCTTGAATAGTTGAATTTTTGGTGAATAATGAAATATGAAAAAATATGGTATTTAAAATTATAAGCTAAATACTTATAGAAATGGGTCATGGATGATTTAAGTGAACATTATTCAGAACTCACATGCACACATTACTGTATATAGTCATAATAATCAACACTATTGTTAGTCTTGATCCAAAATAATAAACTAATCAATATTAAATTCAAAAACCCCCCATCCCTGCCCCTTATAAATTCAACCCCTTACCACCCATAATCCCCACACCTTATAAGATTTATAGATATATCAAACTCTACTAATTTCTCTCCCTAACTACTTGACCCACATATAAGTAGTTATATTATAACCAAAAGGCCATTACAAAGATCCTTATGGGGTGTCCTAGGAGGGGACATCGATAGGAGAAGGTAATAAGTTCAACCAAGATTTTTAATATTTCTTCCTCTTCATCCTAAAAAACATTCCACCCAACAAGACATAATGACTCTAGTATAATAAATATATAATAATTTTATTTAATTAATTGAATATAATTTATCAAAACTTGTTTTTTTCATTCTAAAACTAAAATTATTTTTCATATTATGATTTATTCACCACCTTCATGAACAACATACTTCATTTTTATAAACCACCTTCATGGAAGGTTATATAAATGAAATTGATTTAAATATGATGATAATAACTATATTATAACTTATTTCATGTTTTTGAATGTATTAAAATAATTTAATTAAATAAAATGAATCTAGTTCATGATGTTCGATAAAACCACCAAAATAAACTAATTGTATTACTATAACATTATACTAATTTAATCACCCCTATTTCAAAAGACATATGAGTATTTATGATTATTTATACTTTTAAAATAAAATTAATATAATTTAATTTCTGTTATATATTTTTATCCCCACTTCTTAATAACTTAAATAATTATTCACAAACTAAAGTGTCATTTGAACCATGAAAAAAATGCCCTTAGGATATTTGAAATAGAAAATACATCTTAGTTAAATATACCTAAATTAACATAAATACATGATAATGAATAAAAATTGTTAGAATATGGTTCTCAATAATGTATTTAATAAATTTAATTTCATTATTCAGGACATTAAGTGAAGGTGTCGAGAAATTTCGGACCTGACTTAAGGGAGATTTCGAACCACTCTCTTTTATTTTTGGTCAGGAATTTTCCTTTAAAACTCACTTCTTCACAATATTACTCTCATTTAATGATTTAATATTCTATATAAATATCTCCCTCACATATATACCTAATTTTTAGTACCTCCATTTATTGGGTGATATATACGTTTTTATGTTTTCCTTCCCAATTTCATTTATTAAGAAACCCCATTTAAAAGGAACCTCTCTATTTCTTACCCCATTACAAAAATAATTCATAAAATTTTTTAAACTATCCATGGTTTCTAAAATTACACATTTCATTATTCAAATAAATTTAATTCATTTCCAGTTTTTGTGGATATTATTATTCTCTTACCCTATTTAATTATTCTTTACCCTTTCCCATAAAAACCCTCTTAAGAGGTACATTTACAAAGTAATCACTCTACTCATTTTCATGTTTTCAGGTCACATTTTAATATTTTTTCTTTGAGTGTTATTAAATTTCATCTATGAACATAAAATATGTAATTCCACGACCCCAGCTACCCGGAGTCGGTGCATTATTTCGTAACATTGGCATGATCACAAAGATCAAGTCTTGAAAGACTGATTAGTTTTGTAGCCTTGGAAACACTAGATACATTCATAAATGTTACATTACATCATAAAGTGAAAAACTACAATAAAAAAGTCTCCATAGTCCACACTAATATCCTTTTCTGACTATCCCTATAGGTCATTCATAAAATATTTCTTCAGATCCTGGAAAATATTAAAACATTGAAAGGGGTGAGCTCAGATGCTCAGTAAGGATAACAATATTGCAGAAGCTTTCATAAATAAACAAAAACATTTAAGTAAATGCATAACTAAAAAAAGACTTCTAAACTTGAACTTCAACATAATATGGAAAAACTAAAATAAAATAATTCCATTTACTTATTCACATGGATATTCTACTGGCCTAATAATCACATGCAATATCAATAACCACTTTCATAATGATGGAATGCATAATGCCAGACTATCATAACTACGTAGCCAAGGCCTCGTGTCAAGACTACAAATAAGATTTTGTCTAGGCCTCGTGCCAAGAAATTAGTTTGTCTCATGAGACCTATCGATGCATCGAGGAGCTATAACGGGCTCCAGCCGTCACTTATTAAGTCCAATGCATTCCTCATATGAATAGGTTTAAACATATCATAAACCATAACATAATCGTATCACATAAAACATGCATAAAGGAAAAATAATATTTTCACACTTCAATCACAAGATATCAATACAACACATTGATATAATAAAAACTTTATCAAAACCATTTTCAATACCAAAATAAATGAAAAGTAAAACATGGTATTTATTTTTCTTTTTTTAAAAAAAATTATGGCTTATAGAGGAAGCTGAAACACAAATAATAGTAACGGTGGCGGAGAAGTCGTTGTCACCGCATACATAAGAAAAAACATTCCTTTTTTAGTTTAGTAGAAACTATTCGTATAAAAATATTCCTTTTGAATAAAATTAAAAGTCAAAGGTGTTTATACACCGTATAAATGAAAGTTGTGTATAAAACCATATATGCCTCAATGAAGGAGATTGAGACGAAATCCTTACAAAGATCATTTTTAAAATAAAATAGATCTATTATTTGTATTACTATAAGTAAACATAAATAAAGTACAAATACAAGATAGGACATAATAATATCATGACATAATTTGAAAGTAGGATATTAACCCAAAGAATGGAAATTGTGTTAAGAAATTCCCTTACCCCGTGTCCGACTTGACTCGACCGCTCTTTATCCTCCTGAATAATAAACTAGAGTTAATCTATACTTTCTTAAGAACCTTTTTCAAGTTAGTTCTCCCTTTTATATCACTTATTAAAATGTTACGAAAATTATGTAGTCTTTTATGTTAATAACGGCCGTTTTGTCGATCTTTGGTACTTGAGTCAACAATAAACTTCCTATAATTACAAGTTGTTTATGTGGTAGAATATCCATTATCTCCAGAATTATATTCAAGATTTATATATCATATATATCATGTATATACAGTATATACATTCATTCATAATATTACGTAACATTTAGAGGTAAGAAATGAAATGCACCATTCATAGAGACGGTAAGCCGTATGTACGCATGAACGCTACTTTCATTTATATTTCGTATTTAATGGAATGAAATCATAATGATATAAAGGTATGATATAATTCCAGTATAATATCATATATAATATCATTTACTCCATTCTTTATACATCCCACATATGTAATTAACGATTCAAATCACTTTGAGGGGGCGGTAGTCCGCACTTCCTAAAATGAAATTATCACGTTTACCCATAATGGAAATCATAAAGGTATGAGATAAATGAGAAATACAGAAGCATAAGAAAAACATAAACATAATATATATCATATATAAATATAGTGAAATCTTAATGGCCACCTTTGAAGGTGATATATGAGTGTTGAACAATCATCGTTTCGTGAGACAGAAATTCGCCATCCACAGAAACAGTATGTTCCTTAACCATTAGATGTAGGTGTGTGTAAGTGTATCTTGAATCCTTCTTATAAAAACATACTAGTATATTGAATATAATTTTTTTGTTACAAAATAAAGGAATAAAAAGCATTTAAGGGGTTGGAGAAGCAAAAAAAAAAACAAAAGGACATTAGAGAAGACATTACCTTAAAATCGGGTAACTCTTTTTTGATTTGAGCCAAAGGCTTCCTTGGGTAGAATTCTGACCAAAGTGAGGCTTCTAGGAGTAAGATAGGGAAGTTGAGAGAGTATTTTGTCAGAGGTTTGCCGAGCCAAATGGCTTGGAAGGTGTGAATAAGGTGGTAGTGGTGGGGGCCTTTTATAAGAGGAGAGGAGGGGCACTCTTGGAAATATTGAAATATTACTTTATTATGAAATGCTTTTCAGATTCTAAAGGTCCCAAAATGATATATTTTGATGCTAAGGTGATAAGGGTTCGAACTATTTACATCCAATAGGTTTTAGACAATTTTAAGCCTTAGATTTTACATTATCTTTCCATTTTATTTAAATCGTTAATTAATGAGGTAATTGTTGCATCATCATGGTGTCATAAATATTTTAATTTATTTAATGTCTAAAAATTATAAAAAAATTACCATGATGTAGGAAATCTTTTTATCTTTCCAATTAATATTTATATTCTAAAAGTTAACTTATATAACTCCATGTAATAATTGTTTTAGTAAAACAACACATGTTTGTGACAATTTTATTTTTACTTTAAATAAAAAGTTATTAATGTCATTTTCTTACCCAAGTGGCTCCATGGGGTCCCCAAGTTGACCCATGGATTGTCTTGGTCGGCCATGACTCATCCAATAAGGATAGGACAAGTTTAAGGGTATTTTCATATTTTTTATAATATCATGTTTACCTTAAATTTTCCTAATTACCTTTAATCACGATTAATTAAACTTAAAAGTTACTGTTCACCAAAAAAATTATTTTAATTCCATTGAACCACATTTTACTTCCTAATGAAAACCATATATGTCGGATTTTTGAAATTAAATTCATAGAAGCGGTAAAGTTTCATTTAAATGAAAAATCAGTTTTTTAACTACCACTTAGTGGTTTCACTATTCATCAAAAATTGAAGTTTTTCAGAACAATGCCAAAATTTCACCCTAAGCTATAATTGATATTCTGAATTAAAAAATGATGTCTATTTTAAAAAATTCCAAACCAAAAAGTTTCATTAAATAATTTTATAATTAATTCCCACTGTCACAACAAATAACGTGTTTTTAAGAAACAATATATATCAAAAGATTGACAATTGTTTATGTCCAATTTCAAAGTGAAATTAATTCTAATGAACACCATTGGATAAAATGGTAAAAATATATTCTAATTATACTTTAAAACCACTCAATATTATAATTTATCACTATAATTTATTTTGATTAAAAATGTTGTTTTTAAGTATTTTTCACTATTCATAAAAAATTGGAAGTTCTCAGAAAAATACCAAAAATTCAACATAGGCTAATTTAAATATTCTGAATCCATAAATTAAGTCAATTTTGAAATACAAAATATATACAATTTCAAAAAGTGGGTATTACTATTCATAATGGTCATTTTGATTGGTCGCGGTGCGTTAAAATCTCGAACTTGCGTACAATGCAAGCTATTGCATTATTGAAAAAGAAGAGTATCGTGGAAGCTCAGGGTGTTACATTCTCCCCTCCTTCAATAAATTGCGCCATCACAATTTGAAATTTTTCTTTGAAAATAAAAGGTTGAAAATAGAAAATACCTTTTTGGAAAACCCACATCAGAAATAGGGTTAATAAAAATATAACATTAAAAGAAAGAAAGAGAGGTACAAAGGTCACCCGAGATAGCCCATACTAGGATTATATGAAAATATGGATATGGAGGGAAAACAAACCATCAAGGTCTGATGGAGAGTGGTAGAAAATATGATTAGGAGAAAGTTAACCACAAGAAAATCACAAACTTGTGATTGGTTAAACGGTCATTGAATCCCCAGTTGGAAAAGTTAACCGACAACGTTTTTGTTTTAAGTTACCTTTCATAAAGTTGAGGAATTTATTTAAGAGATTCACTAAGAACATAAGGAAATATACTTACTTTTTATTTAGGATTTCATTCTTTAATAAATTTTTACCACGAACCCATCTTTCACTCTAAATGGAAACAAAACTCAAAAATATTCTATTTATCCTAATTGTATATGGTTCAAAATTTTACCACATACCATTTAGATTAGGAAAACTATTTTGTAATAACCAGGGACTTCCTGTAGGCTAGTGGTAGGTAATAAAGTCCTGTTGCACTATGGTTGTGGGTTCGATTCCTGCAGCTTTGTCCGACGCGACAGGTTATCCCCCACCTTACAAGTTGTCCTTTTCCTAAAAATATAGTATTATAATATTCCAAAAATAATCTTCAGAAATGTTTTAACCTTAAATAATACTATCCCAAGATCAACTTAATCCATTCCAACCTTTATAGTTATCCAAAATAACTCTGTATAGAATTTCTCTAAAAGGTATCCAAATTCCAAAATCAATTGTAACATAAGATTCCCCAAACAAATTAAAGTTTCTCTTATTGTCACATACTAAAAATATGATTACCTTCGTCATATTAAAACCATAATGAAACAACAAGTACTGCATTACAATCCTTATATATATCACATTATTCTTATAACCAGAATAAAATCTTTGAGTCCAAAAGCACCAATACATTAATTATTCCACTTCAACTATAGTAATAGCATAAGATTGTCCTTGATCCCTTGGCCTAATCTGAGGTAAGTTTCCCTAACTCTTAGGACATTCATTTGAATAATGCCCCATTTCCCTAAAATTGTAGCATTCAACATTGATAGCCTCTTTCTTTCCCTTGCAATCACGAGCCTTTTGACCTTTTTCTCCACATTTGTAACAAACTCCCATTCCTTTTAGGAAACAACTGGGGTGATTCTTCCCAAAATTATCGAATAATGAAAAATACTTCTTTCCCTTTTTCCCTTTATCTGTCTCTTGTTCCACCGTTCTCTTCTTCTCTTTCTTTACTTTATTGTCATAAGATTTAGAGAATTCCTTTTCTGTCTTGATAGCACATGAGACAAAATCTTAATACGACGAGAAAGATTGTGAGACTAAGGCTCGATGGAGAAACGGTTTTAACCCATCAATGAAATAATCAATATTACTTCTTGGGTTATGTATATAATCTCCTGCATGCCTCGCTAACCTTGTAATGTTAGCCTCATACTTTGTGACATTCTCATCCACCTTTTTTCTCAGACTTAGAAATTTCCTTTCCATATCTGCCCGATGGTCATGAAGAAAGTATTTTTCTAAGAAAATCTCTTTGAACTCTCTCCATTCCATATTCGATAATTCATCATCTTCCTTTGTATTTTGAATCAATGACTACCATTGATCAGCATCTCCAGTGAGGTGGTAAACTGCCATGATAACCTTTTCCCTTTCACTACTCCCCAAGTCATGTAATATTTTCTCTAAGAAATTTGTCCATTGCTCAGATACTAAGGGATTAATACTCCCATTGAATTTTGGTGTTTGTTGCCTCATGAAGCGGTCTAACATTGATCCTCCACGTTGCGGATCAGGGTGCTCCATATGAGTAAGGTTATTATTCATAACCTGAGTGAGTTTTCCCAGTATGGTGATAAGTTTATTAGCACTAGTTGTATCTCCAACTCCACTATAATTATCTTGAGTAGGAGGGAAATTCCTACATGGAGTGCGTGCATTGATACAGTTTCCATTCCTCCCACTAGGTGCCATTTCTAAACAATGGCATAAACAAGATTAGTTTATGAACCAAAATACATAATTCCATAATTGTATGACACTTAACATAAATTGAACTATAATCATAAAAATGTTTTCTTTGAGGATGTATATAATCATAAACTCTTCATAATGGTTTTTAATGAAAATGAGAATTATCCTAACAATATCCCCCGGTAGTGTCGTAACCAAGAGTGAAGCAAGGCCTGTTGTCGTGCACTAGTTCTCATTCAAGTCTAGCTCAAATCAGTGTTTTTGGGTTTTACCCATATGTACATCTGTTCCAGAGCCGCCTCTACCTGCTCATATCCAGACAGGGATGTATTGCTCGGAAAACTCACAAAATCTCTATAATACCAAAATTCTAGGAAGTTCTTCTATACTAATCCTCAAAGTCTATCTTCGAGCTATGTGCTCTAATCAGAGTTTATCTAAATCTAGCTTCCAAGGATAGTACTAAACTGCCTCTGATACCAACTGTAACGCCCCGACCCCAGCTACCCAGAGTCGGTGCATTACTTCATAACATTGGCATGATCACAAAGATCACGTCTTGAAAGACCGATTAGTTTAGTAGCCTTGGAAACACTAGATACATTCATAAATGTTACATTACATCATAATGTAAAAAAACTAAAATGACAAAGTCTACATAGTCCACACTCATATCCTCTTTTGACTATACCTACAGGTCATTCATAAAACACTTCTTCACATCCTGGAAAATATTAAAACATTGAAAGGGGTGAGCTCAGATGCTCAGTAAGGATAACAATATTGGAGAAGATTTCATAAATAAAAAAAACATTTAAGGCAACGTATAACTAAAAAAAGCCTTTTAAACTTGAACTTCAACATAATATAGAAAAAGTAAAATGAAATAATGCCATTTACTTATTCGCATGGATATTCTACTGGTCAAATAATCACATGCAATATCAATAACCACTTTCATAATGATGGAATGGATAATGCCAGACTATCATAACCACGTAGCCAAGGCCTCATGCCAAGACTAAAAATACGATTTTGTCAAGGCCTCATGCCAAGACACTAGTTTGTCTCATGAGACCTGCCGATGCATCAAGGAGTTATATCGGGCTCCACCTGTCATTTATTAAGTCCAATGCATTCCTCATATGAATAGGTTTAAACATATCATAAACCATAACATAATCGTATGAAATAAAACATGCATAAAGAAAACATAAGATTTCCACACTTCAATCACAAGATATCAATACAACACATTGATATAATAAAAACTTTATCAAAACCATTTTCAATACCAAAATAAATGAAAAGTAAAACATGGTATTTATTTTTGTTTTTTTAAAAAAGTTATGGATTATAGACGAAGCCGAAACTCAAATAATAGTCACAGTGTCGGAGAAGTCGTTGTTGCCACATACGTAAGAAAAAACATTCCTTTTGTCTTTTAGTAAAAACGCTTCGTATAACAATATTCCTTTTGAATAAAAGTAAAAGTCAAAGGGGCTTATACACCGTATAAATGAAAGTTGTGTATAAAACTAAATATGCCTCAATGAAAGAGATTGAGACGAAGTCCTTACAAAGATCATTTTTAAAATAAAATAGATCTATTATGTGTATTACTATAAGTACACATAAAGAAAGTACAAATACAAGATAATACATAATAATATCATGACATAATTTGAAAGTAGGAGACTAACCCAAAGAATGGAAATTGGGTTAAGAAATTCTCTTACCTCGTGTCCGAATTGACTCGACATATCTTTATCCTCATGAATAATAAACTATAATTAATCTCTACTTTCTTAAGAACCCTTTTCAAGTTCATTATCCCTTTTATATCACTTATTACAATGTTACAAAAATTATGTAGTCATTTAAGTTAATAATTGTCGTTTTGTCGATCTTTGGTACTTGAGTCAACAATAAACTTCTTATAATTACAAGTTGTTTTTGTGGTAGAATATCCATTATCTCCAAAATTATATTCAAGATGTATATATCATATATATCAGGTATATCCAGTATATACATTCATTCATAATATTACGTAACATTTAGAGGTAAGAAATGAAATGCACCGTTCATGGAGACGGTAAGTCGTACGTACGCAGGAAAGCTACTTTCATTTCTATTTCATATTTAATTGAATGAAATCATAATGATATAAAGGTATGATATAATTCCAGTATAATATCATATATAATACCATTTACTACATCCTTTATACATCCCACATATGTAATTAACGATTCAAATCACTTTAAGGGGACGGTAGTCCACACTTCCTAAAATGAAATTATCGCGTTTACCCATAATGGAAATCATAAAGGTATGATATAAATGAGAAATACAGAAGCATAAGAAAAAAATAAATATAATATATATCATATATAAATATAGTGACATTTTAATGGCCTCCTTTTAAGGAGTTATATGAGTGTTGAATAATCATCGTTTCGTGAGGCAGAAATTCGCCATCCATAGAAATAGTATGTTCTTTAACCATTAGATGTAGGTGTGTGTAAGTGTAGCTAGAATCCTTCTAACAAAAAAATCCTAGTATATTTAAGATACTATTTTGGTTACAAAATAAAGGAATAAAAAGAGTTTAAGTGGTTGCAGAAGCAAAATAAAACAAAAGGACATTAGAGAAGACATTACCTTAAAATCGGGTAACTCTTTTTTGATTTGAGCCAAAGGCTTCATTGGGAAGAATTATGCCCAAAGTGAGGCTTCTAGGAGTAAGAGAGGGATGTTGAGAGAGTATTTGGTCAGATTTTGGCCAAGACAAATGGCTTGGAAGGTGTGAATAAGGTGGTAGTGGTGGGGGCCTTTTATAAGAGGAGAGGAGGGGCACTCTTGAAAAGATTGAAATGTTACTTTATTATGAAATGATTTTCGGATTCTAAAGGTCCCACAATGATATATTTCAAGTATAAGGTGATAAGGGTTCTAAATATTCCCATCCAATAGGTTTTAGACAAGTTTAAGCCTTATATTTTACATTATCTTTCCATGTTATTTAAATCGTTAATTAATGAGGTAATCGTTGCATCATCATGGTGTCATAAATATTTTAATTTATTTAATGTCTAAAAATTATAAAAAAATTACCATGCTCTAGGAAATCTTTTTATCTTTACAATTAATATTTATAGTCTAAAAGTTAACTTATATAACCCCATGTAATAATTGTTTTAGTAAAACAACACATGTTTGTGACAATTTTATTTTTACTTTAAATAAAAAGTTATTAATGTCATTTTCTTACCCAAGTGGCTCCATGGGGTCTCCAAGTTGAACCATGGATTTTCTTGTTCATCCATGACTCATCCAATATGGGTAGGACAAGTTTAAGGTTTTTTTCATATTTTTTATAATATCATTTTTACCTTAAATTTCACTAATTACCTTTAATCGCGATTAATTAAACTTTAAAGTTACTATTCACCAAAAAAATTATTTTAATTCCATTGAATCGAATTTTACTTCCTAATGACAACCATGTATGTTGGATTTTTGAAATTCAATTCATAGAAGTGGTAAATTTTCATTTAAATGAAAAATCTATTTTTTAACTACCACTTAGTGGTTTCACTATTCATCAAAAATTGAAGTTTTTCAGAACAATGCCAAAATTTCACCCTAAACTATAATTGATATTCTGAATTAAAAAATGATGTCTATTTTAATAAATTCCAAACATATAAGTTTCATTAATTAATTTTATAATTAATTCCCGCTGTCACAACAAATAACGTGTTTTTAAGAAATAATATATATCAAAAGATTGACAATTGTTTATGTCCAATTTCAAAGTGAAATTAATTCTAATGAACGCCATTGGATAAAATGGTAAAAATATATTCTAATTATACTTGAAAACCACTCAATATTATAATTTATCACTATAATTTATTTTGATTAAAAATGTTTTTTTATGTATTTTCCACTATTCATAAAAAATTGGAAGTTCTCAGAAAAATACCAAAAATTAAACATAGGCTAATTTCGATATTCTGAATCCATAAATGAAGTCAAGTTTGAAATATAAAATATATATAATTTCAAAAAGTGGGTATTACTATTCATAATGGCTATTTTGATTGGTCGTAGTGCTTTAGAATCTCGAACTTGCGTACAATGCAAGCTATTGCGTTATTGAAAAAGAAGAGTATCATGGAAGTTCAGGTTGTTACAAAATAAATATTTATTCCCTTATTTAATAGAAATCATTATGATATACCATTAGTTTGTTCTATAAGACATGATTTTATTACGAATTTATATTTTATGGGGTTTTCCAAGGCTTATGCATTATGGTTTATTTCCTTAGGTGGACCACATATTCATGTACATGTTATGATGGGTGCAATGAGATTTCACTCCAATGAATTGGGTAATCTTTATATATCATGAGATTATATTTATGGGATCATGAAGTAATCCTAATCTATTATGGGACTCTGTCCACCAAGTTTTGATGTCTCAACTGTGAGGCTTCAATTATGCTTATGATGCAAGGTATTGTGATGTTTCCTAATCCTTATTATTCCTTTATTCATTTATTCCATATTATTTATTTCATTCCTTAATTTACCTTGTCCATTATGATATCATGTTATGTTATTTAACTCATACTATATTCTCTTTTATTAGGTTTATTCGACTAATGGTCTCTATTTCTCACAACTTGTGTTTATGTATCCCTCAAGTCATTCAATATAGTTTTGAAATCTCAAAGTGATTTAGGAGCTCAATATAATTATTTTTAATTTTATTTTCTTTCAATGTTTTATGTACCTATTATTCTAATGACACTAGGCCTTTGTATCCTTAGGTTGTGTTTGATGGATATTTATGTTAAAAATATTATAATAATATGTGTAAGAGGATTAGTTCACTATAGTAGGAATTAAATAAATTTCTAGTGATATTAGGGTATTAAGAAATGAATAAATAAGTAAAACCCCCAGGGATAATCCTATGTATAGAAGAACATATAGGAATTTTGGTAATGTATAGAGAATGTGGTTTACAAGAATTGAAATCCATGTGTTTGAATACAAGTAAATGTGTCTCAACCATGGATATACATAGGCGTAATAAACACAAAAGGGTTCACTAGGTATTAAATTTTAATGTACCTTGTGAGTGAAAAAGTGGCCTTTCAACACACCTGGTTTGACACTCTTGGGGGTTGTTCTATGAAAAATTTACCAACACTTTACGAACAATTATGAAGGACTTGAATGGATTTTTAGGTTAGAAACAATTAACAGGAAAATTAACATGAATAACCTAGATTGAAACATAGAGACTCCTAATTTATGATATAAATTTCAATTATATGTTATTAATTTTTATGTATATAGTTTCTATATTTATATTCTTATTAGTTTAAACATTCTCATCCTTAATTTTTCTTTTATTTTTGGTAATGGTGGAAAATAATAGGAAGCGTTCCAATAACTAATGTGAACTATTATGTGATGATTTTACTAATTATATAAATAATATAATGGCAGTGGGAGCTGACCAATTCAAAGAAATACTAGCTCAAATGACTCAATTTATGAACAAAAAATTGAATCATGTGGGACTCCCTTCTTCTCAAAATAATGAGCAAGTTATTGATGTGTCCTTTATGTGAAAAATGAATCCAACATTTAGTGGATATTTTGATACCATCATAATATAATAATAGATTAACTCGATTGAGGAAATATTCTCTCTCCTCTAATTCTATGAACAAGAGAAATTTTTTACTTCCAATTTATCACTTGAGGGAGAAACAGATTAGTGGTGGACACCAGTCAAGAACAAAAAACCCAAGGAGAAAATCAAATACATGGAATAGGAAGGATTCAAGAAAATATCATTTAAGAAATAATTTCCCCAAAATTTCCATCTTAAAATGGAAAGGACTTCCATTGACAAAATAAAAGTTAAGATAAGTCTACTGGGGATTATGAGGCAAATTTAACAAGGCTTGCATGATACACCTATGGATTTTTCATCGACACCAAAAGTAATGTGAACCAATTATTTAGTATATTAAATCAGATTCTATGAAAATATTTAATAAATTGTGAATTTGATAACTATGAATAGACTATTCATTGTTCCCCTAAGGTTGAGATAGTGATTTTTTATTTTCAGTGGTATCAAGATTTTAGAGATAAAAAGAAAAAAATGGAGTTTAATTCGGTTTGATCAAAAGATAAATCTCATGGAGGAAGAGAACCCAACTACCCATGCGTCAAAAGTGTGTTAAGATTCATTCCAAAAACCATCTTAAGGGAAAATGGATATGTTTAATGTGTGTATGAGAGGGTACTTATGATAATCAATACCTGAGGGAGATGAAGAAGCCCACTAATGAAAAAGAAGAAAAGAGGTTTCGGATCAATATCCAACTCATGGTCCAGTGTTTCAACTACAAGGAAAAAAACATTATAGATGATAATTACCTAGGGAAAGGGTTTTCATACATAATAAATGATAACTCCCTCTAAGTCCAAGAGAGAATGTAATGGCTTATAATCTCATTATTACTAAGGTAGTCTCTGATAATGATATTGTGATAGGTACACTAGTTATTCAATCAATAATGGTGAACATATTATTTTATTCTAGTCAAAAAAATTCTATAATATAATTTTTCTTTAGTATAACTATTCAAAAGCCTCCTCAGAACATAGAGGTTGAGTTATCCATGAGAATTTAAAATAGTGAAATTATTGAATCCCATGTATATAACTCTTCCCCAGTCAATTTTTCTGGACCGAACCTCACAAAAAAATCTTATCATACATTCTTTAGCATTATTTTATGATATAATAGGCATTTATTGGTTGTCTTTGTATAAATACAACAACAAATTCCATTATAGGAAAATCAATATCCATATCACGAGTCATCCCCCAATTTTGTATAAGTGTAAGGATGAGGATATATCCCATTTGGAATCTTCTTCTCAAGAATGGATATTATTTCCCTATTAGAAACAATATCTAGAATAAATTATTTAGAAAAAGGGGTGAATCCGACATAAATAGATGACTTTTTTTAGGTATGATATAGATATATTTCTTGACGATTTTACTAGTCATCATCCTGGTTGAGAGGTTGAGTTATCAATTAAACTTATACCTAGAACTATGACCATACCAAATACCTTGTATAAAGCATACACCATTGAGTTAGAAGATATAAAGAAGAAATTACAAGAAAATCTAGACTATGTTTTTATATTCTTGTGTGAGTCACCATGGGGTGAATTCATCCTCTTCATTAAGAATAAGGATGGGTTGATACATATCTACATTGATTATCAAAAACTCAAAAAAATCATGATAAAGAAATTGTATGCCCTGAAACTGATTGATGAATTCTTTAATCAACTAATGGGGCTATGTACTTCAATAAGGTATAACTACAATAAATATATAACTAATTTATGGAAAAGAAGAAATATATTCCCAATAACACCTTTTAATAAGGTATAGAAAATACGAGTTCATGGTGATTTCCTTCTGGATCATTAATGCTCCAAAAAATTTCATGGACATAATGAATAGAGTCTTTAGAGATTAGCTCAATAAATTTGTGGTATTATTTATTCATGATATCCTAATACAATCCAAAAGTAAGGAGGATCTTGAGGATAATTTTAGTAGTGTGCTAAAGAAATTGTGAAAGGATAAGATATTTGTAATGTATAGTAAATGTGATTTTTGGATGGAGGAAGTATCATTATCAGGGTATGTTATCACAAAAAAATGAATATATTTGGATCCTTAAAAAGATAAATTCAATTAAGGAGTTTCTTAGAACAACATATTTTATTAATATCTATAGTTTCCTTCGAATATGTTGGTACTATTGATGATTTTTGGGAAGCTTCTCATAATTTTTATACTCTTAAACAAATATAACATGAAAGGGAGTAAAGTTTAATGGAATAATTTATTTGAAGAGTACTTCAAGGAATTGGATAGGAGGATTATCACTATACCAGTACTTGCACTACCCTCAAATGGGAACTCTTTTTTGGTATACAATGATGCTTTAAATAAGGGGTAGGTTTGTTTATTAATTAAAAATGATAAAGTGGTAGCCTACAACTTAAAGTATTTTAATGTTCTTGATTATAACTATCTAACACATGATATGGAGTTAGTTTTAGTGATATTTTCATTTAATATTCTCTGGCATTATCTATATGGGGAGAGGTGTGAAATATATATTGATCATAAAATCCTCAAATATATTTTCACATAGAAGGAGAATAATATTTTCCAGTGAATATGGTTAGATCTGATCAAGAAAAATGACTACTCAGTCAATTACCATCTTGGGAAGGAAAATAAATTTGTAGATAATATAAGTAGAAAATATCTTACAAGCATATTATTAATTAGTATTGGGAGGGATCCAATATTATTAAACTTTAAAATAATGTACATGGAATTAATAAAGGAGGGAACTACATACTACTTAATACAAATGTTCTCTCAGATATCTATCTTAAAAAAGATAATGTATGTTCAAAGGGATAATGTGGAAGTAAAGAAGAAGGTGGATGATATAAGAAAAGGGAAATCCACATAATTAAAAACTGATGAAGAAGAAGTTGTAATATTTGGGTCATGGCTATGTGTACCTTAAAATCCTTAGATAAATAATCTTTTATTGAATATGTTAGTGGTACAATTTGAGCATGATATCTCTTTTAAGGAGTAGGTAGGGATTATCTTGGACTGTATAGATAAATTTCTGTGAAACAAGACTACTCGTCATGTCAAAATAATATAGAAAAATCATAAGCACAGAGACATGACATGGGAACAAAAGGAAGCTATGAAATTTATGTAACCTCGTCTATTTTTTTATCTTAGCGGGTAAAATGATATTTTGAGGTTGAAATATATTAAGGGGGGAATACTATAATGACCTATAATTTTATCAATGTAATTTACTTTATAATTTTATAGATGTGTCATATTTAGTTATGTAGTATTAGATAAAGAATATGCACCACATTATATAACAAAAAACAATTTATTATATTTACATGAACATTACATTTAGAGAATAAATATAGCCAAAGTAATTTAAAGTGTTTTAATGGGACAAATATTGAAAATAAGATAACTACAACATAAAGAGTTTTCTTTTATTGACCCTTAGAATGATCATACTCATGAAAAACATTGTACAAATGTAAAAAATATTAATGTAATATTCATATATATTTATATAACCTGGAGGTAAAATAGAAATTAATGAAAAATGAATGAAATATGAGGTATTTATAGATGGTAAAGAACCCATATAACCATTACAAATCTGACCATTGGAATAGGATTCTAACCAATAGAATAGTAATCTTACCTTTAGGAATAATAACATGGTTTGTAGAATATTAAACTCACCAATGTAATTGTAAAATAATTTTTATGTATCATATAAAATGAAAATATAATAAATTTATATCATCCTGTAGATAAATATTTTTTTTTAAAATGATAAAACAAGGGTATGTATTTTTATAAAACATGTAAGTTTAATTTATATTTTTATAAAAAATATAAAAATTTGAAATAGAATTTTTTATCAAAATATTGTTTCATAAAAAATATGTAGTTGTATTATGATGATAATATAATTCTTGGAAACCATAAGTAATTTTTTAAGTGGGTCAAAAAGTTAAACATATTATAAAAATTAGTAATTTTCAAATAAATGAAGAACTTATTTTAAAAATTTATTTATCAAATTTATAAAATAATTTTTAAAAAAGGGATTTCATTTTTTTGAATGTAAACTTTAATAAATAATTAAGGTTAATCTTTGGTATTTTTATGAAATAGTTGATTTTTTGGTGAAAAATGAAACATGAAAAAACACAGTATTTACCATTATAAGAAAAATACAAGCAGAAATGAGTAATGAATGATGTAAGTGAATATTAGTTTTAACATAAAAGAACAAATTTCAATATATTTTCATAGTAATCAAATTGGTATTCTTGGGCCAAAATAATAAACTAATCAATATTATATTCAAAAACACCTACCTCTCCTCCCCTTACAAATACTACATGTCACCCCCTTCTCCTCACACATTCAAAGCTATGGGGATTGATAAAACTATAACCATTTCACTCACAAATCCTCCTACCCACATTCAAGGAGTTCTGGTCTTACCAGAAGACCATTCCAAGGGGCCTTATGGGGTGTCCTAAAGAGGATACATCCAAAGAAAAATATAATACTCTCAACCAAGATTTTTAATATTTATTCCTCTTTATCCTCAAAACCAATTCTAGCTAACACGATATATTGAATCCAATGTGATAAATATTATATAATTGTATTGTATTAATGAAATATCAATTATCGAACCACTTTTCTTTTTATTCTAAAATGAAAATGATTTTTCATATTATGGGGGTTCACAACCTCCATCAGCAATATACATAGTTTTTCCCCCTCACCTTCATTGATGGTTATAGAAGTGATATAATGGTTAAATATGATGATAATAAATATATTATAACTTATTTAATGTTATTGTGTTTATTAAAAACATTGAATTAGTTAAAATGAATCTATTTCACGAAGGTTGGTAAAACCACCTAAATGTAGTAACTGTATTATGATATTTTTTGTACTAAATGAATTACCCCTATATCAGAATACATATGGTTATTTGGGAGTATTTAAACATATAGGATGACCTGAATATAAATTCATTTCAATTATATAGTTTTATTACAATTTTTAAATTTCTTCAATAACTATCGAAAAAATAAATCGACCTTGGAACCATGAATCAAACGACCAAGGGACAGCGGAAAAAAATATCTAAATTAAATTACTCTAAATTAATATAAATTATAGTTAATAAATAAAATATATTAGAATAATTTTCTTAATCATATATTTAATAAATATAATTGTATGATAGATGACATTACATCAAATTGCAGAGTGAATCCCGACCTGAGGGAACTTACAAACCATAATTCTTTATTTTGGGTCATTCCTTTTCCTCTAAAACTCACATAATAACACTATTATTATCATGTGATTATTTAATATTATATATATATATAAATATTTGTTCTAGAAACATATATGATGACTTATTATTACCATTATTTGTGGGGGATGTATATGTTTTTGAGGTTTTAGTCTCAATTTAATTCATGAAACAAACCCAATTAAATAGAACTTATATGTTTCTTACCCCATTTTAAGCACTACACCTTAAAATGTTTTAAATAAACCATGGTTTCTAAAATTTAATATTTTATTTCAGAAAAAAATTAGTTCATTTCTAGGTTTTCTATGAAAGTTATTATTCCATTACCCTCCTTAATGGTTCTTTACCCTTTCCCTAAAACACTTCTTAAGTAGTATATTTCCAAAGTTACCTCCCCACACCTTTTCATGTCTTCACTTCATTTGGTTGTCATTTTTATTTTCCCATTTTTATTTTTCATCTATGAACTTCCAATAATGATTTGGTCTCATGTTTCATGAAAACCACTATCATATGGAATTTGGTTATGCAATAAGACATGATTATGTAACCCATTTCCATTTAATGGGGTTTTTCAATTCTTATGCCTTATGTTTTATTTCCTTATATTGAACACATGTTCAAGGACATTTTAAGAAGTGTGTTCCTAAACATTGATTCAATGGATTGGGTATTGTTTTTATCTAATGAGATGATATGTATGGGATTAGGGAGTAATCATTGTAACAACCCGAAATTTTGAATTAATATGTTTTTTCATGAAAATATATGTTTTACTATGTCATAATAAATAAAAATATACAAGTATAAATGAAATGTGACCATCATGTTTTGACTTTTATCTGATCTTCGGTTAATATGACCATTGGAAACAATAATAATTTTTAATGTTAAAATTATTATTTATAAATAGATATGATAATGGATAATTAATGCAGAAAGAAGAGTCAATGGCATCATCCAGTAGAATTGGGCCATACGAAGCTCATTTATTAGAGCTTGGGAAGGAGGTAGCATCACTAGACCTCACTCTAGACCAATCCCAAGTTGAGCTTCAACAAGTCAATATTGAACGAAATTACATACATGAGAAGTTCAAGTTAGTGTAGATTACCACTCAGGGGAAGTTATCTGAGACTCCCAAAGAGTCCATCACCATCACACACCTTAACCTTAGGTCATATGAGGGTGTTTTAAGGGGTTATGTTTCAAGGAACTAGTTACTGAAAATGTAATCCCATTGTTTAAATAAAATTGTTATTTAATCATTTTTGTTTTAAGAATAGTTTTTCTTAAAAATTGTGATGAAATTGGATAGATTGATTTTATGGCTAAAAATTGTTCTTTTATTACTAAATTAAAATATTTATTTATTAATAATGATTATTATAATGAAATGGAGTTATAAAAACAATCATTTTTAAATAAAAATTATAAAATTTTATTTTTTTAAGTGTCAAAAATCTTACTATGCATATTACTATGCATTTTCTGACTGCAATTATTTTTAATAATCAAGTATTTTTATAGTTAAAAGAAAAATTTATCCTATTTAGAGATTTATTATGATATAATAAATTTCAGTTTTAAATTCAGAATTTCAATATTAGGTTATAGTGAATTTATGAGATTTTTATAAAATAATTTGTTTTTTGGGGAATAGTAAAAATATAGTTTCGAGTTTACGGTATGTTTAATGACATCATTATTGTTTTAATAATGATTTAATAATTCTGGTCGACACTTTAGGAATAAAATATGATATGGGGTGTCCCATGTGTCCAATTTCGTGGAAACATACCATGGTAAAGCTCATAGTTCATCAAATACCGCTACTGAAGTGTCCTTTGAAATTAATGAATAACTTCCCCTATTTTTCTATAAATACCCAAATATTACATTATTTACATTCATTTAAATATAATAATACACAAATTTATGATAGTATCACCTCCCAAGGATTCCTCCCAAGGTTCCCTTAACCCCCAAGGTCCTGATTTTTGAGTTTTAGGAGTTACTCTTCATGTTAAGGGAATCTACCTCTATTCCCTTTTTCAAGCACTCCTTTTATGTTATGCCATTTTAATTTATATTTTAATATGTTGTTATATTTCATTCCATATCCCCCTTAAAGTCTATATTTTGAAAAAATTATTAGAGACACCTTTTCCTATCATCAAAACATTTTATGAATTTTTATGTAATGTTGTTAGGCTGCCGAGATTTCGTAAGGGAAATATCATCTTATCTTTTCCATTCAAATTTTCTTTTAGTTAGTATTTATTTTAAATTCATATACCATGTAATTATAGCCATTTTATTCTTTACCTATATTTTATTATGATTCTATTATGAGTCGATGACCCTTGTCCTCTCCCTTTTTAATGTTTTCTAAAACCATGTTATATACCCATTATACTGAAGAATTTTCTTCTCAAAATTTCTCTATTTTATCAAGAAATTATTTTACTTTCTTTTTTGAATACCTAAAATTATTTATTCTATAGGGGTATTCACATATATTTCAAAATAATTTATTTTATTTTGGTATTAACATAAATGGTACCTGCCTTCCTTTTTCATGGGTTTAAAATGACATAAAGATCTTGTTTCAAAAGGAATTTTTAAAATTCCATGATTTTGATATGAAACTCATTTCTTTTATTCTCTGTGGGAAA
Organism: Viscum album; assembly: GCA_963277665.1. Classification (NCBI taxonomy): domain Eukaryota; kingdom Viridiplantae; phylum Streptophyta; class Magnoliopsida; order Santalales; family Viscaceae; genus Viscum; species Viscum album. The sequence goes on along the minus strand of OY728122.1, from coordinate 1,654,093,642 downwards.
TTTATGTATTTTTTAATGATGATGATATATGTTCCTCAATTGAAAATAAATATATAATATGGGTTCACCCTGATAGCGCTTCAATGCATTGGGTCATGAATTTAATCTCTAGAGATGACATGTTCTATGATGCCTTGGTGAATAACCTTGGTAATGTTTATGAAACCATGGAGATATACCTTGGTGATATGATTATGAATTTATAAATTAAATTTTTTATCCACATTTTCAATTTATAATTCATTTTCATATTTTTATGATATTTCCTTTTCACATGACTTTATGAAATTCCTCATGTTCTTATTGATATTGCTCAAGTTCACATGTAAACAACTTCACCTGTTTTCCCTTACTGGGCCTTCTGATCACCCTTTATTTTGATGTATGTCCCCAAGTTATGAGATTAAATAAATGTACTTATGATGAATATTGAATAATCCTTCATGTGGAATAATATAATGTTATGTTTTCATGTATTATGTACCTTATTTACAAGACACGAAACTTTAAAAGATCCTCTATTTGTAAAATGTCTTGTAAAGTTATAAAATAAAAAGGATAGATTCCATAGTTGGTATCAAAGCATAGTTTTGTTATTTGTGGAAATTAGGATATTAACACTTTAAGAAGAACTGTATATAAAAGTTTAAACATAGGAAAACTTCATGGTATTTTGGTGAAATATTAACTAAGTGGTTCTTGAACAATGAAATACCGGTCAGAATACAACCAATTGGATGTGGCTATGGCATTGATGAATCTAGGTGTAAAACCTAAAAACACCACTTCAAGGAAGACTCGAATAGGGACTCGGGTAAAACAAAAGGCCTTGGTTCACTGCATGTTTGACACTCTCGGGGGATATGTTTGGTTAATAACAGGGTTTTTATGAACCAGTATGAAGGATTTATAGAAAATGTAATTGTTGATAATAAATAACATGTTTATGAATGATGTTTTAAGACATAAAAATCATTTAGAGTTACAAAAATGTTAAATGAAACAAGTTTCTCACTATGTTTTTCTTATTATATAAAATGGAGGAAAATAGGAGGAACCGTGAAAATGGTGATCACAATAGACCATGCACCAACGACCCTCCAATGGAATATGGAATGTAATATTTCATGAGAATGATGAATCAATTAACAAAAGTTATGGGAAAGAAATCGAATCAATCTAAGAGACCAATTTAACCACGAAGGGGAAAACATTCCATTGAGTCCTTTATGAATCAACAACCACCAACATTCCATGGATCTATCGAACCATTGACTATGGAATAATGGATAAGCTTCATAGAAAAGATATTTTCTGTACTTCATAGTTATGAACAATAGAAAGTCACCCTGGCTATTTACTGCTTAGAGGGACAAGCCGATCAGTGTTGGGAACTAATTAACAAGATGATTCAAAAGGGGGGTATAGAAGCTATTTAGGGGGAAGTGTTTAGAGGGATCTTCTTGAATAAATATTTCCCTCGTTTGATGAGAAAAAATGGAGAAGTAATTTATCAAGATGAAGTAGAAGGAGAATAAATCTATGGGAATCTATGAGATGAACTTCACAAGGATTTCACATTAAACCTATAGCTTTTTAATGGATCCTAATGGTAAGGTTGATAGATTCTTCACTGGACTAAGCACTCATATACGGAATAATGTAGCCAACCAAAACTATGATAGCTATGAGGAGATCATACAAAGTGATCTGAAAGTCAAACTGGAGTTCAGTGAGATGAAATGGTCCTATAAATACAATGAAAAGAAGAGATCAATGGATCCAATATTAGGTAGGATATTTGATTAGGTAAGAGGTGGAAATCAAGTGCAACTTCCCATGTGTAATAAATATAGGAAGTAGAATTCAGGGAACTACATGCTTGAGAGAAGGAAGTGATGTAAGTTTTGAATAGATGGCTATATCACTCAGAATTGTCATAGTGAGGTAAATACTCAACATCCCAACACTAACAAAAAACGAAAGATGGTGAAGGCCCTACTTGAATTCCAATGCTTCAAGTGTGGATATTTTGGGAACATTCCCAATCATTGTCTGAATTTGAGGGTAGTGGAGGGGAATTACCATCAACCTCAACATAGGGCAAGGGATCATGGTTTTTCTTTTGAAATCACAAGAGTTGATTTTGAAGCTCTAAATGATGTGGTGGCAGGTACTCTTATTGTTCTCTCAAATCTAGAAAGTAGATTGTTTGATTTTAGTTCTAAACATTTCATTATTTCCTCCATGTTTTCAAATAATATAGAATCAATTCCTAAATTTCTAAAAGTAGATTTATTAGTAAATACTCCTAGAGGGATTATCCAAGAATCAATAGTTTTTAAAAACTCTAGAATTTACTTTATTGATCACAATCTTATCTCCAATATAGTAGTCATTCCCATGTTGGAATTCGACATTATACTAGGGATGGGCATGATCTCAATGTATAATTATAATATCGAATGCCTAAGAATGGAAATATCACTAGTCTTGAATAGACAACCTATAATTTTCTTCCATGGAGATATATCTCATTCTGATATTTTTCTAGAAGAAACTGCTATAGCATTCTTTAGGGAGTTAATCAGTGAAGAAGAAGTAGTAAATGAGAGTATATATATAGAAAATTCACCCATAATTTAGGAATACATTGATTTATTTTCTGAGGAGTTACTTAGAATTTCCCTAGAAAGAGTGTTAGAGTTCTCAAATGAACACATGACTGGTCCAAAGCCGATATAAAAAACCCCATATACAATAGCGAATGTGGATCTAGAAGAATTAAAGAAGCATTTCCAAGATATTTTGGAGAAGGGGTTTATTTGGCCAAGTGTGACTCCTTGGGGAGCACCAGTTCTATTTGTGAAGAAGAAGGATGGATTGATACGGATATGCATTGGTTATAGATAACTGAATGTGATCACTGTAAAGAACAAGTACCCTCTTCCAATAATTTATGATTTATTTGACCAGCATCATGGGACTCATTTCTTCTCCATGATTGATCTTCGATCTGGTTATCATCAATTCAGGGTAAAGAAATTATACATTCCAATGATGTCTTTATGATTAAGATATGGTAATTATGAGTTTGTTTTTATTCCCTTTAGATTATATAGAGACCTAGACTTTTCTTACATTACTATTACATAATCTTAAAGGTAAACAACATAATAGTATTACACATAGATGATCCAACAGTTTAGTGTCTTGGGAAAATTAGGACCATACATAGAAATTACAACATCAAGCATAAAAATTTATTTAATTTCTTCTTCTCTAGCTTCTTATTTTCACTTTTCCTCTCCTTAGTACATGTAGCCACCTGAGGATATACATCAAAAGGGGTGATCTAAAATCCCATTAAGAGGATATATAAGAACAATATAGCATGGGGTGAGAATAATCATAACATGGGAAAAAGATCATGAACATGAGAGGAAGCATAAATATAAGACTTGAAATGTGGCAATGCATAAAAATGAAAAATCATGTCTTAGTGGTTAACTACCACACATACTTGTGAACCAAGATAGAATCTTGTTCACACATAATTTCATATTTACTCATGAGATTAATCACTTTACCCAATGTATTAGAGTTCCGGATAATTCCCGGGGCACCCGTCACATTGAAACATTCATATTGCGCTATATAATTCTAGGCGCACCCGTCACATCATAACATTATCATTATCATGCTTTCCACAAGGAACATATATCAAAAGTGAACATAAGTAACCCATGGAAAGTAATGGGTTTAATTTCATAAGAACACATTCATAAACATTGGGTTCCCAAAAGAAAGAGGGAATAACATACATGTTACAAGAACCGTCCACTTTGAGTGATATGTAAAAGTTGTGTTCTTAAAAGAAAAGTTCTTTTGGAAAAAGATTTTGTTTGACATAAAAAACCAGTGAGAAACATGTATATACCAGAAAATTAAAGACAATGATGAAAAAATGATCTTTAAGGAGTAACCATATCAAAAATGGAATGAAATAGAGAGAACCCGAAGGATGAAAGTTGGGTTCGAGAATTTCCTCTAACCTTGCATCAGAATGATTCCTTCTATTTAATGTCCTGTATAATGACATTATATTCATTAATTAGAAATCCATAACCTTTTGTAAATTAATATGGTTCATTATGGTTTCATTTAGTGATTTTATGTGCTTTTGGATGAGTTATAGAGTTTAAAAACAATATTCAGTAATGTTTGTTTTTATGGTTTTCTTGAGTGGTTCACATGTATTCTTAAATTGATGATTGGGTAGAACATGGGTAAACATCCAGAACTGATATAACCTATTATTAATGATATTACAGGATGTTTAATGATATTATAACAAATCCTATTATATCCATGAGGATGAATCATTAGATAAGAGTTAAATGGTGATTGTGTGGGTTAATTTGAATGGTTTTTTATCATAATGAAGTTGTTTTAATTTATCACTTAGTAATATTGAAATAAGATATTTACAGAACTTCAAATAGGAGATAATAAATTTAAAAAAATTCTAGTTCAACCATAAAAATGGTTTCATGACCAGATCTAAAGGTAGAAATGGAAGAAGAAAGCATGTCGTTCTTGAAGGTGTGAAATTAACACCTCACGAATATCGTTCTCTTTAATAAAATCAAATGAAGAGGGAAAGGGGGTTGGATGATATAATATACCATTAGCTTAATAACATTCCATTATATGTATAATACTGCAGTTAAAATACCATTTTGAAAAAGATAGGTGGGGAGAGATCAAGAAATGAACTTGAACTTGAAAGGAAATTAAAGGAGAAGAGGGAGAGAAATTACCTCTCAAATCCTCCTCTTGAGATTCTCCTTAAAGAAGATAGGATTGGTCTTTTGATGAGACCAGAATCTCTTGAACGTGGGATAGGGTCTATGGAATATGTTTGGGAAGAGTTTGGAGAAGGCTTGGATCTTGAGAGGTGTGAGGGAATGAGGGTGTGAAGGGTGGTTTTTATAATGGAGGGGAGAGAGGTTTCCTTAATATAAAATTCATTAGTTTATTAATTTCTCCTAATACAATGAATAGTGAGTCTTGAATAACCAAGAATAGTAATTTTATCATGTGATCCCAAACCAAGTGGTCTTACATCAGCATAACATCACACATTACTCTATAATTATCTTATTTAGCTATTTTTTTTAAATTACGGTATTTCACTATTCATCAAAAATTCAAGTATTCCAGAAAAATCCCAAAAATTTACCCCAACCATTTTTCAACATGTAGAATCAAAAAATGAAGTCCATTTTTCAAAAATAATTTTCTAAATATGATTAATTTAATATTTAATTAAAATCATGGCTTATTAGTTAAAAAACAGTATTAAAACATTCATTTACTTATTCTAAAATATAGGTACATTATACTTTCACTTGAATATTTTTTTTATAATATTATAGGTAAGGTTAATATTATTTAGGGTATATAACTATTCATAAGGTTATGTTACTATTCATAAGGGTAGGTTACTATTCACCAAAAATTATTTTTGTTTTATCAGACTCCAAAAGTCATCTTGAACACAACCGTGTATGTCAGATTTTCGAAATTCCCAATATAGAAGTAACAAACTCATGTTTAAAGGTAAATTAGAACTTATTAGTTCATTATGTTGTGTTTTTATATGATTTTATGATATAATTATAAGGTAGTAATTTCCAATGAAAAACTTTGGGTCATTACAGATTGACTAATGCACTTGATATTTTTAGGGATTTGATGAATAATGCCTTTAATGACTACATTGATAACTTTTTGGTAGTTTTACTAATGATATTATGATGTCTTCCAAAATTCAAGAGGAGCATGAAGATCATATAAGGTTTATATTTAAAATTATAAGGAAAGAGAGGTCATTCGGAAAGTTTAGAAAGTGTGAGTTTTCATTAAAAAATGTTTCTTTCTTAGGGAACATTGTAACTAGTGAAGGAATCTCAATTGAACCTGCAACAGATAATGTTGTAGAGGAGTGGCCTCATCCTAAAATAGTAACTGAGATTTGTAGTTTCCTTGGATTAGTGAGATATTATAGGAGTTTTGTGAAAAACGATTCACACATTTTTAATCCATTAACCAAGTGAACACAAAATGGGGTCAAGTTCATTTGGACAAATGAGTGTGAAGAATGTTTCAATGAGCTGAAGAAGATAATGGTTACTGCACCCATTTTAACTCCACCCTCAATTGGAAAAGTACTTGTTATTTTTAACGATTCATATCTAAAATAATTTGAGTGCATCCTCGTGAAAAATGAAAAGGTAGTTGTTTATGCATATCGATAGCTACAACCTCATGAGAAGAATTACCCTACGGACGATCTTGAGCTGGTTTTGGTTCTTTTTTATCTGAAGATATGGAGGAACTATCTTTATGGGGAGAAGTGTGATATATACACCAAACAACAAATTTTGAAGTATATTTTCATGCAAAAGGAATAGAACATGAGACAAAGGATATGGTTGGAACTTATTAAAGACTATTATTGTTCAATTAATTATCATCTCGTAAGAGAAAACAATGTTGCTGATACATTAAGTAGGAAAAAATATGTTGTTCTATAAATGATGAGGATTCACGGAGATACCTTTATCAAAGACCTAGTGAAACTGGACATGGGAATTGTAAGAGAAGGGACATCATCAACGCTATCCTAAAGGATTTCCAAACATAAATTACTAGAGAAGATCAATAAAGCTCAAAAAGAATATTATTTATTACAGATGAAGTTTGGGATTGTGAAGGATGGCATGCTTTTTGAGTTCAATAATTATCAAGAAGGCGTACTAAATTTTTTTAGAAGACTATGTCTTCCATCTATTTTAGAAATAAATAAGGAGTTGATGGATGAAGATCATATCTCTACATTATCTATACATACTATAATCTAGAAAATGTATAGGGACCATTTTGATCAATATTGGTGGGATAATATCAGGAGGGAGATTGTTGAATACACTACAATGTTCTTGGTATGTCAGAAAGTGAAGGCAGAGTGACCACATCTTAAAGGGGTATTACAACCACTACCTATAGTAGTATGCATGTGGGAAAAAGTCACTATGTACTTTTTCAATGGTCTCTAAAGAACTTTCAAAGGGAAAAATTCTATATGGGTTATAGTGGACCGTCTCACCAAGAATTTCCATTTTATCTATATTTGAGAAGATTTCCCTCTTGATCAACTTTGTCACGACCCATCCTCGGGGCCCGTGCCGTGACTACCCCAAGCCCACCTTCCATAGGCCAGGGGATGGCGACGAGCACCAAAGGCATAAATCTCGATAGGTGGGAAGTCATTGCCTTTATAAAGGTAAACAAAACATCACAGAGTACAAACAGAAGTAATACACTAAGTACAAAAGGAAGTGCTAAAAATTAAGTGGGCCAGAATACAAACCCAACTGAAAGTACAACTACAATTGAACGGAAGTACAACAGAAAAAGACAAACAACTGGAAGAATGGAAGCAGCTCCTGGTTCTTCCTCCTCAGATCCTACCTGAGGGGTAGGTACAGATAGTGCAGCTCCTGGATAGTCCACAATGGATCCTACCTGAAGGGTAGGTACAGATAGCGCAGCTCTGGGATCGTCCACCACAGATCCTACCTGAAGGGTAGGTACAGATAGCACATCTCCTGGATCGTCCACCACGGTTCCTACCTGAAGGGTAGGTACATATAGCCTCCACAATGCTCTCGCCCATCAACCTCCTCCGAGTGTCATCTCATCGTGAAGTCCAACTCCGGATATTGACTCGTCGTGAGGTCCACCTTCGGGTACCATCCAGTCCTCGAACACTAGGCCTCTGTCAGCGTTGCCCGTTGTCTGAAACCAACACAATGAGGTGCGGGCATATCCCGTGAAGGGGTGAGTATACGATACTCAGTAGGGACCCCGAGACCCTAAAGGTCTCACTAAATCCAACAAGGATAACCACAAAGAAGGATCTCAATAGATAAACCTTACTTAGGTATAAGCCCATACTTATACCTAAGTTATCAAGTAACCCATATCAATCATGAGGAAACACAAAGGTTATGAAATCAATGGATAACCACTACCTAGGTATATGCCCATACATATACCTAAGTTATCAAGTGACTCATCTCAATCATGAGGTAAAACAAAGGTCATAGACTCAGCTCGAACTAGGATTTTCATTATCAAAACCGTAACTGCTGAAGAGCCCCATCTCTAGAGTGTACATTGATCCTGTCATGACTCCGAGGTACTGCTCACTAACCTAAGACTGCTGTGGTACTCCTCCTGTCGAGTACCGCGGGTCATCCACCCAAACAAATTAGTGCTTCCCGTTGGGGTATGCCACCCAAACACAATAGTGAACACCCCCCAATAGCCTGCAAAGGTAATCTCCAGACAAGTACCGCGGGTCTTCACCCAAAAAATGTAGTGCTTCGTCCTCCATGGGTCTACACCCAAAAAAAGTAGTGCTCCATCTACTGGGCTAGTCGACTCACTCCAAGTCGAGTCAGTCAAGCAGTCGTCAGGTCTTAGTCAGCTACACGGTCTCCGTACTCCATATGCTCATCTCTGAGAGGGTCCTCTCCACAAGTTTCTGGTTGATACTCCAAGTATCACAATGTACCACGAAAAAGTATCTCAAAATACCACCTCGTCATAGGGGTCTCCAGACAACAGACGACGCGTCAAACGGGCACCCGGTCTTTGAGTTATTAGCCTTTTCATCCAAGCGCCCTGGTTGGTTTCGTGTGCGAACCAACCTGGCCATATCTCAACTGTACCCCTAACTCTCATAGGGTATACTCAAAGAGACCGCTTCTCAATGTGATCACCAATGTTGCTGACGGTTTGTCAAACAGACGTCCGGTCTGAAAGTTATCAAATTTTCCGTTCCAGGGGCCCGATTGGATTTTGGGTTCAATCCAACACGGCCACTATCCATTTGTGTCAAAACCTCAGGATAAGGAAGCAAAAAGTTCTGTCTCATCAAGAGTAATCCAACAAAGTCGATAGCATGTCAATCGGACGTCCGAAGCTCAAGTTATAAGCGTTTTCGCTCCGAGGGCCTGGTTGGTTTCGGGTTCGAACCAACCCAGCCATACCCAAAGATCTCCTAACCCTTTAGTGTAATATACCGGAATGACCGTCTCGATCCAAGGATCGCAGCGCAACTGACGGTGCATTGATCAGAGGTCTGTATCCCATGTTATGAGTGTTTGAACGAAACTGTCCGAAAATAGGGGGTTTGGGCCCAGTCCGACCCGGCCCGATACCCCCTGGGTCGGCCCAAACCGGGTCGACCCGACTTGGGTCCGGGGCCGGCCCCGCAGGGCGTGACCCGGCTCGGCCTGGGCAGTTGGATGGCCTAGCGCTGGCGCGGCGCCTGCGTGGCCAGCGGGTGCAGGGGTTACGCCCCCACCCCGCCCCCCACCCCCCGGTTGAAGAAAAACCGGCGTGGATTAATGTCGTGCCACTCCGCCTCCAGAACGGCTTAGCCGTTCCGGTATGGCCGCCGCCACGGCTCATCCGCGGCGGTCCTGTTCCGGCAGCGCACCGCCGCCTTCCGCGGACCACCAGACGCGCTCTGGTGGACCGTTTCGCCTCCCGTCTTTTCCAATGGTCCTCCCGGGACCCGACCTTTACTTCGATGGCTTTAAATCACCTCTGCGGCCTGTTTCGTCATCACCCGACGATCCGTATGTCAAATAACAAATCGTGGCCTCTTCATGGTTTTCTGGCGTGGCACGATGGCCCCGCGGCTTCGTTCGGCCTCCACGGCACGGTGCGACGGCGCCGTGTTACTTTGCTGTGTTTCTTCCTGATTCCACGCGGTGTCGTTGCACTGCACCGCCTTCGTTCGTGCCACAACAAAAACAACATCGATGGGGGGAGGAGGGTCGGCCGTGTTTGTGCGGTCCGACTTTCTCCCGTTATTACGATAACAGGCGGACAAAAAGAAGTCGATGAACGACAAAGAATTCACGAACAAAATAAATTACCCCTACGGTTTTCCCCGCAATCAAAAATTCCTAACCCGCAAACATATTCTTTTGCGGATCAACTTAATATTTAATTTATCCGCGTTATTTGTTTTAAAAGGGAATAAACATGGGTTCATTGACATTAACAAATTAATTCCCTACCTCAATGGAAGTTTGCGGAAGCTAGCGTCATGGGTGTGGTTTCGATGACGACATTGGCGTGCATCCAAGAAGGGAACGATGTCTCACACCAGCTGCGGAGAGGAGAATTCACTACCACAAAACTGGGCAAGCCCAGCGCCAACCCTTTATCAGCACTAACGAAATAGCACTGATAAAGGGGGGGGGGCTTTATCAGTGCTCAAAAAAGCGCTGATAAAGGCCCCCCTTTATCAGTGCTTTTTTATGGCTGATAAAGGGACCCCCTTTATAAGCGCTTGTTTAGTGGCACTGATAAAGGGGAGGCCTTTATCAGCGATTTTTTTTAAAAGCGCTGATAAAGGGTCAACTTCAAAAAAAATATAAAAAAAATTTAATATATAAATATAGTTATACAGTCATATTGATATAAATATAATATATAATTTTTGAATACATTTTAGATAAGTATAAATGTACATTTACACTTATTATACTTAATATATAAGATATTTAGTGGAAATGACTTCTTAAAAAATTTATAAAATATTTTTAATTAATAATTTGCTAATTATTATGGAGTAATAGTCATTTAATAACAATTTGAAGACTAAAAAAATTAAAAAAAATTAAAAAAACATCCAAAATATATTGAAAATGCAACTCGAACTTCAAATGGCCATAACTTTTGATCCGGGTGTCTGTTTGAGCTCTACCACATATCAAATCGAAGCCTGCGACGAGCTCTACATCGCTGTGACCCGGGGGTACCCGAGTCAAGTGTTTTTTGAGGACAAAAGAGGCCCAGAATGCCTCCAAAACTGATTTTTTTTGTCAGGGTACCCAGATTGTTTTAACATTTTGTGGATTTTCAGCCTCGTTTAAGGGGGTATTATTGGCTTTTTTTGGTGGAGACTGAATTTATTACAAGGTATTACATTCATATTGATATTATGTCCTTGAAATTTCATCCTTTTTTATAATGAATTACTATTTATAATCAAATATATAACTATATGTACATATTTTTTATATATTACACCTAAAAATTAAATTTTTTTAAAAAATAATTAAATATATTTACATATAAAATATATTTGCTTTATCTAAATAATAACTAATATCCATTTTATTTAAAATATCAATATATGAATATTTATATAACTACTATATATCAATATAACTATACATATATTAATATAACTATACATATATTAATATAACTATATGTATATATTAATATAACTATATATATATTAATATAAATATATATATATTAATATAACTATATATATTAATATAAATATATATTATTATACGAATAAATATAACTAAATATATATATAAATAAATAGATATATCATGAGTAATAGAACAAATCAATAGAGGGTAGTGGCAAAGGCTTTAGGTGCGCAGGGGGGAGGTCTCGAGATCAAATCCGGGTGGAGGCACGGGTGCGCGCGCAAGGTTGATTTAAAGGGATAGTGCTGATAAAGGGTGTAGGCGGTGCGGGAGGGTGCTGGAGGTGCGGGAAAGCGCTGATAAAGGGGGGCTCAAGCGCTGTAAAAATCCCCCCACCCCGAGATTGGTAGTATTTTATTTATTTTTTTTAATTTTTTTTAATTTTTTTTTAATTTTTTTTAATTTTTTTAATTTTTATCAGCGCTAAAAAAAGAACTGATAAAAGCGGTCTTTTATCAGCTCTTAAAAGAAAGCGCTGATAAAAGACCCCTTTTATCAGCGCTTTTTTTAGAGCTGATAAAAGTCGTCTTTATCAGCGCTTTTTAGAGCGCTAATAAAGGGGACCCGCCCTTTATCTTCACTGGATTTATGAGCGCTTTTCTAGTGCTGATAAATGCCATTCTTCGCCAGAGAAGATGATGTTCTTCAAGAGACTTAGAGCTCTCTCCTCGAATCCTCAACACAACCAAACTAACCCCCAAAAATAAAATAATCTATTCTTATTTTATTAAGTCATTCTATGAGTTCAAAATTCAAAAAATTAAATCCATTAATTGGAATAGTGTGTTGGCATGATTAAAGTGAGGGGAGGGAAAGTCACCCAATTAATGGGAAGTTTAATGGTTAAGATGAGTTACACATCTTAAGTGGGGGGTTTAGAGGAGTTAGGGAATGTGAGGGTTGGGCTCGTGTGGGCCCCACACCACCATTATTCTCTCAAGGGTAGTTAACAACAAGTAGGTCCCACCCAACTTCCACACATAGGTTATAACAACATAAAATATGAAATAAAATTGTAACACAATTTTATTACTTCACATTTAACTCCCTTTTTTTAAAAACTCCTCCAGAGAAAATGCTCTTTTGTGAGAAGCCCTCCTAAGAAATTACTGGTGCTGCAGTTTCATCGGTGCCCTTAGATTTTGATTCCGAGCACCGGTTCAAAAGATAGAAAAACCCGCTCGTTCGTTCACTGAACGTACCCGAGCTAAACTTCGGAAATTGATTCCGGCCACACCGGACCTCAGAATCAGGCTCCGTTAGAAACTGCATTCTTGTAAAATCCCAAAGAAATTATTAAAAAAAATTCCTTGAAATTTCCAGGACTTTACATTACTCCCACCTCAGTGCTTTACATCCCTGTAAATATTTAACACAAACTAGGGATAAAAAAGCAGTACTGAGCACGCATCTGAGCATTCTGCTCCCATGTGCTCAGTTGGAGGTTTCTGTGCTGCCTACGAAAGCGCACAAGAGGAATCGACCGTCCTTTTAGGACCCACTCCTGTCGATCCTCATTCTCTACTGGAACCCCGCAAAAGTCACACCGTCGCCAACGTTCAGCTCCTCATGGTCGATGATATGTGAAGGGTCGAGCACGTATCTCCCCATTTGAGATACATGGAAGTCGTCGTGCACCCTGCGCAACAGATGTGGAGAGGTCAAGTGGTAAACCACCTCGCCTACCCTGCTGAGGACCTAGAAAGTTCCGTTGTATCTCGGAGGTAACTTGCCTCCTCGGCCACATCTCTGTAAACCTCGTTGAGGTGAGACCCGTATAAAGATGTGGTCTTTATCCTCAAACTCTAGAGGTCTCCATTTCTTGATTAGAAATGAAACTCAAAACTCCTGCTGCCACGTGGGTGAAGTTGGCCGACTCAAGAGTGATCGGGTACACCTTCCTATGCATGATTCCATCTTGTGTTGTCTGGGTTTTCCTTTTCGCCGACCAAAGAAAACCCCATCCCAACGTTGCAGATAAACCACAACATTTTTTCCCAATAAAGTCAATCTGTTTATGAACTGTGGATCCAATCCATACTCAGACCAAAATCATAAGGCCTCGACACTGCCACCAAGAGATTCCTACCGAAACTCTCGCCTCGTGGGTCAGATCACACTGTCGACGTAAGTGTGATTATCGAGTCTTCTCCCAAGGTATCTCTAGACGTGAGGGTCAAGTCTACGGCTTACCGGAAACTCTAGGTCTGGGACAAGATTCGTGGAAGGAAGGAATAATTAATATCAACGTCTGTTACTACAACAGCTAGTAGTGAACATAGACTATCCCTTGAATCATTTTTAGAGCGATTGGGTCACACTCCTTGATCGCATGCAGCTACTCTCTTCCCCTTCCCTCCAGCACCCTGAGCCTAGAAGGGGCTACACAGGCGGGTGATTGTAAGATATTGAAATGGACACCGCCCATGCCGCTTTCCAAGCTCTGCTTCCTCGTCTGCTGCTCTGCAGATTTATCTGTACTTAACATTTCTTCTTCTTTAAACATTTTACATGCCCATGTCTCCGAGACTGGCACCAGTTTCTAGCTTTCCCACTGCTAACCTTCACTGACTGCATCCATTCAGCAAAATAATTCTCAACCACAAAAGTTCTTTCTAGAAGCCAAGCATAAGTAGGAATGCATAGAGAAAAGGTGATGGCTCGGATGTTTGAGCCCTGAATCACCGATCACATCAAATTCATCAAGTACTAGGAATGGTTTGGTACGCCTCGATGAATTCTCAGCTACCGACATGTCGTCTGTCCAAAGCTGTATAAGCTATAGAAAACTATCATCCACCTCCTCAAGCCAGTCCTCAGCTGCCTGTGAGTCGGGATCGCCTCGGAACATGAGGGTATCTTATGTTGGAACACATGTAAGGCCGTAATCCTACATGTGTCACCTACCGGTACCGCCGGTTGTAACTGCAGACCAACAGGTAGTGTTATATCTGGCACACTACCTGAAGGTACTATCTCAGGCTTCAGTCCACGTACCGAAGCCTCATTACTAAGCAGACCATCCTCATGGTCATTCACTAGAAAAAACTAGTATCCAAGTCCACCATCCACTCTACTGATGTCTCAGCTAGGAGGAAAACTCTAGAAATCACCTCCAGCCAGTCCTCTACTGTCTGGGAATCTGCCTCGCCTCGTAACCTCAGCGGCCGCTACTGCTGGAACTCGTGCAACGTGCTCTGCCAGCGTGCACAGTTCGCTAGTAAGGCTGGTGGAATCTGCTTCCCAATAGGTGGTGGTGCTGCTGGTACACCACCCGAGGGTGCCAACATAGTAAAAAGGGCCCCGCACCGGAGTCTTGTCACTCGGTGGGCCGTCATTGAGTACTCTCTCGGAACTCCAACTAACTGTTTGTGTGGAGACATCCTGATCAGATGTGACACGGTCAAAGATTTATACCTAGTGAGCTGACCTAGTTTGAGCTGACGTTAAAACTCTTGGAAACACACATGCAATCAGTGTTTTTTGTGCACAAAGTCGGAAATCAGTAGTTAGGGTCCTGGTGTAGGGATACATCGGCCACCACACCAACACTGGACTCCCTGATATGAAGACCACATGTGGTACCCTTAACACTATTGCTTCACAGAAAAGGAATATTATAGATATAAGTTCTGCGGTAGAACCGACTCCTCTGATAACAATTTGTCACGACTCGTCCTTGGGGCCCGTGCCGTGACTACCCCAAGCCCGCCTTCCATAGGCCAGGGGCTGGCGACTAGCACGAAAGGTGTAAATCCCGATAGTTGGGAAGGCATTGCCTTTATAAAAGCAAACAAAAATCACAGAGTACAAGCATAAGTAATACACTAAGTACAAAAGGAAGTGATGAAAAGTAAGTGGGCCGGAATACAAACCCAACTGAATGTACATCTACAACTGAACGGAAGTACAACAAAAAAATAAAAACAGCTGGAAGAATGGATGCAGCTCCTGGGTCGTCCTCCTCGGATCCTACCTGAGGGGTAGGTACAGATTGCGCAGCTCCTAGATCGTCCACTACAGATCCTACCTGAAGGGTAGGTACAGATAGCGCAGCTCCTGGATCGTCCACAACGGATCCTACCTGAAGGGTAGGTACAGATAGCACAGCTCCTGGATCGTCCACCACGGTTCCTACCTGAAGGGTAGGTACATATAGCCTCCACAACGCTCTCTCCCAGTCAAACTCCTCCGAGTGTCTTCTCGTCTTGAAGTCCACCTCTGGATACTGACTCGTTGTGACGTCCACCTCCGGGTACCATCCAGTCCTCGAACACTCGGCCTCTGTCAGCGCTGCTCATCGTCTGCAACCAACACAATGAGGTGCGGGCATAGCCCGTGAAGGGGTGAGTATATGATACTCAGTAGGGACCCCGAGACCCTCAAGGTATCACTAAATCCAACAAGGATAACCACAAATAAGGATATCAACAGATAACCCTTACTTAGGTATAAGCCCATACATATACCTAAGTTATCAAGTAACCCATCTCAATCATGAGGAAACACAAAGGTTATGAAATCAACAGATAACCACTACCTAGATATATTCCCTTACATATACCTAAGTTATCAAGTGACCCATCTCAATCATGAGGTAAACACAAAGGTCATAGACTCAGCTCAAACCTGGATTTTCATTATCAAAACCATAACTGCTGAAGAGCCCCGTCTCTAGAGTGTACAGTGATCCTGTCACGACTCTGAGGTACTGCTCACTAACCTAAGACTGTTGAGGTACTCCTCCTATCGAGCACCGTGGGTCAGCCACCCAAACACATTAGTGCTTCCCGCCGGGGTATGCCACCCAAACACAGTAGTGCACACCCCCTAATAGCCTGTAGAGGTACTCTCCGGACGAGTACCGCGGGTCTGCCCCCAAACAAAGTAGTACTCCGCCCGCCATGGTTCTGTACCCAAACAAAGTAGTGCTCCATCCACTGGGCTAGTCGACTCACTCCAAGTCGAGTCGGTCAAGCAGTCTTCAGGTATCAGTCGGCTACACGGTCTCCGTACTCTGTATGCTCGTCTCCAGGAGGGTCCGCTCTACAAGATACTGGTCGATACTCCAAGTATCACAAAGTCCCATGAAGAAGTATATCAAAAGACCACCTCATCATAGGGGTCTCAAAACAACAGACGACGCGTCAAATGGGCGCCCGGTCTGTGAGTTATTAGCCTTATCGTCCCAGGGGCCCGGTTGGTTTCGTGTGAAAACCAACCTGGCTGTATCTCAACTATACCCCTAACTCTCATAGGGTATAATCATAGAGACCATTTCTCAATGTGATCACCAATTCCGCAGGTGGTTCGTCAAACGGACGTCCGGTCTGAAAGTTATCAGCTTTTCCGTTCCAGGGGCCCGGTTGGATTTCGGGTTCAATCCAACCTGGCCACTATCCATCTACATCCAAACCTCAGGAGAAGGATGCCAAAAGTTTTTTCTCATCAAGATTAATCCAACAATGTCGATGACACGTCAATCGGACGTCCGGAGCTCAAGTTATAAGCGTTTCCGCTCTAAGGGCCCGGTTGGTTTCGGGTTCGAACCAACCCATTCGTACCCAAAGTTCCCCGAAACCTTGAGTGTAATATACTGAAACAACCTTCTGGGTCCAAGGATCACATTGCAACTGACGGTGCATCAATCAGACGTATGTATCCCATGTTATGATCATTTGAACGAAGCAGTCCGAAAATAGGAGGTTCAGGCCCGGTCCGACCCATCCCGATACCCTCCCCCCCATGGGTCTGCACCCAAACAAAGTGGTTCTCCATTCACTGGGCTAGTCGACTCACTCCAAGTCGAGTTGGTCAGGTAGTCGTCAGGTCTCAGTCGGCTACACGGTCTCCGTACTCCATATGGTCGTCTCCAGGAGGGTCCGCTCCACGAGCTACTAGTCGATACTCCAAGTATCACAAAGTCCCACGAAGAAGTATCTCAAAAGACCGCCTCATCATAGGGGTCTCAACACAACATATGGCGCGTCAAACAAGCGCCTGGTCTGTGAGTTATTAGCCTTTTCGTCCTAGGGGCCCGATTGGTTTTGTGTACGAACCAACCTGGTCGTATCACAACTGTACCCCGAACTCTCATAGGGGATACTCATAGGGACCATTTCTCAACGTGATCACCAATGCCGCTGACGGTTTGTCAAACGGACGTCCGGTCTGAAAGTTATCAGCTTTTCCGTTCCAGGGGCCCGGTTGGATTTCGAGTTCAATCCAACCCGGCCACTATCCATATATGTCCAAACCTCAGGTTAAGGACTCCGAACGTTCCTTCTCATCAAGAGGAATCCAACAAAGTCGATGACACCTCAATTGGACGTCCGGAGCTCATGTTATAAGCGTTTCCGCTCCGAGGGCCCGGTTGGTTTTGGGTTCGAACCAACCCGGCCATACCCAAAGTTCTATGAAACCTTTAGTGTAATATACTGAAACAACCGTCTCTATTCAAGGATTGCATCGCAACTAACGGTGTGTCGATCATAGGTTTGTAGCCCTTGTTATGAGTGTTTGAACAAAACTGCCTGAAAATAGGGGGTTCGGGCCCGGTCAGACCCTACCCGATACCCTCCCTGGGTCGGCTCGGTTGGTTTCAGGTTCGAACCAACCCTGCCATACCAAAAGTTCTCTGAAACCTTGAGTGTAATATACCAAAACGACTGTCTCGATCCAAGGATCTCATCACAACTAACGGTGCGTCGATCATAGGTTTGTAGCCCATGTTATGAGTGTTTGAACGAAACTGTCCGAAAATAGGGGGTTCGGGCCCAGTCAGATCGGACCCGATACCCCCCTGGGTCGGCCCGAACCGGGTCGACCCGACATAGGTCCGGGTCTGGCCCAGAAGGGCATGGCGCGGCCCGACCCGGCCGGCGTGGCCTGGGCGGCCTGGCCCGACCTGGGCATCCGGCTGGCCTGGTGCTGGCGTGACGTCCGCATGGCCAGCAGGTGCGGGGGTTACCCCCCCCCCCGGTTGAAGAAAAACTGGTGCGGCTTAATGCCACGCCGCTCCGCCTCTGGAACGGCTTAGCCGTTCCGCCTCCGGAACGGCTTCGCCGTTTCGGTTTGGCCGCTGCCATGGAGGTCCTGTTCCGGCGGCGCGCCGCCGTCGCCGGTCGCTGCCGCCGCCTTCTGCGGACCACCGCACACTCTCCGGTGGTCTGTTTCGCCTCCCGTCTTCTCCAATGGTCCTCCCAGGACCCGACCTTTACTACGATGGATTTAAATCACCTCTGCGGCCTATTTCATCATCGCCCGATGATCCGTACGTCAAATAACAAATCACGGCCTCTTCGTGGTTTTCTGGTGCAGTGCGATGGTGCCACAGCTTTGTTCGGCCTCCACGGCGCGGCGCGACGACACCGCGTTTCTTCGCCGTGTTTCTTCCTGATTCCGCACGGTGTCATTGCACCGCTCCTCCTTCGTTCATGATGCAAAAAAAAAAAACAACATCGAAGGGGGGAGGAGGGTCGTCCGTGTTCGTGTTGTCCGGCATTCTCCCATTATTACGATAACAGGTGGCCAAAAAGAAGTCGATGAATGGAAAAGAATTCACGAACAAAATAAATTACCCCTATGGTTTTCCCCGGATTCAAGAATTCCCAACCCGCAAACATATTCTTTCATGGATCAAATTAATATTTAGTTGATCTGCGTTCGTTATTTTAGAAGGGAATAAACATGGGTTCATTAACACTCACAAATTAATTCCCGACCTCAAAGGATGTTTGCGGAAGCTAGTGTCGCGGGGGTGGTTTCGATGAAGAAGTTGGCATGCATCCAAGAAGGGAACGACGTCTCACACCAGCTGCGGAGAAGAGAAGGAACAACACATCGTTGGTGAGTTTCCGCATTGGTTCCTCTTCCTTTGTTGTGGAGGAAGAAGAGGTCCCAAGATACTGGGTCGCTGAGTCTATGATCCTTGATGAAGTGTTCTCGTTCTTTGTTGAGGATGAAGACGTTCTTCGTCGGAGAAGATGAAGTTCTTCAAGAGACTTATAACTCTCTCCTCCAATCCTCAACATAACCAAACTAACCCCCAAAAATAAAATAAGCTATTCTTATTTTATTAAGTCATTCTATGAGTTCAAAATTCAAAAACATAAATCCATTAATTGGATTAGTGTGTTGGCATGATTAAAGTGAGGAGAGGGAATTTCACCCAATTAATGGGAAGTTTAAAGGTTAAGATGAGTTACACATCTTAAGTGGGGGATTTAGAGGTGTTAGGGAATGTGAGGGGTTGGGTGTTGGAACCACTTTGTGTATAGGTTTGTATTTGTTGTCAATAGTTGTCAATGGAATATCAAAATGAAAGAGATCAAGAAGTACTCCAACAAAATGGAGGAATGAAAGCTCACAATGAAGGAGATCATGAAGTACTCTGATGAAGTAGAGGAGTAGTGATTCAGACGACTGTTGTGCTGATCGTAAGTTCAAAGAACATGTGTGAAAGGTGATACATTGTTTACAACAATGAAGAATGTGAGGAGTAATCCATCCAAGGATGATTAAAGCAGGATGGTGTTTTTGGATGAAGACCATGCAATTCCTCCTTATTGCATAAGAACCATGGGCTTTGATGAAGACCATGAAATTCCTCATTATTGCATGAGAACAATGGGTTTTGATGAAGACCATGCAATTACTCATGATTGCATGAGAACCATGCTAGAGTCTTCTTGACGGATTGATTCACATGGTTTGCATGAAGTTGATCATGACGGTTGATGAAGAAGACAATGTGCCAATGATTGGAAATCTAAGATGGTCGTGCAAGGATTGGAATTCTGAGATAGCCATGCACATCACATTGTCATAGAAGATGATGATGGTAAATATATGCCTTCAAAGAATACATATCACAATGGAGGAGTTTGTGATAAAAGAAGAAGAGTTGTTGAAGGATACATATCACCAAGAAGAAGTGTTGTTGAGGTGATCGTGCTTGTTGACAAAACAAACAGACGACATACAAATTTGTTGACAAAGGAGATTCCATGGTGGCATGTCGAGTTCGAAGATTGTGGATAATGATCCATGTTTTATTCATGGAACATTGACAAAGGAATGGATGATCTGGAGGTGGACTAAAAGAGAAGATACAAGGTGGCGCCGTTTCCCAGTGTTTGCCAAATTTTTGGGGTCCAAAATTTGGAGGTTGGTGAGCATCGCAAAAAGTGGATTTCCAGGAAGATCATAATTTAATATGGCAAAGGCATGAGTTTCATGAAGATGGGATGCATGGACTGGATTTCGCGAAGACCAGAAGAATGGAGCCGGTGAGTCTTTGCGATTACGTCAAGTTTCGCGAACGATAGAGACTGGAGAGCTTTGCGGCGATGAAGGGAATTGCAAGGGAGATTCGCGACAAAGGCACGAAGGAATGATGACGGTGATTCTTCGTGATTACGTTAATCTTCGCGAATGGCAGAGGCTGAAGCGCATCGCGGCGGAGAAGGGCTTCACGAGGGAGCTTCGCGAGGGAGCTTCATAGCGAAGGCGCGAAGGTATGTTGACAGTGATTCTTCGCGACTACGTCAAGCTTCACGAATGGAAAAGTGCCGTGGTGCTTCGCGATTTGGACAGACTTCCGGCGGAATCTTTGGAGATTCGCGATTTGAGATGACGTGGCGTTGACTTCGTGCGGAAGGGTCGAGGGTCGATGGAATCACCTATAAATAGAGGCCGACCCCCTCAAGAGAAGTAGAGAGCTCTCAACAAAAATCCTTTGCTCTCGGTTCGCAAAGGTCACTCGTGAAGGAAGCCTGCTTCGTGAAATAGGAGCTTGGTGGCGGCTATTCTAGCTCCACGAAAGTCTTGATCCCTGCGTTGGCTCAGTGAGCTTCGCGAAGAGGCAGGAGCTCCGCGATAGCCTAGCATTGCGAAGGCTGGAGCATCGCGAGAGTGCTTTGCGATTGAGCTTCACGAAAAGGCAGGGGCTCTGCGAAGACTTGTTTGAGCTTTCCAAAACTGGGAGCCTTGCGAAGTAGGGTACTTTGTGAAGGCCCTTTCCAAAGGTTGTTCGCCCAGTGGACATGGGCAAAAGGGGTATTCATCATTGGATGAAATTTGGACTTCAACAGAGCATCATTTATTGAGCAATCACACAAGTGATTGTGATTCAGGCAGACAAAGACAAGGGGATCTAGTGCATTCAGTCATTGCACTAAAGGAGAAGGATTGAACTAAAAAAGAAGAGCATCAACTCTGAACCCTGATACAAGCAAAGTCTCATGATGAACAGGAGACAAAGAAATTAATGTCTATCTATTTAAGAGACCTTCACGTCTATAAACTGAGTGAGACTTCACCAACGGCAGTGAGCCAGGGGGAGTCAACGGGAGTGACCTGAGGGACGTAGTGAGCTATCCCTGAACTTTTGTGAAGGCAGTGAGCCTAGGACATAGTGACTATACCCGAACCTTTGTAATCTATAGCTAGTGAAGCATAGTGGATTTAGGTATGACCGACAACCTATCAGCGTATGCTCCTTGGACGTAGCCCTTAGTGGTGAACCAAGTAAAAATAGATGTGTCATCTCTCTGTATGTGAATGTTTCATTGCTGATCATATCCATCATACAGGTTTAAGTAGTTCCTACCAACGTGGGAACAAGATCCACAACTTTAAGAAGAAAAATTTGACACCCTGATTCACCCCTCCCCTCTCAGGGTGTCTTGGGGTCCTACATTGGGATCGTGTGGGCCCCACCCCACCTTTATTCCCTCAAGGGTAGTTAACAACAAGTAGGTCCCACCCAACATCCACACATAGGTTATAAAAACTTTGAATATGAAATAAAATTGTAACACAATTTTATTACTTCACATTTAACTCCCCTTTTTTTAACAACTCCTCCTGAGAAAATGCCCCTTCGAGAAAAGTCCTCCTAAGCAATTACTGGCGCTGCGATTTCATCAGTGCCCTCAGATATCGATTCCGAGCACCGGTTCAAAATATAGAAAAACCCGATCATTCATTCACTGAACGTACCCGAGCTAAACTTTAGAAATTTATTCCGGGCACACCAGACCTCAGAATCAGGCGTCATCAGAAACTCCGTTCTTGTAAAATCCCAAAGAATTTAAGAAAAAAAAAATTCCTTGAAATTTTCGGGTCTTTACAAACTTTCCATGATTTACGTGAAGGATGTGATAAGAATAAATGGAGTTCCACTTTCTATCGTATCTGATCATGATCCACGGTTCACATCAAAATTCTAGAGAAGTCTTCAACATGATCTCTATACTAAATTGAATTTCAATATGTCCTATCACCCTCAAAATGATGGCCAATCAGAAAGGACAATTAAGAAACTTGATGAAATTCTGAGAACATGCTCAATAAAATTTAAGGTGGATGGGATCAACATCTTGTATTAGTTTAGTTCTCGTACTAAAAAAGCTTCCAATCGAGTATTCAAATGGCACCCTATGAAGATATATATGGTAAGCGATGTAGAAATCCAACTTGTTGGGATTAATCTAGTGAGTGAAAGCCTCGTGGGCTTAATCTTGCACAAGAGATGAAAAAAATGATAGTTCCATCCAACAACACATTAAGGATGCTCAGAGTTGGCCGAATAGCTAGGCTGACAACTATCGAATGGAATTGGAGTTTGATGTTGGTGATAATGTCATATTTTAAATTTCTCTATGGAAGAGATTCATGCAGTTTGGAAAGAAAGGGAAGCTCAGGCCTAGGTACATTGGACCCTATGAATCCTTCATCATATATGAGTAGTGGCATATTGGCTTGCACTTCCTCGAAATTTAGCTTTATTTATGATGTGTTCCATGTATCTCTCTTGATGGAGTACATACCTAACCCTTCACAATTAATGAATCCATATGTGGTACAATTGTAACATGAGCTCTCTTATGAGGAGAAACTGGTGGAGATCTTGGATTGTAGAGATAAGGTTCTACGCAACAAGACTACCCACCTAGTTAACGTGTTGTGGAGGAACCAAACATATGAATAAGCCATGTGGGAACTAGAGGAGACTATGAGATAGAAGTTCCCAAAAAATTCTCTTCTGAGGTTAAGATTTGAAATTTTGGGGACAAAATTTTTTAAGAGAGGAAGAATGTAATGACCTGATATTTTGAATAATACGTTTTAAAAAAAATGCTTGTTTTAATATGTCATAATCAATATAAATATATAATTATAAATGAAATGTGACCATCAGGTTTTTACTATTATATGACTATTGGTTAATATTATTTTTGGAAACAGTAATGATTTTTAACATTATAATTATTTTTTATAAATAGACATGATAATGGATAGTTAATGTAGAAAGAAGAGTTGATGGCCTCATCCAGTAGACTCGGGCCATATGAAGCCCATATTTTAGATATTGGGAAGGAGATAGCATCACTAGGCTTCACTTTATACCAAAACCAAGTTGATCTTTAACATGTTAATCTTGAATGAAATTGCCCATGGGAGAAGATCAAGTTAGTGGAGATTACCACTCGGGCGATGTTATCTAACCTCCACCAAGAATCCATCACCATCACACAACTTACCCTTAGGACATATGTGGGTGTATTAAGGGGTTATTATTGAAGTCCCTAGTTACTTAAAATGTATTCCCACTATTTAAATTAAATTTTATTTCATCATTTTTGTTTTATGAATAATTTTGATCAAAATTTATGATGGAATTTGATAAATTGAATTTTCAGGTAAAAATTGTACTTTTATTACTATATTAATGTATGTATTTGTTAATAATGTTAAATATAATGAAATAGTGATATAGAAAACACTCCTTTAATTACAAATTTGAAAATAAATTTATTTTTTCAAGTGTCAAAATATTTTATTGGCATGTTTCTATGCATTTTCTGTCCGATATTATTTTTAATAAATGAGTATTTTTATAGGAAAAATGAAATTTTCTCATATTTATAGATATATTATGATAAAATAAATGTCTTTTTTTGAATTAATATTGTAAATATTATGTTACGGTGAATTTATTATATTTTTATAAAATACTTTGTTTTTTGGTGAATAGTAAAAGAAAATACCATTTTAAGTTTTCGATATGTTTAATGACATAATTATTGATGTAATAGTGATGTAATTATTTGGGTCGACTCTTGAGGAATAAAATATGATATTAAGTGTCCCAAGTGGCCAATACCATGGGAAAATACCTTAGGAAAGACCATGGTTTTTCAAATACCACTACTGAGGTGTCCTTTGAAATTAATAAAAAACTTCATCTCTTTTTCTTAAAATACCCACCCATTAATTCGTTTCCATTCAATAAAAAATAATTATCCATGATTTTCTGACAGCATTACCTTCCAATGATTCCTCCCAAGGTTCCCTTAAGTCCCCAAGGTCCCGATCATCGAGATTTAGGAGTTACTCTTCATGGTAAGGGAATCTACCACCCTTCTGTTTTTCAAGAACTTCTTTTATGTTATGCCCTTTTAGTTTCTATTTTCATATGTTGAGCTAATCCATTCCATATCCCATTAATAAAATATTTTTTTTCAAATAAAAAGAGACACCTTTTTCTCTCATAATCACATTTTATGAATTTTTAGGTGATGTCGTTAGGCTATTGAGATTTTGTAAGGGAAATCTCATCTCTTTTCCTTTCAAATTTTATTGTCTGTGTTATGTGTTTTATATTTATATACCATGATATTATATCCATTTTATTCCTTACCTCTACTTTATTATGAGTCTTTTATTAATTGTTTACCCTTCTACCCTCCCTTTTTAATGATTTATGAAACCATGTTTCATACCCATTATGTTGCATAATTTTCTTCTAAAAACATCCCTCTATTTCTCACTAAATTATGTTTTTCTTTTGTGAATACCCTAATATCATTCTTCTCTAGGGTATTAAAATAAAAGTCAAAATTATATATTTTATTTAGGTATTAACATTTATAAACCCTCCGTCCTTTTCCAGGGGTTTAAAATGATATAATGATCTTGTTTTTATTTTTTTTAAAATTCCATGATTTTGATATGAAACCTATTTCTTTTATTCTCCACGGGTTATTTATGAAATGTTTAATGATGATATTTTTTGATCACATGAAAATAAATACATATTAAGGGTGTTCTCTTATATCTCTCAAATTCATTGGGTAATGAATTTAATTTCTATATATGACACGTTTTTGATAACTTCGTGAATATCCTTGGTGATTTTTATGTCACCTTGTGGATGGACCTTGGTGAAATTCGAATCAAATGTTTAAATAAAATGTTTTAGCCACATTTTGAAGTTATTATTAATGTTACTATTGTTACTATATTCCTCTTTATCATGGATTTATGAAATTCCTCATGTCTTTATTGATATTTCTCAAGCTCACATGTAAATGGTTTTACTTGTTTTCCCTTACAAGGCCTTCTGCTCACCCATTCCATTGATGTATGTCCCCAGGTTATGAGATTCAATAAATGTACATTATATTAACCTTTAATAACCCTTTAATGTTTAAAAGAATAATTTTTTATGTTTTCATGTATCTTTTACCTTATTTCCAAGACACTAAACTTTATAAGATCCTCTCTTTGTAAAATGTCATTTTAAGTTATGTAATAGAAAGGTGAGATGCCATAAACATATTCCATTATAGGACTCTATCAACCATGTTATGATTTATCAATAGTTATCATTGAATTATTATTATGATGGAATGTATTATTATGATTTCATATCCCTATGATGACATTATTCTTTGATTCCATCTTATTTATTTCATTCCTTTATGTGTCCATTCATGTACCTTTTCCATTATGATATCATGTTATTCTATTTTACTAAAGTGATTCTCACCTTTTAATTGATTATTCCCTTACTATCATTTATAGATCACCATTTTTAACATATTCCATAGGTTATAGATTACATTTTTATAATCTGAAATGGATTTAGGAGATCACTATAGACATTAGAATAAATATTTGTATTTTAGTTTCATGTTGATGTTTTAAATAGCTAGTATTCCAAATATACTAGGCCTCTAGATCCTTAGGCCGAATTTATTTTACATTTATGTTAAAAATCATGTAATAATAGTTATAAGAGGATTGGGCCACTAAAATCATAATAACAATTGAAAAGAATTCATTTTAATTATTTAATACATTAAAATTTTAATTGATAATGAAATATACTTTTATATATTAAGCCATATTAATTATAGATCCTTTAAATATAATCATTATTAATTCTTTAATATTTTTTTATTTAATATTGGTTTTATTATTTTTAAAATTTTCATGATAAAATTCAACAAATATTGTATGCCTCATTTTAGTTGGTTTCATGTGTGGAGTAAGATATTAGTATATTATTTATGTAATGAAAATATATCAATAAATTTTAGGTCATTGAATTTTTTTATAACTTCTTATTTGTAATCAAACTTTGTGATAGGTTGAAGCCTCAATCCACTCCCTTTAAATCTCACTCTCACACATATGTAACTAAAATTAATTAAATGAAAGGAACATGTAAAATTTTACAAGGTTCACCCCCAAAGTGGGAGAATATTTCTTATTACATTTAGTTTGATTGCAAAACACCTATTCTATCATTAATCAATTGTAGTGATTACAAAATCTTGATAAGGTAAGATCCTTAACTCATCAATTACAAGAAATGGGATGTTATCATCCTTAACCCTTTGTGAAGGTATCATCCTTGACCCAAATTTTATCTCCCGATAAGAATAGTTTGGATGATATTATATTGTATTCCTCTAGTCATCAATTGTATTCCTAATTATATTTTGTGAAAAAGTATCTTTAGTGTTCTATTAAATATCTTCACATCACAATACCATATCTTCCACCTCAACACCTGGTCTTCAACTACCAAAATAAAGTCAATAGCACAACATTCCAATTGACATTCTTCTCAAGATTTCAAAATGATCAATGTACTCATGAGAGTGCCCAAGCACATTTCATTTTCTTCTTCATCAAAAACAAGTCTTCATATGTTCATCAAAAATAATTTCTTACCTAGACACTCATTATAACTCCACGAACTAAACAACCGAGTCTAAGGGGGAGGGTTACATGATCTTATGTGTTCCTACCTATATGAAAGAGGTTTTAGACTAACAGTGAGGTTATATGTTCAAAATTGGGGAGGCTATAACCTCAGTATCATTTTATCAAGTTGAAAATAATAATAATAAAAATAATAAATAATCAGAGTAATCACTTGGAAATTTAAATATAGTGTACAATTCATACAAGAGATAACATTCACCCAAAGGGGATTGATCATTGAAAATATCCTCATTGAAAAAATTCATTAATACCTCATAAAACACCATATTAAAGTACAAAACATTTCCATATATGAATTTAAAAAATTATTCATTTAAAAAAATAAATATCAAAGACCAACAAACTTGACCAACCATTTATAACTGACATACAGAAGAGATCTATGAAATGTTCTAAGTATACTGGACACAACCTCACTAAACCAGCACTCGATGGACAATGATATGGTGTAAACTCCTTCAAATAGCTCAAATATGATGTTGTCCCTTACTACAATGGAATTGACTTGATTCAAATTACCACCATGGTGAATTATTACCACTACAATGTATCTGATTACTTTATGATGTGGTCATGGGTGATATGGTGTATCAACCCTTGATTTTTTCTAGAAAAGTTAAAAAAATCGCATAAAAGATTCCAAAATCATCTCAATTACTTTGGAACTTAATACAAATAATGATTAAATCAATAATAAAGAGAAAAGGAAAATAATAATGCTTTCATTATGGAAATAAGGTTTCAAGGTTACATAATTCTCCCCATATAAAAGTATTATCATCTTCAAGAAGTGTCTCTTGGGTTCCGGGTCAAAAAACTCGGTCCAATGAGCTCAAACATCAACCTCTATCTCCCAAATTTCCAATTGGATATTCCCATGTTATCAAAAAAAATAAGGATCATTAGTACCATTTTCTATCATAGGACATCACTTTAGTCTATAATTAACACTAGAAAGTCCAAATATGATTCATCTAGTTCCAAATCAATGTACTCATAGTCTATAACTTTCACATGATTATGAGTGTGCCCCCAAAGATGAGAAATGTGGAACACATCATACAAGACCCAATATTATGGAGTAAGTTCTAGATGGTACACCAATATCCCAACATATTTGGTGATCTATATGGGTCCCATTAAATGTCGTTCTAGCTTGAATTTCTTTCTGATCTATTAGTTTCCTATGTGAGTGGTCACTCCCAAGAAAACCTGATCACCCATAGTGATCTCAAAAGTTATCTTCCAATGGACATCATAAGATCCCTTTCTAATCTGGGCGGGGATCAACCTCTTTTAAATCTTAGAGTCTCTCTTAGAGGACATATAAACCATACTGGGCCCCAAAAATTCTTCCTCACCTGCTTCATGCCAACAAAGCGGTGAATGACATGACAACCCATAAAGAGCCTCATAAGGTTCCATCTAGATCTAATCATTCTCACTATTATTATATGTAAACTCAACCAAGGATAGATGATCATCCCAAGTTCCACTAAATTATAGAATTCATGTTTTGAAGTATATCCTCTAATATGTGTATAGTTCACACAGAATGTCCATCTATCTATGGATGGTAAACTATGCTCAATCTCAAATGATTCCCTAGATATTTCTATAAGTATTTCCAAATCAATGTTATAAAATGTGAATATTCATCTATGAAAATTATAAAGGGTACTCTATGTTAGCATATAATATCACAAACAAAAATATTTCTCATCTCATTCACTGAGTGAGTCTTTGGGATTATTAAATAATGAGAAACATTCATGATCTGATCAAAAATCACCAAGACATCTTCATGAATACTCAAGGTCCTAGGTATCCCCATCAAAATTTCCATCATTATTTACTCCCACTTCCACATGGCCATTGGATTTTTCTAGAGAAATCCACCAGGATGATGGGACTTGGCTTTTACATTATGGAAGATAAGGCATTGAGAGATGAACCCAACAAAGTCACTCTTTATCCTTGTCCACAAGAACTATCACCTGAAGTCTGGGTACATATTCATTGTTCTAGGATATACTGCTGATCATGCTATTTGAAAATCCATCATCATCCCCACTCTGATAGATGTATGGACTACTACTCTCCCATATACCATGATCACATCAACGTCTCTCAACAACCACCTAGGTATCATATCACCTATAGCTATCTTTTCCATCAACACAATACACTCTGAGTCTCTCTCCTATCTTGGTTTTACCTAGTATACTAGAGAATATGTAACTAACAAGGGATCACCAATCATTCATCCCTAATCCCTAGAATAAACCATCCTCTAATCCACCAACAATCTTATCAAGAACCAATAATCCTCAGATAGACTCCCACTAAGCTCCTGCTCAGCCTATGTAATGTAGCTAAGAGAATATGAAATGATGTTACCCTTCCTAGGTTCATACATCATATCAAAGTCAAACATCTAAAGATACTCAACCTTGAACCTATGTATCTAATTTAGGTCTTGATTTGTGAATATGTACAGAATTCTCATGTGGTCCATTTAAACAATAAATCTATCACTAAAGACATAGTTTCACCAACACTTCAGTACATGACAAATATATTCTAGATCCAAGTGATTCATATGGAATTTTATCTCATAGGTTTATAGATGATCTGACCCATATGATACTACCTTATCTCTCTAAATCAGTACCATTCTCAAACTAAGTTTTTATTCATCATGGTAAACTGCATAACCAATCCCCAACTCATGGAGTGTGAGTAATTGAGTTATCCTTATCCTTCTCTTCAGATCAATAAAATTAATTTTCACATTACTCCAACCATAGAAACATTAATCCCTTATATTAAAATGTATTCTTGGGTGATTATAAATGGTTTAAGTCCTATATAAATCGTCGATAAAATACTTCTAGTCCCAGAAAATTCCTAATCTCAAATAGATTATGTTGACTTGTTTAGTAAATTACTACCTCTAGTTTCACTAGGTCCATACATATAACTATCTCAGACACTAAATCCCCCACGAATCTCACCTATTGTATCCATAATCCACAGTTCAATAGTTTGGTATAAATTCTGTTTTCCCAATGTATGGTTAGGACTATCTCAAGGTGTCTTGCATTAAGATTTGGTGTCGATTAGTAGATGAGTGTGTCTTCGAAAAACACCATGTCGAATGAGTCTAGTTATGGGTGGAATAACCTTCTCATAACATCCATGAACATTTCTGCATGATCATCATCCTGGAAAACATCATCATGTATTCATACAACCAATACCCACTCCAAAACTCTATATTTGGAATTCAATCCTCTCTAACTTGTAGTTGGTGACAGCCCGTTTGAAGATAAATCTTGGAAAACCATCAGGATCTCCATGATTTATTGAAAATTTGATCGATCTTGGGAAATGGATACTGATTATTTACCACTAACATACTTAACATCAGGTAATAAAGGC
The DNA here is from genome assembly GCA_963277665.1 of Viscum album. Classification (NCBI taxonomy): domain Eukaryota; kingdom Viridiplantae; phylum Streptophyta; class Magnoliopsida; order Santalales; family Viscaceae; genus Viscum; species Viscum album. The sequence continues at coordinate 1,654,062,728 of OY728122.1, read as the reverse complement.
ATATTCAAATACTTCCATCTACCTTTTTGGTGAATAACACATGTGAACCCCATAGTGATGTACTTAAACTAAAAAATCTATTCCTCTCCAATTCTTTAGGATGTAACTTGATCACTTTTAGTTTGGATAGATCCATAGGATAAGGGGGTATTGAAATGGGATGCAAACCTACCAAGAGAACAATATAAAAATAAAATCCTCTATCAATAAGAATTCCTATGGATTCATCTGGAAGGATTTACTAATAGAGATCCATGACTGGAGGGAAAGTTCAGGGTGGCTATAACTAATCCTTATAAGATATTTAATCCCTCCAAATGAGCTTTAATCATCTGGATCTGACTCAAGTCTAGTACAACTCTTCTTACTCCTAGTACCCACTATCCATTATTCATAACCTACTCTACCTTTAGTAATGTGAATTACACAGTTCTCTAATAGAAATCAACGTGATCTCGAAATATGATAAACCAGTCCATGCAAATAATCACATAAAAATTCATAATCTCCATAACCATCAATTCTCACATATGTACATAGTTAATGATGACTATAGGAAACATTGCTAATAACTGTAGATGGTCCACATTCATGCCCAACGATGTCTCAAGAGTGATTAACTTCGAGGATAACTTGAGAGATATGTTAAGTCAACAAATACTTATGCAAGAATGAATGAATAAGAAGCACTATTATCGAATAAGGAAATAGATAAAGTAAACATGATCAAGACCATACATTTAATAGTAGATGTCCCATCTCTATAATCTACTAGAACCTGTTCAACTATATAAAATCATCTTATTTGAGCTCTATGACCTTGTCCTTGAGTTTTCGTCATATGGGATGTTTATATCCTCTACTGAGGTCCTCCACATCAAGTTTTCCCTTACCTCTTAGAACCCCGTTAGTAGACCATCATGAAAAAGAATCAAATATTCTCAGTCCTTCCATAATGGGGGAACTCCATATATGGTTTCTTAAAAGCACTTCTATAATTCCCACTTATCCCACAATTATAATACATGTTGGAGTATTCTCTTATAAAAGATACTGAAAAATTATTACTCTGACTTGACTATCTACTACCCAACTAATACTTTCCCATGTTACTATTCCTACTACCATAATATACTCTTGTGTTAGTAAGAAAAAGCTCAGCCATTAGAGATATATGCATCAAAAGTAAGTCTTCTTTCCTATCCTCCTCTAGAACCTTCTCAAATGTCAAGACCATAAAAAGCACCAGTGAGTATGTCATCAAGACAGATCCCGTAAAATAATTTATGAACCCCATTTAAAGTCCTATCTCAAAATTTTGAGTCTTATACAACTATTTCCTTGATAATAATTGATAAATTTTAAGTAAATTTTTGAAATTAGAAGAGTAAGAAGATACAGACATAGAGTTGTGATGTAACTCCATGAACTCCTAGTCATAGTCTCACTTTATCATATTAGGAAATGAATACTTGATAAAAAACCATTTAATGGTTTACTACATAATATAATCTCATATCCCTGCCTGAATAATGGATGTACACCATCTCTGGGTGGGTCCTTGGAATATAAAGGTCCCCAAAATCACTTTCCTATCCTCAAGAGTCTCGACCAACTTGAAAATTCTATTGGTAATGTTTTTTTTGTCCTATAAATTCTATGGGACACCAATAACCTGGAATTATGGAGGATGATATAGTTTTAAATTACAATAATGATCATTCATAGTCTTCTGAGTGGATATTCCTTAGAATTGATTTTTTTTAATGTGTCCCAGGTGAATGGGATTTGTGGCCTAAATTACCTGTCCTTGTACAAGAGTGTGCTAGGGAACATCCTCCTACACTATGAATGGTGGAATGAGAGAATCCTAGACTACTATAGCTGTAGGTCCTAACTAAAATCCCCTAGTTGGAATCTATATAACACAAGGAACATATAAATTCCCCTCCAGTCTATGGGATCACATAATGGTTTTCTTAGGAGTGTACCCTGAACCCGTTGTAACCATCATAGAATTAACCTCGGTATCCATCCCTGATTTCTAGTCACAACTATAATATATATATATAATAACATTTAAATATTCATTATTAAATTAATTAAGACCAAAAAATATATATTAAATAGCATGGAATTGTATATTTATCACATAATGAGAAACTACGCAAAAAAATATCACAAATCAAGGAATTTAATTAAAGAACCACTATCCGATATAAGAATAGGCATATAAATGACACGTGGACCTGTGATCCTAGTCCTAATCCATGAACATTATCAAAATAACATAAATCAAATATTAACATCATGTTAATCACCCTTGGTGAATTTAATCAATGTTAAAACTAATCCCATCCAAGGTAACATTTGGTTACACATGTATTGGCTAGGCACATGGGATTTACCCTTCTCGACTCCAAAATATTTATATATGTTCTTCCATGTCCCTGGTTAGTCAAAAAGAATAGAATAAAATTGGTACTCTGATGAAATTTTGTAACACACTTACTCGAACCATTTAGTTTGATCTGGAGGGTCACATGACCTCATGTATGCCTCCTCATACACATGAGGATTATGAATAGTAATGAGGATCTAAGCCCATCACTGGGCATACCGTACCCTCAATAACATTTTATCAAACAAATAATAGTAATAATAAACCATTCAATACATAATCAAAGTAATCATATGGAAATAGAAATACAGAATAGAATTCATAAAAGACATAATGGTCTCCAAAAGTGCTAATCCAAAAAAATGTAAAAGAAATGATATGAAATAAATAAATAAAAAGTGACCTTTAGATTCGGTCCCAGTGTTCTTCCAGTTCCATACTCCTCTTATTTTTTTCAACCATATGGACATTTCCATTTTTTGAGTCTCTTGTCATGAAATCTATAAGAATACTAAAATTTCTACGTAGGGTGTGAGTACAACACTCATTAGGACACCAAAATGAATCCTTATTATAAGTGTACATAATATATAATAGTGTTTATCATGACATAAGTAAATGCTAAAATAAACATAAAACCATAAATGTGTCAATTCATAATGTGTTGACTGAGAGGCCATGAACCCTGACGCCACCTTCTTCGGCCAATTACAAGTAAGGACATCAGATAAGTCAAACAAGTACCTCCTCAAAGGTAACACAACACACCCCACCCCATATTGCAGTTTTAATCAGGAACACTGAATGTTCCACAATTTCAATCCTCGGCTGGCTATCCTTTTAATCACCTATGGACCAAGTCTATAAGAATAATATAATGGTTTCATCTTGTTAGAAACTTATTCATATCCCTCTTCAAGGATAGCTACACCTACCTTTATGTATTTTTAGACTAAATTCTGTTTGTTAAATTTCCACTTATACATATCCTGCAATAGGGATAGACACATATTCCTTTAAGGATTTTTGGACCACATCTCACCAACCACAAGGATCCACTAGATCATCTATAAAACTAAAACATTGTTACATGGGATATGAAACAAAATAGGAAATATATGTTTTACAAAGGAATAATGTGGAACACCAAGATGAAATGTCAAGAGCCACACATAATCACATATTCATAATAAAGAAAGCCTCATGGCCATTCATGAAACCACGTTCCATTCATAACAAGAATGGTTTAATAATGAATAGAAATCATATCCCACCGATATCATATACATGTACCAAAATGTTAATGATCTTCCTACCTCACAATTTTCAATGTCAACATCATGGTTAGTTGAAGGATTCTTCATCCAAAAAAAATTCAAACACCAAATAGAACACTATCACCCATCATGGAATCATATAAATTATTCTAATCCAAAATGAAAACCATTATACAGTAAGGTAAGGAGTAAAAATACAAAAGGTAAAACCAATTTTTACCTGAGGTCGATCCTTGTCAATAGGTTTTTCAAGATTGATTTAGGAAGGGTGGAGGAATTGCTCTCTTGAAATCTAGAAGCCTCCACAATTCAAGGCAAGGTGATGAATCATGGAGGTGTGTTTTAGAAAACCACCATGGTGTAGTGAGGAACACTATTGTGTAAAGGTTCACTTGGAGAAGATCACAATGGAACATGGAAAATGTCTATGGTGCAGTGGAGTGATAGAAAATAGACACCAAATTAATGGATGAATAGATGAAAGGTGGGTACAGACCACCACAGTGTAGAGAAGGGAACTATGGCATGGAAAAACATTTAAAAATGTCACTTGGAGTATATGGAGAGCATTGTAGTGTAGAACTTTATTGGAACATGAACCGATGGGGTTTATGTATGATCACTGCTATGTGGAGTTAGTTATTCAGCCATTCAAATCTTTGTAATGATGCTAAATGGTGGAAAGAAAAAATATATTTTCATTGTTTGATCTACATTGAAAACTCCTAATTAATACCTCATAAAACTCCCTATTCTAATTTGAAAAATATTCTTCAAATGATCTCCAAAATAGATTCATTTATATCCATAACTCTCTAAGACCAATAGGATGGACCAACCATCTATAACTGATGTAGAGAAGAGCTCTACAGCATCGTCTGAGCCTCCGTGGATAGCCTCCATGAACCATCCCTCAATGAATGAGGCTACAATGCGACCTATTTTGAATATAATCACTATAAATTTTAGGAATATCTATGGTGTAACCTCCTTTGAATATCAAAACTATCCATATTATGCATGGAAACATTTTAGAGGTAGGTTGTGGAGTAGGACCTTCTTTAGAAGTTGCGTTGTTATGGTGTAGATTTATTGGTTACAGTGTAGTTGTTTTGGGGATTTTATTCCAATTTCATGGTGGCTACAACATAGGGGCAGGCCGTGACTTAGCCTCCCTTCTTAGAAAATGGGTTATATGGTGTGGTGAGTTTCCTTTCATTATATCCCACTTCCGCATTTTATAAAATATACACCATGGGAGGAACCATATTCCTAGGATGTGGTTTGACTAGGTGGGTTATGGGATAGTCCCTTATACTACACCATAACATTCCCAGTGTTATCTAGTTTTGTGGTGTGGTTAGGTAAACTGTTCTGTGGTCCACTATTTTTCAGTTGGACTATAAAAAACCAAACCTCATCTAAAACTATTTTCTCCATGGTTTTCTTCTCACCCCTTAGTGACACTATTGTTTTTTTCAAAGGCTTTTAATCCCCTTTCTATAGGGATGAATACTTGGATTCTGGAGATTAGTCTGTGATGATTCGAGGCGAGTTACACCAATTTTATTACAATTTATTCATTGTTTGGTCATGTTTTACTCTGGTTTTACTTTCAATGAAATAGATTTTTATATACATAATTATAATTGATTTTTCATAAAACTTTTCAGTTATTTTATGGCGTGATGACCTTGGGAGGTCATGGTTTTTTATGGTAGAGGTGATTAGAGATCCTCATTGATGTTCTGTATATGTTTAAAGGACATAAAAATCTTTGAGGTAGGGGATTCATTTATTCTCATTTATTTATAATAATTTATATATGTTTCTTGATCTATTTTCTTTAGGTGGTGGTGGAATTAGCCCTAATAATGGATAAACCATGTTCAATAAGAATTGGTATATGATTAGTAATCATATGTGTTCTTCCATCATGATAATGATTTTCATCTTGATTTTATAAATAGTGTACTATGAATGTATTATTTTTTAGTATGTATATTATACTTGGGTTAGCATTTAGTTTTGATGATAATTGATAAATAAAATAAATCTAGTAATTTTTGGACAGATAAATTAATTTAAAGAGACATGTTTAATGAAACCATTCCTTTTTGTAATTTTATGTTAATAAATTTAATGCTTAAGTAATGTTTTAAATAAAATTTGTCTTCAATGTTCTAATAGAAATGGATAATGATCCTATGGTCATAATTATTGTTAATGATTTTAATAAAATAAGTCATATTAAATGAGAATTATTTTTATTATATTTTTTTGGAACTAGAATTGATAATAGAGATCATGTTTTAAAAATGTGATAAATTCTTAATGTTGTTGCTTTAGGATACCCATTGATATAATGTAAAATAAATGAATCAATTAATTCAATATGGAATAAGAAATTTTTTTTGATACAGATAAATGTTTGGGGACAAGGTTTTTTATTTACTTCTGAAGGATACATGCCTTGTGTTGGGTCTCTGTCATGAAGCATCCCCCAGGGCCTATCCTGTTACTACCCCAATCCCACCCATGATAGGCCATGGGTTATAGAATAGCACTAAGTAGGAATATCCGACAGATGGGAGACATTAGCCTATGTACCTACAGACATGCACATAACTCCAAACCAAAGATTATGGGACATAAAAAAGACAAGGAAGCAATCATGAAGACCACTAAGTAAAAAAAACTTGATTGAAATTGAAAGTAAAGTACATGGTGGACATATGGGCTAGTATACAAGCCCACCAATAGAAAGACAAAATACAAGTAAAACCCCAAGTCCCTGAAGATCGCCTCCCGAGAACCCTACCTGAAGGGTAGGTGAAGGGTACCTGCCTAAAGAGGTAGGAGTACGACTCCTCTATTTAATATCATTGATAACCACCCAGTCTAAACCCTCCATGGACTCCATCAAAGCGTTGAATTTCAACACAAGAAAGTACACGTGCGAGAAAATCCCGTGCATGGGTGACTAAAACAATACTCAGCAGGGGACCCCGAAAACCACAAGGTAAAATACCACAAAGGAAACACCACCAAGAAGATACAGTCATCTCAACATAGGTATATTCCCATACATATACCAATAACATCCAGATATACTTATTTCAGACACTAAGAATCATGAGGTCCCAACCTCATAGCCAACATTTGGATTCCCATCGTAGGTTAGCATGGTAACACATAAAACCAGAATATCGCACTCCACAAGCTCATCCATCCTCGATAGCACCTGTTCGAGAGGTAAAATCCATCAGGAAAAACTATACCATTCCAAATGGTTCATCTGAGAGAACGTGCTCCATCAGGAATGTAACATCCCAGGTAAATAAAGAATATTACTTGTTCATATTTATTAATATTTGAGAATAAAATATTAATATTACTTTAAAGGGGATGCTAAGTTCGATGGCGTACCCAATACGCAACAATGAGTTTCTTAGAAATCTTACGATGCACACTAATAATATAATAATATTATTGTAAATGGTAGTAAACTCCTAGCCGATTTAATGGCGGAAATGAACAGGACTAACTAAAATGTGATTATATATGCTTGTAAAATATTTTTACATTTATTCAATAAATGTTAGATGCTTAAAATGCGAATGAATCTTATTTTAAGCGTAAATATTCTAATATTCTTTAAAAGGTCGATTAAGTGCCTTTTAATGACGAACCCTTTTTAAATCCGCTTTTCAATAATTTTATATGTTATATTTGACAAAATAGAGTTCTTTTTTAGAATCGGGACATCAAAATTTACTTTGTATAAATTTTTGGTATTTTTCCGATAAAGTTCATTTTCTAATGAATAGTGTAAAATGCTGTATTTTAATTCAAAACCTCCTTTTAATCTAATTTATTTATATGGATAGATTATATTTTTAATTGGGTTTAAAGTGTAGTTGAAATATATTTTTTCCATTTAATCTAATGGTGGTAATTGGAAGGAATTTCACTTTGAAATTGGACATAAACGAGTGTCAATCTTTTGATAGATATTATTTCTTAAAAACACGTAATTTGTTTTGAAAGTGTGAATTAATTAAAAAAAATAATTAATGCAACTTTTATGTCTTGAATTTGGTAAAATGGACATCATTTTTGAATTTGGAATATCAAATATAGCTTAGAGTGAATTTTTGGTATTTTTCTGAAAACATCGATTTTTGATGAATAGTGAAACCACTAAGTGGTAGTTAAAAAACTGATTTTTCATTTAAATGAAATTTTACCACATATGTGATTTAAATTTCAAAAATCTAACATACATCATTGTCATTAGGAAGTAAAATTTCATTCAATGGGAATAAAATAATTTTTTGTTGAATAGTAACTTTTAAATTTTATTAATCACGATTAAAGGTAATTAGTGTAATTTAAGGTAAATATAATGATATAATAATATGAAATTACCTTAAAACTTGTCTTACACTTATTGGATGAGTCATGGCCGACCAAGACAATTCATGTGTCAACTTGGGGGCCCCATGGAGCCACATGGGTAAGAAAATGACATTAATAACTTTTTATTTAAAGTAAAAATAAAATTATCACAAACATGTATTGTTTTACTAAAAAAAATTTTACATGGGGTTATACAAGTCATAATTTTGACTATAAATATTAATTATAAATCAATAAATATTTCTTAAATTATAGTATTTTTTTATAATTTTTATACATTAAATAAATTAATTATTTATGACACCATGATGATGCAGCGATTACCTCATTAATGAACGATTTAAATAAAATGAAAAGATAATGTAAAATATAAGACATAAACTTGTCAAAAAACTATTTTATGGGTGTATTTAGAACCCTTATCACCTTATACTCGAAATATATCTTTGTGGGACCTTTAAAATCCGAAAATCATTTTAAAATAAAGGGACATTTCATGAATATCCAAGAGTGCCCCTCCTCCCACTTATAAAAGGCCCCCACATCTACCCTCCTTATCCACACCTCTCAAACCATTGGATCAGCCAAAAATTGATCATTTTATATCTCCACATCCCTGACTTCATCATATAAGCCTTCCCTTAGGCATAAAGCACTTCAAGAGCCCTTTTGGTTCAAACCAAGGGGAGTTACCCGATTTAAAGGTAAAGTCTTCTCTAATATTCTTTTATTTTATTTTGCTTCTCCAACCCCCCTAAACTATTTTTCTTCCTTTATTTTGTAACAGAAAAAGTATATTCAATATACTAGGATTTTTTTATGATAAGTATTCTAGATACACTTACAAATACCTTTGTCAAATGGTTAAAGAACATATTGTTTCTTTGGATGGCGAATTACTGCCTCACGAAACAGTGATTGTCCTATCTTCTCCTACCACCTCTCATGGTGGCCATTATGATGGAAATATATATATTTATGATATATATTATATTTATTTCCACTCTATGCTTCTGAATTTTACATTTAAAACATACCTTTATGCTTTTCATGTTGTGCAAATGTGATAATTTCATTTCAGGAAGTGTGGACTACCTCCCCCTCAAGTGATGTGACTCGTTCATGCAATACATGGAATGTATAAAGAATGAAATTAATGAAATAATGTGACCTATATAAAATATATATTATAATGTAATTATAATATATATATATCTCTCTCATTTAGTTTTAATTCCATTAATGTGACAATGAAATGAATATAGCATTCATGCGTACATACGACCTACCGTATCCATAAACGGTGCATTTCATTTTTATTCTCCAAATATTATGGAATAGTATAAAATGAATATATACTGGGTATATATGATATTTAAATCATTAATAATATTCTGGATATGGTGTAATTATATCTACATGGACAATTCATTTCAAACAAGTTCATTTTTGAATCATGTACCGAACATCGACAAAAACGTCTGATATGAACTCACATAATTAACTAATTATTACAACATTATAATATGTGATAATGAATTGAATAATAAAATTTAATGGAGTTCCTTAAGAAATTATTAATTGACTAATGTTTATTATTCAGGAATATAATGAAATGAACAAGACAAGTCGGACTTGAGGTAAGGGATCCTATCTCTCTCTTTCTTTTTAAGTACTGTCTTTTATGTCATTTCTTTTAAGCTCCTTTTTCGTATGATGGGGGATTTTATTTTATATTCCTATTACTGTAAATTTTATGTTCATATGATGAGAGACCCTATTTGATCTATTCAATCCATTTTTTGATGTTTTAAGTGGCGCTGTTAGGATGCCGAGTTTTCGTAAGGGATTTTTCATCTCAGTTTTATTCTAGTGAGATTTATGCAACATTTTCCACTATTTACATTGAGTGGTGTATGTACTTACCATTATTCTAATCTTGGTGTAATATAATTTCGTTTATGGGTATTTATATCAATGTTGAATAGTCCTTCTTTCATGGGGTGTACGTTTCGAAGGTTACCCAAGTCGGTAAGGGAACCTTTCACCCTCCTCTTTTTAAAAGACTTATTTTATTATGTCTTTTAATTCATATCTTATTAAGTTGGGATATGTTCTTCTATATCCTTATGGATTCAAATTTTATGTCCCACTGATGAGATACCATTTTCTCTCTCATCAACTCATTTTCTGAATTTTAAAGTGACGCGGTTAGGCTGTTGATTTTTTGCAAGGGAACTTCTTAACCCAATTTCAATTCTTTGGGTTAAACCTCTACTTCTTGATTATGTCGTGATATGAATATGTGTGGATGACATCTGATTTTTTTACACTAAGAATCCAATTATACTTGGTGTATTTATGTTTTCCACACATAATTATGTCATTTCATTATCCTTGCTCTAATGGCATGATCCTTGATTAGGATTATATATCAATTTCTTCTCATTGAGAAATTTCTTAATGATATTAACTTTTCGTATTTTATAAAGTGTATATACAGCCCCTTTGACATTCCATATCCATATTATGTCTATAATAAAGTCATTTAAATGTTTTGAAAATGGTCTACTTTCATGTGGCTTATAATTAAAATCCTTAAAATGGAAAAGGACTCTTTTATTAAAACATTACTTTAAATGGTTTTAAATATTTATTCTTGTAACCATTTATCATCCATGTCCATGTTTTAAAAATGGGTTTTAAGGATTTATTTATATGGAAATTAATGTTTTAAAACATTTTGAAATGTTTTGAAGTGGTATGGGACACTTTGACTCTAAAATCTCTTTTAAATGTCTTCTTTTAATATTTTCAAGGTATAAAGGGATATTTCTCTCATAGAGTTTTAATGATGTTAGTAAATGATTTTATTTATATTAATATCATGATGTGATCTCTTGTTATTGAAATGTGGAAATTTTATGTTTCTTTTATGCATGGTTTAAGTGTTATGATGATGTTATGGTTCTTGGGAATTCTTTATGAAGACGGGTGGTTCCGTGATAAACTAAGGGCGGGTGAGCCCGATATAGCTCTCCAATGCATTGGGTAATGTGAAGGAGTTAAATGTTAAGGTTTCTCCGAAAAGATTTAGGGAATATACTGTGGTGGGTATTCCAAACAAAACCATGAGGGTTACTCCCTACGCAATAATGTTATAAATACCTCAAGTTACCTTTACATCTTATGATTTTTATGAATTATTCATAAATATTATGATTTCATGAGGTATGTTAAAGAGCTTATGTTTTAAGAGTAAAGTATGATTTCATTTATTCTTATGTATACATGGACTAATGTTTTCTTTCTGTATTTTTATATCCCTTACTGAGCCTTTCATGCTCATCCCACGTTTTTGAAATGTTTTCCACAGGACTTAAAGGTGAATAGTTTCAAGGATGGGATCAAGGAAAGACATGCTATCTAAAACATGGAACTAGAAATGTTTCTTTTTAAGAGTTTTTATTTTATGGAAACTGAGTAGAAGTGTCTACTTTGTAATCTTGTGAGATGTAATAGTTATGTATTAATTATCTAAAACTCTAATCCGGAAAAGATCCTCAATTTGAATTATTCATTTAATTCAATATTATGTAATGTTTTAGGGCCAGGTCCTTGTAGTTGGTATCATAGTTCGGTTTAGATAACTTTAGAGTTTAGGGTATTCTTTACGCATAAGTGACATTACCATAATGGCTAGGATTTCAGAAAGATTCATAGTTTTTCGATAAAGTAAATGAGTAAGTATATCTTAGTTTTTATCTTCTTCATTAGTACATGATGATTTTGTTGATATTATCACACTGACATTTTTGGTTTTAGTAAATGGATGGATCTCGCAGGCACCAAAGTGACAATGAGTTTGAAGGAAACTATGGTGGTTCTCTGATTGAGATACTGGATGAAATGAGGGATTCAATGAGGAATCTCGTTGTTATTCTAAACAAACTATCAAGGAGTCATGATTAACCACATGAACCTTGGTGATTTCTATGATGCATCATGTATGAGAGAACCAAATCGATGTGGAAGTTCATTTAATAATTATAATGGTAACCATTAGGGTTTATATGATCATTACTTTTGAGGTAATTATGGGTGACTATATGATGGAATATGAAAGGCATGAGGTAAAATTGAGGTTAAATTATGTTATGGTTATTTTTGAAGATTTTATCTCTTTTTGGGGAATGTTTTAATAATTATATAGTTTTGGAAAAAAGACAACACATAGACCATGTGACCACCCATCGTGTTGGACAAAGCTGCATGAATCGAACACACAACCAAAGTGCGACATGTATTTATCTCCTACCACTGGACTATGTGAAGTCCTTGGTTAGTATAAGTAATTTTTTTTAGTTATATGATCTTATGAATTAGGAATAAGTTTATTTTGGGTTATCTATGGAAATGATTAGCCTATCATGGAGGATATGTGATTAGTTTAATTACTTTTCAATATGAGACTTTAAGAGCAACTAATGTTATTTGGAGATAAATGTTAATATTTACCTTGGAAGACTATGTGATTAAATCCTTCAGAGATTTGGGTTTCAATATTAGTTTGGTTTACTTTGAAGAATTTTATGGATAGCTGTTTATTGAATGGTCTTTGATGAACTTTGGGTTTTGTTGGACAAATTTTGGAGATTAAGAGTAGTGTTTCTTTTTATAAAGGATTATCCTTTTTGGGTATTATTTGATCTCATACTACCAATTTTGGTTTTGTTTAAGGTCTAAAGACTTGGTAAATATATAGTTCCCTTTTGTGAGTTGGGTGAATGTTTCCGACGCTTTCGCCGGGGTGCGCGCATCCGTCCATCTATGGAGGAGGATGCGCTGCATTGTTGCCCCGTAGTCCCGTTTTCCAAAGGCGGGTGACATTCTCTCCTTATTCAGGGACGTCTGCTCCTTGATCGAAACGAGATGATGGGATGTCGGTTCTTCCTTCTACAGATTCCTCCTCAGAACTCATCACCTAGTCCGGATCTCCCTCATAGATTTAATATGTTGTTCGTGAAACTCTTCCCAGTGCCATGTTTCCATGGATGCCAGTTAATTACACTGCTTCTGTCGGGACATTCCAAAGGGTCTGGTCAGGGCAGCAACCTTCAGTCAGGGTAGTAGTCACGTTGAGGAATCAGTAGTGTGTCTAGATGCTGGGGAACTGGCATGTCTGTCTATTATCCCTGGTCATAGGGCTTCTTGAGGGCGTGGAATCCTGAGGCATCCCACATCGAGTGCGTGGGATTATATGCCATAGACATATATCTGAAGTTTTCCTCAGCTTCCTGTGTTTAACATAGGGTATTCCTCAAGTTTAATGTCAAGCGGAGATGGATCAGCCTGATCAGAGCATTAGCTAGAATGGACTGGATTAATGGATTTCCCTTGAAGGGGTGTCGATACCGGGACCAGCCCATGGTCGGCTGTGAAGAGGAGCGGACCGACATGGTCTCACCGGGATATGACGGTCCGGGTGAGAATCAGGGTGGATGATGGATGGATGAATGAAGTGGAGGGGGAAATGGAAAGGGACCATCGCAAGCACAATGGTGAAGTTGGGCTTGAGCCTCGAAGAGACCTCCTACGTATCCCTGTGATAGGGAATCAAAGTCCACGTAGTTTGGGATGGTGCCGGTGAAACGGCATGAAGGTGGACCTTGGTCTGATGGATGTCGTCAGTGAACCAATGTGAATATGGGCCTTGGTCCAATATGTCAGCGAACCGACGCAAAGGTGGACCTTGGACCAGATGGTGTGGGGCTTACACACTAGGCTGCCCGAGTGTGGATGAACCGACGTGAAGAAGGTCGGAGTGACCAACAGGTGGTGGGCTTGAACCTCTGAGAGGCTTCCTACGTACCATGCCGTGACATGGATGAAAGACCATTTAGTTTAGGTTGGACACCGGAAGGCCTACGTGAATGAGGAGGACCAGGGGGTCCTAGTGGTGGCGGTCTTGGACCTCGTGGAGGCTTCCTACGTACCATGTCGTGACATGGATCAAAGACCACATAGTTTAGGTTGGTCACAACGGCTTGCCGTCGGACTAGAATGTAGTTTAAAGTCATAGTAGACGAATATGAACCCTGATGTGAATAAATGACCGGGTGTGCTGGGATTGAACGTCGTAGAGGCTTCCTACGTACCATTCCTTGACATGGATCAAAGGCCTCATAGTTCATGGTGTGGGCTTTGTCGGTGAAGGTGGACCTTGGTCTGATGGGTGGTGGGATTGATCCTCAAGAAGGCTTCCTACGTACCATGCCTTCACATGGATCAAAGACCTCATAGTTCAAAGGGTTTCATCGGTGAACTGAAGTGAAAGTAGACCCATGGTTCCACTAGTGGTGGGTCTGAACCTCGTGAAGGCTTCCTACGTACCATGCCTTGACATGGATCAAAGTCCTCATAGTTTGGATGGTGGGTGTCGGCGAAACAATGTGAGGAAGGAGGGACCTTGGTCCAAAGGGGGATGGGCTTGAACCTTAGGGAGGATTCCTACGTACCATGCCTTGACATCGATCAAAGTCCTTGTAGTTCGGGTGGTCACAACGGCTTGCCATCAGACTGAAATGCAGTTTAACATCATGTTGGATGCAAGTGGAACTTGACGTAAATTGGATGACGAGTGGGCTTGAACCTCGTGGAGGCTTCCTACGTACCATGCCTTGACATGGATCAAAGACCTCGTAGTTCAAATGGGTGTGCAGTTTAATGTCATGATGGACGGGGGAATACTGTTTAACGTCATGCTGGACGAGGGTATACAGTTTAACGTCATGCTGGACGAGGGTATTGCCATGGATGATGCTTACTCTAAGCCCACGTGAGTCATTCTCGGTGTGGGAAACAAGTGGTAACAAGGACCTGATGATCACGTCGTGAAGGGTGCGTCCGTGAGAAGCGAAGAGGGGCTTACACGTTAGGCGTCCCATCAGTCCTGGGACTTACTCCAGGATGGAGGCCCGAAGTGCGGCAAAGCGCAGCGAAAGAGGGATTTGGGACCAATTATGGGAGGTGCCTCGTTCCCTACCGTGCCCTCCCCTGACCTTGGTAATGGGGAAGTACATAGATGTTGGGGTGAAGCCATCCGTTGGGGAACTAGGGTCGCCCTTCTCCTGTGAACATACGCCACTCCGATAAGGAGGATATCATCCCTTTTGGGGGTAGTGATTCAACTCCCATGGAGACGAGTGGCATAAATAATGTTCGAGCAGGGGGGACCCTTCATGTGAGGCACGAGGTCGGGTCACAGTTTAACGTCACGTGTTGAGGATGTGGTTCTTGGCAGTTTAACGTCCTGCAGCTCGGACGAGGTGGGTTCACTCCACACACCTAGGACTTACATAACTGGTACCCTTTTCTCCTTGGGGGAGGGAAGGTACCAGTAAGGACGTGGTCAAGGGGGTTGTAGAGCGAACCATTGAGAGGTCCACGTTAGCGTGGCTATGCGAAGAAGCAATAGCCGTTAGCGTGCCTATGCGAAGAAGCATTAGGCGAAGCAACGCTACGAGTTATATTGTCTGTGGGACTTTGAAATCACATCATGCATACTTGGAGGGTCGCACGGGAAGGGTAATTGCCAAGAAAAGAAGTGTGCTTCACGAAGCAGAGTGCCTTGGCCTTAGCATGGGGCAAAGGTGTGAGTGGAGGGTGCTTCGTGAAGTAGAACGGTATTCGTGGAGCACTGCCTTGTGAAGTGGAGGTGCCTCGCGAAGGGGAGGTGCCTCGCGAAGCAAGGTGCTGCGAAGCAGTGTGCTTCACGATGTGTAGCGATCCTGCCTTAGCATGGGGATCACTAATACAGGATGGGTGTTTCGCGAAGCACAAACGCTCCGCGGATGCCCGGGTTCCCTTGGGAATCCCCCTCCTTTGCGAATTCCCTTGAGCTTCGTGAAGGGCATCCCTCTCAGAAGAGGGGCTCAAAACAAGAAAAAGCAAAGGAGTCACGTGATGTAGAAGTACCTCACGGAGCTCATGATTCCCAGGGCAAAGGGTGCTTTGTGATTCGGGAGAGGAGAAGCCGAAAGGTCAGATTGTCCGTCCCCTGGACTCAGGGGGAGCCCGGTGTTTATAGGCAAGGGGTGCAGCGAAGTTGAACTCCTACGCCGCCTCCGGTGCTTCGCGGCGCGCTCGCGAACGTCAAATTTGTTCGCGGAGAGGTACCGCCTCCGGTGCTTCGCGGCGAGCTCGTGAACATCAAATTCGTTCGTGGAGAGGTACCGCCTCCGGAGCTTCGCGGTGGGCTCGCGAATGTCAAATTCGTTCACGGAGAGGTACCACCTTCGGAGCATCGCGGTGGGCTCATGAATGTCAAATTCGTTTGTGGAGAGGTATCGCCTCCGGAGCTTCGTGGGATCGTGATGCTTGGGGTGCTTCGTGTTGGAGCTTTGCGAGCCAGCGTGCGGGCCTTATTTTTCGTCCCTTCCTTTTATGCAATATTTTGGTCCCAAAAAATGCCCCCCCTCAGACTTGGAGCCGCGGAGGGCTGAAGGGTCGAAGTCTGAGGGAAAATCGCCAAAATTGTTGGCACTTCGCGAAGAGACTTCGCGAAGAGGACCCGCGGTGCTGACCGAGGCCACAGATCCGGATGCACCGTGATGCTCCGTACAGGCGGGGTGCACCGCGATGCTCCAGGGTCTCCACCTATAAAAAGGGGGGTCGACCTCTTTTGTCTTCACATGATTTTCTTGTCTTTTTGTTCTCTCGATTTCGTGAAGCTCCGCGTACTCTGTGCGCGCTCTCCGCGAATCGAGCTTCGCGGTGAACCGCGGATCTCCGACTTCACGACCGCGCCAAGCGAAATCCTGTTTGCCGGCCTACGGCAGACTCCGTGGCTTGGTCTCGCGACCGAGCTTCGCGAGCCGGCTTCTAAATCCAGCTTCGCGATCCGTTCTAGAAAAATTCTTTTTTGAGTGCCGGAACTGAAATGGCCCATCGAGAAGCAGTATTGGGGGTGCTTGTTGATGTCATCCGTCGGGATGAGATGGCCGACTGTCCAGGCCTTGGGGAGATGGTCCGAAGCCACTCGGACCACGTTTCTTTGACAGATCTACTATCGAAGGGTCATAAGAATTATCCGCAGTGTAAGAAGCTTCCATTATATGGATTCGGGTTGAGGGATGACGTCTTCATCCCTGAGGTGAGTAGGGACGAACCAGTTTGCTGGTTTAAGAGCACGCCATGTTAGCACCAATGGTTCAGGGAGACCGATGGTCATACGCGGGAGGACTTCACACCCGTTACTGCCGACTCTCTCCACAACCACGTGAACAATATTGATGGGAATCCACTGAAGTCAGAGACGTCCCCTCCTCTCTACCGTACCATGCTGAAGGCGGCTTTGCAGGTTTTGAAGAATGGATGGTCCGATGAGTGGGACCTGAGCCTGGGCGGCAACTTTACTAATGACAGGGCCTGGGCCTACTGGGTAGGTGCCTCATGCGAGGAGTTTGGGGCCGAGCTGAGTAGAGTGGGGTTATATGAGGTGGCATGGGCCTCCCAATTCCACATTTACCAATCGAAACAACTGATGCCGGAATTGATGAGCAGATGGTCGTCTAGGACCAATATGTTTCACCTGCACCATGGGGAGGTGGGATCAGCCTGTGGGATGTCCACCAGATTTCTGGGGTTCCGATCTTGGAGGCCATGTATGATGAGTTCCTCCCCGTCATGAGCGCATGGGAGGATACAGAGAAAATGCCGCGACTGGCGTCAGTGCTGATGGCACTCGTCCCTGGAGAGGACAAGGAGGCAGTGAGGGATGTCCACTTTAAGAAATGGTTCAAGTGCTTCCTGAATTTCCCAAAGAATCGAGAGTTCCCTCCGAGGCCTCAAACTTGTCCGAGGGCGGCCCAAAAGGGTAAGGAGCACTTATATTGGCAGGTCTTGGAGGAAATCCAATGGAAGACTTGGGGTTTCAGTGTCAGCACTGAACAACAGCCGATTGTCAGGCTGGTGGCATTCATCGCGGCTCTCATCTACGGTTGGATCCTACCGGTGAGGGATACAAGCATGGGGGTGCGACCCATCTCATTTATTATGGCTTCCATGTTGGCCATGGGGCAGCGGGTCAATCTGGGGATTCCAATGCTCTCCAAGCTGTATAGAATGCTTCGGCACATTAGCGGGGGCAAGAAGCCGCCAAGGATATGCGGGCCCTTCCACCTCCTATATGGGTGGATTGCGGTGCACATCAGGGGGATTTATGAGTATCCAAACCCTATTTCGCCACCGGGATCAAACTTCCACCCCTCCATCCTAAATGCGGTCGGGAGCTTCCCATTCAAACTAACCATGCCGATGGTGCTGAATCGGGTGTAGAGGGCGGATGAGTTTAATTTCCACCCCTTCACATTGCCGACGGGGATACTTACTGACGACGGGCGGGGAACGGAAGAGCACCAGGCTTACCTCCTGGCCTTTCGAGGCCGTGTTTTGGTGGCACGAGTGGATCGTGAGCCGCTCGGCGAACCATACACCCTGCAACGGTTTGCGAGGCAATTCCGGTGCCTCCAGCGGATGACCCCGCAGGTCTACTGGGAGGTGCGTCACGAGGAGCACTCGTGTGTGATGAGGCAGTTGTGGCTCATGTTCACACGAGATGATGGGAAGATGCGAATTGCATTGCCTCCATCCACCGCCACTTTCGGACTAGCGAGGGATTGTGCCATTAGTTGGGAAGATGCTTACCCAGGGGAGATGCTGAAGCAGCCAACTATTCGGGTCGGTGACGGTGGGCCTCCTCTATCCCGAGGTCGGGTTCGGAGGGCAGCTAGGGCCTCTCGCGGTGGCGGGGATGCCATGGCGGTGAGACCCTCACCAACCGAGGGTGTGGTAGCAGCGGCGGATCTAGTGATTTCGGAAGAGCAGGGCCATCCAGAGGGGTGTCCACCGAGGGGATTTCATAGGATATCCAATCAGGCTCCGGGGAAGCGGCTGCGTCATATCGACATGGCAGAGGATGTCATCTTCCCAGAAGCCTGGTACATTTGGGATGTGAACCGGCAATTCCTCAGCCCACCCGAGATATGGGCGCACTTGAATCGCCTCGGGATGGAGTTACCGGGAATATGCCCAGTACGGGCTGGTTTCATGGCTTCTCCGGCGGAGGCAGAGCAATACTTGGACAAGCTGGAGGATTACATTCACTCTAGTGGTGTCCCTCACCCAATGACAGACTGGGTGAGGGTACTGCTGAATCGAACGGTCACCCCATAGTTATCGGTCGCCGATCTAATGAAGCATTTCCCCCTGCTAGAAGAATCAGACGACTCCTCTCGGGAGGATGAGGCTGGAGGAGGGAGCCCGTTGGAGGAGGGAGAGGTCGGAGATCAAGGCTCAGATTCCGAAGATTTCGTAGAGGCTCTCAAGGTAGCATTCTGAGCTTCCTTCCTCATAGTCCGTTCTTGGGTCATTATGGACTTCTCACCGACATTTGATCCATGCAGGAGGAACATGTTCGCAGGCCTCGTTCTCACCCCTTGGCGGGTGATGATGCGGGACCTTCAGGACCCGCGCCTATGGCTGCATCCAGTTCCGCGTCTGGTGGGACCAAAGCACCCGAGGTGGCTCCTCCGGAATCTCCGGACCTTCCAACAGTATACGGAGGGCCTCACCTCGGGGTCCCGTTAGTATCAGCTCAAGAGTAGCACCAGGAGGTCGATCTCCGTAAGTTTCCTCTATCGGTTTCCTTGTCGTCATACGTAGACTTTTCCACTTAACGTTTATGTCCCTCTCTGTCGTACAGTTGTCTGACTTGCGTGGGCTTCTGCGGCAAGACTAGTAGGGATGTCTGGTGGTGTTCCTCCTAGGGGCATGCCGGTGATGGTGGCAATAGTCCCCCCATCTCCCCGAGCTGCAACACACATTATCACCGGCGGGACCACCAGTAGGGTCGTGCCAGAGGTCATTGAGGTGGACTCCGATGAAAAGGATCGGTCGGCCGGTCACACTCCTGTCACGCATGCTTTGGCGCCATAAGTCGCGCCGGATTCAACGCCAGATGCAGATCCCGCCGAGGACTTCCTGCAGGCATATCCTGCATATGAGCTTGCTAATCGTGCAGACTGGGATGAAACGACCTCCGACGAGGAAGACAGTAGCATAGTTCGCCGCCGGTCGTGGAAGCTAATCACACGCTTCATCAAGGACACCTACCAAGCGCTATGGCTGGCCGAAATGGACAGACTCCGCTCGCGGTTGTGTAAAATGTGTGTTGGGGGAGTGGATTCCCAACGTCCTCAAGCGCTCATCCGATATCTTATGGATGGGAAGATCCGGGAGCATGATCGTGGGCTCAACGTGGGATGGCAGCGGAGGAAGGCGACAAACATCAAGAAACTCCAGGAGGCTGAAAGCGAGGTCCAACAGCTGCAGACCCGAGAAGATAAGCACTCAACCTCTCTTAATGCGCAATCTGAGCTGATCTCCCAGTTGAAGGCCCAGTTGGCAGAGGCATAGGAGCTTATGAGGCAAGCTTCTGGAAAGATGGCTACCATTCAGGCTGAGGTAGAGAGGTGCAGAGCCAAGGATGACGAACTGTGCCCCGCCGCTGCTGAGGAAGAGCGGGAGATGAGTCAGTGGCAGAAAGTCTTGGACGCCACAAGACAACAATTGGCGGAGCTGCAACGCTCTTTTGATGGGGTCAACCCGTCCATGGGGGGAGTCGACCCCCGGGTACTGTAACAAACTAAAAACCTTTTATTGGTACTTTCACACTTCAATTTATTCCTTCTTTGTTTTGAATGACGTAGCACGCACGATTTCCACTGTTTGAATCGCCTCATTACATCCCTACAATGTTTGTGGGACGTTCGGCGATAATTCCACAAGCCCACGTGGGTCGAGCCCGATGTGAGAAACAGGAGATAGTTGCCTTCTCGTCCCACCTAACATAGGAGTGGAGAAAATGCTCCGAGCATCCGGCATTTGGATTACCAGTCCAGATTTCCGAAAGATGGTAGAGGCTTGACTGGAGAAGGAACTTTTCAGAACAACCGAATTACCCTTTCTTCAGCGTTCCCTCATGCACGAACGGTGCAACACTAGGGGCACTAGAATCAATCCGAACAGACAGAAACGGGAAGCGTGAATTATGATGCCCAAGATTCGGAGCACTGTGGGGATGGTGTGACAATAAAGGAAAATGGTTAACCATGGAGGAGAAGTGGTATCCTCACTGCGTTAGCTTGTAATGGGGACAAAAATGAGGGTCAACCGTTGACCATGTTAGAAACACGGGACCATGTCACAAATATTTTTGGTCAATCATTCGGGACATTGACCTAGGATAGTTGGTGGACCATAGGTCAAACATCCATACTATTAAGGGGTCCTTCCAAACATGAACAGTCTTCCGGAACGTTGGCCTAGGATGGTAGGTGAGCCGATGCGGCATGAGACCAGGGCGTTAGGGGGTCCCGTCAGACATGAAAGGAGATGAGGGTCCGAATAAGGGGCATGAAAAGCATGGAATATGGAGTGATGGTTTGTCCAAATAGAATCCAACACTTAGGTAGTTACACCACCATGGTGGGAGTATGCCAGATGGGTGCGTTGGTTTGGTCATGGATCCTTCCTTCTTTGGGACAGGCCCTCTCTAGCGAGGGGTCCGACCAGGGGGACAGAAAGGGGATGGATGGGATTAATGATTTCTATGGGCTGGACCCTAGGAAAAATACCAGGGTGTCTCTACGTATCCCATGAGGATGGGAATCAAGCCATACATAGTTCTGGAAGCGTAGTTTAACGTCATGCAGGACGATGAGAAGCCTGGCCGTGTTGGTAAACATCCCACCAAACCTACTAAGCCCACGTGAGTCATGCTCGGTGTGGGAAACAAGAAGTAGTGGTGGGACTTTCCCGACACAGAAAAGGGTAGGTTAGGGTGAAGGGATTATTGGTGAATACCAACCCCATGATACTAAAACGCCCATGTGGTGCACTTAGATGCATGGAGAGATAGAGCCGAATATGCTGGAATTCCACTTGAACATGAGGAAGTGGAAATGTGTGAATCGTGTTGCTCGAGAGTTGGATCACAATGACAGCGGTGTGACGATAGAGGATAACTATTAACCGTGGCAGAAACACAGCATCCATATCGCGTTAGCCTAGAATGGGGACAAACAAATGAGGGTTGACCACTGACCATGTTCGAGACACGGGACCATGTCGCAAATGCTGTCAAAGATCCTTAGGGACATTGGCTCGAAACGATTGGAGGGCCCTTAGGTCCAGCATCCATGGAGCACACTTAATCCTAGTATCCATGTCGTCCGAGGGTCCTTTTGGATGTAGAAGAAGATGAGGATCCAAATAGCGAGCTCATGAAGCTTGGTCATGGGACGAAGGGAATGTCCCCATGAAAATTCCACACTTCGGGCTTTGTCAAAACACACCTGAGTACGACAATGAGACGTATTAGATAGAGGGAGGAAACATAAGAGGCACATGGTGGAGTAACTTAAACACCTAGCGTGAATGGGAATAGGGGGTGGGTGCGGTACGGTGAACAACCCGACGCGAATGAGGACACAATCCCATATCACACCGCATGACCTCCTTGGGAGAGGTTTTTGGTCAAGGGACCGAAAGAGAAAGTTAGGCTGGGCCCACGGGGAAGTGCTTGAGCGCTCCTATGTATCTCATAAGGATGAGAATCAAGCCTCACGTAGTTATTGATGGATCTTAGACCATAAATGGGTAAAGGGAGTAGGGACACATGGCAACAAAACCCGAAGTGAATGAGGACCTAAGCCCTACTTACCATGCGTTCTCTGGGGAAATGCTCGAGTCGAGGGACCGAACACAAAGGTTAGGCTGGGCCCACGGGGACGTGCCCGAGCGCTCCTACGTATCTCATGAGGATGAGAATCAAGCCATACATAGTTCTGAAAGGTGACATGGTAAGATACCAGTTCCAGGGGAAAAGGGGAATGCGGGCGTGGCCCTTGCACTAAAAGAAACGGAATTTGATAAATCTTGTTTGTCCTTTAAGGTGAGTGGTTTTTTTTGTGAAGCGACAGGCATAGAGTAATAGGTCGTGGTGTCGCCACAAGAATCAAGCCGTGATAGGCATTGACAAATGGCATGGAACGTGACCAATACCCAACGTGATTTCCTCTACAACGAGGACATCACAATGCAGTGCCGTTTTTCGTCGTGCGGCCATGATGATAATGTCATAGTTTTGGGTCATGTGATAGGACCAAGCGTGCATTTTATCGTCATGTAGCACAGACGTAGCAGAGGCGATGCTAAGCCCACTCCGAGAGGGAGACCTCAGGCCGAGGTGACTATATGGGGGTAAGAGGTGAAAAGAAGGGGGGAGAGACTAGCTCCCTAAATGGGCTGGACCCAAAGACGAGACATTTGGATGGTCCTACGGGTCCTATAAGGATGGGAATCAAGCTGAACGTAGTTCTATATGGATCTTAGTTTATGGTCTTAGAGCTCGGACCATGAATGGTAACAACTTCTCAAGTTAGCGCAGACATCAACCCGATCCCTAAGCCCACGTGAGTTAAACTCAGTGTGGGAAACAATGGGGGGAATCCTCATCACAATACTTGGGGCGTCCATCAGAGGGGAGTCGGCATAGAGCCCCGAAGGACACCTTTGACATGGCTTGTTTCCCCAATGCGCAGACGTGCACGGAGGAAAAGTACCAAGAGTTCCGAGACTCTACTTGGATACGATGAAGTGATGAAGGGTGTGAATCGTGTACCCAACATTTTGGGCTTAATGGGTTGGTCTGGAGATAGAGGAAAACTGTTAATCATGGTGGAAATGTAGCGTCCATATCGTGTTAGCCTGAGGTGGGAACAACAAACGAGCATCGACTGTTGACCATATTCGCAACGCGGGATTTTATCGATTTGTTGTCTGAAACCCTCGGGGGAGTTGGCCCGTAACGGTAGGAGAGCTCTTGGGCGTAGTATCCAGGCCATTCTTGGGGGTCCCTCCGGGTGTGAAATATGATGGAAGCCCTGATGAAGGGATACACAAAGCCAAGAAAGCGGGTGCGGACGTGTCCGAGTAAAGCTTGGCATTCCAGGTAATAAACCAGAGTCCCCATGGGCACATTGGTGAACCACCGAAAAGGGGTCGACGAAACAGCTCAGGAGGGAGAGGTACATGGCGTGGTCATTACGAGATGATGTGAATGAGGACATAATCCCACACCACACCATATAATCCTCTCATGGAGGAAGGGTAGATCAAGGGGCCAAGGTGGGATGAATATTCCCGAGAGATGGGGATGGACCCAAATCCTAGACATTCAGGTGGTCCTACATATCCCATGAGGATGGGAATCAAGCCACATGTTGTTCTCTAGATGTAGTTTAACGTCATATGAGACGAGGAGGGGAGTAATATACCCCCAAACAAGGGAGGTGTACAGTACGGAGAATAAACCGATGTGAATGGGGAAATAATCTCACACCACACCATACACTCCTATAAGAGAGGACCTGTGCGGGGGCCCGAAAAGGCCAAGGGGCTGGAGGCTGGGCCTCGTGAGGGAAGGCGTACGACATGGTACACGATCCTGATGTGAATGAGGACATAATACCACACCAAACCATACACCCTGGGTAAGAGGTCGGGCGAAGGGGCCCGAGAAGGCCAAGGGGCCTAAGGTCAGGCATCGGCCAGGAAGGCCTGACTGGTTTGCAGTTTAGCGTCTTATGTGAGGACAGGGAAAGAGATAACTGTATCTAATCCGGGGGATGTATGGCATGTCAAGTAACCTGAAGTGAATGAGGATGTAATCCTACACCACGTCATACATTCCTTATAGGGGAATCGGGTCCGTGGGCCCGACCGCTAGCACCACCCGGAGGGAAGTTTGTCACTTCGGGATGGGGTAGAATGAATCACTACACTCGATGTTTGGGACATCTCGGGGTGGACCCGAAGATCCAGGACACTGTTGACCATGTTTGAAACACAACGTTCCTATAGTGACCTGATATTGGAGCAACAAATGAGCATCGAATGTTAACAAAATTCACAACGCGGGACTTGTATCAGCTTGTTTCATAAAAACCCTCGTGGGCGTTGGCCCGTATCGGTAGGAGAGCCCTTGGGCGTAGTATCCAGGCCATTCTTGGGGGTCCCTCCGGGTGTGCAAAAATGATGGAATCCCAGTCAAGGAGTGGGTGAAGCACAACTGTATCCATCCACGAAAGAGGCAAACATCTCCAGGGGACATGCAGTCGGGTCGAGGCTTGCTCGATGTGAGTTGGGGAAAAAGTGTGCACCCCTCCATATGTCTTGACCCGAGGGGAATATTTTGGCTTTTGGGCTAGGCCAACGGACGAAATTCTCGGGCGTTCCTACGTATCCCATTAGGATGGGAATCAAGCCATATGTAGTTCTTGAAGGCCATGCTGTTTAACATCATGCATTGAGGACGTGGGAGGATAGAAGAATGGGAGTGGGAACATGGTGCAACCCTTACAATCCTTGTATGAGCGGGGTTGTATGAGCAGGGCTAAGAAATCCTACTCCCCGCTACGCAAGGATCCTCCAAGGAAACTATTCCCAGGGGGGATAGTGGAAGAGAAAAGCTTGGGGCTGGGCTCAAGACGAGGCGTCCGAGTGTTCCTACATATCCCATTAAGATAAGAATAAAGCCACATGTAGTTCTTGAAGTGCGGTCTAGCATTTTTCTAGAAGAGAAATGTGTCTCAACTGGGTATATGTATGGCACGGAAGGTAACCCGACGTGGATGCGGATGTAATCCCACACCACACCGTACAATCCCATTAGAGAGCCAGAGTCAACGCAGGCCAAGGGGATAGAGGCTGAGCCTCAGTCAGGAAGGCCTGACTGGCTTGCAGTTTAACGTCTTATAGTAAGGAGAGGGGCCGGGGGCCCGAGGAGGCCAAGGGGCCTGAGGCTGAGCCTCGGTCAGGAAGGCCTGAATGGATTGCAGTTTTAATTCATACAGTAAGGACGGGGGTCGGGGGCCCAAGGAGGCCAAGGGGCCTGAGGCTGAGCATCGGTTAAGAAGGCCTGACTGGCTTTCAATTTAATGTCTTGCAGTAAGGACGAGGGGAGATCTTAATTTAAGGTCATAGAGCTCAGACCATGTTGCAGTTTATCGTCCTGCAGGACAGCGGTGCAGTTTAAGGTCATGCAGGACCATACAGTTTAAGGTCGTGTTGGACCATAACGTGATGTTTAAGGTCGTGCAGGACCCTAACGTGCAGTATAAGGTCTTTCAGGACCCTAACGTATAGTTTAAGGTTGTGCGGGACCCTCTAGGATCAGGCGGAGTACCGCTTGAGGAACCTGACATTGGTGGGAGGAGTTACGCTCTCACCATCCATGGTCACCAAGGAGTACGCCCCGTTGGGGTAAACCATATGGATGATATAAGTCCCTTCCCATTTGGGTTCTAGCTTGGGCTGTTTACTACCAGGGATCATTGGTGCTCGAAGGGCCAGTACTAGGTCGCCCTATAGAAAAGAATAGAGGCGAACCTTCTTGTTGAAGGCCCTCGCTATCTTATCCTGATGCCTTTCCAGATTGTGCAGGGCACGAATCCGGTTCTCGTCTAGTGCTTCTAATTCAGCTAGAAGGGTTTCGACCACCTCATCTGATGCCTGGTGATCATAGACTGCAGTGCGTAACGATGGCAGCTGGATCTCAATGGGTAGGATGGCCTCAACCCCCTACACCAGGGAATATGGGGTTACCTGGGTAGAGTTAAGAGTTGTCGTCCGATAAGCCCAGAGGGCGTTGGGGAGCTTGTCCAGCTAACGTTTCTTGTTCTGACCAACCATCTTCTGCAGAATGTTAAAGAGGGTTTTGTTGAACGCCTCGATCTGTCCGTTTGCCTACACGTGGTAGCGGGAGTTATGGTTCGAACGGATGTCGTACTTGGGGTACAATTTCTTCAGTTTAGCCGCTCAGAAGTTGGTTCCGTTATCGGTGAGGACAGCGTGAGGGACCCCAAACCGGTGGATAATATTGGAGCTCACAAAGTCGATGATGGAATGGGCCTTGAACTCTTTGAGTGGAACTGCCGCTACCCACTTGGAAAAGAAATCTGTAGTAGTCAGGATGAACATACACTGGCGAGCTGTTGCCGGTGGATATGGTCCCACTACATCAAGTCCCCATACTGCAAATGGCCAAGAGTACTTGGTGGGGTGGAGGGGCTCCGGCGGCCGATGCAGGAAGTTGGTGTGAACATGGCACTCATGGAATATATTGGAATACCCAATAAAATCGTGGATCATAGAGGGCCAGAAGTACCCTAACCTCCGGATTTGATGGGAAAACTTCGGCCCAGCTTGATGGGTGCCACAGGAACCAGTGTGAACCTCTTGCATAACTTGAGGAATCTCTACTCCTTGAATGCAACGGAGGAGGAAGCCATCGAAGCTCCACTTATAAAGGATCTGTTGAAGAATGGGGCCGCTCTGGAGGGTAAATTGCAGCGCGCGGTGTCAGATTCGCTCGCACTCGGCCTGGTCATCTGGGAGGCGACCATTTTGGAGATACTCGACAAAAGGTGCCCTCCAGTCGGGAGTGGCTTCAACCACTATGTCTGACGAACCCGGGACCCATGACGTAGAGGGTCTGGCGGTGAGATGACTTACCCGCATGCCATCATTGTCCTCTTGGGTGATGGGGGAAATGAATCTCTGGTGTGCCACATGTATGATCAGATCATCTTGCTCGAGTTCTGTGAGCGACGTGGCTAAGCCAGCCAAGGAGTCTGCTTGACCGTTCTGTGACCGTGGGACATGGGAAATCTCTGGTTGAGAAAATAACTGGGCCATTAGGCGGAGGGTGTACTCTAGCAACGGTACAAGCTCCGGCTTCCTAACGACGTAGTCGCCATTGACCTGTTTGATTACCAGCTCAGAATCTCCTTTCACATGTAGATGGGGAACGTCAATCTCAAGGGCCAACTCGAGGCCAGTGATGAGAGCTTGGTACTCTGCCTTGTTGTTCATATAGCCATCTGAAAACAAGAACGAGTATGGCAGGATGACTTGCACTGGGGTAATGAAGACAATACCCATGCCCAATCTGTTGAGCTTATAATCGTTGATCCTCCTACCGGTGGGGCTTCGGGAGGCACCGTCGAAATGTATTTGCCAACACGGGACGACCTGATCGACTGAGAGGATCGTCTCATCAGGAAGATCCAGGTCTAGGGATTGATCTGCGGAGGTTGGATGGGCAGCTAAAAAGTCTGCCAACGCCTGTCCTTAATGGCCTTTTGAGGTATGAACCTGATATCAAACTGCGAGAGAATCACTGCCCACCGTTCTAGTCGGTCAGTCAGCATGGGGCGGTTCAGGATGTACTTCAGTGGGTCTACCCGGGAGACCAATTGTACATCATGGTGCTGTAGGTAATGCCACAACTTCTGTACGGCAAAGACGAGCGCAAGGCAGGTCTTTTCGATAGGGGAGTATCTGACCTCCGTATTGAGAAGCATGCGGCTAGTTAGTAGAGACTGTTCTCAGTACCCTCGTTATTCTTCTGGGTGAGCAGTGCACCGAGGGATCATTCCAGGGTGGTCATGTAAAGGACCAGTAGCTTTCCAGAGATTGGTGGCATCAAAACCAGAGGTTGGTGCAGATACTGCTTGATTTCCTCATAGTCGGTCCGACACTCCTCCTCCCATTCGTAGGCGGCACCCTTCTTCATGAGCCGGGAAAAGGGCTTACACTTGTCGGCCAGATTCGCGATTAATCGGCATATATAGGCTAAGTGGCCTTGGAGGCCTCGAAGTTCCTGAATGTTGCTCGGGGGAGGCATTTGGATGATGACCTTAATCTTCTCCGGGTCGATCTCAATGCATCGATATCTAAAAACAAAGCCCAGAAAATTCCCAGAGGTGACCCTGAAAGCACACTTCAACGGGTTCATCTTCAGGTGACGGGAACGGAGGAAACCGAACACCTTCTCAAGGTCTTTGAGATGGTCCTAGCACTGACATGATTTTACCACTGGGTCATCTACGTAGCATTCCACCAGCGTCCTGAGAATCGGCTTGAATATGCGATGCATGGCCCTCTGATAAGTGGCACCTGAATTTTTCAAGCCGAAGGGCATAACCTGGTAGCAAAAGGTACCTTGGGGAGCCCTCAAGGCAGTGGACTACTCTTCCTCTGGGGCCATCCGAATCTGGTTGCTCCCAGAATACCCATCCATGAAAGAGAGATCTTGGAACCCGGCCGTGGCAAAAATCAATAACTCTGTCACCGGGAGTTGGAAGTCATCCTTTGGGCACTGGCGATTAATGTCGCGGAAGTTGATGCAGACTCTGATCTGCCCATTCTTCTTCCTGACTGGCACAATGTTGGCAAGCCACTTGGGGTACAAGACTTACTTAATGAAGTTGGCTTTGATAAGCTTTTCAACTTCGGCCTCAACCATAACACCATGAAAAGGGTGCATCTTCTTGGGAGGCTGCTTAAAACCATGATGGTTTGCCGGGAGGCCCAGACGGTGAACAACTACCTGGGGATCTAGTCCTGGAATCTCGTTGTAACTCCAGGAAAACACGTCATGGTGTTGTTTGAGGAAGTCTACGTACTTCTGCCACTCCTCGGGGGACATGGCTGCACTGATCAATGCGGGTTTTGGATCTGCCTCACTACCAAGGTTCACCTGTACCAGTTTATCAACCGTGGTAGAGACGCCTTTCTCAAAGGCGGGGGGAGAATCCTACAGGTCTTCCTCTCCACCTATGGGGGGATTTCCGGCGATGAGAGATGCTTCTGGGCTATCAAAACCTAAGGGGCAGCTGGTGCCGACTTGGGCAGCAGTGGTCATCATATCAAGAGACTCACTCGCTATTGAGAACATAGCAATGAAGGCAGTCGACCCTATCCCATCTGGCCTTCGGCCTAAGGGGCCACATTTGATGAAATCAAAGCAGTGGTGACGTGTCGGCCTGAGTCTGTTGATTCCAGCCCGGCAGAAGAGACATGTATGGCGTACCGCCGTTGTCATAAGCTTGAAATTCCGGTACCGTACTGGGGTAGGAGGTTCCAGGATCACCTGAGCCTGGTTGATGTAGGAGTACAAGGTGATTTTCCATCGTCGCTTGGACATGGGAACATGCCTTCCTTGCGTACCCGAAACAACAAAACATTTCCCCATGTCAGGGATCGTGGCCTCCAATTGGTGGATCAGGAGGATGTAGGCATCATCATTTCTTTCCCAGGGATCACTTGTGACTGGGGCGGGTTCATCCTCACTTACTAGGATTTGCTTATCCTTACTCTTGTAATAATCATCATCCAGATAGCGGGCCTCACAAGAGGAGAAATGAGACGCATCTCCTTGGAGCACGCCTACTCGACCGTTGAGTGAGTATTTGAGGCACTCGTGATACGACGAAGGGACCGCTGCATGCAGATGGAGCCATGGCCAACCCATCAACGTGTTGTAGGCGGTGTCTTAAGAGATGACCATGAACTCGGTGCTGGAAAATTAAGCCACCAAACTGAGTCTTCATGTGGATATTGCTGACTGGGGTTTGCTCAGTCCTGTTGTACCCCTTGATTCTGAGGTCAGAGGGAGTTAAATCACCTTCAGACAGACCCAGCTTTCGCAATGTCCGAGTCGGAATTAGGTTGATTCCGGAACCCATGTCAACGAGGCAGCGGCGGACTTCCACACTATTAAAGTGGCCAGTGATGTACAGTGGGCGAATATGCCCCTGTATAGGAGGGGCCTCATCTTCACTAGAGAATGAGATAACCGCCTGACATTCGGCGTTCTCAATTGTCTCGGCATGGAAGGCTTCTACAGCTGCTACCTCCGTCTCAAACTGAAGGGGGTTCCTTAGGGCCTCGGCAAGTGCCTCAATCATTTCAGATGATAGGAGAAGGTCCTCAACGATAGAAAGCCTTGTCAGAATGTCATACAGGTGCTTCAGGACATCATACTTTCGTGCCAAACGTGAACCTCTGCTTACAGGAGGTCGTTCGGCAGTTGGAGGCATAACGAGTCCTGCCGGTTGAACCGACGGTTGACTAGAACTGGGTACAACCTGCTGCCTAATAGTTGAAGCCTGGAGAGTAGTCGCCGGACTAGGATCGGATAGCGGAGACTAGCCTGTAGCCGGGTAAGACTGACTGTGATACGAATAAGGCATCTCTCCCTGATCTAGTTTCACAAACGGCGGTGGAGGTAGAGATGAGGGCGTTAGATGGGGTTGCGCGTGCTAAGTTCTGCGCTGAGCCTACTGTCTGGTCTCAGTAGCATGCACGACTTGGTTGAAAGTGCCCACTAAATTGCCTCAACGACCGGCATGGTTGTGGTTCCGCTGACGTTGACATCGGCTGGGGACGTTGGGGAGGCTCGCATGGCGTTCCCCTTCATCGGGAGTCATATAAGGCTTTACCAGCTCGACGGTGTTAACTGAAGCATACCCCAGGCTATCGCTCGACGAGTCATCCACCACCGAGCGGATTCTGGGAGGAATCCCCATTTCAGGGGACATAAAGTCGCTGAGAGTGTGGGATGACGACAGCACCGGCGGAGCGCATTGTTTCTTCTTGCGTTGTCGCTACTTTCCCTTTTGGGAAGAGGTCGACTGTAAAGGCGATGCAGATGTACTGGATACTTCTTCTGAAGGTTCCGGCTGCTTCAGGCGCACCCAGATGATACCATGGGCTCAAACGTCAGTTTTTCGAGCCATCTAGTCGTCGTATTTCTGGGATCCGCGGCTGGGAACCTGCTGCCACTCGCCTTCACTGTCGCTACCGATATCTAACCCTACAAAGACACTCACCACTTGTGTGGGTGCCGGGCCCAAGCTGACTATGTTGTTGTTGACCTAGTCTTTAAGTCAGTCTTTAAACACATAACATTTCTTGAGGGTGTACCCCAAAATCCAATGATAAGGACAGTAGTTGGGGTGATCGGTGAGATTCGCCTGTACTGGCCTTCGGCACTCGGGTAGGCTCACAATCCCTTGCTCTAGAGCACATCAGAAGTAGCAAAGGACCTGATTTTTGTTGAACGAATAAGTCTGGTGCCTTCTTTCTAGATAGGGGCCCCTGGGGGCCTGGCCCTGATGGGGGGCTGGAGGGGCCTGTTGAGGAGGCAGCGCCTGATTGTCTCACCTAGGTGGAGGTGGCACATTGCGTGGGGGAACCTGTCGATTCTGAGGCGGTCGCTACTGGGCAGGAGCCTGTGCTTGAGGTGGAGGACCTCTACGGGGTTGCGGGGATGGTGCCACTAGCAGTAATTCCAACTGCCCAGGGTCTTCTATTTGGGCCACCGTGGTGGGTTCAGCTCTAGCGGTCCTCCTGGCTGGGATCATAGGGGGCACCGAATGTGCCTGACTAGCCTGTTTCAAAGCCTCCTCAAGGAGCTGAGCCTTATCTGAGAAATCCCGGAACCCTCCAGGGTAGTTCTGGTTAATCAGGGAGGGTAACAGCTCTGTTTTAACATTCCCTACACACATCATCCGTAATTTCTCCTGAGTCAGTGGCATATCGAGGGAGTACTTAAGTCCCTTCCACCGGGTGATGAAATCTGCGACTCGCTCATCAGGCCTTTGCTTCCACTTGAAGAGGTCTGCAATGCTGGTCTTCCGCGTGGTGGAGCTGAACTGGTATAGGAACTACCGGTAGAGATCCTCCTAACCCATCACCGATCCAATAGGGAGCTGGCTGTACCAGACGAATGCGGGACCTTCCAATGTCTGCACGAAACATCAGAGCTTGGTGGCTTCTTGTTGGGCCGGGGTCCCTAGCATGAGGCCACACCTAGAAGAAAAATGAGCCAAGTGCTGCGGTGGGTCCCCTGTCCCGTTGAAGGGTGAGAAAGTGGGGTTCCCATAACCCGGGGGTGTGGGCATATCATCCACCCACGCGGGATACGGCTTGTCATCCGGTGGGACCGCCACCTCCCACGTTTCCAATGCTTCGAGGCGGGCTATGAGTGTCGCTATAAGATCATTCGGGTGGGG
Source organism: Viscum album (assembly GCA_963277665.1). Taxonomy (NCBI): domain Eukaryota; kingdom Viridiplantae; phylum Streptophyta; class Magnoliopsida; order Santalales; family Viscaceae; genus Viscum; species Viscum album. The sequence continues at coordinate 1,654,029,642 of OY728122.1, read as the reverse complement.
GTTCCTGTCTTGACGGGGATCCCTAATCACAAGTGCGTTTCCAGGTTCTTCAACCCAGTAGATGGCTTCGAAAGCTCGTGGATCTACTGGTGGAACGACCTGTTGGGCGACTGGGGGAACTCGGACTGGATTCTTCAGATTGCCCCGTCATTCAGGGGGGTTTGGCGAGATGCATCACGCCCTCTTGCCGTAAGTTCCAGATTCTGCTCTATCTGCGGAAGTGGCATGATAAGGGTTTCCCGGAGGCATCTCACAGGGGGGAAATTGTTCCTTCCCTTACTGTCGCGGCTTGGGATTACCATAGTCGGGTCGCCGCTCTACAGCGCGCTCAACCAAGAGTTCGCCAACCAGCCTCTTCTTCTCAGCAAGTTGATGGAGTAACGTGGCCTTCTCGGGATCTCCGTCTGTTTTCTGCACAGAGGCAGATGGGTCAGAGTGCTTGACAGTTCTGACGTGCTCCTTACCCTTGCCGGTATTTCGACCGAGTACGAGTGACTCGGTGGGTACAGGGAGGCCTAGAAGGTTCCTATGCTGACGGGCAACCCTCCCTGATGGGTCCAGCAGTGGCGGTATGCCCTCGGGGGGTATGTCTCCATCAAGAAATTCTAGCTCGTCTTCCTTGTCCACTACGTTAGCCATGTGGACCACGACCCCTCTTGAGGTCATGTCCTCAATGTCGCATAACGAATCGGGATGCCATCGGATAGGGTCGAAGAGGAGAGCAACATAGTGTCCCCAACCACGGACATACACATGGGGGGTAGCTTCCCTGATGACTATGTGGAGTACTTTGAAACCATGAACACATTTTCGTTGAAGGTCGCTCTGACAGCCTGGTGACTCAGGGTGTTGGGCCACAAGGAGTGCGGCGAAATCGATCAGGTGGCATTGCACGACGATTTCTTCAAAGTGCTCTCGACTTTTGGGGTACATCACCCGCTCTTAATGAAGGTGGAAGTGTGTCTCCCTTAGGGTTTGACAAAAGCACCCCACTTTTTCAGGGGTAAGGGACACTGGTGCGTGAAAGTTCGGCACCGTCGTCAGCCAGAACTTCTCCGGGAAGTGATCCGCTGCGAGAATGCTCCAGAAGCTCCTGGGTTCGGACTCAGGGTCTGTCCCTATATTTCCCCACTAGTCAACCGAGGGTGGCTGAGGGACCAGTAGTGGTACCGAGGCGGACCTCTGGGATAGTAGACTCGACGGCGGAGAATACGGCGAATGAGCTGACTGGCCGCCGAATTCCGGGCCATCCTCTGAAGAGTGAGGTGACATGGCCACGATATCACAATATGACAGGCTGATAGCCACATCTTACGGCACAAGAGTCGCGACTTCCGGTGATAGTTCATGTCGTTTCTCTACCACTGTTGGTCCCCTAAATAGCTCTCCGTGATCTCTGGTAGAGGTAGAGGGTGCTTCTGGTGACAATGGTGGTGATTGCATGGTCGAGACCTGTGGAATTTACACGATTTGTTCCACCTGGATGTACCTGCGGAGAGAGGTGGGAATCTGGTAGACCTCGCATTTCGAGAGAATGAGGATAATGTGTTCGGTTCCTGCCCCAGTCCTTGATACGGAGGAGAGGGGAGAAGGTTCCATCGCTGAGTCACATTCCGCTTTAGAATCTGAGAAACAAGCCGGTTTGATCTCCACCCACTCCCCCCAGGATTCATCCTGTGTCGGTGACGACCTGCACTTCTACCCTGGGGTGGCTCTTTGGGACAGGATTGATCCTTAATAGGTAGTCTTGGGGTGGAAATGGCGTCATGGCGGAGAGGGCCCCCGCTCGAGGTTGCCGGGGTGCGAGGGGCACCAGGGCAAATGTCGAAGGGTTCATGGGGAGGACCTCCATGGACTGTGCGGGCGGAGTGAGGCTGACCTTCACTCCCCAAGTTGTCGGGGCGAGGAGGACCTTCGCCAGTTGTAGAGAGGACGTAGGGAGGACCCCCACGTTGGAGAAGGACCGGATGGATAGTGCCTTCAGATCAGCAGTCGGGGGCAGGAGGATGGACTCTATACCCTGTATAGTGGGCGCGAGAGAGGTTTCTGCGCCGAGCGTCACTGCCGCGGGGCGGGTCTTCCTTCGGGATGGGGGTAGCACGAGGCATACCTCCGTGACAAGCTTCGGAGCCAGGAAATCCCACACTCTGTGGAATGGTGGTATGTAGAGGACCTCCGTATGGAGTGATGTTACCGCGGATTAGTTCACGGTAATCATCGCCCGGGCCTGTGACCCCGAGGGTCAAACCAGCCTGCCCGTGGGGCGGCTGAGGCCTCGATCCTGGTCGGGTGAAGGAGTTCCCCTGCTCAGTGTATGCAGGAACTCCATGATGTGCGTCAGCAGTGGCTTGGGCCATAGTAGTTGTTGACATTGACGTATCTGGGCGAGTGCCCTCAACCCAGGCCCGGCGCTGTTGTCGGGTCAGACGAGCTAGCATAGGTGGTGCAGGGGAATGACCTACCTGCTCTTCCTGTAGAGTCAGACGATGGTGCTGACGTGGCCGAATGGGAGCCCCTTCCTAGAGCCCTTAGGCTAGGACCCTGAGCGGGCCGAGCCGGACATCACCCGTCTAATCAGCATAAGGCGAGGAGTCGTCGAGGCTTTCCGGGGACAGCCTCCCGAAACGATTGAACGTTGGGGTGGGGATCAAGGGATCCCTGTGTGGCCTGTTAGGGTGGCATTGATGGCGGGGACTGGATGCCTCAGGTCCAGGCGGACCATATCCCGAGTTGGGATGACCCCTTCCTCCTCGTACCTGCGTACAAGGATGTTGATCACCCTTCCCTGGATGATCTCTGATGGGGAGAGGGGACGTGGGCACCCCATATTCACGGATTTAGTGGCCGTCGTGGCGGTAACAGAGCCAGGTAGGGTGGTTGTGCCGGTGTTTCACCTGCCCCTGTGTAGGCGGGTGGGTGGGGATCGTGTCTCTGTAACAGCAACCTGGTTTCTAGGAAATGAAGGGATCAACTCAGCAGCACTGCGAGGAAAAGTATTGACAACCAGTGCCCCATCGTCCTTCCATTATCCACGTCTATAAGAAGGATCCACACCAACTCGTTATAGAACGGAGTGCCCCACATTCTACTGCCCTGACTTCCTGTGATTTTCACGACAGACCTGCTATTTTCTTGGCGGGACCAGGTGCCAGATATCTGGATCCGGTGACACGTCAATCTACTGGTGTCTCAAACTCTACTAATCTTCACATTGAGGAGAATAATTTCACGTCGGGTTCACCATTTCTGTTTCTGACGCTTTCGCCAGGGCGCGCGCATCTGTCCGTCTGCAAAGGAGGACGCGCTGCATTGTTGCTCCGCAGTCCCACTTTCCAAAGGCGGGCGGAATTCGCTCCTTATTCAGGGACGTCTGCTCTTTGATCAAAACAGGATGATGGGATGTCGATTCTTCCTTATGAAATTTCCTCCTCAGAACTCGTCACCTAGTCCGGGTCTCCCTCATAGATTTAATACGTTGTTCGTGAAACTCTTCCCAGTGCCATGTTTCCATGGAAACCGGTTAATTACACTGCTTCTATCGGGACATTCCAAAGGGTCCGGTCAGGGTATCAACCTTCAGTCGGGGGAGTAGTCACGTCGAGGCATCAGTAGCATGTCTGGATGCTGGGGAACTGGCATGTCTGTCTATTATCCCTGGTCATAGGGCTTCTCGAGGGCATGGAAGACCGAGGCATCCCACATCGAGCGCGGGGGATTATATGCCATAGAAATATATCTGAAGTTTTCCTCAGCGTCCTGTGTTTAACACAAGGTATGCCGCGAGTTTAACATCCAGCGGAGAGAGATCAGCCCGATCAGAGCATTAGTTAGAATGGATCAGATTGAGGGATTTCCCTTGAAGGGGTGTCGATACCGGGACCAGCACATGGGCGGCTGTGAAGAGGAGCGGACCGACATGGTCTCACCGGGATATGACGTTCCAGGTGAGAATCAGGGTGGATGATGGAAGGATGAATGAAGTGAAGGGGGAATGGAAAGGGACCATTGCAAGGGCGGTGGTGAGGTTGGGCTTGAGCCTCGAAGAGACCTCCTACATATCCCCGTGGCAGGGAATCAAAGTCCATGTAGTTTGGGATGGTGCCGGTGAACCGGCATGAAGGTGGACCTTGGTCCGATGGATGTCGTCAGTGAACCAATGTGAAGGTGGGCCTTGGTCCAATGCGTCAGCGAACCGACGCGAAGGTGGACCTTGGTCCAGATGGTGTGGGGCTTACACACTAGGCTGCCCGGGTGTGGATGAACCGACATGAAGAATGTCGGAGTGACCAAAAGGTGGTGGGCTTGAACCTCTGAGAGGATTCCTACATACCATGCCATGACATGGATCAAATACCACATAGTTCATGTTGGACATCGGAAGGCTGACGTGAATGAGGAGGACTAGGGGGTCCTAGTGGTGGCGGGCTTGGACCTCATGGAGGCTTCCTACGTACCATGCCGTGACATGGATCAAATACCACATAGTTTAGGTTGGTCACAACGGCTTTCCGTCAGACTGGAATGTAGTTTAAAGTCATACTGGAAGAAGATGAACCCTGACGTGAATAAATGATGGTTGGGCTGGGATTGAACCTCGTAGAGGCTTCCTACGCACCATGCCTTGACATGGATCAATGGCCTCGTAGTTCATGGTGTGGGCTTCGTCGGTGAAGGTGGACCTTGGTCCGATGGGTGGTGGGCTTGAACCTCAGGAAGGCTTCCTACGTACGATGCCTTGACATGGATCAATGACCTCGTAGTTCAAAGGGTTTCATCGGTGAACCGAAGTGAAATTAGACCCAGGGGACCACTATTGGTGGGTTTGAACCTCGTGAAGGCTTCCTATGTACCATGCCTTGACATGGATCAAAGTCCTCATAGTTCAGATGGTGGGTGTCGGCGAACTGACGTGAGGAAGGTGGGACCATGGTCTAAAGGGGGATGGGCTTGAACCTGAGAGAGGGTTCGTATGTACCATGCCTTGACAAGGATCAATGTCTGCATAGTTCGGGTGGTCACAACGGCTTGCCATCAGACTGAAATGCAGTTTAACATCATGTTGGACGCAACATGACGTGAATTGGATGACGGGTGGGCTTGAACCTTGTGGAGGCTTCCTACGTACCATGCCTTGACATGGATCAAGGACCTCGTAGTTCAAATGGGTGTGTATTTTAATGTCATTCTGGATGGGGGAATATAGTTTAACGTCATCCTGGACAAGGGTATACAGTTTAACGTTTTTCAAGAAGAGGGTATTTCCATGGCCGATGCTTACTCTAAGCCCACGTGAGTCATGCTCGGTGTGGGAAACAAGAGGTAGGAAGGACCTAACGATCACGTCTTGAAGGGTGCGTCTGTGAGAAGGGAAGAGTGGATTACGCGTTAGGCGGCCCATCAGTGCTGGGACTTACTCCAGGATGGAGGCCTGAAGTGCGGAAAAGTGCAGCGAAAAAGGGAATTGGGACCAATGATGGGAGGTTCCTCGTTCCCTACCGTGCCCTCCCCTGACCTTGTTAATGGGGAAGTACGGAGATGTAGGGGTGAAGCCATCCGTGGGGGAACTAGGGTCGCCCTTCTCCTGTGAACATATGCCGCTCCGATAAGGAGGATATCATCCCTTGTGGGGGGAGTGATTCCACTCTCGTGGAGACGAGTGGCGTAAAAAATATTCGAGATGGGGGGAGCCTTCGTGCGAGGCATGAGGTCGGGTCACCGTTTAACGTCACGTGTTGAGGACGTGGTGCTTGGCAGTTTAACGTTCTGCAGCTCGGATGAGGTGGGTTCACTCCACACCCCTAGGGCTTACAGAACTAGTACCCTTTGCTCCTTTGGGGAGGGAAGGTACCAGTAAGGCCGTGGTCAAGGAGGTTTGTAGAGAGAACCATCGAGAGGTCCACGTTAGCATGGATATGCGAAGAAGCAATAGCCATTAGCGTGCCTATGCGAAGAAGCATTAGGCAAAGAAACGCTACGAGTTGTATTGTCCGTGGGACTTTGAAATCACATCGTTCATACATGGAGGGTCGCACGAGAAGGGGAATTGCCAAGAAAAGGAGTGTGCTTCACGATGCGGAGTGCCTTGGCCTTAGCATGGGGCAAAGGTGTGAGTGGAGGGTGATTCGCGAAGTAGAATAGTATTCGCGGAGCACTGCCTCACGAAGAGGAGGTGCCTCGCGAAGCAGGGTGCTGCGAAGCAGTGTGCTTCACGATGTGTAGCGATCCTGCCTTAGCATGGGGATCACTAATACAAGATGGGTGTTTCGCGAAGCATAAATGCTCCGCGGCTGCCCAGGTTTCCTTGGGAACCACCCTCCGTCGTGAATTCCCTTGAGCTTCGCGAAGGGCTTGCCTCTCAGAAGAGGGTCTCAAAACGAAACAAAAAGAAGGCGTCACGCGAAGTAGAATTACCTGACGGAGGTCATGATTCCCGGGGAAAAGGGTGCTTCTCTATTCAGGAGAGGAGAAGCCGAAAGGTCGGATTGTCTGTCCCCTGGACTCAGGGGGATCTCGGTATTTATATGCAAGGGGCGCCGTGAATCCGAACTCCCACGCCGCCTCCGGTGCTTCGCGGCGCGCTCGCGAACGTCAAATTCGTTTGCAGAGAGGTACTGCCTCCGGTGCTTCGCGGCGGGCTCGCGAACTTCAAATTCTTTCACAGAGAGGTACCGCCTCCGGAGCTTCGCGGCGGGCTCGCGAATGTAAAATTTGTTCACGGAGAGGTACCCCCTCCGGAGATTCGCGGCTGGCTCGTGAACGTCAAATTCGTTCGCGGAGAGGTACCGCCTCCAGAGCTTCACGAGACCGCGATGCTCGGGGTGCTTCGCGTCGGAGCTTCGAGAGGCAGAGTGTGGGCCATTTTTTCATCCCTTCCTTTCGTGAAAAATTTTGGCGCCAATAGTAAATCTCTCAATGTTGTTTATAGCGCTCTTAATGTGAACAAGTCATCCTGAATACTCATCGTTTGGAGAAAATATGAGTTTTTGTTAGAAATATAGTAAAAGTTGAAAGTTTACATAACAATTAAGTATGTTTCCTTATGTTTTATTTAAGATCATAAATAAATTACTCAATGAAATGTAACTTAAAAAAATGTTTCCTGTTAATTTTTCCTACTGGGGAATCAAATACCGTTTAATCCATCACAAGTTTGTGATTTTCTGGTGGTTAAATTTCTCCTAAACATGTTTTCTATCACTCTCCATCAGAACATGACCCTTTGTTTTTCTTCTATATCCATGTATTTAGGGAATCCTAGTATCTTTTGTCTCGGGTTACCTTGGTACTTTTCTTTCATTTTTTTAAATTGATAGTTTAATTTACTCCTTTTTCGATCTCGGGCTTTCAATGAAGTTTCCAAGCACAATTTTAAAATTGTGAGGACGCAATTCCCAAAACGGGAGAAGGATGTAACATACCAGGTAAATAAAGAATATTACTTGTTCATATTTATTAATATTTGATAATAAAATATTAATATTACTTTAAAGGGGATGCTAATTTTGATGGCGTACCCAATACGCAACAACGAGTTTATTTGAAATCTTACGATGCACACAAATAATATAATAGTATTAATATAAATAGTAGTAAAATCATAGCTGTTGTAATTGAGGGAATTAACATGACTAACTAAAAAGTGATTATATATGCTTGTCAAATATTTTTACATTTATTCAATAAATTTTAGATTCTTAAAATGTGAATGAATCCAATTTTAAGTGCAAAAATTCTAATATTCTTTAAAAGGTCGATTAACCGCCTTTTGATGGAGAACCCTTTTTAAATCCACTTATTGAAAATTTTATATGTTATATTTGACAAAATAAAATTCTTTTTTAGAATCGGGACATCAAAATTTACTTTGTATAAATTTTTTGGTATTTTTCCGATAAAGTACATTTTTAATGAATAGTGTAAAATGCTGTATTTTAATTCAAAACCTCCTTTTAATCTAATTTATTTATATGGATATATTATATTTTTAATTGGGTTTAATGTGTACTTAAAATATATTTTTACCATTTAATCCAATGGTGGTAATTGGAATTAATTTCACTTTGAAATTGGACATAAACGAGTGTCAATCTTTTGATAGATATTGTTTCTTAAAACACGTTATTTGTTTTGACAGCTGAAATTAAATATAAAAATAATTAATGAAACTTTTATGTTTTTAATTTGGTAAAATGGATATCATTTTTGAATTTTGGAATATCAAATATATCTTAGAGTCAATATTTGGTATTTTTTGAAAACACCGATTTTTTTTGTATAGTGAAACCACTAAGTGGTAGTTAAAAAACTGATTTTTCGTTTAAATGTAATTTTACCACCTATTTGATTTGAATTTAAAAAATAAGACATAAATCATTGTAATTAGGATGTAAAATTTGGTACAATGGAATTAAAATATTTTTTTGGTGAATAGTAACTTTTAAATTTTATTAATCGCGATTAAAGGTAATTAGTGTAATTTAATGTAAATGTAATGATATAATAATTTGAAATTACCTTTAAACTTGTCCTACACTTATTGGATGTGTCATGGGAGACCAAGACAATCCATGGGTCAACTTGGGGGCCCCATGGAGCCACTTGGGTAAGAAAATGACATTAATAACTTTTTATTTAATGTAAAAATAAAAGTGTCACAAACATGTATTATTTTACTAAAATTTTTTTTACATGGGGTTATACAAGTCATAATTTTGACTATAAATATTAATTAGAAAGATAAAAATATTAGCTACATTATAGTATATTTTTTATAATTTTTAGACATTAAATAAATTAATTAATTTATGACTCCATGATGATGCAACGATTACCTCATTAATGAACTAGTTAAATAAAATGAAAAGATAATGTAAAATCTAAGACTTACACTTGTCAAAAACCTATTGGATGGGTGGATTTCGAACTCTTATCACCTTATACTAGAAATATATATTTTTGGGACCTTTAAAATTCGAAAAGCATTTTAAAATAAAGTGTCATTTCATGACATTCCAAGAGTGGCCCTCCTCCCTCTTATAAAAGGCCCCCACCTCTACCCTCCCAAACTACAACTCTCAAGCCATTGGATCGGCCAAAATATGATCATTTTATATCTAAACATCCCTCCCTTCATCATAGAAGCCTTCCCTTAGGCATAAAGTTCTTCAAGAACCATTTTGGTTCAAACCAAGGGGAGTTACCCGATTTAAAGGTAAAGTCTTCTCTAATGTTCTTTTATTTTATTTTTCTTCTCCAACCACCTAAACTATTTTTATTCCTTTTTTTGTACAAACACCATTATCATAAATATACTAGGATGTGGTTATGAGAATAATTCTAGCTAAACTTACATAGAACTCCGTCAAATGGTTAAAGAACATACTATTTCTGTGGATGGCGAATTACTGCCTCACGAAACGATGATAGTTCTATCTTCTCCTACCACCTCTCATGGTGGCCATTGTGATGGAACTATATTTATTTATGATATATATTATATTTAGTTCCTCTCTATGCTTCTGTATTTTACATTTAAAACATACCTTTATGCTTTGCATGTTGTGCAAATGCGATAATTTCATTTGAGGAAGTGTGGACTGCCTTTCCCTCAAGTGATATGAATCGTTCATGCAATACATGAAATGTATAAAGAATGAAATTAATGAACTAATGTGACCTATATAACATATATATTATAATAGAATTATAATATATATATATATATCATTTAGTTTTTATTCTATTAATGTGACAAAGAAATTAAAGTAGCGTTCATGCATACGTACGGCCTACCGTCTCCATGAACGATGCATTTCATTTTTTATCTCCAAATGTTATGGAATAGTATAAAATGAATATATACTGGATATATATGATATTTAAGTCATTAATAATATTCTGGAGGGGGTGTAATTATAACTACATGGAAAATTCTTTTCGAACAAGTTCATTTTTGACTCATGTACCGAACATCGACAAAAACGTCTGATATGAACTCACATAATAAACTATATATTATAACATTATAATATGTGATAATGAATTGAATAATAAAATTTAAAGGAGGTACTTAAGAAATTAGTAATTGACCAAAGATTATTATTCAGGAATATAAGGAAACGAACAAGGAAAGTCGGACTTGAGGTAAGGGATCCTGCCTCTCTCTTTCTTTTTAAGTACTCTCTTTTATGTAATTTACATTATTATCCTTTTTCATATGTTGGGGGATGTTATTTTATATTCATCTTACTGTAAATTTTATGTTCATATGATTAGAGACCCTATTTTATCTCGTCAATCCATTTTTTTTTGAAGTTTTAAGTGGCGCCGTTAGGCTGCCGATTTTTCGTAAGGGATTTTTCATCTCGCTTTTATTCTAGTGAGATTTATGCTACATTTTACACTATTTACTTTTAGTGGCGTACTTACTTCCCATTATTCTACTCTTGGTGTAATATACTTTCACCCACCAAAAATACGATTTTTTTATTAACCCCAAGCAACCCCATACATAACACCAAAAACAGCAAAACAAAAACAAAAACAAACGCGGACCCCCCTACGGAGAGCGAAAATAATGTAGTCCTAGTGCATCTCCCCTAATCAGATTGACCCCCTCAGGTCAAATTGGCAATGCGTTATCCACCCAAACTGAAATATCCCCTGGAGCTGCAATAGAAGCAAAGTAGTCCGCAACCTTGTTCCCTTCCCGCCAGGTATGAGTAACCCTTATGTCGTTCCCCATAATCGCCCTGCATTGTCTGATAGTATAATAAATCCTCCACGGCATCGTACCCTATCCATGTAACGCATCATGTATAATTTTCGAGTCAGTCTCTATTTGCTCCACCATCAGGCCTTTGTCCCGACACACATATATCCCTGAAAGGACCGCTAGGGCCTCTGCCTGCACTGAGCTCCCCTTCCCGTAGTGCATAGTGAAAGCCAGCAACACACTACCACTGCCGTCTCGAAGCACCCCACCACCACGCATATTCCCTCCCGTGCATGCCCCATCGACGTTTAGCTTCAGACCGCCCATTGGAGGAATCCATCGAACCCACGACCCCCGCCTTCTGAAAGTCTCCTCCCCACCTCCCATCCCCTGGGATACCAATCCCCGTAACGATGGAACGCTCTCCCCAAACCTCTCCGTTTTCACAATATCAATCAGAAAACACCTTAACCTTGCCACCACCGCCCTCCCAGTGGATGCGTGCCCCTCATACCTGGCTCGGTTCCGCGCATCCCACAGAACCCAGCACCCAGCATTGTAAAACACTAATCGAACCTCATTATCCTCCATGTTGCCGCCACCCCCTGCAACCACAAGCCCGAGAACTGCACCCAGGTCTCAACATGCCTAGAGTACCATATGAGGTTTCCCAAAAAATTCCAGACCACTCTGGCCCATTCTCTTGCGAGAAAAATATGCTCCATACTCTCCTCCTTCCTCCGTTTGCAGCACTGACATCCAGATGCTAGACTAACGCCCAGGTGTTTGATGTTCTCATCCGAAGGAATGGCGTTTTGCATGATCCTCCACGTTAAAAAATTCATTTTCAAGGGAACCTTTCTACTCCACTCCACCCCACTTCCCGCCTCCTGCGTCTGCTGGACATTGGAACTCCTGCGGAAATCTTTTAGATTGAAGTTACCCGAAACCGAGGGCGTGAAGACACATTTGTCCCTCTCATTGTTAATCACCACCGACTCAAAGATTCTCTGTGACTTCGCATCCAGCACCGCGCTGAAAAACAGAGGGTGAAGCTTTGCCTCCCTAAAAGAGATCATCGGGGCCGGGCACCCCGGGAACGCATGCACTCTCCCTGACTAGTTGCAATCCCAGAATCCGACCCTCCCCTCCCCAATGATCCACTAAGCATGATCCCTCAAATCTGGGACAATATTACACACCTCTGCCCACATGGAAAACCCTCTCACTGGGATGTCGGCGGAACTATCCTCGTACATGCCCCGCATACACCTGCCCCACAGCGTCTCTCCCTCCGTAATCTCCCAGGCCAGCTTCGCACGTACTCCATGCACCGTATCCGCCATGCAACGAACCCCGATCCCTCCTTCTGTGACTGGTCTCGCCATCTTCCTCCAAGAGACCCACTGTCTCCTCCCCTCCCACGAGGCATCCCAGATGAAATGTGCGAGCACCCTATCTGTGGACTTAATGACCCCCTTGGGGACGTTAACCGCCACAAGTGCATGCACCGGTATTGATGCCAGTACACTGTTTACTAAGGAGATCCGACCCCCGAAGGATAGGAATTGATTTTTCCGATCCGTAATCCGAGCCAAAAACCTGGCCACAACCTTGTCAAAATCCCTATTCCGCAACCGACCAGTAGACACCGGTGCTCCCAGATACTCCATCGGTAAGGACCCTCTCCCCATGCCCAACTCCGTTCTCACCGCATCCAACCTGTCGTCTCCACACGAAGCCACCAGATAGAAACAGCTCTTCTCCCGGTTCACCAGCTATCCGCTCCACTTACAGTAATCCTTCATAAAGTCATTAAACTTCCTTACAGACCTCATTCCAGCATTCAAAAACACAATAGTATCATCCTCATACATGAGGTGGGATACCGAGAGACGCCCCTGTTTCCTGCGGAAAGGCATTATCTCCCCCTGCCAATTCCCTTGTTGATAAGTTTACTTAAAGAATCCTGCATCAGTATAAACAAAATAGGGTATAGAGGGTCCCCTTGTCACAGGCCACGAACGGATTTGAAAAAGCCATGCGATCTCCCCAGGAAGGATACAACCATCCACGGTGAGCTAACACATCTGAAGAAAATATCACAAGCCCCGGCCGAGAACCCCATCCTTCGTAGGACTCCATTCATGAAACCCCACTCCATTCTATCATATTCTTTACTCATATCCAGCTTTACCACCATATTGGCACCTCAGACATTCATGTTTAAATCACTCATCATCTCCTGAGCCAGCGCCATAGCACCCTGTATCGACCTCCCTTTAACAAAACCATGCTGCTCCGACGACACCCACCTCGGTAGAAAATTAGACAGCCTACTATTGATCACCGCCGCTAGGACATTGTACGGGAAATTACACATACTAACCGACCTTTAGTGACTGAGTGAGGTCGGGTCTTTGCACTTAGGTATCAGGACCGAGGTAGTCGCCACCACTACCCGAGGAAGAAATCCCCCTTGGAAAAAATCCTGGATGGCCAGCACCAGATCATTCTTCACACATGCCCAGCACCCTCTGTAAAAACACCCCGGAATGCCGTCCGGCCCCGCAGCACTATCCGGGTTAAATTGCCACACTGCTGCCTGCACCTCCCTTTCATCGGGAATGGCCTCAAACTGTTCGTTCTCCATCCTTGACACCACCTCCGGTATCGCTTCCCATAACCTAGAATCGCCAGATGGAAACCCCTCACGCCCATTACCTCTCGGACCAGCTAGCAGATTCTTGAAATACTCCATCGCTCTACCCCTGACCACCTCCCTATCATCCGAGAACGAGCCATCCTCCAACTCCAAGTTAGGCTTAACCTCCCGCCTTTTCTCCCTTAAGCATGCATGGAAGTAGGCTGTGTTCCTATCACCCTCCCTGATCCATCTCACCCTCGACCGATCCCTAGCCCTGCGTTCCAAGGAAAGCAGGCTCAACGCTAGGGCGTCCTTCTTCTCCGATAGCTCCTCAAACACCCCCTCGTCCCACCTGTCTTCCAGACTGACCTCCAGTGTATCTATGTCTGCTTTAAGAGACTCCAGCTCTCTATCCCATGCTGGAAGAGAACTGGCCCAACATAAGAGCTCCTGTTTCAACCGCCGCAACATTCCATACAATTCCACCCACGTGTGCCCCCTGGAAGGCTCTCCCCAAACCCGCGTAACCAGCGCAAGGAAAGACAAGTATTCTATCCACCACTTGGAAAACTGAAAGCCCTACTGGGGCCTCTCAGTCCTTCCAAAGGATAAAAGCAGCGGCGAGTGATCCGAAACCCCCCTCTCCAAATGGAGAAACTTCACCTCCCCGAACACCTCAGAAGCGCAGAGGTTCGCGAAGCACCTGTCCAGCCTATCCCAGCTACGATTCACCCCTCTTCGGTTATTGCACCAAGTGAACGGGTCCCCCGAGAATCCAACCTCCCTAAGACCCTTCCCCGCCATCCACTGCACAAACACCATGCTCTCCCGGATCTGAAACATTCCCCTCCCATTCTTCTCTTCCGGTTTAGCAACAATGTTGAATTCCCCTCCCACAATCCACGGGCAAACCCCTGGGTCGAAATCCTCTAGCTCCATCCAAAGACCCTCCCTCTGACGCGCATCAAAACTCGCGTACACAACTGACATGAGCCACTCCAACCCATTCCACGTCACCTTCATCGTGATAACTTGATCCCCTACCCTCAACAGTGTTACTGAAACATCCCTCTTCCAGAAAAACCAAATATGGTTATTCGACGGGGCTCCATGCATGGCTCCATGCATCTTCAGTATTCTAGAAAACTCTTGTAACCTTTCACTCCTCTGCTTATGCTTGATAACCGCCACCAGGACTTCTCTATGCTTTCTTACTTCCGAAACAATGAAGTTAGTTTTAACCCTAGCCCCCACCCCCGAGCATTCTAGATAAGATAGGGATACATTAAGAAACCATCGACCTGGTGTTCTCCCCAGGTGACGCAACCCCACGAACGGGGGATAAGGACCTCCCTCCAGCACTAAGCATCTTGCTCATCCTCCTAGTGATCACCCCGGGGATCCCTCCCTTCAGACCCTCCCGGTCGCAAGACCGCCCACAGGTGGTCGGGTGGCCGCCCTCCATTCTAACGGTAGACCTGGCCATCCCCCCATCCCCCACAGAAACAGGGGCAGAAACCCGACCCTCCTCCGCGATATGCCGAGCCAGAGAAGGGACAAGCAACCCACCGAGAGGCCCGCCCCTCTGCCTCCTGCCATCCCCGACCAACTCCTTCTGCAAACCGCCAGACTAAAAGACCCGCGCTACAAAAGAGTCACCCCAGAAAGGCACCACATCACGCTCACCAGCCCCCCTTTCCGGACGAGGGTCAAAGCCGGCCCCTGGAAAAGAAGAACCAGTGAGCAACGTCAGACCAGACAACCAGAGGCCCCTTAAGAAAGTCCCTAGAACAACCCCGGAGGATGACACAGAATCCATAGGGCAAGACACCGGTTGAAGACCCCCAGCAACCACAGCAGACCCGCCAGCCTCAGCAAGACCAACACCCTAAGCCGCCTCCCGCACACAAGACAGAGGCCTGCAAGCCGGCACCAAGGCAGTAGAAACATGGCTACCAGGACGAGCCCCCACAGGCCGAGAGGAACGATTACCACCAGACGTCCGAATAGAGCCATGAAGCTTGCGGCAAGAAAGCACCGAGTGACCCTACAGCAAACAAACCGAGAAATACCGTGGAAACACCGGGAAAACCACATCCTGCACCCACTCCACAGTCCCCGGCACTGACAAAGTGATCTTCTCCGGTACCGGTAACGAGAGGTCCAACTCCACGCAGAGCCTAGCCACCGCAGACTCCGCGCCAGCCA
The DNA here is from genome assembly GCA_963277665.1 of Viscum album. NCBI lineage: Eukaryota > Viridiplantae > Streptophyta > Magnoliopsida > Santalales > Viscaceae > Viscum > Viscum album. The sequence goes on along the minus strand of OY728122.1, from coordinate 1,654,014,073 downwards.
CAGACGAGTCCGCCAAACACAAGAACCCCCCTAGGAATCCCCAATCGCCTTTAAAAAGGTGTCGTTGTGGAAAGGAAGAGGTAACCCAAGAAGACTAATCCAAACCGCCGCCTTCGGCCCCTCCCTGCCCTGATGCACCTCCAATGACCACCGAGACAGACTGAACCGCCAGCGCCCGAACGCCCGGGGGCCATGCACCACGCCTGCAGAAAGTCCGCCTCTGAGGCTAGCACCACGCAGAAGGAACCACGATGTAACACCGACACCCGATCGACCCCCTGCAAACCCCAGGTGTCTACGAAACGACGGAAAACAGGTAAAGAAGGCACGAGGAACCCAAACCTTGCCACCAGGGTCCATTTAAGGCCCGCATCCGCCTCGGTGAAAGCCGCCTCCAGCGCTACTAGGGACACTGAGGAGCCCTCCCTCACCACTGAGTGCGAGAACGGCGCAATATCAGGAAAACAAGGGCGCGCCACCCCCACCCCCGAACCTCTGACCGCATCCCGAAATGACCAAGCAGAACGAACAGGTGCCGAAACCAGCGGCACCGACGCAGAACCCGCCGTAGGAGGAGGGGCCGGAGCCGGATCAGAACCACGTGGAGGAGCCGGGACAGGAGCACCCTGCGGATCCGACAAAACAGGCGCAACCGACGCCGAAAATGCCCCCTCCACCGGTGGAGACGGGACCTGAGAGGACCCCCGAGGGCTGGTAACGGTCAAATTTTTTTGAAAACACCCAGGCGCGTGAGGCGCGTTCTTCCGAGAACAAGAGGCCATCCACCATCTCATTCAACCATCCTGAGGATCCCCGTGATTATTATGTAATATACTTTTGTTTATGGGTATTTACATCAATATTTAATAGTAATTCTTTCATGGGGTGTACGTTTCGAAGGTTACCCAAGTTGGTAAGGGAACCTTTCACCCTCCTCTTTTTAAAAGACTTATTTTGTTATGTCTTTTAATTCACATATTATTATTTTGGGATATGTTCTTCTATATCCTTATTGATGTAAATTTTTATGTCCAAGTGATGAGATGCCATTTTCTCTTTCATCAACTCATTTTCTGAATTTTAAAGTGACGACATTAGGTTGTCGAATTTTTGCATGGGAACTTCTTAACCCAATTTCAATTCTTTGTGTCAAACCTCTACTTTTTGATTATGTCATGAAATGAATATGTGTGGATGAAATATGATTGTTTTACACTTATTATCCACTTATATTTGGTGTATTTATATTTTTCACACATAATTATGTCTTTTATTTATCCGTGCTCTAATGGCATGGTCCTTGATTGGGATTTCATCTCAATTTCTTCTCATTGAGACATTTCTTAATGATATGGACTTTTATTCTTTTATAAAGTGTATATACAGCCCCTTTGACATTCCATATCCATATTATGTCTATAATAAATTCATTTAAATGTTTTGAAAATGGTCTACTTTCATGTGGCTTATAATTAAATGGTTCAAAATGGAAAAGTACTCTTTTATTAAAACATTGATTTAAATGGTATTAAATATTTATTCTTTTAAACATTTATCATCCATGTACTTGTTTTAAAAATGGTTTTTAAGGATTTATTTATATGGACATGAATGTTATAAAACATTTTGAAAAGTTTCAAAGTGGTATAGGACACACTGATTCTAAAATATCTTTTAAATGTCATACTTTAATACTTTCAAAGTATAAAGGGATATTTCTCTCATATAGTATTAATGATGTTAGTAGATGTTTTTATTTATGTTAATATCATGATGTGATCTCTTGTTATTGAAATGTGGAAATTTTATGTTTCCTTTATGCATGTTTTAAGTGTTATGATTATGTTATGGTTCTTGGGCATTGTTTATGAAGATGGGTGGTTCCGTGATAAACTAAGGGCGGGTGAGCCCGATATAGATCTCCAATGCATTGGGTAACGTGAAGAAGTTAAATGCTAAGGTTTCTCCGAAGAGATTTAGGGAATATACGGTGGTGGGTATTCCAAACGTAACCATGAGGGTTACTCCCTACATAAGAATGTTATGAATGCCTCAAGTTACCTTTACGTCTTATGATTTCTATGAGTTATTCATAAATCTTATGATTTCATGAGCTATGTTAAAGTGCTTATGTTTTAAGAGTAAAGTATGATTTCATTGATTCTTATGTATACATGGACTAGTGTTTTCTTTTCGTATTTTTATATCCCTTACTGAGCCTTTTATGCTCATCCCAAGATTTTGAATTGTTTTCCACAGGACTTAAAGGTGAATAGGGTCAATGATGGGATCAAGGAAAGACATGCTATCTAAAACATGGAACTAGACATGTTTATTTTTAAGAGTTTTTATTTTATGGAAACTGAGTAGAAGTGTCTACTTTGTAATCTTGTGAGATGTAATAGTTATGTCCTAATTATCTAAAACTCTAAACCTTAAAAGACCCTCAATGTGAATTATTCATTTAATTCAAGATTATGTAATGTTTTAGGGTCAGGTCCTTATAGGGAACATCCTACTAGGTCCCCCTATTATGCCCAGGACCGGAGGTTCAGTCATCACTTTCCTACGCCTAATTTCAGACTAAGGAATCCTAAGTGGAGAGGCCTTCCCTCACAACTGTACATAGATGATGGATCCATGTTCCTAACCATATCGTGAACCCTCCTTCTCTCCTATTAGGATTGGCCCGCACCTCATTCCATCGAGGGAGCCCTAGCTCATATCTAGGTAACGTTCTTATCAAGTGGATGTGCTCGCTCCTTGCAACTATGTCCGAGAGCTAAGGGACCTACATCTTCAATGGAGGACCCACTCCCTACCGCTACTTGATATGGGGGAGTGTAAATCCATAAGTGATTAACTTCACCCTAATCCCATATGGGAGTATGACTCATGAATGACCCTCATCATAACCCCACAATGGAGTATGATTTAGTAAGTTGAGGACCCGTACCCTACCTGGTAGGGGAGTACTACTTAGAGACTAGAGGAACCTCACCCTGGTACGTTAGGGGAGTACCAACCTTGTCAGTTAACTTGTGAAGGACCCGAACCCTGGAACAGCGTGGATGTAACGAATCCTATCATAGAGTAACCTCACCCTAACCTGTGGGGGGGGGGGGGGTTAACTCTATTTATGTTAGATATAGAGGACATGTTCCCTAGTCTTATCAGGGAGTACCAACTCTACAGAGAGAGGAACCTCTCCCTATTCCCATAGGGGAGTACCTACTCTTACTTCGTGAACATATCCGAGAACCCGTACCCTAGTCCCTCAGGTGAGTAACACCCCCGGAGGAAGCTACCTAAAGGAAACAAACCTCCTCCCATGACACGGGGAGTCCCAACTCTACGAAACACTCCAATTAGCGCTCAACTGTCCTTATACTGGGAGGACATACTCCACAAACCAATAGGTCATCTATCAACTTTCACAAAAACTCACTTGGAGTATCTCAAAAGGACCTTCTCTTATCAAGGGTCTCAACACAGCGTACAACTAATCAAATCGACGCTCTGTTTGAATGTTATTGGCATTTTAGCAAAAAGGGACCGGTTGGGTCTGGGTCTATTCCAACTGGGTCTGGCTGACCCGACCTAACCTGAGTCCGCTGACCCAATCCGGGTTCAAACTGGACCAGATCTGAACCGGCCCACTGGGCCCAACCCGAACTTGCTGGGCCCGGTCCGACCCACTAGGTCGTAGGTCTGGCCCGCTCAACCACCTGTGGAGGCCTATATTCTCCTGCCCATTTGGTCTCCTCTATTTGTGGCAATGACCGTGTCCCCTCAATGTCATGCGATGGGTAGGTGGTCGGCTGCCTCCTCCACCCCCTGCACGAGGTCTCGCGGACTGCTTGTTGTCACCAAACAACAGCCCATCTATTGTTCTCCCAGCCTGATGCGGCACCCTGCTAGTTCCGTAGATCCATACCACCGTAGTCCATTGTCCTCAGCCTCCTCTACTACGACATGCTTCTAGCCCGCACCATCTCCCACACGCAACCGTAGATGCATGCCACCATTGGCTCTCTAGCTGTTTATTCTGTGGGCCACTAGACATACTCTTGTGGTTTGTTCTTCGGTCCAAAAAAATGCATGTGAACCTCGTGTTGAGTTCTTCATCAACATGGTATTTAATCATTATTGTGAACCCTTCCCCTAGAAAATTTTTATTTGATGGTAACTCATCTGCACTTTGATCCATCTGTCTCCTTCATCATCACACCTCTAATTTTCCATTCATTCCGGATCCAAGATCTCAGATCATTGCACAAGGAAATAGTTGCACAATGATCTACCATTCACCAACCCATAAAGAACGTGAAGAACATGGATGATAAAAACACAATAATCAACTTGAGAATTGAACTTCGACCATTTTCCCATTCCATCGTCGATCCCATCCATTAGAAGGATCAAGAAAATGATGAAAAAATTTGATACAAATCAAACTATCATCAATCCTCAATAAACCCCGCAAGGTGAAACCCATACCGCAACAATGCGCACAATCTGTGAATCAATCTATTTTTCAATCGATTCATGTTTGTCATAAGAATTCCAAGATGGGGAAAGGATGAAATTTAAAAAACAACCCCTACCTAGAGTTGGATCACTTGAAAACTTTTATTGAGGTTATCTCACCAAGTTGATCCTTGTTTTTCCAGTGTTCATCGATTCATCACCCCTTGATCGAATCCTAACATTTGATACATTGTCACCGGTGAGAGAGTCTCATAATCCTTGCCTTAGGGAGTCTTCTGAACAAAATATCAATCATTATGAATTCTAACGATGGAATCTGTCCCCGATTAATGGACGGAAATGACTTAACGCATTTTAGCATTACTGTTTTTCTTGGAAACAACATCGCAACACTACTTAAATTTTGAAAGAAGAATGGGTTTCTCTATCACTGCATCACAGTGTCACCACAGTGCAAAATGGTTAAAAGGAAATAAAATAAAATTCTTTAAGTTTATTTTATTCTCCTTCAAAAAGTCCAAAAATTTAATTTTTAACCTCAAACTACGTAGGTCGAGGTTTGGTTCCATATATGGAAAGAACACCCTCAAGAGCTCAATAATACACTTGGATTTACAATCTAAGTTACCATTTATGTGTTATAAGGAATTGAAAAATAAATAATTGATTATTTTATTATTTTATTTATAGTCAAGTCCAAAAACAACGTTCCACAGTTGGCTAGTGCCGGCCAATTTTAGGCTCCGCCTAAGGAAAGCACATCCTCATGAGCTCAATGGTACTCTCTTATTTCCATCCCGAGTTACCGTTTATGAGTTATAAGGATTTGAAAAAAAAAATACTTTTATTTAATTATTTTATTTACAGTCACATCCCAAAAACTACATTCCATAGTTGGCTAGAGCTGGCCAATGTTAGGATCCTCCTATGGAAATAACTTCCTTACAAGATCAATGGTACTCTCGGATTTCCAATCTGATTTACCATTTATGAGTTTTAAGGATTTGAAAAATAAAATTATTTTATATAATTATTTTATTTATGGTTATGCTATTTTCGGGGTTTCTCACTAGAGACCTACGTAGACTAAAATTAAGTCATGCCTAGGGTAAAACTTCCATCTCGAATGCTGAAGTGCCCTCAAATTTCTGATTCAGGAACTCGTTTAATAGTTGTGACACCCAAATATTTCGTAGTATGTTATCTCTTTAAAGTAATTCAATTGCTTTCCTAGACGCAACACCAAGTTCTAGCACACCACGACTTACCAAACTAGCCATTCAAGAAGTGGATATGAATAGTATTAACTACATTTTGAATACTTCATATAATTTTAACATCCATATTATGTGTTTCTAAAACATAATATAAGAGAAAATTCAATTTTTCAGATAAAATAAGCATTTTTCAAAAAATGAAAATTTTCACATGTTAATGGAGAAACATTTTTAAATCCAATATTTGACACTTTCATATATTCCATTTGAAAAAATAAACGCCTTATTCAGAATAAGGACATAAAAATTTAGTTTGGGTAAATTTTTGGTTTTCTTCTGATAACTTTAATATTTTGATGAATAGTTAAAGATGCTAAATTTTAATTGAAAACAATTTTTTAATAAAAATAATTTATAGTGTCAAATTATACATTTGAATGGTATTTAAGTATTATTATATTATATTTTTATCATTTAATACAATGTTGGTCATTGGATGCAATTTCATATTTAAATTGGACAGAAACACATATCAATATTTTGAAAGTTTTTACTTCTCAAAAACCTGCTTTCTGGTTTTGACAACGGGAATTACTTTTAAATTAATTAATTTAAATTATATGATTTGAATTAGGTAAAAAAGAAAGAATTTTTTAACTTGTAATATCAAAATTATTCTTGGTTTAATTTTTAATATTTTTCTGAAAACATTCAATTTTTATGAATAGTGAAAAACACAACATTATTGTTTAAAATCGACTTTTTATTAAAATAACAGTTATTATTATTTAAATTTATTTTAAATTCAAAATAGGTAAATAATAACTATATTAGTCTAATTTAATCCATTTGAGTCATTTTATAAAAATATTAGATATATAAAATTTTATTGAACTTTTTAACATATTTTACACACCTTTTTGGCACATTTAAAAATTTGAAAAAAAAAACATAATTTTATTGATTATGTGAATTGAATTTAAAAAATATGAGAGACATGGTTTAAAATAGTAAGTAAATTGTGGTTCAATAGGTTGAAAATAAATTTTGGTGAATAGTAACTTTTGAATTTTATTTACCACAGTTAAAAGTGAATAAGGTAATTAAAGGTAAAAATGATATTATAATTATACTAACACATGTCCTAATTCTATTGGATGAGTGTTTTTATATCAAAATCAACCTTTGGAAAAATAATATGATCCTTTTTTATCCACTTGGATTAGATTAAGACATTTATTATGTTTTATTTAAAGAAGAGTTAAAAGTGTTAAATTCAAATTTTAATAACTAACCCATTTATAGTATATGGTTATAAATAAGATAAATTCTAATATAAATATTCATTATAAAGATAAATAATATTTCCTATATCATTGTATTTTATTTATAATTTTTAGACATTGAATAATTTAATTTATTTATGACCCAATAATGATTCAGTAATTACCTTATTAATGAAGGGTTCAAATAATTGATGTTATAAATATTTAAATAAATGTAAATTGAAACTTCTGATTCCAAAAACGAATTTTCTAGTTGAATATTACATGTTATGTTTAATTCAATGTATTTTTTTAAGAAAAAAAGTAATTATGACTTTCACAAATACCAAATACTTAATAGTTTCAAAATTGACCTAAATAAGTTTTTAATGAAAATACTATTTTATTATATGATATAATATTCCTAAAAATATAACATTCAGGCAAAGGATATAACTAATGTTAGATATGTCATTAATTATCCACTTTATTTTCTATTTGCATTTTATAGTTTTTTTATTAACTATATAGTGTAAGAATACTAGAAGACATGGTAAGAGTTAAACTATTTAACAAAGGGTTAAATCTAAAAGATAACGTTAATATGGTGACTTAAACATGTATAAAACCTATTGGTTTTGATAATTTATACACATAAACTCCTTTCACTAAAAATAAATCCATTTTTAACTATTATAATCATTAAATTATTTCATAATAAAATAGTATTTCAAGCTTTGCCTAATGTGCCCCTCACCTCTTTTATTAAAGGGTACATAACCTTCTCATAATTTCACACCTTCAAAGCCTTTTTTCATGGTAAAAAAATTCTCAAATATCCTCCCAAATACACTCAATTAAACATATATACATTAATTTGATCATAAATCTATCATTAGGATCTCTTTTGTTCAAATCAAAAGGTAGCACCCAAACAAGAGGTAATTATTTAACCACCTCTTTCAAAGTTCTTTTCTTCTTCCACTTCCTCTTTATTGATTTTTTCCAAAATAATAACTCCCATACCTTCTACAAACTGATATGTTATTATAAATATGGTACAAACATATTCATTATTCTATCCATCCTATGAATGACAAAGTCACCATACGTGCGTATGTACGGCTTATCGTCTCCACGTCATGATATAGTTTTGTTATTCAATAGTTCATTATTTGGATGGGTATAATAATGCGTATAATTGATGTAAATAGTAAATATAAAATTTATTTTTTCTCTATATTTAATATACCATCCAATTACATATAATTTCACCATCAATATAATGATATTGTCACTCGTGCGTACATACAGATTACCATCTCCACGATGCGATGAGATTCATTTCCACATTCACCATTCAACGATGATTATAATAATATATATTATTAATAAGTATTTAATATGTTACATAATAATGCTACTGAATATATATATATATATATTTGTATTTATGTATATATCTCATTCTCTTACTTCGGTTCAATACAATATGAAAACCGAAACAATGTTTATTTGTACGTGCCGCCTACCATCTCCATAAATGGTGTTTTCCATTTCATATATATATATATATTATTACTATTTATATTCTAAATATATATGATACATAAATAATTTTTTATATTTTGGAAGCAATTAAATCATGATATAAGTGATACGATCAAGAATAACAAGTTAAAACACATACAATAAAGAAAGCGATTATTAACCAAAATGTAATTTTTACATAGAAATTATTTTTAAATGGGTAATATAAAGTTGTAAATGAATCAAATATGATATCATAAATATTAATATGGTTCTATTATAATTTAATAACATACTATGGTCATTTTACCTAAGGTTAAACGTACCCTCTACTAGACGAAAGTACAAGGTAAGGGTAAATTCCTCAATCTCAATATTATCTGAGATTGTTTATGTGTAAGTTTTCACTAGGACATATTTATTATCCATGTCCATGATTCATAAAAGACTTTTAAAAAGTATTATCTTAAGGTACTCTTTAACTAATACATAATTTTAAATTGTTTAAATATTTATTCTTCTAAATAATCATAATTAATTTCCATGTTTTCAAAATGGTTTTAAAGATTTATTTATATGGACATGAATGTTTATTCCTATAAAAAGTTTCTAAGTGGTATGAGACACTTTGATTCAATTTTTTTTTAAATTTCTTCCTTTCTAAATTATTTAACTTTAAATGATTTCATGAAAAATAGATATTTCTCTCAATGATTTTTACTGATCATTTTCAACAATGTGAACATCCTTTAGTAGATATTATTCATGATTGAGATTTATTTGTTATAATACAACGTTCAATATTTAATTTAATGAGGTATGATATGTTGGACTATGGATGTGTTGTTTTTATACCATTCGTGGTTTAGGTTCAAAGAATTGACAGTTTTTAAGACAGTTTTAATATAAATTTCTATGTTATGTTTCTCCCTTTTCATATGAGGAAGGGATCAAACTTAGTGAGTGACGGGAAGGGCCCTCTATATCCCTTAGATGCATAGGTAGGTCACATGAGACAAATTAGTGACTTGTAACAAGGCCTTGACAAAAAATTTATTTATAGTCTTGGAACGAGGCATTGACTATGTGGTAATGATGTCCAACCCTATGCATTCTCTAGTTATGAAATTACTTATTATATGTGGTTATTGGGCTAGTAGAATATCAATGTGCATGTTTATATGGTCATGTTTGATTTAGTATTTCCATATCATGTTTAATTTTATGTTTAAAAGGATGTTGTTTTTATTACAAATCTTTCCTTAAAAGTTTATATATTTCGCAAAATTATTTACCCTTACTGAGCATCTAAGATCACCCATTTATTATGTTTTGTTTTCCCAGGATTCCAAGAACTGTATTATTATTGATATGAATGGTTATTATAGGGGAATAATGGCATTTTCAAAGGATTATTTATGTTTTGTTTTATGTTTTAATGTGTAATGTAATTTTAATTTGTGTAATCTATTTTCAATGACTACTAAACGGATCGGTCCTTCGGGACTTGACTGCTTGTAATCATTCCAATGTATTAAAATAATGTACTACCTCTGGGATTATGGGGTCAGGGTGTTACAATTAGTATCAAAGAAAGTTTAGAAAGAACCTTGGAAACTAGATTTAAATAAACTATGATTAGGAAATATTAACCTAAGATAGAATTTGGGGATTAGTGTAGAAGAAGATCCAAAATTTTTGGAAATGTAGATATTATGTGGGTTTTCAAAGAAATACCTCCATTTCTAGATACTACAAGTGGACATGGTTCTGGAACAAATGTACCTAGGAGTGAAATCTCTGAAAAGGAGTTTTGGGTTTGACCTGGGGTATCCTGGTACACGGCAACGAGCCTTACTTCACACCTAGTTTGACACTCCCTGGGGATATTCTTAGGATAATTAAAATTTTGTTTACAAACCATTATGAAAGATTCATGAGTAAATATGTTAGCAAAGAAACCATATTTGTGATTATGATACTAGATGTGTGAAAATCATCAATTAATGTGGAGAATTTTTCTAGTTTTTGGGTTATAAATTATGATATGATATCACATAGTGCATGTCATCATTTAGAAATGGCGCCCAAGAGAAGGAACGAGAACTATAGCAATACAGATGATCCAATGAGTAAGAAGGATCATATATTTAATGGTCTTAAAAAAAAATTTATAAGGGAAATAGTCTCCCACGTATTCTCATCATATGAAGAAATAGTATCATGTGTTACTAATATAATTAATGAATTCTCTGAGTCCTATGGATTTCAAGGTAATAAATAGAAGAAGAGGATGGCAGAGAAAAAGTTTTATAAAGGGAAGAAGTGATAGAAGTATTTTCCCACATGTGATAATTGTGGAAAGAATAACCTTAGTAATTTATTGAAGGGAATGTGAGTTTTTTATAAGTGTGGAAAAAAGGGACACTATGTTCATGATTTCGTGGGTAAGAAAAAGTTTAAAATGTACAATGCTTCATCTACAAGGAGTTGGGACACTACGTGAATCAATGTCCCAATCATCATAATATACCCAAAATGACGCTATTAGATAATAATCAAGTTATGATAACATCCCAGATGAAGAGGAATGATAAGTGTTCTTATGTTGTTATTAAATAATTGTGTCATTTGAGTATTGTATTAATGATGTACATGTTATAAGAATTATAGAGTATATAAGGATTGTACTGCAGTACTATTTCATTAAGGATTTGAGATTGTGTGGAACCTAGAAAAGTGACTCAATAGAAGGTTAAATATTTTGGAAAATATATGGTTGTGGGAAAGGTAAACCTTAAAATAGTAATAAAGCTTAGGTAATGATTTTAGAATAAGATATAATTGAGCTAGATAAAGTAAATTTGATATTATTGACTACCTTGGAATGAAATAATGGTTTGTTTATTGCATCATTTTTTGGAGATTACAACATTTTTGGATTGAAGGATTATATCCAGTATTCTATGTTTTAAATAAGGATTAAGGAAGTACATACCTATTCAAATATGGTTTTCTGGTAATTCAGTTTGTTACCATGTCTTATGAGAATACACGATGAAGGTATTCACATGTACGTTATGTGACCTTCCTTATTAATTTAGGAATATGAGTTTGGACAGAAGACATTGGATACTATTCTTTATGGTTAAAACACCTCTTAGGATTATTTTTGGATTGTTATAAAAAGGACAACATAGAGGTCGGTCGACAACCTATCGCGTCCGGCAAGGCAGCGAGACTTGAACCCGCAACTGAAGGGTGAAAAGGTGGACAACCTACCACTAGCCTACATGATGTCCTAGTTTGAATAATTTAGTTTTTTAAATGGTCTGATAGATGAATTAGAAACTCAATTTTTGTAACCCTATATGATTAGGTTAAATAGAATATTGTTGAGTTATATTATCATATAGAGAGAACGATGATTATTTGGTAGAAATAAGTTAAAGGATAAAACTCTACTTGTCAAATATTCTTTTTTTAATATTCTATGATGAAATAAATTCTTAATCATTAGGGAAGGTATTTCAAAACCAAAACTGTGTTATCCTAATACATTTTGTATTGACCAACCGATGATATTTTAAATCATCGATGATTTATGCCTTTGAGGCCCTCAATTTTCCATTTATTTTTAACTTGTTTGTGATTTATGACCTCAATAACTCCCTATAAATATTTATGTTTTTCTTCCAATTATGTATATATAACTGCCACCAATTTTCTCCATTTTGAAACCCTAATTTGGAGGTGAAGTTTTCATTTCCATTTCCCACTTATTATGACTAAATTTTAGTTGTGTTTTTTCTACAAAGGAATTTTATATTTTCAACCTTGTTTTCGAAGAACAATTTAAAATTGTGAGGAAATAATTTATTGAATAAGGGGAGAATGTAACACCATATGATTTCATAGTACGTTATCTCTTTAATGTATTTTAATATCTTACACTACATGCAACACCGAGTTCGAGCACACCACGACTTACCAACCTAACCGTTCAAAAGTTGTTATGAATAGTATTAAATACATATTTAATACTACATATAATTTTGAAATCCATATTATGTGTTTCATAGATATAATATAATAAAAAATTCAATTTTTCAGATAAAAGAAGTATTTCTCAAAAAATACAATTTTACTGCCTGTTAATGGAGAACCCTTTTTACATCTAATATTTGACACTTTTATATATTAAATTTGACAATATAAACATATTATTTATAATAAGGACATGAAAATTTAGTTTGGGTAATTTATGGTGTTTTCTTGATAACTTTCATATTTTGATGAATAGTTAAAGATACTAAATTTTAATTGAAAAAAAGTTTTTTAATCAAAATAATTTATTGTGTTAAATTATGAATTTTAAGGGTTTTTATGTATAATTAGATTACATTTTTATCATTTAATCCAATGTTGATTATTGGAAGTAATTGCACATTCATATTGGACATAAACACATATCAATCGTTTGATTGTTTTTACTTCTCAAAAACTTGCTTTCTGGTTTTGACAACGGACGTTAACGTTAAATTAATTATTAAAATTTATATTATTTTAATTTTGTAAAATAGTCATCAATTTTAAATTTTTAATATGAAAAATAGGGTTGGGTGAATATTTAGTATTTTTCTGAAAAGATTCATTTTTTGATGAATAGTGAAAACCACTCCTTTATTGTTTAAAACTGACTTTTTATTTAAATAATTAACAATTTTATTTAAATTTATTTTAAAGCAAAAATTGATAGATAATACATATATTAGAAAAATGTAATTCATTTGAAAATATTAGATATATAAAATTTTATTGAATTTTTTAATGTCTTTTACCCACCTTGGCACATTTGTAAATTTTCATAAAACGTAATTTTACCTCTTCCATGAATTTAATTTCAAAAATCAGAGAGACAATATTGACATTAGTAAGTAAAATGTGGTTCAATAGGATTAAAATAATTTTTGGTGAATAGTAACTTTTGAATTTTATTTACCACACTTAAAAGTAAATAGAGTAATTAAAGGTATAAATGATATTATAATTATCCTAACACATGCCCTAATTCTATTGGATAAGTGTTTTTCAACCAAAATATACCTTAGGGAAAAAATATGATCCTATTTTATCCACTTAGTTTAGATTAGAACATTTATTATATTTTATTTAAAGAAGAGTTTAAAGTGTTAAATTTAAATTTTAATAACTACTTTTTTTTAATATAGGGTTATAAATAAGATAAATTAGAATTTAAATATTCATTATAAATCTAACTATATTTCATAAATTATGGTTATTTATAATTTTTATTTCAATAAATAACTAAATTTATTTACAACACAAGGATGATGTAGTAATAACCTTATTAAGGAAAGATTAAAACAATTGATGTTATAAATATTAAAATAAATGTAAATTTGACCTTTGGATGTCATCCACGAATTTTCTAGTTGAATATGACATGTTAGGGTTGATTAAATTTATTTTTTGAAGAAATAAAGATGTTATAACTTTTACAAAAAACAAAAAACCAAATAGTGTCAAAATTTACATAAATAAGTTTAAAAAAAAATACTATTTTATTAAATGATATAATATTACTAAAAATCTAAAATTTGGCCATATGACCTAAATAATGTCTGATATGTCATTAATTAACCACTTTAGGTTCTCTTGTAATTTTATAGTATGTTTATTAACCATATAGTGTAAGAATACAAGAAGACATGGTAAGAGATAAACTATTTAACTGAGGGTTAAATCTAAAATATAAGGTTAATATGGTGACGTAAACTTGTATAAAACATATTATTTGAGAGTATTTAGACACATACCCACATTGTACATGAAATAAATACATTTGGAGCTATTATAAACAGAAATTTTTTTTATTATAAAATAATATTTCAAGCTTTTCCTAATGTGACCCTCACCTCTCTTATAAAAGGGTACTTCACCTTCTCTTAATTTTACACCTACAAAGCCTTTTGGAACGGCCAAACCATGCATATATATCCTCCCAACCACTCTAAATTCATCATAGAGACCATAGTTTGATCAAGAAATCCAACCTATGTATTCATTTTGTTCAAATCAAAAGGAAGCACCTAAAGAAGAGGTAATTATTTCATCACCTCTTTCAAAGTTCTTTTCTACTTCCACTTCCTCTTTATTTTTCATTTCCAAAATAATAACTCTATTTAATTATATATAATGATATGTTATTTTATATATGGTAAAACAATATTCAATATTATATCCATCCTATGAATGAAAAAGTCACCTTATGTGCGTACGTACGACTTATCGTCTCCACGTTGCGGTGTAGTTTTACTATTCAACAATTCATTATTTAGGTGGGTATAATAATGAGTATAATTGATGTAAATAATAAATATAAAATTTTAATGATTTTTTATATATAATATACCATCCAATTACATACAATTTCACCATCAATATAATGATATTGTCACTCATGCATACGTACGACATACCGTCTCCACGATGTGATGAGATTCATTTCCACGTTCACCATTCAACAATGATTATAAAAATATATATTACTAATAAGTATATAATATATGACATAATAACTCTACGGGAAATATATATATGATTTTTTATTTATGTATATATCTCACTATCTTACTTCCGTTCAATACGTTATGAAAAACGGAAACATCGTTTATGCGTATGTACAACTTACCATCTCCATAAACGGTGTTTTCCATTTCATATATCTCTCTATTATACATATTTATATTAAAAA
This sequence comes from Viscum album, assembly GCA_963277665.1. NCBI lineage: Eukaryota > Viridiplantae > Streptophyta > Magnoliopsida > Santalales > Viscaceae > Viscum > Viscum album. The sequence continues at coordinate 1,653,998,792 of OY728122.1, read as the reverse complement.
TATATGTGACACATAAATAATGTTTTATATTTTGGAAACCATTAAATCATGATATAAGTGATACGATCAAGAATAAAAAGTTAAAACACGTACGATACTGAAAGTGATTATTACCCAATATGTTATTTTAACATGGAGATTATTATTAAATGGGTAGTATAATATCATAAATTAATCAAGTTTTATATAAAAAATATTGATATGGTTTTGGTATAATTTAATATCATACTATGGTCATTATACAGAAGGTTAAATATACCCGACCAAAGTAAAGTACAAGATATGGGTTAATTCCACAATCTCATTATTATTCGTGATTGTATATGTGTAAGTTTTTACCGGGAAATATTTATTATTCATGTCCTTGTTTCATAAAAGAGTTTTAAAAAGGATTTGTTTAAGGGAATCTTTAACTAAAACATAATTTTAAAATTTTTAGATATTTATTCTTCTAAATAATTCTCTTTAATGTCCATGTTTTCAAAATGGTTTTAAGGATTTATTTATATGGACATGAATGTTTTAAAATGTTAATTCCATTAAAATTTTTCCAAGTGGTATGGGACACTTTTATTCAAAAATTTATTTTAAATCTCTTTCTTTCTAATTTTTTTTTACTTTTAAATGATTTCATTAAAAAAGGATATTTCTCTCAAAGACTTTTACTAATCATTTTCAGCTATGTCAACATCCTTTACTGGATATTATTCATGATTGAGGTTTATTTGTTATAATACAATGTTCTATATTGTATTTAATGAGTTATGATATTTTTGACTGTAGATGTGTTGTTTTTATACCATACATGGTTTATAGTTAAACTATTGAAATTTCTTATGCTAGTTTTAATACGAATATTTATGTTATGTTTCTCCCTTTTTATATGACGAAGGCATTAGACATAGTAAGTGACGGGTGGGGACCACTATAGCACCTCGATGAATCGGTAGGTCTCCCGAGACAAATTAGTGTATTGGAACAAGGCCTTGACAAAATTTTCATTTATAGTTTTAGCACGAGGCCTTGAATATGTGGTTATGATGTCTGACATTATGGATTCCCTCGTTATGATATTAGTTATTACATTTTATTATTCAATTAGTAGAATATCCTTGTGCGTGTTTATATAGTAATGTTTGATTTATTTATTCCATATTATGTTCAATTTTATGTTTAAAAGGCAATTATTTCATTACACATCTCGCTTTAAAATTTTATAGCTTCCGCTAAATTATTCACCCTTACTTAGCATCTGAGATCACCCCTTTCTTAGGTTTTATTTTCCTTGGATTCCAAGAGTTGTATTATGATTGATATGTAGGGTTAAGACATTGGAATAATTGAATTATCAAAGGATTATTTATGTTGTGTTTTATGTTCTAATGTGTAATGTAGCATTCATGTGTGTAATCTATTTTCAAATACTGCTAAAATGATCAATTATTTGGGAAATGATTCATTATAATCATGCAATTTTATTAAAATAATGCACCAGCTCGAAGCTTCTGAGGTCAGGGTGTTACTATAGTTATTTTACTTTTTAGGGAAACCTCTTATGCTTCCTATTTAAAAAAATTACATTTTTTAACGTATCATTTTGGTCACTCCGGGCCTTGTAATCACACGCCGTCTCAGTGCCTGGTCTCGTAATTTTCCTCAGAAATTTCAAAAAATAGAACTAGGATAATATGATTCATTACTGTCTTTGGGAACCCATTTTCATGTAAAGGCTAGATGCCTTGTTTTAGAGACTCAATTTCATGTAGACTATGTTTGTTTCTTATTTCCTTCTATGCTCTGTGGATGTGATCCTTTATATATGATGATATGTGAACTTTGGATGGCTATTGGTTGAAGAGATATGGGAAGGGAGGCATGGGTTTTTAGAAGCAGTTGATGCCCATGATGATGAGATTCATGGTGATATTCCAGACAGTTTCATGGATAACACCATATTTGATGGAATTGTTTGAATATGGTATTACATTTTGTTTTTCCTAAAGCATGTATTCTTATTTTATGAATTTATTTAAGATGATAGGATTTTCATGTTGTTGTTCATCTATTTTTATTTTCTGACTACTTGAGGTAGCATGATATTTGTAGTTAAAAAAATATTATGGTATATTTGGATGCTTCCTAGTATGCCTGTAATTATGGAATGGTAAATGATTAATATATTTTCTAACCCACGCAATTTTTATTTTATGGAATGAAAATCTTAATGTTAATCATGATAAACCATATAATATAATGGATTATTCCTTGAGGGCCTTGGAATCACTCTAGTGGTCAATGAAATGAATCTTGGAATATTTATTAGTTAATTAATGGAGAATGAATTAATTAGTTCAAGGATGAATGTTTAAAAGGAATCAAGTAATTTAATGCAATTATTCTTTAATTTAAGCTTTATTATTATATACATAGTCCCTATCATTGGAAGCTGGGTGTTTGAGTGATGATAAATGCAATTTTTCATAGTACTTGGATATGTTCGGAGTTATATCAAAGATTCAGGTTGAGGTATGAGATGAAGTTTGGAGTGAGTAACAGGTGAGAACTATATGGGTTGTAGGGAAATGGTTCCAACTATGTTTTTTAAGAAACATAAACAAGGTATTAGGGCTAATACACTAGTTTTAGGGCCCCTATGATCTGATGTCAGGTTCTTGATGTTTACAGAGCATTATACATGAAGTGATACTAGTTGCAGGGTAGAGACTACGGAAGGGATCATGGTTCATTTTTATTTTTTTCACATTATTTGAAATTATTAAACCTTGGGATTATATTAAACCATAAAAAATTAAGTTATTAATTAATGTTAAATATTCTATATTCATGGTTTAAGAGTATCTAACTATTTGTTCTTTTAAATAAACGTAATTGGGTTCCTTTTATTATTATCAGTAGTATTTTATTTGTGTACTTTTCTTATATCTTTTGTTGTAATTTTATACTAGAGGGAAATGTCTCCCATTTGTATACAGATACACCCATGATTCTTATTACCAACCTATTACCTATAGGTGGTGGGGTTCAAATGGTCACTATCTCCCTTATTTCTTTTCGGGGCCAGTAGGGGTACCCTTTGTGGGGAGGGGGTCATGCCTTTTTATATTAAGATCTATGTTTGGATATATGTTTAGTAACCTATGAACCAATTCCATGGGATCCCATATAGTATCTTCCATGTCATGTCTACACATTACACATGGTAGCTACTACCCCCTGACCTATGTATATTTTATTGACCATCCAGAAAACTGGAACCTCTGACCTTTGTCATAATTTCCAACCGAGAAGTGCTATGAGTACCACTAATCTAGAATCCCCATGGTACTCATAGCCCTTCTTGGTTGGTTGTTATGCATGTGGTCATTAGTATGAGGAATGGGGGAGGTGAATATAATCCTTACGTGGTAGGGGATAGTACATGACATGTGTTGTGTGTATACTGGTTGTGGCTGACACCTGTATGGGATCATATGGACTTGGGCTATATGTAGTTAGAAATATAGTCGACCAGGGATCATTATACTGATAATGAACAATAGTAACAAGTTTTTATCAGTCTCACACACTTTCTATCTATTTTATACATTGGACTAAAAGCATGATTCAATATAAGATATCTCCTCAATAATCAAGCTATCAATATCTACTTTATTTTTTATATATTCATAGAATATTGTTAATATTATTTAAATATTTTATTATTGAAAATACCTTCAATATTGACAATCAGATCTTCTTAATAATTATCATTTAATATCAGTCAAAGATATCTTAATTTTTTCATCCACCAAACATAATATATTTCTTATTTAAAACTTCCAAATAATCATCAAGCATTTAATCTACACTAGAATGAATGTTCACATGTACAGAAAGTTTAATTGAAACATATATTTCATGATGTGGGTAAAATTTTACCTTTATTATGATCATTATTGTTACAATATAAAATCTCATGTTTTAGTGTGACTGTAATCAAATATTTTTATTTCATAGATCACTACATCATGACACTTCTCCTCATGTAATGTGATAGAGTTTGTTTTTTAAAGGTAATTCTTGGTTATATAATGAACCTTATTCAGGATGTGAAAATCCTAATCACAAAAAAATACTTATTCTTTAATTCTACCCTTAATTATTGATTTATATTATCATGAATCTTCAAAGCATCATGATGTTTATGACGTAATAATAAAAAGAGAATCATCTAAATTGAATCACTATAAATATCACATTTTGAAAACAACTTTCACTTATTTATCCTCCTATTAACCATCATGTATCATATTTATAACATTTAAATAAGAAATTATTTCACTTACATTTAATAGTGAGGATCTTGGACTATGTCAAGTTTTCAGTGGGAACCCATTATGTAATAAATTTTTTCTCTTATGTTTCAATTGGGAGTTTCTTACATATCAATATAAGGTTTTCCCTTTTAACCATTACTATATGAGCCTTGAAAAATATATTAAATATTCTATTGTTATCCTTTACATATTGGAATAAGGTTTTATACTTTTTTCATTTTAATGGGAACTATAAGAAATATTTGAATCATGATCCAATGATTGTTATGTGTCTTAGTGGATTCATTACTTTGGGAATTTTAATGCCCACCTAATATTTCTTCTTATGTTTTACGAAGTGAAAACCATATTTATAGTTTTTTCCATTATCAATTTCTTCAATATTATTTATCATATATCTTCTATATACATTCAAAAATCTTATGCACCATGTAAGATTCTTTTATTTTTTACATTCTATTACAAAATACAAAAAATATATTACATATTCATCAAATATCTTATGTATAAATGTAAGAAATTTTCCTTTACTAAATTTCAGCATAAAACATAGAGTGTTTATTATGTATCAAAATGAGAAAATATTAAATATCATAGTGGTATACAACACTTTACTAAATTTTCACCTCCAACTAAAAATTTTAAATCTTCACTGTAATACCCCAAGCTTCCACAGTACATATCCCTTTGAATAATGCAATGGCGTGCATTGTACGCAACTTCGAGATTCTAACACACCACAACCAATCAAACTAGCCATTATGAATAGTAATACCTACTTTTTGAAATTTAATAAATTTTATCTTTTGAAATGGACTTCATTTTTAGATTCTTAATATTGAAATTAGATTAGGGTGAAATTTTGGTACTTTTCGGATAACTTTCATATTTTGATGAATAGTGAAAATTACTAAATTTTAAATTAAAAACAACCTTTTCTATCAAAATAATTAATAGTGATAAATTATTAATTTGAGTCGTTTTAAAGTATATTTATAATATATTTTTACCATTTAATACAATTTTGGTCATTTGATGTAATTTCACATTTAAACCAGACATAAACAAGTGTCAATCTTTTGATAGTTATTATCTTTTAAAAACACCCTATTTGTTTTGACGATGAGAATTAATTTTTAAATTAATTAATTCAACTGATATGTTTTGAATTTGGTAAAATAGAAATCATTTTTCAATTCATAATATCAATCATATGTTAGGCCTAATTTTTGGTATTTTTCTGGAAACTTTCATTTTTTGATGAATAGTGAAACCACTATGTGGTAGTTAAAAAACTGAATTTTTCATAAAACATAATTTTACCGCTTCTGTGAGTGGAATTTTGAATATCCGAGAGACACGGTTAATATCAAGGAGTAAAATGTAGTTCAATGATATGAAAATAATTTTTGGTGAATAGTATCTTTTTACTTTTATTTACCACGGTTAAAAGTAAATAGGGTAATTAAGGGTAAAAATGAAATTAATATTACCCTAACACATGTCCTAATTCTATTGTACAAGTGTATCTAGACCAAAAAAAACCTTAGGAGTAAAATATTATCATTTAGGTCCACTTGTATTAGATTAGGACATTTATTATTATTTAATTCAAAGAAGAGTTAAAAGAGTTAAAATCAAAGTTTTTTTACTAAAAAAATTGTAATATAGGGTATACATAAGATAAATTATATTGTAAATATTCATTAGAAAGAAAAAAAATATTTCCTACATAATGGTTTTTTATTTATAATTTTTATACATTAAATATTTTAATTTATTTATGACACAATAGTGATGCAGTAATTACCTAATTAATGAAATATTAAAACAATTGATATTATAAATATTCAAATAAATGTAATTTTAGACTTTTTATGAATTATAATAATTTTATAGGTTACTATGACATATTATGATTGATTATATAAATTGTTTTCGAATTAATAATGTTGTTATGAATGTATCAAAAACAAAATATCCAATAGTGTCAAAATTGACATAAAGGAGTTTTTTAAAACAAATATTATATTATTAATTTATATTCAATTCCTAAAAATCTAAGGTTCGGCCAAGAGACTTATATCATGATATTTGTATCGTTAATGGACCACTTGGGGGACTCTTTTATGTATATAGTAAGTTTATTAACCATATAATATAAAAATACAGAGAGACATTGTAAAAGTGAAACTAATTAACTAAGAGTTAATACTTAAAGATAAGGTTAATATAATGACCCAAACCTGTCTAAATTCTATTGGTTGAGTGGTTTGTGACCCATCCCCACATTAACCTTTAAATAATCCACTTTGGATCCATTATAAACCTAATATGAATTTATTATAAAATAATATTTTTAGCTTTTCCAAAGGTGCCCCTCACCCCTCTTATAAAAGGGCACTCACCCTTCTCACTAATTAACACCTTCAAAGCCTTTTGGCTCAGCCAAACCCAGCCCAAATACTCTCTAAACATACCTCACTACAACCTAGAGGCCTTAGTTTGATCAGAAAGCCAACCAATGGAGCCCTTTTGATCAAATAAATAGGAAGAACCCGAAGAAGAGGTAATGTTTTCACCACCATCTTTCTAGTTCCTTTCCTTTTCAACTTCTTCTTTCATTGTTATTTATATTATAAAATACTAAATTCAGTATCCTCTATATACTTTGATGTTATTATAAATATGGTACAACCATATTCAGTATTTTATCCATCCTTTGAATGGCATGTCACCATACGTGCGTACGTACGGCTTACCGTCTCCACGTTGTGGTGTAATTGTCATTCAATAAATTATTATTTGGATGGGTATAATAATGATGTGTAATTAATTTAAATAATAAATATAACATGATAATTATTCTGTATATATGATATACCATCCAATTATATATTATTTTAACATCAAAAGAATGATATTGTCGCTCGTGCGTACGTACGGACTACCGTCTCCACGAACGCGATGAGATTCATTCTCCATCGTATCCATTAAATAATAATTCTCGTTTAATGACTAAAAATAATGTTTAAGGACTTGATATAATTCTGGATATGAATAAGATACAACCTATCCATAACAAACACGGCTTACGTAACAATGAATATAAAGGAAACCGAGTAAGTTAACACCTGAAATGACAATAATACTAAGATATTATTAACAAATCAATGTTAAAAGACCATATATGATATCTTATTAATGTAAATGATTCTTTTATAATTCAATAGCAATTATTTCACCATTATAATTTTGGTTAACCTACCGTCCACCCAGGAAAAAGTACAAAGTATGGGGTTTCTTAACTCACTCTTAATTTAGTGAGAATTCCATTCTTCACCACTTATTTATTGCATGTGGTGTATGTGTATTGCCCATCATTGTATTCATTATGTAATATAATTTAATTTATGGGTATTTACATCATCATTTTATGATCCTTCTTTCATGGGTGTATGTTTCTTAAGTTACCTAATCATTAAAGGAATTTGAAATTACAATTTCCACTCATTTGGATTTATGCATATTTCATTGATTATTTTACTCCAAGATTATGTGTGGAATCACTACTCATTAGATAATGTCATAGTTTCCACTCCCCTTTATGTGGATATACTTTTGGTACACATAATCACTCCATTGATAAATTGTCAAGTCATCAATTTGAACTTGATAAGTGTAATTTTAACTCAATCTCCATTTGTTGAGTTAAATATCCAATTCATTGGTGTTGTTTTTACAAGAATATGTGTGAATTTCCTCTAATTGATTTACACTGAATATCCAATCATATAGAGTGTATTTAAAATTTTCACACATAATTATGTTATTGATTTATCCTTAACCGAAGTATATGGTGTTTATAAGAGAATTCATCTCAATTTACATTCCATTGAGACTTATTTGTCGTTATACACCAAATCACTTTTATATGGAGTATATAATGTACTTTGACATAGTATATCATGAATCCCTTTATTCTCATGATATTAAAAAGTTCGATTACCTCAATTATTTTTATTCAAGTGTCTCTCTTTTGGTTAGTAACTCTGACTAAAAATATCATTTTAAAATGTTTTAAAGATTTATCATTCTAAATCTTTCTCATTAATGTCCATGTTTTAAAAAATGGTTTAAGGATTTATCTATATGGACATTAAAGTTTTTAAATAAAAATCCCTTTTTAATGTTTCAAAGTGGTATGGGGCACTTTGATTTAAAAATCTATTTTAAAATGGATTCTTGACAAATAGTGTGGATTTTAAATGATTTCAAGAAAAAGGGGATATTTATCTCTAATAGTTTTGATGATTATTTCCATCTATGCCAATATCCTTCATTATTATCCATTGAGGGTAATATAATACAATACAATCTTCCATATTGTATCGAATGAGTTATGTTTGACTGTGGATGTGTTATTTTTATACCATTCATGGTTTGTGGTTAAATTATTGACATTTCGTATGCTAGTTTTAATACGAATGTTTATTTTATGTTTAAACCTATTCATACGAGGAATGCATTGTACCTAGTAAGTGACGAGTGGAGCCCGATATAGCTCCTTGATGCATCGGTAGGTCTCATGAGAGAAACTAGTTTCTTCGCACGAGGCCTTGACAAAATCTTATATGTAGTCTTGGGATGAGGCCTTGGCTACGTGGTTATGATAGTATGGAATTATGCATTCCGTCATTATGAAAGTGGTTATTAATATTTTCATGTGATTATTCGACTAGTAGAATATCCATGTGAATAAGTAAATGGAATTATTTCATTTTATCCTTGCCATATTATGCTGAAGTTCAAGTTTAAAAGGCTTTTGTTTTAGTTATACATTGCCTTAAATTTTTATGTTTATTTATGAAAGATTCCGCTATATTGTTATCCTTACTAAGCATCTGAGCTCACCCCTTTCAATGTTTTATTTTTTTCCAGGATGTGAAGAAGTATTTTATGAATGACCTGTAGGGATAGTATGAGGGGATATGAAGATAATATGTTGTTGTAGTTTTTCACTTATTGATGTAATTTAAACATTATGAATATATCTAGTGTTTCCAAGGCTACTAAACTAATCGGTCTTTCAAGACTTGATCTTTCTTGTGATCATGCAAATGTTATGTAATAATGCACCGACTCTGGGTATCTAGGGTCGGGGCATTACATTTACAAATCAGATCAGAACCTTTAAAAACTTCCTTAGGGAATCTTTAATCAACTCAAAAAAAATATCAACATTTAAAAACATTATAAATAGTATTAAATTATTCTTACACATGGTTTATAATAAATAAAATTTAATGTGAATAATTCCATAGATTATTTAATATACACATTTGGATTTTTTTGACCACTCCAATAAATCACACCTAATTTTATTAAAAAACTAAATTACTCAAGGAGAAATATATTTAACCCAAAATTTTATATAAATAATTTTTTTAGATATTTAAAACCCTATATGATAAGGAATTTGTATCCAAATGATTATAATTATCCCCCATCAATCCATACACTCACTTATCCCTATATTAAAAGAATAAATACTATTGATTCCAAATAGTAATAGAAAAGAGTTATTTACATTTCTATCCATTTAAAAATAGAACCCAAAGGAATATAGGGGAATTCCAAAGTTCCTCAAGTGACAGGGAAAGTATGAACATGCATATTTAACCTCAATCCTTCAAATAGGTAATTTGGAATGATGTTGGTGAAGATATCAACAAGTTGATCCCTTATAGAAATGAATTCCAACCTCACATATCTATTTCCAACATTTTATTTTATAATGTTACATTTGATTCCATTGTTTTTAAATCTATATTTTTTTACTATATTCATAGATATATCAATTTCACATAGATTATCATATGAAATTCTTAATGGATTCTCAATGCACACCTCCGCGTACTCAAATTTAAATCTTATGCAGATCGTTTGTGTATAAGAATTTATAACATCGAAATACTCATCCATTTTATCATTTAATTTCATTGAGTGTTAATTCTTTCAATTCAATCTCACAAAACATTATCCTATAAAGAATATAACAGCTAATGTAGATTTCCTATCATCAGAGTCTCTAGACCAATCAACATCAGTGTATCCAGACATATTCAGATGACCTCCATTCTATATATCTAGCCAAAATTAATGGTTCCTTTGATTTATTTGAGAGATAAATTTTAAAAAATAAAATGTGATTTTTTGGATCACTTTGATACTTTTCACACAATTTCAATACAAATATACTACTATGTATTGATATAACGAGATAAATAAAACTGAAAAATACTCTATTTTAAATTTTTGTTATCTAACTAATTTTTTCATCTTCACCAAAACATGTATCGGTGTAGAATCCTATTTGGAATATTACATTAAAATACTATTTATCAGTTCCATAGAATATTTATCTTGGGATAGAAGAAAAAATATTCTTTTTTCTAAACTTTCAATAAACAAAAATATATCAACTCTCACTGTATAAACATTTCAAAATACCTATTAATTTTCCATGAAAATTATTTCCTTTCATACTATTGTTGTCTTGAAAAAAACATTTCATAAATATAAATAATGTTAATAAGAATATATTTTCACATTTCAATCTCATAAAGGTTTTTATTTACATTCCCTTTAGTGAACTTCATCTCTCTCTGGAACCCATCTACCATTTAATACGAGGTTCTAGGGGCATGATTTACCCCTTATAGATATTTATTAATCCTAAACAATATAGTTACATCTATAAGATGTTTTTTAATATAAAATAATTATTCTATTTTTATATTCATGAAAGTAGGATTCAAATCCATTTGATAAATTGTTTAATGATTTGGAGGTGAAATATCCAGGAAAATCCATATGGATTAAATTCATATAATAAGAGAAAATTTATCATCAAAATAAACCCCATAATGTTGAGTGTAACCTCAAAATAATAATCTATTTTTTTAGTGAAACTCCAACTTTTTCATTAATATTTTCTCAGATCACCCACTTGGTTCTAATAAAATTCATCCCTTTTAGTCTTGGAACAAGTTCCTGAGTTTAATTACTTTAAATATGATCTCTAACCTCATTAGATAAATATATCCATTCATACTAGTCAATAGACCCAAAAAATTATTGTGGATCAAATTGATAAATAATAATTTTTTGGTTATCAATTATAAACTTCCTTGTAGTGTTAACATATGTATTATAATTTCTGATTATATTTTTTGGTCCCATATTATTCTCCAACCTCTAATATTTTATTTTCTCACCTTAAAATGTAGCTTCATCATCACTAGCCTCATTTAAATCAATATTATCATTATCTTATTAATTTCTAGCTTGTGACTCATTATTTTTCTTAGATATCCACATTCCTACCATAATTGTATTTTATAAATATTTTTTATTTTCCTCACTAATATTTTGTTTATTTTCTATAATATTCACATAAAACATTCAGCATCTTGAAAATACTCTTTTTTTTTAAATGTTTGCATCTTACAATTGATAATTTTCTTAGAAAAATAATTTCTTCAACTTTCCCGTTAAACTTTACCAATTTTTTATTTTGTATTTTTACCCAAAAAAGAATCCCCAAAATAATGAAGTAACTTATTATAGTTTTCTTAATATACCATGTATAACAGAAATACATATTTTATTTGGGTATGAGAAAGAACCTATTTTGAAAGTGCGTAGTTGAACATAGAACTTCTATTTAAAAAATTTGGAGAATCTGAATTTTTCAAGCATACTTCATCCCATTTCAACCAAGATTGTATTCATTGATTATATAAATATATTTTTTGGAGATTATAATGATCAATATATTAATTTTTGATCCAATACTACGAAATATAGGATTAAAAATAATTTCTAGTGAACTCCCTTCTATTACTAGTTTTTGGATTTCTTGATACAGAGTCACATCTCTTTCTAAACTCCCCTTATAGAAATCTTAAACACCTCTACTGCATTGAAATTTTTCTTCATGAAAATCACATTAGTAATTTATATATATTAATCCGTAAATGTGATGGAGTGTAGATCACCTCTAGTGTATTAACGCCTTATTTTCCCACATATGTCTAAATGTATTAATTCATGGGGCCTAGTGGATTGAATTTTTAATCTTGTGTATTCTCTATATACCATATTCCTGTTTTTATTATATTCAAAATTAAAATCTATTTTTTAATTTTTATGGGTACATATACCACTAAAACTTCCTTTGATGTTTTATTCAGCCCATTTTGACCACGATGGAAAAGTATTTTATACCATCTTTTATTTTCTTAATTTTCACTCAGATAACAGGAATTACTAATATAACTACATTATAATAAGTTGTCACATTTTCTTTCACCCTTTATGATATGATAATTCTTCCATTTTTATTCCCTTGATTAGAAATGAGTTTATTCTCAAAATAACTCCATTCCCATTCTGATAGAGTTATTGTTTACTTATTAAATATTTTTTAATACTATCAACCAATAAAAATTATTTATAATTCATATTTTGAGATTCAATCTCAATTATATTCATTCCTATAATATTTATGTAACATTCATTGCTTAAAGTGATCATGCATTTATCATGATATTTAATAATATTCAAGATTTTATTATCCCTATCATGTGATATGAACATCCACTGTCAACTATCCATGGCTTTCTCCACTTCCATTCTTTAAGAGAAATCTCAACAATAATTTTCTTTTTGGATTTATCTCTTCTTTGAACCTTATTATATATATTATCCATAAGAGTTTATCTCAATATAATTTTCATAAATTATTTTACATAATTATATTATTGTTCATTCTTTCCACAAAGTTCCCCCATGTAATAAAATATATTCTTTTTAGGAAATCTTGAGATATTTTAGTTCATAGCATGATTATTTTTAGAATTGTTCCTCATTTTCAGTGGATATATCAACCTAAATTCTTACCTTCTCGAACTATAAAGAAATTAAATTCTATACCATAAACAATGTATTTATGTAAGAAGACTCTAAATAACCAACATTTTAAATTAAAACTCGATCTTCCAAGAAGTTTAGGAATCTATCAAAGAATTGTTTTTCATACTATCTAGGTATATTTCTCTAATAATTTTGTTTTTACCTTGGGGAAACTTTCCCACTTGAGTTACCTTATACTTCCCTTGATATAAAAGCGTTATTTTCATGATTTTTCAAAAGCCAAGAATTCCCATATTTTCCCTTTCAGCCTACACACTTATACATTAATGTATTTGACATTATTTTGATTCATATATGAAAAAATTTCCTGATATTTTTTTTCAATATTTCGCAGGGGTTTCAGCTGTGTCTAAGTTAATTTACATAGAGTTTTGATTGTCATATATAAATTTTAATAGGGTCCTTTCATAAATAATTTAGGGACATTATGATCTTTAATTACTCTTCTATTTCACAAAATTTATTTCTAAAATGATTTAAAATTTTTAATTATTAAAAATCATTCAATTTAAGAAGTTGGATCTCCTTGATGTAGTAATTTTCCTTATTTTTAAATTCATTTTAAATTTATTTATCTTATCAACCTATTTCTTTAGGTATTTTATTTTAATCATGTGTTGGGTGTTACAGTCAAGATATGATTGACTATCAACTATCAATATGTTTTAGTAAAAGTTTATTTATATTCATCATCACTAATTTAGGTTTATTAATTTTTTTAACATCATCCATAAGGTTTTTAAACTTTTTAGGAACTTATTCTTCTAATTTTATACTTTTATTGGATCTTTATTATATTTATTTTTTCTTCATTATTCATCTTTTTACTATTTTAAGATCTTCCTTATTCAGAAAATGTTTCTTAGATTCCTTATAACTTCATCCCCATTTATTTATTTGGGGCCTTTCTTTATGCTCATCATATTTATATAATCCAATTTTCATTTCTGTATAATCAACTACAAGACTACGAATTCAACCACACTTAAACCATTTTTGTGGGAGTTTTCCTATAATCTTTTACTTTCTTTTCTTGATGTTCTCTAAGATTATATCCATAATTATATTATTCTCTCTATAATTTTCCATAATATCATCAGATTCATTTGAGAACTCATCCAAATCATACTTGATTTTAATATTGTTCATATCTTTGAAATCCATGTATTACATTAGTTTATTCTTAAAAAAATGGTATTTCCTCATATTACTTTTAAGAAGTGTGTTATGTAATTTATTTAGATATTATTCCTTATTTTCTTCCAAACAATTAACACTTAAATCTTTTTTTTAGAAAAACGTTGTCCATTGGTTTCTTAAAAATGGTCAATTACTTCAGAGTTTCTCAGAACACTTTAAATTATATAAAATACCATTAACCCTGTTGAATTATTCTTCAATAGTCTCATCATAAGACATTTTAATATCTTCAAACTTTTTTCCCTATATATAGTCTTTCTTATTTCACATTGAAATTTTCATAAACAATTTGTCATGATCATCCAACATCACTTTGGTAGGTTTTGAGTACCATCACTTTTATTAAACTTTGTTAGATAGGGATTTCAAAATTAAATTCCATACTTATCCATCAACTTGAAAATTTATTTTATTAGTAAATTTCATGATAGAATCATTATCAAGTGGGGAAAAACCCATTGTAACAATATCATAAACCTGTAGGACTTTTGAAATAATATAAGGGATCATTAAATTTATCCATCCATGAAAATTATATCCAATTAATATATAAACACCTATACTACTAAAAAAAATAAATATTATATTTCTATTATTTATAAAAATGGATATTTTAAAGGAAACTTGTTTAACTATAATACCACTTGAAGTGCTCAAGTTAATAGTGTGGTATCACTAAGACGAGGGGGTGGGGTGGATCAATTATAGTATTTTTATAATTTAATATTCAAAATAAACTTATATAATAGGTTACTTTCCCAACCCACTCTCCTTTAATCCCACTCCTACCTATATGCAATTGAAATGAATGAAATTAATGGAACACACAAATTTTTATAATTTTCACCACCAAAGTGGGTGAGTATCCTTATTGTGGTATGTTTGATTTTGAGACACAGATTTGACAACTATAAAATTACAGTGAGTACAAAATTATGATAAGGTATCATCCTTCACTCATCACTTATGAGGTGTGGGAAGGTATCACCCTTAACCCTTTTGGTAGGTATCATCCTTGACCTAAATTATGTCTATTGATAGAAATATTTAGGATGCGATCATATCAGATACCTCCAATCATTATTGGTCCTCCATATTTTCTTATTTGAATAAGATCATAAGTGTGCTTCAAGATGTATTCACATAAAAATATAAGATCTTCTACCACAACACTTGGTCTTTTACTACCACTATATAATTAATATCACTTCATGTACATCATACATATTCTAAATATTTTATAATGATAAAAATATGAATGAGATCATGAAAGAAAACATTATCTAATTGCACCCTAATAGTAATACTTATGATGATAAGCCTAATGTTCTACTAGCCTTGATATATATAATGAACAACAGTAGAATGTTCTCATCAGTATCTCACACTTTCTCTATATCTGATATATAGGATCAATATCATGATGTAGTATCATCTATATTTTCATTACTTTACCTCTCAACTTATTATTCTTTTATTTATATATTCACATAATCATTTCAATATCATTTAAATATTTGAATATAAAAAAATCCATTAACTCTTCATAAAGTGATATTCTCTATAATTATCATTTAATACTATTGGTAGATATATTCATTTGATCTTCCAATAGACACAAGATATTTTACATTCAAAACTTATGAAAAATCCAGAGGCATTTACTTAACACTAGAATACATGTTTTAATGCACTAAATATTTTTGTGAAATATATCCTTCATCATGTGAGTGTACTCAAACCGTTATTATGGTTAGTATGGACATGACATGGAATCTCATGTTGTGGTATGATTGTAGTCCATAATTCTAATTATATTGCATAATGTGGTGTTATAATTCTCCTAAAAATGTGATATATACTTTACTATACTGTAATTATTTCTTAGTTATGGTGTGATCTTCCTTCATAGTATAAAAAACATCATCCACCTCTACAAAATAGGCCATTAATAGTGCTAGAATTTCCCTTCACCATAGATAAAAAAGAGATAACTACCACAGTGTGATTAAAATTACTTGGATTTATCAGAACTACTAAAATTTATGATAATGGAAATGTTTATCAGCTATTCTAAAACAACTAAAAATGGGGTCCCCTATGAGAACATCTAAATGTGCTGATAAATGAAGACTTTATCAGCGCTTCTAGATACACTGATACATACAACCTTTTTCACTGCTTTTGAAGCATTGATATGTGATTACATTATCTATACAATTACTAGTGATGATAAAGTCAAACTATAATATCATAGTACATCACCATAATAATTTCCAAAAAGTATAAAAATTTATTACAAATACTGAATTTTAATGAAATAAAACTTACAAAAAAATGCAAGAAAAAACAAAATATTATAGAGAAAAAATAAACCTATATAAAATAATAAACCACCCATACTCGAGAAAAAGAACACACCTATATAAGAAAAAAAATATTATTTTATTTATAAAATAATGAAATAAAATAAATGTATGGTGATAATTTTAAACTAAATTTTGATTCAAACCAGCAAAAATTTGAATTAGATTTAGTTGCGACTAATTCTTGCACGTCACACCTTTTCTAGTACACGATCAAGAATTATCTCTATGAAAATTAACTAGATAAGTATAAGACAAAAATATTAAGTAAATTAATTAATTAATAGTAAATAGAATGATGTGAAATCAATTTAGGCTCATCTTCTCAATTTTGGTGATGTGATGAGTGTTTTAAACTAAAATGAAACTTATATATTGAAAAGACACACTTAGATTCGTACCATTCACACTTTGTGTCATATTGATGTGCATATGATTCCAAATCTTACCGAATGAATTATGAATAATTTTACCAATTTATCAAAATAATATGAATGTTTGTTCTCGATTTTGAGTACGTTGCATTTGTTTTTTTACTAAAATGTCATTTTAAACTAGAAATACCTTCTTTGAGCCATACAGGTTGTATAATTTTTCAATTATCAGTGAGAATAATTTCTAAAAGTCAAAAATAATATATAAATCACTTTTATAAATTATCAACACAATCCGAGTGTGTTTTATTGGTTTTCATTTAGTGACACTTTTTGAACTAAAATATCAATTTTAAACTGACAACAGACACTTCGAGTCATATCGGGCACATAGTGTATCAAATTGAGGTATGGATGACTCATACACATAAAAACTAACTTATTTATCATTTTCGTAAAGTATCAAAACAATGTGACCTGATTTTCTCAGCTTTGAGTATTTCAGATTTCTTTTTTACTAAAATTAATGTAAATTTTAAATAAAAAGACACACATGGAGTCATACCATTCAAACCATGCATTGGGTCAAGGTTAATATTATTAATAAACATTAAAAATTACATATGGATCAGTTTCCTAATGTATCAAAACAAATTTCTTTTCTTTTCTATGTTTTGAGTACATCACTAGTGTTTTTAATAAAATTTCATTTTCAATTAGAAACATGAACTTTGAGTCATATAATTCATATCGTGTGTCAGTTTATTGTGATACTAGTTCCTAAAAATAAAAAATGACTTATGATTTGTTTTAATAAATTATAAATACATTACAAAAGAATTTTCTTGGTTTTTAGTGAGTGAAACGTTTTGAACTAATATGTTAATTTTAAACTGATAATGAACACTTTGAGTCATACTAGGCACATAGTGTGTAATATTGAGGTTAGGTTGATTACTATATGTCAAAAATTCTTTTTTTATTTTTTTCCTAAATCATAAAAAAATTCATTTTTTTGGTCTTGAGTATTTTAGTTGTCTTTTTACTAAAATTAAGGTCAATTTAAAATCAAAGGACACTCTTGGAGTCATAGCGATCACACCGTGCATAACATTGAGGTGAAGCTGATTCATACACTTAATAAAGGACTTATAGATCTATTTACTAAATAATTAATACATTCCTAGTGAATATTTTTTGTTTTTTCGTACGTTACTTGTGTTTTTTTTACAAAAATGTCATTTTAAACTGAAAAAAGGCACTTTGAGTCTTTCTGGTCACATCCTTTATTGGGTTGATGTGAGATTGATTCCTATATGCTAAAAATGAAATATTGTTTATTTTCATATAGTATATAAACAATTAAATAATGTTTTATAATTTTTAAACGAGTGGCAGTTTTGGAACTAAAATGTCAGATTTAAACTAATAACAGACACTTTGAGTCATATCAGGCACATCATGTATCAGATTCAGGTGAAGTTGATTCCTACATGTCAAAAATTAATTATGGATTATTTTATTAAATTATAAAAATAATATAAAATAATTTTCCTCATTTTGATAATTTCAGTTGTCTTTTTTCTAAAATTAAAGTCAATTTTAAATAAAAAGATGCAGTTGGAGTGATACTAGTCAAACAATGTATCCGATTGAGGTGAAGATGATTCATACTCATCCAAAATGACTTATGGATATTTTTAATAAATTATTAAAACAATATAAATTAATTTTATTGGTTATGATTATGTCATGTGTATTGTTTACTAAAATTTCATTTTAAACATGAAACACGCACTTTGAGTCATACTAATCACATTGTGTGTCGCTTTGACATGATACTAATTCCTACACATCAAAAATGACTTATAGATTTTTTCCTAAAGTATCAATACAATATTAACGTGTTTTATCAATTTTGAGTATGTTCTCTATATTTTAAACTAAAATGTAAACTACAAACTAAAAAAATACAGCTCGAGTCATACCGGTCACACCGTGTGTCAGGTTGAGGTGAGGATGATTAATTATGTTATGTGTGTTTTTATTTCAATTGTATGAACTATGATATAAAATAAAACAAATCAATTTGTATGGAAGAAGAAACCCCATGTAGCCTGAAATGCATTATCCAATAGAAACATGTTCTCTCTTTTCAAGCTTGTTGGAGACGGTTGATGGAAAATATGACATCCCAAAAGATCTATGATAATAATAATAATAATTAGATAAAAATGATAAGAAAATTAACTTAAAAATATTAGATAAAATGGTGATAAAATTAACTAAATAATTAGTATGAATTCACCTTTTCATGATGGTTTAATACCTTCTTCCCCCATTTCCTTATTTTTTTATATCTCATTTTCATCCTTGAAGTCCAATCTATCATGAGCATGAGATGCTTCAAAAAGTCCACCAGAAATTTAGAAAAATAATGCATGTATATATGAAAATTATTATTATGTTGGTAATACTTTAAAGAAACAAATTAAACATAAATGTGAAATAATAAAATATCAATTTTAAACTGAAACCACACAATTTGAATCATACAAGGTGCATCATCTTTTTCTTTATGGTATGGTTGATTCCATTAGGACTTTTTATCATACAATACATTCAGCACTCTGGGTTATTTAACATGATTGATGTTTGAAAAAATAGAATTTCGAATTCATTAGAAAATAAAATGAACATTGTAACATCATGAGTGAATCATCATTTTTGAGTGCATGATCATAGTAAAAGAGTGAAACATCCTTGTTAACGATGTCATTTATTCAAAGAAAACCTTAAAAATTAGTGTAAACCTATTATAATTCATTGATTGAATTAAAATTGATATTTTTATATTAGTTTTTCAGAAAAAAATAAAATATATATTCCCCTTTAACCATCATAGAGAGTATAAACTCCATGATAAACCATTTACCTTCTTTTATGGAAAAAACATTATTGTGACTCATGTATGCTTCCCACTCATCTATCAGCAGTTTTACTTATTTTCCATATGAAGGTTTATGAAAATATTTGTAGTACTGATAAAATATAGACAAAAATTGATTAATAAATAATTTTAATGAAATTTTAATTACCATTGGAAGTTAAATCTTCAGGGATACTTCTCTTTTAATGGTTTAGGGATCACCCTTTCTATTTTCTTTAATTGCTAAAGTGATTTGAATCCTCTATCGAGAATCCAACTACCCTCTTTGTGTCACCCTCTTAAATAAAATAAATTGTATACATTAGGACAATCATGAACAGATTGTGATCAACCAATGAAAGGGTCATCCTCGATTAAATTTTAATTTGACCCTACAGTTGTTTAAGTCTCTAAGAGGACAATTAAACAACTCTATTTTTAAAGATATGAGACATAAAATACTTTTGAAGATAGTAATTCCATTAGGAATGTATCATATTCCCCCCTTCTATAATGAAATTCACCTTCACAAATCATATTTCATTAACTTTCACTACACTCCTATTTTCCACCCATTTTGAACAGAAATTTGGAACATGAAATTTTGTATAATACAAATCGCATATTTATTTGATAATTCTGAAATATGACATATTTTCATAAATTTTACTTCTATCATTGGAACCTTATATGTTCATCACTTCCTCCACAGGCATAACACTGCTAATTTTCATCCTATTGAAATCATCATGTTTATTTGTTCAGAACATATAACCGTTTATTACAAAACTCATGTAGGATATAACTTTTCATTTAGACCCCTAGCTATCCATAGAAGTAGTTTTATGATTGAATTTATATTTTTAGATAACTCCTTATAAATTTGATCTCGAAACCATACTATAATCTGTTGATTATGTGTATTTTATATCAATATTTCATCCCTTGATGGATTCAAAACTCTAAGAATATTTTTTTTGGATTCAACGTATGGATAAAAAAAAATCTATTATTTAGAATTTAATGTTTTTATTAATCCGTATATGAGATTGTAATTCTAAAAAAATCTCTTATGGAAATATCTTCACCCATAAGGCGTCCACTATGATGAGTCTTTGAGAGACTTATGTTGAAAACATACAATTAGTAATCAATATATAATTCAACAACTTCTTAAATAATATATCATTATGTAATACAACATTTTGGAACAATTTTATTATTGACATACCCTTTCAAAATCATTATATACCATTTAATGGGGTGCATCCATTTATAATGGATAGGACTGCATAGTTGAACTGTTCTAACTAAGTGAACAATTAGGTGGACCATTATATGAAATAATTATGGTGGGGATAAAATCTCCAACTCACACAATATTTTTTAAATCTCTGTATCTATGATTGGAAACTTCATCTGCTCTATGAGTTTACTATATATGGATTTGAAAAATAAGCAGATTTTGGTTAATGTATGATGTACATTTTTTTAGAATGAAACACAATGTAATGTGCATGAAATCTTACATCAAAACATGATAGTAGAGTGATTTTTGTCTATATAACTTAAAATTAGTCATTGAAATTATATTCTTTATATTTGATGAATACCCCTATAGAACTTTTACACCATTAAGGAAAATGAATATTTTCAATTTTTTTCTCTCTGTATAGATTGTATAATGTTAGACAATGAAACATCTACCCATTAACCTTCACTAATTCCAACTCTTACCTTATCCCCATGTCAATCATGTTCAACAAAACCTCAATTCCATATTTCATTTTTCCATGAATATTGAATAACATGACAATAACACTATCAAATACATTTTTTTCTACTTGCATGACATAAATAAAATATCTAACATACAAGAAATTATAATATGGTAGTTCAATGAAAATTGATCACTTCTTCCAACCTGATTTCATATGGTTTTTCAAAAATGGTTCACTAAAAATAGTGTTAATATCTTTTACATTATCGATTAGTTGATCACTCGTTAGTCTAGATGGTATTGTAACTTTTTTGTATTCCCATAGAATGTTTTTGTCTAAGATAAGTATTTGTGTTTTAAAGGTAAAATATTTTGAGGTCCTAAAAACACATTCTTTGAGGAATGTTTCAACCAAATTATGTGTGTAAATTCTTTACAAATGGGACACCCCAACATTCCTTTAATTATATTTCCTGAAAAATTTCCATATGTAGGAAATTAATTTATTGTAAAGTACTGCATTTTCATCAATTCGAATTCTCCACTTCTAGGAGTATCATACATCGTAACACCTGTATACCACATCAATTTCATATCATCAATAAAGGGCTCCAAATAGTCATCAATATCATTACCGGGTTTCTCTTGTTCAAATATAAGTAGAGAAAAAATAATGTATTTGGGATTGACACATAACCAAGGAGGAAAGATATAATTTACCAAAATGATGGGCCATGTACTATGAATAATACTCATTACACCAGAAGGATTTATTCCATCTACAGATTATGTATGATGAAAGTTTCTCAGTTAATTTCCAAATTCAAGATACTCATAATCAATTTTATTTCCCTAAGTAAAATCTACTAGATGATGTAGGTTCCCATCATCAATTCTTATATCTTAATTCTATCTAAATTTTCTCATGGTTTATTAACATCCATATATTCTTCTAAACTGTGGAATGGTGGGAATGTACCATACAACATTCAAAGGACTTGATTCATTTTTTTAGTATCGATATGTTCAACACTTAGGAAATTTTTTGAGTGATTTATGGTCCTTGAGAAATATTATGCAATCATTTGGAAAATAATGTATTTTATTAAAGATCATACCCATTGAACATATTATTCATTTTTCATTATATGTTTGACATGGAATATCATTTTATTCTTGTATAATATCATCCAGAAGACAAAGTAGTTATGTAAAGCTAGTTTTACTCCATCCATTGGTAGCTTTCAAATTATATAACTTTAATATAGTTGACAATAATGTGTATTTAGTATACCTGGTATACAATGGTCTCATAGAAAAAATGTTTAACGTATTAAAAAACATTGTAAAGTCATGAAGGTAATATTTAATTTCAATTTTCATTTTTTTCCTGTGAACTCCATCATCATTTATAGTGGTATCCATATCAAATTATCCATAAAACAAAGTTTCATCCAAATCATTGTGCATGTTCAGTTATTCCATGTGTTTAGTCCAACATTTTTCACTCTTATCTATTTCATGATAAATAAAATGTTCTTCCAACTCTTTCAGGATAATTTTTCTTAAATAAAAATAATGTAAACATTGAAATGGATATTAGAAGGGCCACATGCATGCTCTATTTAAAACATGATGAAATCTTCAACTCCATCTTAACACTATTCTTTCAGTAAATTATCATGCATCCACTTTCTATTCATATCCATCCAACTAGGTTCATAAAATAATAATTTTTTAAAATAAATAAATAAATACACATAAGATATTAATTATGAAAGGTGAATGTTATAGATAATTATAATAAGGGGAACCCAACATTTGATTGATTCAAACAATTTCAATATGCTTTGATGGAAATGGGTAATTAAATTTAAGTAATTAATTACTCAACTATGGTCAGTGTTATCCTATGAATTCATCTAATGGTGAAGATTATAGATAATTTTCATCCTCATCAGCTTCATCTCCCAAACAATTATTATTTCTTTTTCTTTCTCGAGACTCATCCCCCATATCTTGTGGAAATGAACCTATGTTGTTCAAAATACTCTGAGTAGTATTCAACCCATACCAGGTACCAGTGATCATTTTGGATGACTACTAATTATAGGAGTTCAATAAACATATAAGATATGTGGTTTGAGTCTCAAGAAACAAAATTCAATAATAACTCTTTGAGAGATGAAGTTGATGAGGATGAAAGTTGTCACCTTAATTTGTTTAATTACCAAAACATAATTTAAAATTTCAAATCTCATATCAATATAACATTAAAAATTTAGAAGGATGTATTTTGATTTTTTAAAACCCCACTTGAAATCTTTTTTTAAATTCCATATGAAAATCTACCAGTTTTTGTAAAACAATTATTGGGATATAAACCCCCTTTTGTATAAATATTGTTAGTGTCAAATGAATTTTTTTAATATAATATTAAAAAGACAATAAAAAAAATATATTATTAAAAACATTTCCATGGAAATATGTACACATTGAAATGTTTAAAACAATATAATTTCACATTGAAATCACATCATGAGTTTTAAAACACTGAATCCATTTAAGTTCATTTTAAGGGAAAATATCTTTTTTTTTAATTTCAGATCCCACTTTAACATTTAAAACCAAGATTCAATCTTCAAAATATAAATTTAAAATAGTAATTACTATAAAAATGATAAATAAGTCACCACCCTGTCTACAGAAAGGCATTATTATTAAACATTTTATAAATATGTCATGAATGAAAAAAATTATGAAGACAATAGTCAATTAACAATTCAAATCCTAAAAAACTGTCATGGACTACCCACATAAATACCAGGGTTCCCATGGGATTCTTCCAAAATTCAATCAAGGGACTATTCATTTTCCAAAAACCAATTTCATTAAATATCACACAAGAAGTGGCAAATACATGCTTTCACATGCCATATAATTTATTCAAGAATCAACATCAACAAGGCAGTACAAATATTCATGACATTAACAAATATTTTTCAAAATATCTTGAGGTGTTAGACAGAGTCTGTGTTTGATACTGTTGAAAGGTTTTATTTGAATTTATCTACTTGTGAACTAAATTAGAGTTTGTATAATACCCATGATGAGAGAAAGATAACATATTTGTTTTTTTGGAAAGGAAGTAACCATTAAGTTACACCAAGTTTCATGTTTATGAATTTTTAATCATGGGATGATTTCAGTTGTTTAGGAATTATAATAGATCAATGAGATAGTGTGTCAATGGGGGTAACTATGATTTTTATTTAAAATTTATCCAGAAGGGGAGAAAATAATGTCTTTTCATAAGAATGGTTGTGGTGACATGGAAACCACATCACACATGTTGTTCAAATTATATATTTGTACTAAATTTATTGTGTAAAGTATATTAAACATGATTACTTGTTTTAAAAAAAATTTATTCTATGAAATTAATATTTTGAAATGAATTAATTAATTATTTAGAATAAAAGAAATAAAAATTATTTCACAAATAAAATAAAGGAATTTTTTTTCAAAAAAATGATTTCTCCTTAGACTTATTCAATTATAATCCATTTTATACAAACTTTCAAAAACAAATAATATTTTAAATTTATTTTAGAAGGTTTATCAAAAATAAAACTCAAGTTTTCTTTCTCTTCATTATATAATTTTGGTAATAATTATTTTCAAAATATATAAATAAATATAAATTATAAAATATTACTAGGAATAATATAGTAGTGATGAAAACAATATTCATAGTCATAAGGATCCATAAAGAGGAATACAATTTCATAAATCATATTGAAATTTAAAATGTAACTTCATGTAGTTAATACGAAGTGATTTATACTATGAACATGATTAAATAAAGAGATAATTTTATTTTTTTTCCATAATTAAATTCAACATAAATTTCAATATTATTCTCCATATCATATCATTTTATAATGATCAATATTAGTGTACTTTATGGCTATAGATGATGTAGAAAGTAACCTTAAGGAAGTGGTGATATTTTTTAATGAAATAGTTGTATTACCTAATGAGGGTTATGTTAAATAATTCCCCTATTATTTCTATATAAATATTAAACCATTGAATGGAAAATAAATGTGGGATAAATCTAAGAAACTGTAATAATATTCTTGTGTCATTCAATTTTTTTTAAACTATCTTCCCATATACATAAATTATATAATCAACACAGCAAATTTTTTTCCAGTATGGTCATTTAAATATATATTATCAATAATCCATATTCAAACTCCATAATCCATTATACCTTCAAAACACATGTTCAAAATATAAGAAAACAAAATTAATTAATCATCCAAACACTAATGCAGTAAATTAAACATACCTTAAATGTTTTTAGAAGATTATTATATAAATTAAACATACTTTAAACTTAATAAAAAATAATTAAGAGATTTACAATACATCAATTCATCAAAAAACTATTCATCAAATATAACACCGGTTAAATAACCATTCCATAAAATCACACATAACTTAGTTGTGTTGAAAATAATAAAATAATCATTCTATCAAATATAGAAACTACTATACCTTACATAGAAACCCATTTATAAGTTAGTAAACACGATTTATTATACCCATTCATCAAATAATCATACAACAAAACTACAAGCCCAAAAAAATTATCAAATAAAATAGACCATGGATGTGTGATAAAATCAAAACTATGATTAATAACCATGGAGATTTATCAAAGAGAAGAAGTGGTAGAAGATGAATAAAAATGGGAAGTTAATGATGAAAGTGGTGATGGTGACAACAATAGAGCTGACAATGGAATGAGTCATGAGTGAAGGCGGTGATAAGAATGAAAACAATGGGGAAGAATGAATGAGACCAATCATAACTAAAGTTATAGGAGGAGAGAAGTAGTGTTCTTCATGGTTGAGAAACACTGTAATAATGCAATATGTAGAACCAAAAGAAGAATCAAATGAGTGAGGGGGAGGATAAAATAACATACCTTGGATTCTAGCATTGATTTTTCCTTAGATTCAACGAAGAGGAGCATCGAGAGAAGGTGTATTCTGTAGAAATATTGAAAATTTATGACTGATCTAGCTGTGATTAGGGTTATTTAAATAGATGAGGGACACTTTGATTAGTGCTTCTAAAAAAGTTATGACAAAGATTCCATTTATCAGTGTGAAATTAAGAAGTGTTGATAAAAGGAATCATTATTAGTGCTAGAGAAGTACTGATAAATTGAATCTTTATTAGTGTTAAAACTTTAGCAATGATAAAGGAATTATAATTATAATTATAAATAAAAAATTGAAAATATATTTATTTTGAAAATATAATTATTTATTTAATAATATATAAATAATTTTTTTAAACAATATTTATATATTTATATCATTATATTAATTTATATAAATATATATTTAATAAATAAATATAAACATTTCTATAAATAAGAATATAAATTTAAATATAAATTTTAACATTGTAAATATATTAATTATTTAAAGAGGTTTATTATAATTTTATAATTATTATAATATATATAATTATTTATTTATAATTATATAAATAACTTTTAACAAAATTATATATATTTATTTATAATTATAAATTTATGAATTTATAAATATAGTAAGTATACATTTATTAATATATTTATTAAAAAACATTATTTAATTTTTTTTACCATTATTAATGGTTATATAATCTTAAATTCATTCATGTTAAAAATGGTTGAAAATGAATAAATAAAAATGGGTAAACATTAAAAATACTAAAAAATGGATATGTTTTATTTATAAAAAATAAATTATTAAAAAAAGTATATATATATATTGAATACAAGATGTATAAAAATTTAAAATATTAAAAAATCATACATAAATATATATTAATAAATTATAGAAAATGATTAAATTCAAAAAAATATTAAAAATGAATAAATAATACATAACCATAATGATATTGAAAATAAAAAAATAAAATTTACTGACTAAAAGCATAATATATTAAATGTATCATGTTATAATTAAATTATATAATGAATTCAAAAATTTCAATAAATTACACAAATATTATGTGTATCTATTTCTATATAATATTTCATTAATTGTGTAAATATATGTCAATGTATGTTGTTTATAAAAATGCATTAATTATCTATATGTATGTGAAATCAATGCAACACACGTCAAATGTAGATCACTCAAAAAATCCTGAAGCATCATCCAATTCTGTGAAAGTGTATGGAAGATGATGAATCTCATTCATCATCATTGTCTTAAGTGTGGATATTACTGCCATATGTGCAAGCATACCAAGCTCAAATGATTGGGACAAAAGAGAGAATCAGGCTCAAAGACAATCCTATTGTAAGTGACTACACTGATGTGTTACCTGAAGTGTTTTCTAGACTTACTAGTGACTGAGAGGTTGAGTTATCAATTGAACTTATTCCTGGATCTCTTCTTATATCAAATACAATATATATAATTACCACTGAAGAGATGGAAGAGCTGAAGAAGTAGTTACAGAGTAATCTAGACAAAGGTTTTATGTACACAAGCTCTTCACCATGGGGTACATGAGTTCTCTACATAGAATAAGGATGGATCAATGCAAATTTGCATTTATTATTGTGATATTAATAAAATCACAATAAAGAAAAATTATCCCCTACATCGGATATATGACTTGTTTTATCAGTTATACAAGGCCAATTATTTCTCTTAGGTGGACCTTCGGTTGAGATATCTTCAATTAATGGTGCGGAAGAAAGATACTCCCAATACATCATTTTGAATAAGTTATAGACACTTAATGTTCATAGTGATTCCCTTTTGATTCACTAATTATCCTTCAATCATCATGGATTTAATGAATAATGTCTTTATAGATTACCTTGAAATTTTTTTGTTAGTCATTATCAATGATATTATGATATACTATAAGAGTAAGGAGGAACATTATAAGAATTTTAATACAATGATAAAGATATTGTGAAAGGATAAACTATATGAAAATTACAATAAATGTGAAATTAGGATGGAGGAAGTATCATTCTTGGGGGTTGTTATCACCAACAAAGGAATATATGTGGAACCTTCCCTGACAAAGAAATCGAAGAATAGCCCAGGAAAACATCTGTAATAAAGATCCATAGTTTTGTAGGCCTAGTTGGGTATTACCAATGATTTTTGAAGAACATATCAAGATTTTCAAATCCAATAACCCAGATTCCATGGAAGGGAGTGAAGCTTTCCTTAACAAAAGAATGTGAGGAAATCTTTAAGAATCTCAAAAACAGGATTATCACTACACCATTACTAACACTCCTGAAATGTGGAGAACTCTTTGTGGTGTATAACAATGATTAAAAAAGGATTAGGTTGTATAATGAGATAATATGATAATGTAAAAGCATATACCTCAAGGAATTTGAAAATAACTAAGAAAAACTATCCTACGCATGATTTGAAGTTAGTAGCTGTGATCTTCACATTGAAAATATGGTTGTATTATATTTATGGGGAGATGTGTGAGATGTATACTGATCACAAGAGTCCAAAATATATATACACATAGAAAGAGCTTAATATTCACAAATGAAGATGGTTGGATATCATCAATGATTATGAATTCTCAATTCAGTACTATCATGGTAAAGAAAATAAGGTGTAAGATGCTCTAAGTAAAAAGGATCCTGTATCATTATCAATGATGAGAATAGAAAAGGATCCAATATTTCTAGAAATATAATGGATGGACTTGGGTATCATTAAAGGAGTAACATAATCAAACCTTTTTCAATTGATTTCTCAACCATCAATTCTGGAAAAAATAATGGATACTCAAAGAAGTGATGTGGAAATTCAGAAAATGTGGAATCTATAAGAAATGGGAAATCCTCATATTTCTATATGGATGAAGAAGGATTCATGGTATTTGGTTCATGATTATTACTATCATCTAATCCGTTGATAAATAATGAGATTCTGAATGACGCACATAGCTTGACCTTCTCTATTCACATAGGGTACACAAAGGTGTAACAAGATATTTGAGAGAGCTTTTGGTGGGACAATATGAAGATAGAGATTGCTGGATATACATCAAAGTTCCTAGTATGTCAGAAAGTGATGGATAAAAGGTAAAATTATAATGGTTTTATGCAAACATTCCCCATACCAACATGGAAATGGGAAAATATTACCATGGACATTGTTACTAGACTTCCAAAGACATCCCGGGGAAACATTCTATATGGGTTATTTTGGATAATCATACAATGAAATATCACTTTATCACAATTCAAGAGGAATTATCACTAGATCAACATGCATGGATATATATCAAATAGGTATTAAGAATTCATGGATCACCTCTATATATTTTATTTGATCGAGATCTGAGAGTTACCTCGATGTTTTGGAAAAGTATCCAACATGCTATAAGCACTGATTTGAACATCAGTATGGCATATGATCCAAAAAATGATGTCCAATCATAGTGAACATTTTAAATACTGGAATACATTTTTAGAGTGTGTTCTATAAACCTCAAAGTAGGATGGGTCCAACATCTATCTCTAGTTGAGTTCTCTTACAACAACAGTTTCCACTCAAGCATCTGAATGGATCCATATGAAGCCCTTTTTGGTAAATGGTGAAGAACACCAACATGATGTGATAAATTTTTTGAGTGTAAGATTCTAGGACCTAGAATTGTCAAAGAAATGGTGGAAAAGGTGAAAACCATTCAGCACCATCCCAAGGAACCCCAAAGTCGACAAAAGAGTTATACAAAAAATCATTGATGAGACCTTGAGTTTAAAGTTAAATACATGGTACTCCTATTAATACCTCCATGGAAGAAGGTCATGATATTTGGGAAGAAATGAATGATATGTCCCAGGTACATATTCCCCTTTGAGATTCTTGATCATGTTAGAGTTGTGGCATATCAACACAAACTTCCATCTACAATGTCAACAATACACGATGTGCTCCATGTATCCATATTAAGGAAGTACATACAACATCCTGTACATGTAATTACTTCAGACGAGGTAAAATTGGAGAATGATCTTTAGTTTGAGGAATAATCAGAGAGGCTCTTGGATCATAGAGATAAAGTTCTACACAACAAAACTACTCACCTGGTCAAAGTACTATGGCAGAACCATAACGTTAAAGAGGAAACATGGGCACCGTAGGAAGAAATGAAGGAAAATTAGCCACATATATTTCCAACATAAAATTTAAAATGAAATTTCATGGGAGGAATTTCATAAGGGGGGAAGAATGTAATGAATCAAAACATTTATCAATGAAATTTATTTCTTATAATTATTTCATATAGTATAATCACATAAAATCACATTTATAACATAATAAATACTTTATAAATAATGAATTAATGCAATAAAAGGTATTTATAGAAGTTAAGAAACCTATACCAAGGAAAAAGTAACTTGACCATTGGAATAGTAATGTGAGCCCTAGGAATAGTAAACTTGGAAATTGACTAGTAAACTAACCAATTTATGTATAAATAAAATTTATCTATCTTATAAGTGAAAATATTATATAATTATATCATAGTATAAGTAAATAAATATTTTAAAAACTATTAATTAAGTGTTGGTATTTTTGTAAGTCATAAATATTATATACTATTTATGAGAAAATTAATAATTTAAAACAAAAATTATTTTTATTAAATTGAATAAAAAATTCATATATTTATTTCTTCTGATTATAAGATAATTTTATGTTACCTTAGTTATTTTTTCAATGTGTTATAAAATCAGTTATAATTTTAAAATATATATTTTTCGAGTAAATTATGATATTAATTAAAAATAATATTTCTCATATTGAGAAATTTTTTAATAAAATGGATTTCATTTTAGAATACTACATATTAAAAAATGGTTAGGGTGAATTTTGTGTGATTTTTATAAAATACATTAATTTTTGGTGATTAGAGAAATACGATAATTTACGATATTTATACATTGTTAGTTAAATACAATATCCCTTTTGTCATTAATGATGTATGCACTATAATTTTTAACTCCCCTTAATTATTTTAATATATTTTTTAATAATTATAAAACTATTCATAGTCTTCGAACAAAATAATAAACTAATGATTAAAATAATGAAAAAACACAACTCTCCTCCACTATAAATCTAATGAAACAAGAATGATATACAAGGAAATTACATATATTTTGTGGAATACTTAATACATTACAAAAAAATATACACCCAACATCCATACTAGTTTAGTTTCATTGGAAACACGGAATATAATCTTCTAACTTGGTGAAAGATCTTCAATATCTCCTATAAAGATCTTTCCCATCTGTTTTCCTACTTAAAAAAATTATTTTATATCCTGGGGAAAAGAAAACATAAAAAGGGTGAGATCAAACGCTCAACAAGGGTAAACATAGAGAACATAAAACAAACCACGAACATAAAAATGTAAAAACATGATCATAAAATTAAAATATAAAATCTTAATAGATGAAATAATTCTTGGTAGTACGTAAGGCATAGATCATAAAGGAACATTAACCATGATAAAATAGAATTGGCATAAAACATGGAATTCTGAATAACAAATAATAATATAATATGATTTCCATAGTATCAAAGGCAATGCTTCCAAGACCATCAAAGTGGACTAAGTCCTTTACTGAACCGGGTTTACATACCATTCCAGTCATGTATTACTGAAGTAGATTTACTTATCATTCCAGCCCTGTATTACTGAACTAGATTCATTTTTCGTTCTAATCATGCCAATCTCATTAGATATAAATAAACACCCAATGAATTGAAGAGAGATATAGGTCCCACCCATCCCATAATTAAATCATTACTACACATTCCACAAAACATCAATCATTCAGAATAGCATAAACCAATAAATTAAAGGGGTTTCTTAAACATCATTCCATCATTACATAATCCATATAAAATAAATGAATTTTATAAAAAAAATTCCATCATAAGAACAACAAAATCAAAATAATTGTTGGGATAGAAACATAAACCTATGTTATCTTAGATGGAAAATAATTTTGATAAAATAGTTGAACTTAATTCTTGAGGAAAATATCATTTCTTCTTCAAAAATGTTTTCTTTTCTCAAAATGACATGCAATTTTAAAAGAAAAAAATTTATTTGAAAATAAACTTGAAATCATGTTGAGTAAGCTTTTTGGAAATAAGATGTTATGGAGATATAAAAATCCATTCATGCCATATAAGTTAAAGAACATTATTCTCATACTCTTTCTAGAAAATACAAAAAGTACCTCATATGGAAAATAAAGGAAAGATTCCTTCCACACTATTTAATAAAATTTCACCAATGGGTATAATTGACATTAAAAATAGTATAAGAATAGAAATAATAATATATATTTCAGAGATATGGAAATGGATGATAAGTATAACCTAGCAAATACTTATGTATAAAAAATCTCGGATAATAATGAGATTATGAAATTATCCCTTACCTTAGGTATAATATACTTTGTAAGTATCCAAACCTCTTATTTTTTTGAGTATCTTCGTTTTATTTGCACAAAAGGTCTCCCTAGGATGTATTTATAACCAAATTGTGGCATATAGGAGGAAGGTATGGATGTTAGGAGATTATTTGAGTAGAATTTGGATGAACCAGCGGGGCTTGAGAGCTGTGAGTAAGTGGGTAGAGGCAGTGGCCTTTTATAAGAGGAAGGAGGGGCACTTTAGGAAAGTGTTGAAATATTATTTTATTTTCATATTATTATCAAATTATAATAGTTAAAAAGAGATAAATTCTAGGATAATATTATGATGGGTCGAAATCCTCTCAACCAATAGATTTTAGAAATGTTTTGGCCACAAAATTAACCTTATCTTTTAGCTTTAACCCTTAGTTAAAAACATTAACTCTTACCATATCTTCTTGTATTTTCATAATATATGGTTACTATAGTTACCATAAAATTCCAAGAGAACCAATAGTGGATAACTAATTAAATTTTTAACATTATATAAGTCAATTAGCCAAATATCATATTTTTAGGGCCATTATATCATCTAATAATTTTAAAAAAAACCTCATTTATGTCAATTTTGACACTATTTAGAAATTGATTTTTGTTAGAGTCATAACAACATGATTAATTAAAACCAAAAGAATTAACACAAATATAATATGACATAGTCGTCCATAAAATTCATGGATGACATAAAAATGTTCAAATTTAATTTATTTTAGTATTTATAATATAATTTATTTTAATCATTCATTAATAAGGTAATCACTGCATCATCATTATGTCATAAATAAATTATTTTGATTTATTTTTTAAAATTATAAAAAAAATACCATGACGTAATAAATATTTTTATATTTATAATTACTATTTTTAGTTAAAGATATCAGTTATATAACCCTATATTAAAAATGTTTTAGTAAAAGATACATGTTTATATTATATTTCTATTTACTTTAAATTAAAAATTATAAAAGGTCATTATCACACCCAAGTGGATCCCTGGGGTCCTGAAATAGACCCAAGGATTCTCATGGTCAGAAATATCTGATAAAACTATATTAAAACACATGTTAGGGTAGTTTTATATTGTTATAATATTATTTTTACCCTTATTTTCCATCCATCCAATCGCCCAAAGAACTTCATTTTTTATTGATTTTTGATAATCCACCTTTCAAGGGGTGAGGTGTAACCCTTACAAGGCCTCTAGGCATATATATTAAATGGCCCGTAGGCCTTAGTGGAATTAATTTTCTCGTAGGCTTCAAACATTACATACAACTCAGACCAACTACTTGGAACTGCTCCTCCCTAGCATCTTCACCGTGAAATCATCTCTCCACCTTCACATGTCTTCGGCTAGGCATTCCCATGCATTCACAGTCTTGTCCCGATGGTAGGTTCCATACCCTGTCATTCTTGCAATCCATTTAGCTTCTCCTATAGTGAAATATCCTTTCTCATACTCCTGGTAGAGCTTGTTCCTTCTAGGTCATCTGGTTTGCATCTGCACTTATGGTGGCCCGAAGGCCTTGAGGTGGCCCAAAGAACTTACTGACCCGATCGCATGGATGGAACAAAGGCCTTAAAGGACTCAGGGACCAAATCGGTGGCATGAAGGCCAAAACGGGGGCATATTCTAGGATGATACAGTGCCCAACAGTACCTACTACAGTTCCCGCTACAGTACCTACTATAGTGCTGCATAATACCCGCTGCAGTACCTGCTACAGTACTACTACAGTAGTACTATAGTACCCCCAAAAATAATGTCTCTTCCTGGATTTGATCCCGAGTCTCTCAGATGCACTTACGGAGTCCTTACCAACTGGGCTAAGGCTCATGTGCATTTTCCATATTTACCCTTTAACCATTGTAAATAAAAATAATTGCTGAAGTTACAACTCATAATGTACAAAAATAAAATTCATATATTTAATCATTTTCACCTTATAATTCTAAATACGGAATCCATTTTTCCAAATTCTGAACACAAAATTTTCATTAATTCATTTAAAATTAAATCCCTTTGTCAAAATCTGAAAGCTGTTTTCTAAGAAGTAAATACTTATCAAAAGATTGACGTGTGTGTTTATATCCTATTTAAATGTGAAATTAAATCCAATAAAAAATTGTATTAAATTATAAATACATAATCCAATTACATTTTAAAATATATTA
Organism: Viscum album; assembly: GCA_963277665.1. Lineage (NCBI taxonomy): Eukaryota > Viridiplantae > Streptophyta > Magnoliopsida > Santalales > Viscaceae > Viscum > Viscum album. The sequence continues at coordinate 1,653,963,116 of OY728122.1, read as the reverse complement.
AATTGATAATCTAACTATATAAATAAATTAGATGAAAAGACAGTTGTGAATTAAAATGCAGTATTTTTTACTAGTCATTAAAATATGAATTTCATCATAAATATACCAAAATTTATACCAAGTTAAATTTTGATGTTCCTCTTTCAAAGAATAAGATTATTATGGCAAATAGAACTTATAAAATATTCAAAAAATATTTTTAAAAAAGGGTTCTCTATCAAAAGATTGAAAAACTATATTTTTTAAAAAATACTTGTTTTATCCAAAAAAAAGTGAATTTGTTCTACTATAATATCTAGAAAACATATAAGATGAATTTAAAATATTACATTGAATATGTTACATATATTTTTCACTAATAAAATCCATATAGTGATTTTAATATTTTATAGACTCACTTATTTTCATTTAAATAGTATCTTTAGAAGGATGTTAATACTATTCATACTCACTATTATAATGACTAGGTTATAATATTTATTTATCACTTTTACTTAGTATTGAATGAAATTAATTCTATAAAAAGGACATGAAATTGTGTGTAACACAAGCCAAGATAGTGTTGTGTATAATTCAAGCTAATACAGTGTTGCGTATAGTGAAAGATAATCTTGCTGTAGCATACAACACAAGAAATCAATGAAATTAAAAAGAATATATCTTATAAAATCTTGGGGTGTTACATTATAGCACCCTTAAAATGAATTTATCCCACGAAATTCGTCGGGGTTATAAAAGGTTTACTACTTGAATGTTTCTTTCACAGAAACCCACATCAAAAACAAGAAATACTGAAACATTATTTTAAAAATGAATGTTAGAAACATAACGATTAACCAAAGTAACTCATCACTGAGTTTCCATATAGGAGAACATAGGTGGGAAGTGAAAACATTGATATAGAAGAAAAATATAACCATCAAGTTCTGATGGATAGTGATAGAGAATAATTTTTGGATAAATTTATCAACCAGAATCCATAAATATGTGATGATTTAAGGGACATATAATTCATCGAATAAAAAGGTACTAAGATAACCTTTCTAGGTTTTAGGATCCTTTCCCTAAAGTGGAAGAAAATTACATGGGAAGAAATACTTACTTGGTATTGGTACAGTCTCACTATTGTTTGTGCCTTGATCAATTTCCACTTCATTTGTTATTTAAAGAAATGAAGTTGAATTTCTCATTCTTGAAGTGTTTGTTGATCATGTGATAGAATGATAGGTCATTCCATCTATCTCATCAAAAAGGTTAGCATAGTTTATCAAATATACATAAGTCCAACTATAGTGAGTTAATACATTAATCTAACAAACTTCAACCAAAATATATCTTATTCTATACATAAATTGATAAAATTATAATCCTTACAAAAATAAAATATATAAAACTTTAGAAATAGGTCAACTAAATCAATTTAACATTTATATCCCGTATCTCATAATGTAGTTATAGGTTTCCACATTCCAAAAATGTGAATACCTTAATCATGTATTCCCTTTAAACATGGTAATAACATGTATTACCATAGAACCTTAGTTAAAACATGCATTCTATCAAAATTAACTCTTTACACTCACCAAAAATACTAAAAATTAAATATACTCAAACCATGATATCACTTTTTCCTTATGTCAGTAATGGGGTAATTAATACTGCCAAACATATCATTATCTCCTTATCCCTTCATTATGCACATATCATGTGCTTTCCAAAAATATTTCATTCAATTTTATTGTTTACCTATACCGTATAATTATGGAAATTATCAATGGACCAATACATTGGTATTCTATTATTCCATAATTTTATTAAAGAGATTCTACAACACTATTTTGGAATCCCATTACAAAAACACTTATTCATTCCATCACATCATTGTCATACTCAGCATTTCCAATAGTGATCGCATGTGATTTTCCTTTTTATTTGGAATTAGGAGGTTATTGAAGTTGATAATCATCTATAACCCATGGATTGGGGCATTGGTTTGCATAATTCCCCATATCTCTACACTTGTAGCACTGAAATGTGGGTGGAACTTTCTCTGTAGTATTATCTCTATTCACATCATTACCAACCTTTTTCCCATTACTTCATCACTCAACTACTCGTTGACCTTCATTTTCACACTTAAAATATTTTCTAACCCCTTTAAGAAAATCTTCACCATACTTCTTTCCACATTTTCATTACAAGGATACATTCATATTATTTTCACCATTGTTTTGATATTTTCCCTTAAACTCCATATTTCGTTTCATGTAAAAACCATGAGATTGATATATACCACTAACTTTTATTTCTACATTGATAACACAACAGAAAATCTATTTATAGCTAATAAAGTATCTTGTAGATAATTCCCTTAGAATAATTGGTTTTAAGCCACTGAAGACTTGATCAACATTACATTAATGTTGGATGATAAATCCTGAAGCATTCCATGGAAGTCTTCTAAAATTTTCCTCATATGTACCAACAGATTCATCTGCCTTTTTCTTAAGCTCAAGGAACTAATTTTATACCAATTTTATAAGAATATGAGGAAATTACTTATTTAAAAATATGTTCTTGAACTCATCTCAATCCATGGATTCAATTTAATCTTTCTTCCTTGTATTATTTATTAGAGTCCACCACTGGTCTTCTTTTCCTTCTAAATGATAAATAGCCTAAATTGATTTTTCATTTTCTGAACAGTGATGGATGGAAAATACTTTTCAATGTGTCTGTCCCATTCTTCAAAAATTAGTAGATATGAAGACCCACTAAAAGAAGGTGGAAATTTCCTCATAAAGGACTTAATTGAATGTTTTTCCCTTCTATGCAAATTTTGAAGTCCCAAATGATTAATAGATTTTGTAAGTATATCAATAAGATTTTTCATTCCATCTCCCATAAATTTGGTTGTTCAGGAAGAAAATCATTACATTTCACATTTCATTGATCATTAACGTGGTTCCTTTGGGTTCCATCCATTTTCTAATATCCAAAAAGAATATTGTGAGAAGAAAAAAGTATACTAAGAAAACAACATAATCAAGGGAGAGTACTTTTAATCTCTAACGTCTTAGGTTTAATACTGGGTTATTCAAGTTAATTACCATAATTCTAGGACTATAACCTATATTTAGACTTAACCTTTGGGAAATCCCTAAACATACCTTTTAAATATATCTTGGGAACTCAATAATGTTTACAAATCATAGTCTCCAAAGTTTAACTAAACATTCACTATGATACCAACTCTAATGACCCAATCTTGATGTACATGGAAATTAAATTTCTTTTGTGGAATAATTAATAAATTATAGAAAATATATGCCCAAATACCATATTTATTTATTTCCATTAGAAACTGTAAAACATAAAATACTATTCCACAAAACATCTACATCATCTCCAACTTTATTCTTCATAACTAGAACCCCTTATGGACAAACCTTACTTAACACCCTTCTTCAAATCCCGGGGGAAAAGAAACATGAAAAAGGGTGAGCTCAAATTCCCATTAAGGGTAAACATAGATAACCTAAAACAAACCATAAACATAAAAATGTAAAATCATGAACATATTTTTTAAATATAAAATATTGATTCATGAATTAATTCTTGGAAGTAAGTAAGTAATAGATCATAAAGGAACATTAACCACGATAAAATAGCATTGGAATAAAACATGGAATTGTGGAAAACTTATAAGAACATAATATGATTTCTATTGTATCCATGGAATTACGGCCAAAAACATCATAGTAGAAATTCCATTACTGAATCAGGTTTACATTCCATTCTAATCATGTATTACTGAACTAGATTTACTTGCTATTCGATCCCTATATTACCGAACCAAATTTACATGGCATTTCAGTCATGTCTATATCATGAGATAAAAATATTTCCCCAATGAAATGGCGGTAGATATAGGTCCCAACCATCTCATAATTAAATAATTCTTACATGTTCCACTAGAAAATAAATCATTCATCATAGAATAACCCATGAAATAAAATGGGTTTTTTAAACATCATTCCATCATAACATAATCCATATAAAATAAATGGATTTCATAAAAATAATTCCATCATAAACACAATAAAATCAACATAATAATAGGGATAAAAACATAACCCCATTTCATCATAGATTGAAAATAATTTTGATAAAACACTTTCACTTAATTCTCTAGGAAAATATCAATTTTTCTTGAAAAACATTTTCGATTCTCAAAATGTAAGCCAATTATAAAATAATTGAATTTAGTTGAAAATAAAAATTACATCATGTAGAGGAAGATACATAGAAATAAGTCATTATTAAGACATAAAAATCCATTCATTCTATATCAGTAAAAACAAATTCTTCTCGTACTCTTTCCAAAAAAGTCAAAAAGTACCACTTATGAAAAATGAATGAATGATTCCTTCCATACCGTTTATTAAAATTTCACCAATGGGTAAAATTGACTTTAAACAATAGTATAAGAATATAAATAATATTATATATGTAAGAAACATGTATGTGGATGATAAATATACCTAGTAAATACTTACGTATAAAAAATCTCAGATAATAATGAGGTTATGAAATTATCTATTACCTTAGGTCTGATTTGTTTCTTATGTATCCAAACCTCATATTTTTCGGGTATCTCCTTTTGATTTTCACAAAATATCCCCCTAGGATGGATTTATACCCAACGCGTATCCTATGTGATAAAGGTAGAGATGTTGGGAGATTATTTGAGTAGATGTTGGATGAGCCAAGGGTATTGAGAGGTCTATGTAATTGGGTTGATGTGGTGGACTTTTATAAGAGGAAAGATGGGAAATTTAGGAATGTCTTGAAATATTATTTTATTATAAAAATATTTTAAAATTTTAGTAGATAAAAAGTAATATATTCTAGGATAATATGAGTATGCGTTGGAAACCTCTCATCCAATAGGAATTATAAATGTTTGGGTCACGAAATTAACCTTATCTTTTAGCTTTAACCCTTCGTTAACAACATTAACTCTTACCATGCCGTCATGTATTTTCATAATATATGTTTACAATAGTTACAATAAAATGCCAAGAAAACCAATAGTGGACAATTAATGAATTTTTTAACATTATATATGTAAGTTGGAAGAATCATAGATTTTTAGGGCTATTATATAATTCATTTAAATTATATTTGTTTTAAAATCTCATTTATGTCAATTTTGACACTATTTAGAAATGGATTTTTGTTAAAGTCATAACATCTTTATTCCTTCTAAAAAAATGAAATCAAATATAATATGTCATAGTAATCCATAAAATTAATTTATTAAATAAAATGTTCAATTTACATTTATTTTAATATTTATAATATCATTTATATGAATCATTCATTAATAAGGTAATCACCGCATTATCATTGTGTCATAAACAAGTTTATTTATTTAATGTCTAAAAATTATAAATAAAATACCATGATATAGGAAATAAATTTAGATTTCTAATTATTATTTTTATTCAAAGATATCAATTATATAACCCTATATTAAAAATGTTTTATTAAAAGATACATGTTTATGTTATATTTCTCTTTACTTTCAATAAAAAATTATAAACGGTCATTATCACACCCAAGTGGCTCCATAGAGTCCAAATGTCAAACCAAGAATGATAATGGTAGGAATTATCTCATCCAATAGAATTAGGAGACATTTAGGGTATTTTTATATTTTTATAATATTATTTCTTTACCGTTATTTACAAGATTTTCCCTTTAACAATGATAAATAAAAATAATTACTAAAGTTAGTATTCATAATGTCTAAAAATAAAAAGTTAACTATTTAAAAAATTTGGAACATATAATTCCAAATATTAATTCCATTTTTCAAAATTCAAATCACATAAGTTTCATTAATTAATTTAAAATTAATTCCAGTTGTCAAAACTAGAAAGCTAGTTTTTAAAAAGTAAAAACTAATGAAAATATTGACATGTGTTTATGTCTAATTTAAATGTGAAATTACATCCAATGAACAAAATTGTATAAAATGATAAAAAATAATCGATTTTCACTTTAAAACTAATTAAAAAGATAATCTAAATATATAAATAAATTAGATGAAAATGAATTTTTGAATTAAAATGCAGTATTTTTTACTATTCATTAAAATATGAATTTCACCAGAAAAATACCAAAATTTATACCAAGGTAAATTTTGATGTTCATATTTCAATTAAGAAGTTTATTATGTCAAATTGAACTTATAAAATTTTCAAAAACTAGTTTTTAAAAGGGTTCTCCATCAAAAGTTGGTAAAACTGAATTTTTTGAAAAATACTTCTTTTATCCGATAAATTGAATTTGTTCTTATATCGTATCTAGAAAATATATAATATGAATTTAAAAAATTAAATTGAATATATAACATATATATTTTCCAAATAAAATCCATTAATAGTGATTTTATTATTTTATAGACTCACTTATTTTAATTTAAATAGTTTTTTAGGGAAGTTAATACTATTCATACCGGCCATTATAATAACGAGGTTATAATATTTAGTTATCAATTATTATCGGTATTTCATGAAATTAAATATATAAAAAGAAAATGAAATTTTGTCTAACATAAGGCACAACAAGTGTTGCGTATACTACAAGCTAATATGGTGTTTCTTATAGCATAAGATAATCTGGGTATAGAATACAACACAAGTCATCAAAGAAATTAAAAAGAATTTATCTCATAGAATCTCTAGATTTTACAATAAATACAACCCCTAACAACCACTTCTCCTCACACATCTCAAGCCTTGAGACATTTCTAAATTCTACTAAAATATCCTCTCAATACCATCCCCCATGTCCATGAGCTTTTTTTCTTAACAAAATACCAAAACCAATCCCCTAAGGAGGTTCTCAAGAAGAATTAATGAAGAGGTAAAATCCCCTCAATTTTATTTTAATTTATTTTCAAGGAATTTTCTTTTATTTTTCTCTCCTAACCTCCCATCATCCAAATGTTATGATTACTCTACTACCTTAAATATTCTGTAATTTTATTATACTAATTTAATAATTCATAATCATCTCCTTTTCCTCCTCTATTCATAAAAATGAAAACATTATCTGCAATGTGTTAATTTATTGCATTCAAGGACGATGAATTTTTCAATTTCTATTACCATCTTCAATTCTGGTTGTGAAACCATTTTTATGGATGAACCAGGTTATAATATATGTATTTTATCTTATTTAATGTTCTGATATAATTTTATACACAAGATATTAGTTTATAAAAAAATGAGTTCATTATGATTGAAAACTGCCAAAATAAACACAAAGGATTTTCATTAACTATTTTTATAACTATTTATCCTATTTACATAAAACCAAATGATATATAACCCAAATTTAACCTCTATAAGACAATTAATAACATATAATTTCAATTCTAGATAATTACCCTTTTTTTCATGACTTTTCGTACATGTATATAAGAAATCTGATAATGAAAACCATGCAAACCAACGATCCCAAACTATAAAATTGTACATATTAGAATTTCAAAATGGCAATAACTAAAATTAATAAAGTTATAATAAATAAAATAAATGAATAAATGGGTCTATAATTATTAATTAATGAATATAATTTGATTCTATATGACATTAAGATCAAGTGAAGAACACTTTCAGACATAAGGTAAGGGATTATACCTGAACCTCTATTATTCCATAGAGTTATTATTTCCCTCTTTTCACCCAATTTAATCTCTATTTTATTTTTATTTATATATTATAACTTTTTTTATATGTTCCAAACTCATGTATAAATATCTTTTCATCCTTATTTTATGGGATATACATGTTTTTAAAAGGTTAACTACTCAATTATTTTTAATATGAAATCCTGATTTTAGGGACGTTCATAAATTCTTACACATTTTAAACTATGATCCTTAATGGAGGAAGTATCATTATTGGTGAATGTTATCACTATAAAAGGAATATATGTGGACCTTTCTAAGAAAAAGTTAATCGAAGAGTGGCCCATGCCAACATCTGTAATGGAGATCCATAGTGTCCATGGCCAAGTTGGGTATTACTAACGATTTGGGAAGAACTTATCATAATTTCAAAACCCAATAAACAAGAACAACTAGATCAGATTGATGTTTTTAAGGAATCAAGAATGCATGGAATTATTTAAGGGTCTAAAAAGGCTTATCATTATGCTGGTACTCACACTCCTAAAAAGTAGAGATCTCTTTGAGGTGTACAATGATGCATCAAAAAAGGGATTAGGATATGTATTGATGAAGAATTATATTGTAATTGTATATGTCTCAAGGTAGTTCAAAATCAACAAGAAAAACTGTACTACATATGATCTGGAGTTAGGAGTTATGATCTTCATGTGGAAAATATTACAACATTATCTTTACGGGGAGAAGTGTGAGATATATACTGATCACAAGAGTCTCAAATATTTATTCACACAGAAAGAGCTTAATATGTGCTAGTAATGATTGTTAGAGCTCATCAAATATTATGACTTCATAATCCAGAACCATCATGGAAAATAAAATAAGTAGGTGCATGTTCTATTTTGAAAGGATCTGGAATCTTTATCAATGATGAGAATTGAGAAGGACCAAATCTTCTTCGACATACGAAGGATGGAAATGGGAATCATTAAGAGAGGAGCATCATCAATAATTTCTCAAATTATTTCTCAATCTTCCTTTATAGAGAAAATAAAGGGTTCTCAATGAAATTATATAGAAATTTATAAAATGGTGGAAGATATTAGAATGGGGAAATCCTCAGAGTTCCAAATGGATGAAGAATGAGTCATGAGATTTGGTTCAAGATTATGTGTACCATATGATCGAGAGGTAAAGAAGGATCCTTTGAATGAGGAATATATCTCAACCTTCTATATTCACACAAGGAGCATAAAGATGTATCAAGATCTCCAAGACAAATATTGGTGGGACAATATAAAGAAGGATATTACTGAATATACATCAAAGTTCCTAGTATGTCATAAAATTTAGGATGAAAGGAAAAAGTATAAAGGTTTGATGCAACTAATACCCATACCAATATGGAAATGGGAAAAAACCACCATGTAATTTTTCAATGGACTTCCAAATACATCCAGTGGGAACAATGCTATATGGGTTATTATAGATCGTCTTACAGATATAAATCACATTATCGTAATTCAAGTGGACTTATCATTAAATCATCTTGTAATATATATATATATATAATATGTTATAAGACAACATGGAGTACCACTATCAATTTTATTCGATCGAGATTCAAGATTCACCTTGAAGTTATAGAATAGTCTCCACCATTCCATAAGCACTGAGTTGGACTTCAGTAAAAACTATCACCCTAAAACTGACGGCCAATATGGTAGAATTATTTAAGGACTGGAAGACATTTTGAGAGCATATTATATGGACTTAAAAAGAGTATGGGACCCACATATACCTCTGCTTGAGTTATCATATCAATAATAGTTTCCACTCAAGCATCTGAATGGCTCTTTATAAATCCCTTCGTGGGAAAAGTGTAGAAGACCGGCATGATAGGATGAAGTTGGTGAGCGTAAGTTGTTATGACCTAAAATTGTTGATGAAATGGTGGAAAGGTGAAATCAATTCAATATCACATAAAGGCAACCCAAAGTTAGAAAAAGAGTTATGTAGACAATCGTCGACAAGACCTTGAGTTTTAATTTGGATACACGGTATTCCACAAAATATCTCCATGGAAGAAGGTCATGTGATTTGGGAAGAAAGGAAAGCTAAGTCTTAGGAACATACGCCCCTTCTAGAGTCATGATCATATTAGAGTTGTGGCTTATCGACTAGAACTTACACCATCCCTGTCTAAAGTACATGATGTATTCAATGTATCCCTCTTATGAAATTACATACTAGATCATTCACATGTATTGACTTCAAAGGTGGTACAATTAGAGAATAATATTTCTTATGAGAAGCATCCAGTGAAGATCTTGGATCATAGAGATTATGTTATACGAATAAAAGATTACTCACTTGGTCAAATTACTATGGACTAACAGTAAGTGTGAAGAGAAAACATGGGAAATATTGGAAGGGATGAAGGTAATGTACCCACACATGTTTTCCAAATCGAATGTAAAAATAAATTTCATGGGTGATATTTCATAACGGGGGAAGAATGTAACGACCAAAAACATTTATCAATGAAATTAATTTATTATAACTATATCATATAGTATAATCCGATAAAATCCAATTATGAACACAATAAAAACTTTATAAATGATGAATGAATGAAATGAAAGGTATTTCTTGATGTTATGAAACTTATAATAATGAAATATTTTTTTGACCTTTGGAATAGTAATGTAAACCTTATGAATTGTAAACTGGAAAATTGAATAGTAACCTCTCCAATGAATGTAAAAATAATTTTTATTGATATTATAAGTGACAATATGATATTATTATATCATAGTATAAGTAAATAAATATTTTAAAAATTATTAATTAATTATTCATATTTTTGTAAGTAATAAATATTTAATTACAATTTTATGATTAATTTAAAATTTTAAAAGAAAACTTACTTTCATAAAATCTATTCATAAATTAATATTTTTATTTCTTATTATTATATGATAATTTTATGTGACCTTAGTTATTTCTTCAAAGTGTTATAAAATCAGTTATAATTTTAAAATATGTATTTTTTGAGTTAATTGTGATTTCAATTAGAAATTAAATTTCTCATATTTAGAAAATTATTTTTTAAAAAATGGATTCCTATTTGTGATTATACACATCAAAAAATGGTTATGGTGAATTTTTGGGATTTTTTAAAAATACATGAATTTTTGGTGAATAGTGAAATATGGTATTTATAAATTCTAAGTTAAATTCACTATTTATTGAGTCATTGATGATGTAAGAAAAATGATATCAAACTATGCTTCATTATTTTAATAATTTTTATTATAATGATCATAATATTCATATTCATGAGCCAAAATAATAAAGTAATTATTAAAATAATGAAAAAACACCCCTCTCGTCCACTATAAATACCACCCCTCATCACCTATTCACCTCAAACCTCTAAATATATGATCCCTATATAAATTATACTAAAATTTCTTACCAATACCCTTACCCATTCCCAGGATATTTTGGTATTAACAAATTACCAAAACCAATCCCCTAAGGAGGTTCTCAAGAAGAAGGAATCAAGAGGTAAAACCCTCTTCCTTTTCCTTTAATTTCTTTTCAAGTTCCTTTATTTCTCTCCTCAAATCACCTCATCCAAAAGGAATAATAACTAAAATACCATAAATATACTATTATTTTATTATTCTAATGTAATATTTCATCATCATCTCTCTTTCCCCCTCCTTTTATACTAAAAATAAAAACATCATCTATGATGTGTTAATTTATCACATTCAAGGATGATGGAGTTTTCAATTTCCATTACCATCTTCAAGACTGGTCATGAAAACATTTTTATGGTTAAAAAATGTTCTAGTATATGTATTATATCTTATTTAATTTTCTAGAATCATTTTATACACTTTATATTAATTTTTAAAAAATGAGATCATTGTGACTGAAAATCGTCAAAATAAATCCCAATGATTATCATTAACTATTTATCTTATGATTCATCCTAATTAAATAAAAAATGATATATAAGACCAATTTAAAATCATTAATATCATTAATAACATATAATTTCAATTATGGATAATTACCCACACTTTACTTGACTATTAGTACATGTATATACATAAACCAGCCATCAAAACCATTGCAACTAACACTCCCAAACAATGAAACTGAATATTTTAACCATAAAAGGCCATAAATGTACTTAATAAAGTTATAATAAATAAAATAAATGTATAAATAGTTCTGAAATTTTTAATAAATGAATATAATTTGATTATCTAGTACATTAAGATCTAGTGAAGAACAATTTCGGACTTAAGTTAAGAGATTCTTCCAAAACATCCATTATTACATCATGTTATTATTTATCTATTTTTACCAAAATTAAATTCTAATTTATTTTAATTTTAATCTTATAAATGTTTTTTATATGTTTTAAAATCATGTTTCAAGATCCTTTAATACTAAATTTTTGGTATATACATGTTTTTAAAAGGTTCCATAATCAATTCTTCCCGATAAACAAGCCCGACTTGAGAGAACATCCCAAATTATTACCCATTTTCCAGTGGGATCCATAATATTTTTTAATAAACCATTATTTTTATAAAATAACTCATTTTATTATTAAAACATTCCTATTTTACTTCTGGTTTTATATAAAATATTATGGCCTTTTCTTTTTAAAATTCTCTTTAATATTTTCCTTAAACCACACTAAAATGTTTTATTTCTAAAGATTCTTAAATGCCATTTTTACATGTATTCACTTCAGTATAAAATCACATATCACTATATATGGATATTTTACCTTAATAATGTCCATGTATTGGTTAAATACTTTCTTTAATGGACACCATTTTGATATTCCATTTTGTTATGCCTTTTTACAAGATTTTGATACCTAGTTCTTAACATGGGTAACCCTTATGTTTATGTTTGTTTCCTAATTTATGATTCTTCATGTGGAACACATATTCATAAACATGTTATGATGGGTGTACCCATATAGTGCACACGTTCATTAGGTAATGTTTAGTCTCATGAGGCTTCATGTGTAAAGGTCTTGGTAGTTATCCTTGACTCATGCTCCATGTGCAACGGTCTTGGTGGTTAACCTTGAATAATGATTCGTCATGTTAAATGAGACTTGAAACATGATTATGTCATGTTTTATGTTTTTTCAACATATCTTATGATACCATGGTTACATATATTTTTCTCCCTTATGTATATCCATTCATTTTATGTCATGTTATTATGACTACTAACCCATGTGTTGTGATTTATTCTTATGTTTATTCCCTTACAAATATTTTTAGGTCATCCCTTTGTTCATGTTATCCCTAGGTTATCCTATACAGATTTAAGGGATCAAAGGAATTTAGGATATCATAATGGATGATAAATAAATAAATATTTAATTTAGTCCCATGTTCTCAGTTTTATGTACCTAGCCTTCCCAAGACACTAGGCTTTACAATCCTTGGTCTGTAATTGGATTGTTAATTATTATGGAAATCATTTATTAATATATAAAAAAGGATAAGATTTATATATATATGCCCATAACAGGGGCCCAAGTTCCACAGTGGGGTGGAAGTTTTGTAAGGGGGGTTTATTCATGTGAGCTTCCCATGATTAAGGGACCCTGAGGAGTGTTTCAACTTGTGGTGCATCAAATTTTTCTTAACATTGAATGATAGGTTTGTCAAAAAAGACATTTCATGTCATGTAGTAAGGACCTATGGTGTCTTTAAATTTTAGGTCATAGGACTGAGACCATATGTCTTGAATTTTATCTTTATGCAACAGTGATTATAAGGCCTTAAAATTTAATGTCATGTGGTGCATATGTGACATCATACCTTTTAAGGTCATATGACAAAGACTAACTACACAGTTTAATGTCTTATATCTTCGATGTGATTTGTATGATTAAATGGATTATTTACTTAGGAACCTTGCATTATTTTGTGTTGTACTTACTTCTCCATGCATTGAGATTAAGGAATAATCACCCTTAGAATATTCATTTTGTACAGAATAAGTTATTTCCCACTTTGGTTCATGATTTGAAGGCATGATTCCTTATATCAGTGGAGATATGAGGATCAATATCAGTTCTCCTTAGAGGAATGAATAGAGGAATTACTTCTTGTTAAAGGCTCATGCAATCTAGTTTGGATATAATTTTATGTTATGTAAGGTATTCAATATTTTATAAACAAGTCACTCCAATTCATCCAGTCGTTTTTGGGATTGATCATCCTTAGATAACTGATCATAGATGACAACATAGAGTAATAGAAACTATACCACAATAGGAATGAATGATTTTGTTCCATATATCAGTGAATATGGAATTTCATATGTAATAGTATGGGTTGTAGTCTTGTAACACCATATGGTATGCAATATCTTTTCCAATCAATAATTTTAATCTTTATCCACTATCTTTTGGACTATGTTCTATAGGGTCTTATTGAAAGAATATGTCTATCCATTAGCCACTGACTGATAGGAGGATGAATGGTTGGATTTGATATTGTACTCATGATAATGCTTCTCTAGCTTATTAGAACAGAAATTGGTGTCATCTTCCATCAGTATGGTATGATGGACACAAAATATGGTAATGAAGATAGATTTCACAATGAAAATTATGCTTTTGGAAATAATTTCGTTGAGGGGTATTGGATCATCCCATTTGGAGAAGAAATCGATAGTAGCTAAGATACATTTAAATTTCTTGGCTGTTGCTGGGTGGTACGACCCCACTACATCCATTCCCCATATTGAAAATGGATAGGGGTATTTTTTTTTGTTTTTAGAAACTCCAGAGGATTATTGATGATGTAGGAATGCACCTATAAGGAATAAAATTTCATGGTGAATTATGTGAAATCATGTATCATCGAAGGCCAGAAGTATCCATGTCTTTAGATTTGATCTGAAATTCTATATCATGACTGGTGTGTACCACAAGCTTCTACATGTACTTCTTCTATGATATATATAGTCTCTTATCCCTCAATACACATGATAAATAATCCATCAATTCCACTCTTGTAGAGTAACATATGGTGATTTAGGTTATCATAAAGAGTGTAATTAACTAATCTCTATCAGATTTTATCCTTCCCTGTTCTATTTGATGGATGTACTTCATCTTGTAGGTATTTCATGATGTTTGTAATCCATAATTTGTTAAGACCATATGGATTATTAATGGGGTTGGGTTTATTAATATTCTTCAGTTTTACATGTAAAAAAGGTGATACCACGTAGCAATGTGCACTACTGATGAATATTTACTCCTAGTTTGGATCAACTAAAGTTGTAACTATTTATTTCAACACATTTTCCTTGGAATTATATGATTGGGAGACAAGAGTTAATGTTGGTTTTGAGGGGAACTATTCCATTAACCCTCATACATAACCATGTAGGGGGATCAACTCTTCTATTCTGATGACATATTCCCCATTGATTTGTTTGATTACCAAATCTACGTCACCTTTCAACTCCAGGTTCATCATTGGTATTTTGATCTACAATTATATGCATGAAATGAGGCATGATATTCAGTCTAATAGTTGGCACAATCTTCTGATAATAGGAAGGAGTAAGGTAGTACTGCCTTTGTTTGGGAGATAAGCACAACCCCTAACCCCACTTTATTGATCTTAGGGTCTTCCATTATCTTCATTATGGGGATCTTGGAAGTGTTGTCAAAATAAATCTCCCACACATGGGTTCCATCATGAATAGAGAATATCTCTATATCAGGAAGTTCATTATTTAATGATTTTGCTTCTGCAAATAGGTTATTTGTAAGAAAATATTCTATGTCATGTCCTTTGATTACTTTTTAGGAATGAATTGAATATCAAATTTCTACAGAATAAACATCCACTATTTCAGACATCCTGTCAACATAGGATGACTGAGGATATATTTGATTGGATTATTACAAGAGACTAATTGAACCTAGTTGTGTTAAAGGTAGTGCCTCAATTTTTATACCATAAATATTAACTCTATGAATATCTTCTCAATATTTCAATAATGAGTCTTAGCATCGATCATGGTCCAACTAATATAATAGAGGTTATTTTCATTCCCAGCATCATTCATTTGTGTGAGGAAGGGTCCTAGCAATCTCTCAAGGGACATCACATATATAATGAGTGTATTTCCCTCAAAAGGAGTCATTAACACCACAGAGCTCAATAGGTATATCTTGGTGGTTTCAAATTATTCTTGGAAGTCACTAGCTTATTCATATGTGACTCCCTTGTCCATCAGTCTAGTGAAGGCAAAACTCATTCCTGCAAGGTTGGAAATGAAGTGCTAGATATAGGCTCAGTGTTCCTAAATTTTTCACAAATATTTAATATTTAGAGGAGGTTACATGATAAGTACGACCATTTTTTTCTCATGGTCGACTTCAATGTTTTGAAGGCCCACAATAAGTCCAAGAAAATTAATTGAGGTTACCATGAAAGGAAAATTTAAGGGGTTCAACCTTAGGATATGTTGTCATGGCTTGTTGAAGATGGTCTCTAGGACTGCACAGTGGTCAGAATGTTGTCGGTATTTGACCACTAGATCATAAACACAACATTCGACAAACTTCCCCAGTAAGGGTTTGAATATGTGATGCATGGCACATTGGTATGTGGCATTGGTTTTCTTCAATCCAAAGGGAATTACCTGAAAATAGAATACTCCCTAGGAGGCTCTAAAGGCTATAGATTCTTTATCTTGTTGGGATATTGTAATTTGGTTATACCATAAATAGTAATGCATGAAGGAGAACTATTGATAGCTAGTCATTGAATCAATCATGAGTTTTGTGATTGGAACTAGAAATTAATCTTTTAGAAAATACCGGTTGAGATCATTGAAGTTGATAAAAACACTAATTTCTTATTTTTCTTTATCAAAAGGACAATGTTGGATAGAAATTTTGGATATTTTACTTCTCGAATGGTGCCAAACTTAATGATTTTATCTACTTGGGCCTCAATTTTAGAGGTCTGAGTTGGGTGTGTTCTGCTGGATAATTTCTTGTACCCCTGATGATCTTCTGGTAAATCCAAGTGATTGGTGGAAACATTGGGGTCTAGGCCAGTTATCTCTTTTTAATTATAGGAAAAAACCTCTTGGTGACGATTTAAGATGTAATTTTACACTTAATGTTCTTTGGGGATATTGGCCACACTAATCAATGTTGGCCATGTATCTTCTTATGTACCAAGATTTATCTCCTTATGCTCATCGATATTGGTGGATACACCTTCCCTAAATACTATAGGGGCATCCCTAAGGTCTTACTCTTCTTATTCTTCCAAATGTTTTACCTTCTTTCCCTCGAACTCATACGTAGATGATGAAAAATGTTCCTCTGAGGGGTGAGGTGAGTAACTATGTAGACATCCAGAAGATGAGGCAACCATTTCATGCTTGCTTGCTGATATGAAGCCTTCTTGGTGCCCCAAAGAGGTGACAAGGGGATGAACATGAGCCTCTTCATTTTAACATACTAGTCTTGATGATGTAACAAGGATTTTTTTATAGCCCATGGGGTGTAATGAAGACATTTTCATATAGTATTTCATTATTATTAAAAGATTTTTCAACTTATCCATTGCTATTGAGCTCAGTTTTAATAAATGAAATCACAAAATTCGTTGGATGTCCACCCAAATTTGGATCGACCTCTTTTATTTGGTTGGTGGTAAGTACATAATCTACATTGATCTATTATAAATGATTGGTTAGAATCATTTCAAGACCATTTAGAGCATTGATCCGAGTGATATTATCATCCATGGAGCACTTCCTTTATTTATGGTAAAACCCTGTGTTAATGTATTATGACTCACATGATTTTAATGGGGATTTATCACCATATAATATCTTTATCTGACCATTGATATAGTATTTGAGGTATTGGTGTTACAAATATGTGATAGTCTTCTGTTGATGTAGGCAAGGTCTTCCCAATAGAACTTTTAAGGTTGTATCCTATCTAATAACCATAAATTGTGAGTCAGACATATGGTCCTGAAACTGAGACCTAAGTCAGATTTCACTGAGAGGATTCTAATCATTCCTCTCATTACCCTATAAAATTACAATGGAGGGGGACAAGTGAGATTCCTTGAAACCCATTTAATGAAGTGTTCATATTGGTATAAGGTTGACTCTTGATCCATTATCAATGAATAAACACCATATATCAGTGTCATTTATCATAATAGATATCTACAAGGGCCTGAAGTGTCCCTATATGACAACAACTCATCCTGGTCTGTGAAAGAGATGATTGTATAGAATTTTTTCAGATAATTATCCTAAATATATTTTTCACCAGTAGAAACATCAATTTAAAATTATAGAGGACTTGTAAAAGACTCAATAAGTTCTTCCTAGAGATCTATTGATAGATTTCGGGCATACAGTATTGACAATCTGGATAACGCCATGGATAATTGCTTCATGAAATCATATTTATATTCCAAAGGTATACATTTTCCAACATGGGGATGTTTTTTCAGAGGTTATTTGGAAGATAATTTTCTTTATGTAGATGGATTATTCCTTTAAATAAGATTCCAAGGTACTTCTACTCTCAGTGGATTGGGTCATCTAGTTTTTCTTACGTGTCATGGTTGATTGGTTAGTGACATATCATTTAATTGATATTCTAGGATGATCATGTTAGGGAATAACCTATCATATTTGGTGAAATTTCTTGTTTATGATCAGCTCACTAGAGATCTATCCCATGAGTTTTGGATATGTAGACAGTTCGAATAGAGGCGTGATTGAATTAGTGACCCCTGGAATGACCACATCTTCCCCTGTATACTCAGTTCTGATAACCACTTCACCCAACTACCGAACCAAGTGTGGGTTAATTAGGTTCGAGATCGTGCTCATAAGATTATTAGGGGTCCATTAAGTGAAAAATGTTAATGTAATTGAAAATAAACTCCCCATATGATGAAGATTCCGTCTAGTGGGTTGACCCTTATTATGCCATTTGGCGGGTTGGTGCCCATGATTTTGGTGCTATATTCATGAAGTATTCTAATGTAATGGTCTAAACTTCACATTAAATGATCTCATATTCTTTATTTTAATTCTTAGCCTTTTTTCCATATCGATTTTAGAAAACTAGATTTCATAGTGCTGACATCTCAATGAAGTTTGATGCATTGTAGTGAAAATGTTCAGAAGCACAGTGGGTTGATGAAACTATGATTAGTGGATATCACGAGTTCATTTGATCAATTTCCCAACCATCCAGTCATTGAACCTTAGTGTACCGTTGATATTGACTTCTTTACATTTTGTATCTTCTTTCAGATCGGTGGTAAAGACACATTCCACTTGGGTGGGTCGATTTTTCATCTTCACCTACCCAGAGTCCACCATTTTTTGTAGTAGGTATTTAGAAATAGAAAACTCATAGATATAATTCCCTAGTGCTTGATGGAAGGGTAAATAATTTGGGAGATCTTAGTCACCCTATTTTATGAGATTCCTAGGATTTTAAAGATATATCACATTATTTTACAATACCGATATGAAGTAGTTGGGGAATTGGTAATTTTATAAAGAATAATCCTTTTTTTCATATCCTAAAACTATTTTTTCATTTTATATTTTTGACTATCCTGATGAGAATGAATTATTAATGATGCTCAATTGGTGAAGCAGCACGATATGGTGGGGGATTTGGAGTGGGAGTGAGTACATGGTCCAACTTAAGTGTAACAGTTGTAGTATCATATTTTCCTATTATCTTTCCCTAAGCCGATGGAATTACTCGGGACTTTCCCTTAGTCTCTTCAATAGATTCTTCTAAATTATGAGAAATTATGGAAAGGTCCCAAATACCACCTTTATATTTCACATTAATCAATTACATGCACAACTTGTCCTGAAGATTCTATATAAATATGCGCAACATTTTCTTCTTGAAGGAGTGGTAGGTTTAAAAAGTATATCAATACTTTCCATCATGAAATGAAATCTAAGAACCTTTCATCAATCAATGTGTTTAGTTTGTGAGATAGAATATTGTTTTCTTCTGCAGCGTCAGGATAATCTAAAAGATAAACTTATAATGGACGTCTTCCCACTCTGTAAATAACTAAGCCTGAAAACTCATATACCTTACGAAGACTGACCCCAAAAGTGATTTAAAAAAATCACTTGTGATTTATCAACTCCTATTGTTCAGGGGTCTCCAAAATGTGATCTTAGCAAGATATAAAATGCATCAAATGCTAGTCTAGGTCTCCTGAACTATTGAAAATGGGAAATGTTGGATTCCCAAATTTTGTTGGTGTAAGAGTCAGATCTACACATTCTATGTAAGTCTTATTTTCTAGATTTATCAATTATCTCTTTTACTATATAGAATATAATCAATCTATGAGTGGATAAAGAGAGTTCATAATCCCTTGAGGAATTTATTTCTTGGCCAGAGCTTGAGTAGGTACAACAGGTGGTTGTGCCATGGTTGGCAGTACAACTAGTATTTTTTGTGAGTATCATATAGGGGAAGGAATGTAAGGATGCAACATTCCCTATTATGGTTATACACCCAATGGAAGATATTTATGATCTATGGATATGGAATCCAAGTATATTGGTTATTCATATCCAACATTGATCAGTTGTTCCAGATCCTCTTCAGTAGCTGCAATGAGTCCTCTTTGTAGAGGTACTTTAGTTGGGGGTGCGAGTTGAGGATTTTTTTGTAGATTTTATCCAGTAGGAAGGGTATCAATAAATAATTATTCATTGATTCTTCTAAATTCCATCATATATTCCCACAATTGAAAAACATTTCTTCCATAGAAAGGGGCTTATCCTCCTTGGGAGGTGGGATAGGTACCATCTGACCCTTTCCCGTTACCTTACATGACTCATTTTGAGGAGGTAAGGATGAATTATTTGAAAAAATTCAAAAATGTAGGCAAATATTATGATTTTCGGTACACACACATTTAATTATTTTGATATGGACCATATTATGAACTATTACCGCCTCTTCTAAATCCTCCTCTAAATTGGAATCATGCTCTATAGATTCACTAAGTGTGACATTAATGAAATTCACTGATGTGTAACGTATCATAGGAATTTTATCAGTTCATATATGTGGATGTATCTTTCTATACCCTCCTTGAGGCCTTGTCCTCTCATGTGATAATTCTTTAGGAGTTGTTTGGATGATAGTGATTCAAAGATAATCTCTATTCAGATTGATCATATGCAGTCATCACGAGGATACATGATCACATGATTGTACATAACTAGAGGATTCATTATGATATTTAACCATAGTTGGGAGAATACTTATCTCTACTGCAAAGGAAGTTTTTAGGTGAAAAATCCCCAACCCTGAGGGATGGGGATATTCCTATTCCACATTCACCACTCTTCGAGTCTGGTTTTATGACTTCAAAGGCTAGGTTATGAAAGCCCCAACCCTGTGGGGTGGGTTTGCTCTTAAAATTTCATAGATTCTACTTTTGTAGCTTCCATTATGATTTTATAGATTCTTATTCGTAGATGGTATGGGTGAATCATTCAGTATGCACTTGGATCATCCATTTTCAAAGACCATTGTGCTATTTCTAACATATTATCTATCTAGATTCTAAATTCATCTAGAAAGTATGATTGATTAATCTTTTTATTAGATTAATGAAACAATATATCAATATAATGTTGTCTTTTGGCCCAACATTGGTGAGATTTGGTTGGGGACTGTTTTCATTGAGAGTATCTCTACCTGTGAATGGGGTCTATTTGGTGGAGATGACCTAATGGAATGACATTTCAGGGTACCCCTTTTGGAAATCTTTGCAATTTTGGGAGAACGATGAAATATAATTCTCTGTCTCCACCCCATCCTCTAATATGTAGTCAATATGGGGTGTTGGAAATCAATTGTTGAAAGAATTATACCATGTTGAGCCATGAACATTAAAGGGATCCTTGTTGTTTCTCTAGATGTCGTGCAACTAGAAGAGAAAAAAAGTCAATTTGTCATTGCATACCATCTATTACATTGACATTATTTGGATACCCATCATGGGGAAATATTTTTCTATCATGTGATGAATAGTTTTCTATATATTGAGGTTGATGTCCTGCACATAATCCTTCAATAGTGCCTCTAGAATGTTATATTGAGTGGAGGAAAAGGCTAGAACATGACCATTGTGTCACATTTAGACAACAATTTTCTCATGTTTAGTATTCCATCTTCATATTTTATTATAGGTTCCTCAACTTGGTCTGACCAAAGTGGACACTTTATGGTCGTCTTATCATAAGTGATGAGATTAGTAGGGACTTCCACTGTTGTATTAGAAGGTGATTAGCCCAAGAATGGTGTCAATAATGACCATCATATCGAGCTATCTTCCAATTAATAAAGTATTTAACCTTCCAATGAATAGAAATAATACATGAATAGTCTTTTTTTAAGTGCCTCATGATATAAGGGCTTTCTCATCACTACATCTCCAATCGGTGAATTCTCTTATCAATGTGAAAACTATCATAGGGAGAACTTTCATAGTGAGCTCCATCACAGGGAGGA
Source organism: Viscum album (assembly GCA_963277665.1). Classification (NCBI taxonomy): domain Eukaryota; kingdom Viridiplantae; phylum Streptophyta; class Magnoliopsida; order Santalales; family Viscaceae; genus Viscum; species Viscum album. The sequence continues at coordinate 1,653,940,761 of OY728122.1, read as the reverse complement.
CCACCATGGTGGACCACATTAATTGGATAACCCTCTTTCTCCTTGATCTTCTAGGTACAAGGTTCAACATAGTGGATCTCATTAGATGATAGGCTATTGAGATCTCTTATATTGTGGACATAAAGTAATGATTCATGGTGAAGTGTCTCGAGAGGGCCTTTAGAATTACTACTGCTGCTCTCATAATTTTGTAATGGGAGATTATGATATTGAGAATCCACAATTAGGTGTTTGAGGGAATCAATAACCCTAGAATTAAGTAGGTTAGGATCATATACCTACTCTTTGGCTTCTATTTTTCTTTTGAGATGATTAATTTTGGATTCCATCCTATGAGCTATTGGGGCCCCTTGCTGGGGGGATGTGGGTTTCATGGGTATGTGTTTTTTCCTACCATGGAGTGACCATTGGGATAGGTTAATTTCCTCTAATTGGTATTGTTGAATGTTCCCGATATGATTTTCTTTATATTTCGGTGGGAGTTTTCCCCATGATACTCTTGGATACGAGCATATGTGTGTGTGTTATCAGGGGTGATAGAATTATTATCCCCCCCCCATTTGTGGGGATGGAGTTGTGTGTCCATATGTCTAACACTATTGTTATCACCGTAATGATATACTGGTAGGTTTTTAGGATATCGTTTGGGATTTTTTCCATACCTTTAACCATTATGAGAATATTCTTGGTGACTTCAACAATTTGAATTGGGATAGATGATCATTTCATATCTTGAGAAGGTGTATGTGCTTGCTCCTATCCTCCCTTTCCTATCTATTGATATTAACTTTACATGAGTATGTGGGTATAGAGTTGAGTCTAATCCCCATTTTTTGCTGGGACAATCCAACTGAATTCTTTCCATACTTCCAAATAGAACTATAGGCATACTTGATGAATGCAGGCATGTGTGTGCATCGGATTGGGGATTGCCGTCAAACTTGGTTGGAGGGATTCTTTGGGTGATGTCAAATGAGTATGTTGAAATACTTGGTAGGTGAAGTTAGGTGCATGTTCTTCCTCAGGGTATTCCACCTGATTTGAATGATGAGATTCCTTGAATGTCTCCAAGAGAGTCAGATGGCCGGCTGAACTAAGGTGAGAGGGTGTATGTTTTCACTCATAGTTGGCCACCAAATTGGATCATTGGGATTATATGGAGGGGTTAAGCATATGGATATGCTCCCTGGTGATATGTTCCTTCCCCCAGAGGTTCGTATTTCATGATTTCATCTAGATGAATTTGGATAGTCATCCGATGAGTGCACCCTCATCATGTTGAGGTCTTACTACCGCACAATGTTGGTGTTGGTGATTGATGAAAGGATACTTTTAGAATGAATTTTGTTTCTTTTGGATTATTCCATATAAGTGACCTTGATCCCTACCCCTGGGATATTGGATGGAATGGTTTTAGGGTTCAATGTATAAGATCCTGAAATGGTTAAAGTCAACAGTTGATGCCATCTTCTTCTGGACCACTGGTCACCACTGACTAGATGAGTGGTGTATATTGGTGAGTTGGAGGTCCTTTAGAGTTGACTCCATAGATAGTATGGTACCATGATTATGGTACTCCCGATGTAGTGATTTAGAGACCCATTTTTGAAGATGTTGGGTTGGTGATGGTTTCTTTTTCATGGCTGAAGACTTGGTGTGAGTAGTAGTCTGGGCGTACATCCATAGTAGTTGGAAGGAATCCACTGGATTGAGGGGTGTTCTGAAAACAATTCCATGGGTACATGATAAACACAAACAATAAAACCACATCAAACTATAATATCATTTAAATGAACACACACATAAGTGATTTTATTGGTTAAACATATTTCATTTATGAGAGTTAGAGGGCCCTGAAAGATTAGTGTCATTATCTTCTTGGTTAAGAATTCATGTTGGGTTCACCATTTTTTGTATCATCCCTAGAGATGTTCATGTCATCCCAATGGTCAATTTCAGGTGTTTTAGTTTTTTCTAATCATTCATGTTGGGTTCACTATTTCCAAATTAATTCTAATGGGTTTTTTCATAGAACTGAAAACACCCAACGACTATTTATCCTTGGGTACATGCTTTCCAAAGTGAGGTTCCCTTTACGAAATTTTTACAATGATGAGTAAGATCTCACAATGGTTGATAAGATGGGATGTTAAGCTCATAAAACCATTTTGTAGTGAATTTTTTCCTACTCTGAGACTCTATAATAGATTTTAGACATGTTCGTGAATCCTTCAGTAACACCCAAATATGATGTGGGTCACCCATGAATTAAAATTCAATTATTTGCATGCATGAAATTTAGAATAATAATTATGTATATGTGGTTCTTTGTTAATGTAGATATATATTTTAATCCTAGGTTCTCCATAACTGGTACCCTCTTAGGTGCTGATTATAGATTTTTTGGTTGTTATTACGATGGTATTGGTTTTCTCGCCACACAGTGTAGCACTCTAGAGTGTATCATTGTCCAAGGAGAAGGGAGTGGTTTGGATGTTGGGATCGACCCATGTGATGGGATTCCTACATATCCTCATGAAAGGAATCATAAACCAAATATTTTGGTACCACTTAATGGTGCATGTCATACTTCTTAAGGTGTTGTGATAACGACCAAACCATGCAGTTTAGCATCATGCGGCAAGGACGTCTAGGCGAAAGGTTCCTAGTCAATGATTGGTGTATGGATTAAAATAAAGTATCCTTGAGAACCTGAAATGGATATGAATTTTTATGTTGAATTATACCCTTCCTGGATTGATACCCAATGAGGATAGGTTTTATTTTATATGATTAGGTATGTAACACATGGAGGATTCCTACGCATCCCATTTGGATGGGAATCAAATCCCTCATAGTTTGGTTAGTCTCGCAGGGGAGTGTGGCCCTTTGAGGTGATTGGATTGGGTATTACTCATGGAGAGGATGTCCTATGAAAGGAACCATGAGGAATATTTATACTCATGGTGATTTGGAGGATTTTTTGGGGATTACTCTTGAGAAGGATGCCTAGATGGCTTGGGATGATGTGGATGACACGACCACCACCATCCTCTAAGCCCACGTGTGTAATGATCAGTGTGAGAAGGAATATGAAATAGAAGATCTAGAAAACCACATAGTATTCATACTATACTGGGGGAATAGGCTAATGGTAAAACTCTTACCTCTCTTCAAATTACCCTATAGTGGGTCCAATGTATGGAAAACAGGGAAGGACTGGAGTTGGAGGGATATGATAGGACTCTAGTGCCCATCCCTTCTCTGACCCAGTGGCCAGGAGGCAGAAATGAGAAAGAGTGAAACCTACTACAAGAATGGATAGGGGTATAATCTAGGAGTAATTCCCAAAAATTGGTCCCATAGTTATAGTGTTGGATATCATTCATTGTTTAATAGAAAAGAAAGCATAATCCTCCTCATATCTAATAAGAACAAGAGGTTATGGGTATTAGAGATGAAAATGGTAGGATATGGTCCTCACACTAGTTCCCTAGAAAAAAAGATTCATAACACTATTCCTAGGTTCATGGTCCACATGACCATGGTAATAAAAATACACACTCATGTTGAGGATCTAAAGCATGTGGTAGGATAATTGTGGGATTCATTTGACCATAGGAATACAAAACCAAATGGGATACATGCTAGTGTGCATATAACTATGGTATTCAAAATATGGGTGCCTTGTTGGAGGTTTCAAATTGGTCCCTTTCAGATAAGTGATCCAAAGGAGGAGTATTCTTTCCATTGGTGGCTTGTAAGAGGACTCAAATAGTGACTCACATAGGTCTTGGGGGAAAGTGTTGGGTGAAATAGCATGGTGTGGGGTCTAGGACGAACAAAAAATGATTCACGTAGAGGGGAATATACATACAAAAGATTAATGTTCTTTGAGTGATGGCCAACTTTTGAAACTACACAAGGGTAAGTCTTTTGGATAGGAACCACAATCCTCATCATGGATACCTATTAGGGTCTCATACATGTCCCTTATTAGTGGGAGGGGACTCGGGATAGTGGTTGTTTTTTATGGGATAATGGGTCCTAATATAGGTGTCTTGTGCTTGGGACCAAAAATGGGATTTTATCACACTTATTTCCCTTAATTCCCTATTCTATTGGGTATTAGAGAGGTACTTAGAGAATTTTTAGGGACCTGGGTGAAGGGGATACTTGGCCAGAGCTTGAGGCTTCTTCCATTTTTTTCATTTGTTCAAATGAGGAGACCTTGGGTCCTATGTATAGGCAACTAGGGGACTATAGTCGAAGGAGGTTACCTATGAAGGTCATGTTCTTAGGTTATTGGTGTAGGTTCCCCATTTTGGGGTGTACTTCCCTTTGGTGGTTCATAAGGGGGTTGCACCGGCCATCTCATGTGCATGGGTACCCATCTGCAGGTCAACTGGGGAAAGTCCCTTTTTATCCTCCTCGGGGTTGTTTGGTGCTTGAATATGGTAAAGTTATTCTTGATAATCTTTTCACTACACTTAACTAAAAGGAGTTTCAACACATAATGAATCCATGAGTTTTCTGATTTTTATCTCCACCTCAGAGTGCTTCCTTCATATTGGGCATAAAAAATATTATGAAAGGCTTGAACTTTTCCAATTTATTTAATATTATTTTGAAAATATCTTCTATATGTATTCAAATATATTACACACAACATAAGATTCTATACTTTTATAAATACCAATACATACTTCTCAAAATATCTTATATATTATTCCAATATCTTACTTATCAATGTATGATCATTTTGTTTACTGATTTTCATCATAAAACTAAGAGTGATTATTATGTAACATCCTAAGAAAAACATGTTTATCATAGTGTCATCCAACACTTTTCCAAAATTTCCCCTCTGACTTAGAATTATAGAACATTTGAGAATTATCACTAAACCTATTCATACAAATGTAGGGAATCTCTAATAAACTGAAAAACATTCTCAAATCCTCCAAAAAAATTATCAATGGAATTTGATGATTCTCACTCATGGTTAATAAAATACAACTAACCTTAAATAATTCCACGGGTTCTTAAAAATTAATTATTATTAAATAAAATTTAATAATAAAAATTATATACACATAGTAAATGAGTATAAATAATCAATAAAAATGGAAATTAAATGTTATAAACAAATATTTATAAGTCACCACCACCACATCACATAAAATATAAGTTTTCAAGTGCAAAATATATGTTAAAAATAAATGTTTCAAATATGTATAAAAATGAATTGAAAATGAAACATAGGTTAATTATTTAAAAAATGTGACATTATATCCCAAAAATATTTCTAATCAACTTAATGAATGGTATTTTTTCGTTAAAATATATAAAATATATCGATAAATGATTCAATTGTTTTTTCAAATCACACCCCACACATAAACCATGATTTCCCTCAAGTAACATCCTCAATGTTATCACAAAGGATATCAATCCATCATAGTTTTAATATTCAGATTCATTTTATCATAAAAAATAGATTTTAGTAAATTATTATGATTAATAGTATGAATATTCCAATTATATCACTCATAAAATAAAGTTAATAAAAATAAATGCATGATACTCAATTATAAATTTCATCCTTAAATATTTAATTTGTATTATCCATTCAATTATTCACATGTTAAATGAATATACCCATTCTCCATTCTCTCATGTGTTTGTGCACAAACACCAAACTCACTTTGGTTAATTTTTGAACATATTTTGTGAAATCCACTAATTAAGCATGAATTGAGAAAGACTATAACTAAACCATTACACTCAATATGAACCCCATTAGATTATGTTTATAGATAAGAAATTAAATAAATGATATAAAATTATATATCAAGAAACACATGTTCATCCTGAACCTAAATAATCAGAAAATGAACATTTAAATAGTAGACACCCCAAGACTAGTTTTGATAATCATGGAATGGAAAAATGTTGGACAGTAAGCTCACACAAATATTTTAACCCTTATTGAAGTATTTATATACACAATACTTTTATACATACAAAAACTATCCATAATTTAGAACTTTAAATTAAGTATTCTATATTAGTCATAGTAATCCAAAAATTACCAAAATTGATTTAAAATTTAGACTAAAAATTTAAAACCTCTTCACAAGTATAAACTCATCGAACCACTAAATTAATGATTTAAAAATCTAAAAATCTATGATAACTCAATGATTCATGCATATAAACTTAATTTAAAGATTTAAAATGAATTCAATATAAAAAATTATTCCTTAAAGTTAATCTTATGTAACATTTATTTTTTTTCATTACACTGAAGCAATGGTTAAGAGGCTACCCACCCACCAATTCACCCCATGCTTAGTCTAAAATGTATATCTAATGAATTTGACAATATTTTTAACAAATTTATTATTTAAAATTAAAATAATTTAAGTAAAATTTTAAAATATAATGGAAAGAAACAATCCATATGGGTCCATACCCTACTTTGGAAGTGGGTTGGGTTATTCTCTTTGACTTCAGGAGGACTCAAAGTATCTATAATATTTGTAACACCCCGAGATTTTATGAAAAATATTATTTTTAATTTTATTGATGTCTTGTGTTGTACGCTACAACAAAAGGAGCTTTCACTACATGCATCCTTGACTTGGCTTGCATTACACGATAGCGTGTGTAGTAAGCAATATCGAGTTTCACTAAACGAGAAATTATTATAATATTATTATGAACTAGCCATTATGAATAGTAATAACCACTTTTTGAAATTTTTTAAATTTTATTTTTCAAAATGGACTTCATTTTTGGATTCGGAATATCGAAATTAGCTTAGGGTGAAATTTTGGTACTTTTCTGATAACTTTCATATTCTGATGAATAGTGAAAATTATTATATTATTTTTAAAAACAGCTTTTTTAATCGAAATAATAAATAGTGATAAATTATTAATTTGAGTGGTTTTAAAGTATATTTAGAATATATTTTTACAATTTAATACAATGTTGGTCATTGGATGTAATTTCATATTTAAACCTGATATAAACAAGTGTCAATATTTTGATAGTTATTATCTCTTAAAAACACGCTATTTGTTTTGACGACGGGAATTAATTTTCAAATTTGTTAATGTAACTGATATTTTTTGAATTTGATAAAATAGACATCATTTTTTAATTCATAATATCAAATATTGCTTAGGCATAATTTTTGGTATTTTTCTGGAAACTTTCATTTTTGATGAATAGTGAAACCAATAAGTGGTAGTTAAAAAACTGAATTTTTCATAAAACGTAATTTTACCACTTTTGTGAGTGGAATTTCGAAAATCCGAGAGACACGGTTAATATCAAGGACTAAAATGTGGTTCAATGAGATGAAAATAATTTTTGGTGAATAGTAACTTTTTACTTTTTTTACCACGGTTAAAAGTAAATAGGGTAATTAAGGGTAAAAATGATATTATTATTATCCTAACACATGTCCTAATTCTATTGGATAAGTGTAATTCGACCAAAAACAACCTTAGGAATAAAATATGACCATTTAAGCCCACTTGGATTAGATTAGGACATTTATTATTAATTTATTTAAAGAATGGTTAAAATAGTTAAAATCAATGTTTAATTAGTAATTAATTTTTAATATAGGGTTATACATATGATAAATTCGACTATAAATATTAATTATAAAGATAAAAAGATTTCCTACATAATGTTATTTTATTTGTAATTTTTAGACTTTAAATAATTTAATTTATTTATGACACAATGATGATGAAGTTAATATCTTATTAATGAAATATTTATATAATTGATGTTATAAATACCCAAAAAAATATAATTTGAGACTTTTTATGAATTAAAAAAAATTTATAAGTTAATATTACATGTTAGTGTTGAGTTAATTAACTTTTTTAGAACTAATCATTCTGTTATAAGTTTTACAAAAATCAATTACCAAATAGTGTCAAAATTGACATAAAATAGTTTTTAAAATAAATATTATATTATTAATTGTTATTATATTCCTAAAAATATAAGGTACGGCCAAATGACTTAGATAAGGTTATATATATATATATAATAAACAACTTGGGGTTATTTTGGCTTGTTATAGTATGTTTATTAACCTTATAGTGTAAGAACACAAAAAGACCCGGTAAAAGTAAAATTATCTAACTTAAACTTAATACTAAATGATAAGGTTAAAATAGTAAACTAAACTTGTCCAAATTCTATTGGATGATAGGATTTCGACCCATCCCCACCTTATCTTCGAAATAACTCAATTTGGAGCTATTAAAAACCGAATTTGACTTTGTAATAAAATAATATTTTTAGTTATTCCAAAGGTTCCCCTCTCCTCCCTTATAAAAGGGCACTTCCTCCCTCTCTTCATCACACCACATTGAGCCTTCAAGCTCGGCCAACCTTGGCCAATTTCTTCTCTCCACTTCCCTAGAGACATCCTAGAGGTCTTGGTATTCTTCAAAGACAAATTTTAGTGCCCTAAGAGGAGGTATCAAAGAGGCGCTTCAAAGAAGAGGTAATGTCCGTTACCGATTCTTTCACCTTTATTTCTTCTTCCAGTTCTTCTTCTTAAGTTGTTTCATTATGAAGTAATAAAATCAGTATCACTAATATACTGATATGTTATTATAATTATTAAACAACCCTATTTCACCATCTATCCATCCTATGGAAAACGAAATCACCGCGCGTGCGTACGTACAGAATACCGTCTCCACGCCGTGGTGTAATCTATTTTCCACCACCACCTTACTTGGATGGGTATAATGGTGTAAATAATGACTATATATGATTATTTTAAATTTATATTGATTCTGAAATAGTATATATATACTCCAATACAATTCCAAAATCATGGGAACGATATCATCGCTCGTGCGTACGTACGGAATACCATCTCCACGATGTGATGCGACTCGTTCTATATGATTTTCATTGCATAATGATTATATAAATGAATTTTAATGAATTAATATGACATATATTACCCTAATACCATTCTGGAAATGAGGTATCTATAACCTAAAAATAAAAATAAGAATTTATTCGACAAAAAACGCATAAGAAAAAAAAGTAATAAACACCTGAATAACAAGTAATAATGAAATATTACCAATAAGAAGCAAAGAATATGACCATATATGATATAATAAAAATAAGTATGATTCTTGAATAAGTCAATAACATTATTTAAATCATTATACAGGAGGTTCGGACACTTACGAAGAAAATTGGACCTATGGTAAGGGAAAATATCACAATCTCATTTATTCTGAGATTGTTTATATGTTGGTATTTACTGGGGTGTATTTTATCATCCACATCCATGTTTCCTCGATATGTAATGTTGTTTCCATCAACCTACAATTGTTTAAATCCAATTTTACCCTTCTTTGAGTTTTTAGTAAAATATATAAATGGAATCTTTTGTCGTTTTTCGTACGAGGTATTTTTTGACTTTTCTGACAAAAGTACGAAAAGAATGTTTTTTTAACTTATATGGAACGAAAAGATTTTTACGGTTTTATAAAAGCCTTATTTTCATGAAGCTTCATTAAAAATATTTCATGACTATTTTCAAAAAAATCTCTTTATTTTAAAATTTCATGACGTTTTGTGAAAAGAAATTGATTTTGAAGAAGAAAGGATATTTTCCTCAAGAATTCATTTCAAGTGTTTTATCAAAACCATTTTCCATCTAAGATGAAATTATTTCATATGTGTATGTTTCAAGTGTAATGTCTCTATGATTTACATGGTTTCACTTTTCTTATTATGAAATTATATCCATTTATTTTATATGGATTATGTGATGATGGGATGATGTTTATGAAACCCATTTTATTCGTTGGGTTATTATGAATGATATATGTTTATTTTGTGGCACAAGTAAGAATGATTTAATTATGAGATGGGTGGGACCTATATCTCCCTCCAATGAATTGGGTAATGATTTTATATCTCATGATATAGACATGGATAGAACGGTAGGTTATACCGGTTCAGTGAAATAGGACTGAAACGAGGAGTGAACTCGGTTCAGAAAGGGACTTTGTCCACAAAGATAGTCTTCGCAATGAGTCTTGACTAATAAGAAATGATTCTCTATTATTATGTGTGTATTCCACAAAGTTTCATGTTTTATGTTATGATTATTGTGATTACATTTCACTACTATGATTTATCCCATGTTATGAAATTATGATCTCTTTTGTAGGTTAATATTTCCAAAAGATATGTTCTTATGAATATGATGTGATTGATATTTCTTTTGTTTACCCTTACTGAGCATTTGAGCTCACCCTTTTATGTTTTCTTTTCCCCAGGATATAAAGAAAGGATTTAGGTTTAAAAAAAAGAAGATCTTTATAGGAGATGTTGAAGATCTTTCAACACGATTAGAAGATTATATTCCGAGTTTCCAAAGACACTAAACTATTACGGTCCTTGTGTGTGTGTTTTTGTTATGTACTAATTATTCCGCAAAAGTAATCTAATTTCTATGTTCGTCAGGCTTAGGGTCTCTACAGTTGGTATCAGAGGAAAGGTTTAGTCAACCTTTGGAAACTAGGATGCGAGAACTTTAGTGAGATCCCTAGAGATATTTCTAAGGTATGTCTAGGGATGTCCCTAAGGTTAAGTATACGTATAGGTTATAGTCCTAGAATTGTGCTAACGATCTTATAATTTAACCTCAGATGTTAGATATTGAGGGTACTCCCCCTTTAGTTATGTTGTTTTCCCTAACATGATTTTTTCCTCTCACACTATTCTTTTTGGGTTTTATAAGATGGCTGAAACCCGAAGGAACTGTGTTGATCAATGCAATGGACAATGAAATGATTTTCCTCCTGAACAAACAAATGTTATGGGAGATGGAGTGAAAAATATTATTGCTATACTTACACAAGATATGAATCATTTTGGACTTCCAAATGATCAGAGAAGGGAACAATATTCTATTGATTCCTTCATGAGGCAACGTCCACCTTCTTTCAGTGGGTCTTCTGATCCACTTGTTGCTAAACAATGGATCAGTACCCCTGAAAAGATATTTTCAGTTCTTCAATGTTCTGAACATGATAAAGTCATCTTAGAAGTATATCGTTTGGAAGTTGAAGCTGATCAATGGTGGAATCTTATCAAGAATACGAGGCAAAGATATGAAATTGAGTCCATGGAAGGGGACAAGTTCAATAACTTATTTTTCAATAAGTACTTCCCACGTATTCTTCGAACAAAGATGGAGAAGGAGTTTCTTGAACTAAAGCAAAAGGATGATGAATCTGTTGGTATATACAAAGCGAATTTTACAAGGCTTGCAACGTATGCATCTGGATTTATCATCCAACCTGAAAGTAAAGTTGATCGATTCTTAAGTGGCTTAAAACCAAATCTTCGAAGGGCATTAGCTATAAGAGACTTCAATACCTATGAAGAAATTGTGTGTTGTGCTATCAAGGTAGAAATGGAAGTTGGTGTTACTTATCCATCTCATAGTTTTTACAAGAAACGAAAGATGGAGTTCAAGGAGAAATCTCAGAATAATGGTGAAAAGAAGATGAATGTTTCCTGATGCTCAAAGTGTGGAAAGAAGCATGGTGGAGATTGTCTTAAAGGGACAATTAAATTTTTCAAATTTGGAAAGGAAGGTCATCGGGCATTTGAATGCCTCAATGATGGGATGAATATGTCTAATGATGAAAACAAAGGAAGGGATACACAGAATGAACCTACTACACTTCAATGATTCAAGTGCAAGGAATTGGGGAATTATGCTAATAAATGTCCTAATCCAAGGGTTAGTGATGATCGACATGAGCAACCACTTAAGGCAAAGGACAAAGGGAAGTCACATGCAATCACCATTGGTGATGTTGAATATGAAAATGATGTTGTGGAATGATTAAGTGTTTATGTAATGGGATTCCAAAATAATGTTGTATATAGTATCGTGGAATATTGGAATATTTATGTATTGGTCTATTGTGGTTTTCAATAATTTTATGGTACCGGTAACCATGGAAAGCGATTGAGATATTTTTGGAAAAAAGAGGATATGTGCATAATGAAGGGATAAGGAAAAAATGAAATGTTTGAAAGTATTCATGAGCTCATGATTGATATAAGGACTAAGTGATATCGTGGTTTGAGTATATAGAACTTTGAGGATTTTGGTATGTGGAAAGTGTTAACTTTTAACTGCATTCATGTTTTCACTAAGGTTCATTGGGTATTCAAGAGAATACATGATTAAGGCCTTTTAATGTTTGGAATGTGACCAACAAGACATATCTTATGATATATGGCGATCAACGATGGTATTAAATCTCTGGTAATCGTTTTCACTATATTATGAGAGTGGACTGCAGTATTATGAATAAGCCTAAAGATGGGAATGGATTATGTTGGACATAAGTTTGTATTGTTTAACGATAGAAGTTTTATTTTCGATATTATTGATGGGATGTTATAGTAATGTAGTTTTAGAAAAAGGACAACCTGCAGGATGGGCGACAACCCATCACGTCGGACAAGGCTGTGGGAATCAAACCCAAAACCGAAGTGCGACTGGACTTTATCACCTACCACTAGCCTACAGGAAGTCCCTGTTTAGTAAAAACTAGTTTTATTATATTAAGCAGTATGATATATGAATTATAAGTCCATTTTAGGAACCATGTATGATTAATCTAACCATAGATGGACTTATGTATATTTGATAACTTTTACTAACCTTTTGTTTGAAACAGATGGAATGTCCCATCATTCTATCACATGATCTGTTAACACTTCACGAATAACAAATTCAACTTCATTTCATTAATAGATGAAGTGTAAATTGTTCAAAGCATGAAAAACAGTGAGATTGTACCAAAATCATGCATGTATTTCTTCTAATTCAAAATTATCAATTTTAGGGAAATGATATTGAAAACCAAAAATGTTGTCCTAGTGCTCTTATATCCGATGAATCAAATGGTACCTTAGATCATCACAAATTTATGGCTTTGTGATTGATGGCTTTTTCATATCCATGTTCTCTACCACTCTCCATCAGAACTTGATGGTTATATTTTTCTTCCATATCTATATTTTCACCTATGTTCTCCTACGTGGAAACCCAGTGATGAGTTAATTTGGGTAACCGTTACATTTTATACTTTAGTTTTTAAAGACAAGATTTGGTATTCCTTTTTACGATGTGGGTTTCTATTAAAGAAACTTTCAAGTAGTAAACCATTTATAACTCCGACGAATTTCGAGGGCGAAATTCATTTTAAGGGGGGTAGAATGTAACACCCCGAGATTTTATGAAAAATATTCTTTTTATTTTTATTGATGTCTTGTGTTGTACGATACACCAAAAGGAGCATGCACTACACACATCCCTGACTTGGCTTGCATTTCACGCAATCACGACCTTCCATGATAGCGTATGTAGTAAGCAATACCGAGTTTCACTAAACAAGATATTATTATAATATTATTATGAACTAGCCGTTATGAATAGTAATAACCACTTTTTGAAATTTTGTAAATTTTATTTTTCAAAATAGACTTCATTTTTGGATTCGGAATATCGAAATTAGCTTAGGGTGAAATTTTGGTACTTTTCTGATAACTTTCATATACTGATGAATAGTGAAAATTATTATATTTTTATTAAAAACAAATTTTTTAATCGAAATAATTAATAGTGATAAATTATTAATTTGAGTGGTTTTAAAGTATATTTAGAATATATTTTTACAATTTAATACAATGTTGGTCATTGGATGTAATTTCACATTTAAACCAGATATAAACAAGTGTTAATCTTTTGATAGTTATTATCTCTTAAAAACACGCTCTTTGTTTTGACGACGGGAATTAATTTTTAAATTAGTTAATGTCACTGATATGTTTTGAATTTGATAAACTAGACATCATTTTTTAATTCATAATATCAAATATAGATTAGGCATAATTTTTGATATTTTTCTGGAAACTTTCATTTTTTGATGAATAGTGAAACCACTAAGTGGTAGTTAAAAAACTGAATTTTTCATAAAACTTAATTTTACTACTTCTGTGAGTGGAATTTCAAAAATCCGAGAGACACGGTTAATATCAAGGACTAAAATGTGGTTCAATGAGATGAAAATAATTTTTGGTGAATAGTAACTTTTTACTTTTTTAACCACGGTTAAAAGTAAATAGGGTAATTAAGGGTAAAAATGATATTATTATTACCCTAACACATGTCCTAATTCTATTGGATAAGTGTAATTCGACCAAAAACAACCTTAGGAATAAAATATGACAATTTAAGCCCACTTGGTTTAGATTAGGACATTTATTATTAATTTATTTGAAGAGGGGTTAAAATAGTTAAAATCAAAGTTTAATAAGTAAATCATTTTTAATATAGGGTTATACATAAGATAAATTCGACTATAAATATTAATTAGAAATATAAAAAGATTTCCTATATAATTATATGTTATTTTTAATTTTTATACTTTAAATAAATTAATTTATTTATGACACAATGATGATGCAGTAAATATCTTATTAATGAAATATTTATATAATTGATGTTATAAATACCCAAATAAATGTAATTTGAGACTTTATATGAATTAAAAAAAATTTATATGTTAATATTACATGTTAGTGTTGAGGTAATTAACGTTTTTCGAACTAATCATTTTGTTATGATTTTTACAAAAATCAATTACCAAATAGTGTCAAAATTGACATAAAATAGTTTTTAAAACAAATATTATATTATTAATTGTTATTATATTCATAAAAATCTAAGGTTCGGCCAAATGACTTAGATAAGGTTATATATATTAATAATAAACAACTTGGGGTTTGTTTGGCTTGTTATAGTATGTTTATTAACTTTATAGTGTAAGAACACAAAAAGACACGGTAAAAGTAAAATTATCTAACTTAAAGTTAAAACTAAATGATAAGGTTAAAATAGTAAACTAAACTTATCCAAATTCTATTGGATTATATTATTTAGACCCATACCCACCTTAGCTTCAAAATAACTCAATTTTGAGCTATTAAAAACCGAATATTACTTTGTAATAAAATAATAATTTTAGTTATTCCAAAGGTGCCCCTCTCCTCCCTTATAAAAGGGCACTTCCTCCCTCTCTTCCTCACACCACATTGAGCCTTAAATCTCGGCCAACCCCTGCCAATTTCTTCTCTCCACTTCCCTAGAGACATCCTAGAGGTCCTGGTCTTCTTCAAAGACAAATTTTAGTGCCCTAAGAGGAGGTATCAAAGAGGCGCTTCAAAGAATAGGCAATGTCTATTACTGATTCTTTCACCTTTATTTCTTCTTCCACTTCTTCTTCTTAGGTTGTTTCATTATTAAGTAATAACATCAGTATCAATCATATAATGATATGTTATTATAAGTATGAAACAACCCTATTTCACCATCTATCCATCCTACGGAAAACGAAATCACCGCGTGTGCGTACGTACGGAATACCGTCTCCACGCCATGGTGTAATATATTTTCCACCACCACCTTACTTGGATGGGTATAATGGTGTAAATAATGACTATATATGATTATTGTAAAGTGATATTGATTCTTAAATAGTATATATATACTCTAATACAATTCCACAATCATGGGAATGATATCATCGCCCGTGCGTACGTACGGAATACCGTCTCCACGATGTGATGCGACTCGTTCTACATGATATTCATTGCATAATGATTATATAAATTAATTGAATGAATTAATATGATATATATTACCCTAATAGTATTCTGGAAATGTGGTGTCTATAACCTAAAAAGAAAAATAAGAATTTATTCGACAAAACACGCATAAGAACAAAAAGTAATTAACAACCGAATAACAAGTAATAATGAAATATTACCAATAAGAAGCTTAGAATATGACCATATATTATATCATAAAAATAAGTATGATTCTGGAATAATACAATTACATTATTTAAATCATTATATATGAGTTTCAGACACTTACGAAGCAAATTGGACCAAAGGTAAGGGAAAATATCACAATCTCATTTATTCTGAGATTGTTTATATGTTGGTATTTACTGGGGTGTATTTTATCATCCACATCCATGTTTTCTCGATATTTATTATTGTTTCAATCCACCTAAAATTTTTTAAATCCAATTTTACCCTTCGGTGAGTTTTTAGTAAAATATATAAAAGGAATCTTTTGTCGTTTTTCGTAAGAGGTATTTTTTGACTTTTCTGACAAAAGTACGAAAGGAATGTTTTTTTAACTTATACGGAATGAACGGATTTTTACGGTTTTATAAAGCCTTATTTTCATGAAGCTTACTCCAAAAGATTTCATGACTATTTTCAACAAAATCTCTTTCTTTTAAAATTTCATGACGTTTTGTGAAAAGAAATTTATTTTGAAGAAGAAAGGATATTTTCCTCAAGAATTCATTTCAAGTGTTTTATCAAAACCATTTTCCATCTAAGCTGAAATTATTTCATATGTGTATGATTCAAGTGTAATTTCTCTATGATTTAAATGGTTTCACTTTTCTTATTATGAAATGATATCCATTTATTTTATATGGATTATGTGATGATGGGATGATGTTTATGAAACCCATTTTATTCGTTGGGTTATTATGAATGATGTATGTTTATTTTGTGGCACAAGTAAGAATGATTTCATTATGAGATGGGTGGGACCTATATCTCCCTCCAATTCATTGGGTAAAGATTTTATAACTCATGAGATAGACATGGATGGAACGGTAGGTTATACCGATTCAGTGAAAAAGGACTGAAACGAGGAGTGAACTCGGTTCAGAAAGGGACTTTGTCCACAAAGATAGTCTCGACAATGAGTCTTGACTAATAAGAAATGATTCTCTTTGATTATGTGTGTATGACACAAAGTTTCATGTTTTATGTTATGATTATTGGGATTAAATTTCACTACTATGATTTATCCCATGTTATGAAATTATGATCTCTTTTGCAGGTTAAGATTTCCAAAAGATATGTTCTTATGAATATGATGTGATTGATATTTATTTTGTTTACCCTTACTGAGCATTTGAGCTCACCCTTTTATGTTTTCTTTTCCCCAGGATATAAAGAAAGGATTTAGGTTTAAAAAAAAGAAGATCTTTATGGGAGATGTTGAAGATCTTTCACCGCGATTAGAAGATTATATTCCGAGTTTCCAAAGACACTAAACTATTACGGTCCATATGCGTGTGTTTTTGTTATGTACTAAGTATTCCGCAAATGTAATCTAATGTCTATGAACGTATTGCTTAGGGTCTCTACAATATTTTAGAGTGGTATAAAAACCATGAGAATTTTTTTGTGAAGAAAATGAAAAATAATAAACTACTAAAATAAAAATACTTAATAAAATAAGATAAATATACCTTAAACATCAGGTTGACTTGAAATAAGAGTTGGGTTTATAGACCTAACCTAATCTTAATTATTGAACTATCACTGGTTAAAAGGGTTATGTGGCTTACTCATTAGGAACCACCAAGTGTGGGTTTCCCCTATAATCCCCAAAATGAAAATGTCTATAAGTGATATAGGAGGCTATATGGTACAAAAAATCATCACAATAGTTGAAAACACCCCTTGAGAATAATCATACCCATAATAGTGTAGAATATAGCCCACTTACTCCAAAATTATAGTATTCTTGAATAAGGCTTAGTGAGAGTGGTATATCAGTGGGCATTATCTCATTTGGTTCTTCATGATATTCATATCTGTAGGCCATTTCCCATATATCATTATCATATTCACCTTCATTATAGAAACCTAATTCAAGATTTCTATATGATATATAGGTTCAACCTCTTCTTATTGATCACGATCCTATATCATTTTTTGAGTAAGAAGCCCTACATTCTCTTATATCTCATGGATTTAAACCACCTGAACTAGGAATATGGTAGCCCATCTATAAATTTTTAATTGAATGATTGGATATAGTTCTTCTAATTAGGTTTCAACTCATTCTTAGATATCTTCAATTTCATTTATTTATTTCATTATTACATTCATAGTATTAGAATCAATCTTATTTTGTTCTAACTCTTCATGTGGGAGTTTACTCAACCTCAATATACTACTAAGCTATGATGGGTTCCCAACTCCTCCTTGGATTACATGTAACACACTGAGATTTTAAAAGAGTAAAATCATGTTCGATTGAGTATATGCCACGCAACACAAATATTATATAATAATGTAACACCAAGAAATTTTATGATATATTTATTTTTAAATAAATTCAATCTCTTTGATATTTTGTGATGCATACAACACCATATTAAATGAAATGTGATAATCTATTAAAATATTATTCTTTAAATGTGAAATTTATAACCTATCCATTAAGTTTGAAGGTATGAATGTGACTAATTAATAATGTAATTTATATGTTTTACCAAAATATAAATTTAATTTAATTGTTATATATTGATTAAAAATAAAATAAGAACAATTAAAAATAATAATAAATATTTTCTAAAAAACTATATTATTCTAAAACACGATTTAATTTCTCTTTTACCACATAATTTAAAATTAATTTTTACCAATTTAAGAAATTTAATTTTAACAACTTACTTTTGTTTTGAAATAAAAATATTAAAATTTACTTAAGGGGAAACATTGATATTTTTTAGAAAATGTTTTTTTATTAAATAATGAAAAATACAAATTTTTTCAAAACAATCAATTATTTATAAAAAATTAAGTAATTTAAAAGGAAAATTATGATCTGAATTTTTATTTAAATTAAAAAATTATTAATTTTTATATTTAAAATAGTTAATTACATTTGAATCACCTTTACACTATATTTTATTATAGGTTTACATTTCGGGTTTAGAAACACATTTTTTCTAAAAACTGTTTTAAAGAGAATAATGGGTCCCCATTTTAATAAATAAAAATAACCCACAATGAGGAATTATTAAATTTAAATGTATATATAAAAAATCTAAATTTTTATATTTAAATTCATATAATGAATATTTATATTAATACAGTCAATATATGACCATCTTTTCCTTGAAAAATGCATATTTGGAAAACTTATTTTTCATCACATATGTGGGAATAATTTTAAAATAAAATTTATCACGTATATTAATTTAATTTTAAAAAAATAATTCCATATTTTTTATTAAAATAATTAATATTATATAATAATTTCAAATTATGTTTTTACAATAATAAATAGTAAACCAGTAAAAATTAATTATTGTGATTATGGAAACAATGGGTTTACTGGGAGTTAAAATAAGAAGATAAGGGTTAAAAATGAATTAAAGTTTCAATAATCCCATTTCATAGCCATATTTCAACATTAAATCCTTTTTGGTTTGATAATGATTTATTTTTAGGATTTTAGAAAGATAACAATGTGGGCATCAATTTATCTTTTCATGAAATCCAATTGTGTCATCTCCCCCACTTATAAAAGGCCACCCACTGTCCTCTCGTATTAACAAGTAAAAAACCATTTGTATCGGAAAATAACTTGAAAAATATATTCCTTACGTACCTATCCACATACTATTTTCTTTAGTTTTATTAAGAAGACCTTCTAATAAAGATTTAGGTATAAACCTAGAGAGGCACTTTGAAGAAGAGGTAAAAAAATTAAACGTGTGTATTTGTTTTGATTCTTCTTCAAACTCCTTAAAGTAATATTATAATATTATAATATAATAAAAACATTAAAAAATATATAATTTAATTTTATTATGTTAATGGCCCAACCCATATCCATATCCACTTCCATCAAATGGGAAATGAAGTCGTCGATTGTGTGTGCGGAAGACTACCACCTCACGAATTGATGTAATTTTTTTCCATCATCACCTTTTAAATATGGATATAATGATGGATTTAAAATTATTATATTATACTCATATAACTATTACATCACATATTACTTCTTTCGTTCCATTCCATGTGGGATATGATAATGTTTCTCATTTGTACGGCGAACTACCTTCTCATGAAGTGTTGTGATTCATTTTTCACTTATGCTTTACATGGAAGATAATAAGGATAAATTTAAATAATTTATTGGATATTTATTACAAAAAATTACATATAGAAATAAAATATTACATATAACTTGTTACCTTGCAATCCTTTGGGAAAACAATATCATCGCTCGTGTGTACGTGTGGACTACCACCACCACATAGCGATGTAAAAAATTTTTCATTTTATTTTTACATGGATGGTCATAAGGATGAATTTCATTAATATAAATTATATAAATAAAATAATAATAATTCTAGAAATATTAATTAATATTTATTTTTCTTTCATTCCATCTGTTTAGAAAATGGAAACAACATTCATGCATACATACAACTTATTGTCTCCAAGAACGATGTAATCTATTTCTAATATCTAGATTTTAGAAATTACTTTAAATAAACTTATAAGGAATATATATGATATTTATATCATGTTTTTAATTCTGAATATTAGGTAACCATGATCAAATTAAGTTGACAAAAATTACCAAACCAAAAAATACATGAAAAAAATCAATTATCACATGATACTGTGATTTTAATAAACAATTGTTAATAAATGGGTTATAAAAGTCATTAAGTAAATAATATTTGGTATGAGATATATGAGTATGGATCATTAATATATTTATAATAAACTTATATTTATTATATAGATGGTTTGAACACATATGAAGGATGTTCTACCTATGGTAAGATATTTTTGTCTAAATTGTCTTTCTATGAGACATATGTCACGTTATGCACCAATATTCTTTTAGGAGGTGTATATAAAACCCATTTTACTTATAATATCATGAATTTATTTTTTATAATGATATTTTAGGATTAATTTAATTTCAATATTACATGGGTATTACAATTCAATGTTACTAAAGTGGTAGTAGTTTTAGGATACAATCTCATCGTTTTTCAGGATTGTTTTTGTTTATGCTCTGGATGATGATATTTTTATCCATGTATCTATAAACACATGATTTTTGTTATACTATGGTAATTTAATGAGAATAAGTTTTCCCTTAATTTTACTCTATTTATATACTAAAGATATAAGAATAATGTTTTAATGAAAAATTGTATTCAGTTCTCTCTTCGGTTGAAAATCCATTTTCTTACAAAACCATGTTTTCAAAAAAAATATTAATTTTTTTTAATATTACAAGAATTATTTATTAAAGAAAAAGTTACCCATGTTTTAATTTTTAATTTTTTTTGAAAGGAATATTCATGTCATTTTCCAATGAAGTCTTGTTTGGCTTTTACTGAAAATGTGGAAGGAATCTTTATTTTAACATGTACGACATGTACAAAATTTCCTACCATCATGAACTCTCAAGGATATATATATGAATTTAAATGTTTCAATTTTTATTTTCAAACAAAATGACTTTCAAAATATTTTATGGAACTTTCAGTTTTGAAATGTGATTTTCAAATTGGAAAGGTTATTTTCCCCAAGAATGTTTTAAATGATCTCATTATGGAATTGGTATTCATAAATGAAAAAAACCCTTATTATACTTATTAAACAATAGAGATATTTTGTAATGATACCATACTTATTATTTAAATGAATGTTTAATTATTAGTTTGGCTGGAAATGTACCAGTTTGTTACCATTCATATTACTCTGTATGGTTTATGATTATGTTTATTGATTGAGGTAATTGTTAACATTTCATATGATAGTTCACCAATAAAATTGTTTATGTTAATTATGTTTCATTACTATCATATGCGGAATTAATTGGATGTAGTAAGTGATATGCAGTCCCTGCGATAGCACCTCAATGCTTCAGTAGGCCTGATTAGACTAACTAGCTTGGGTTTTTAGCTCAGGCCTTACCCATTTATTTAAGATGTATTGGAACAAGGAATTGAGGGTGTGATTATGATGTAAATAATTATTAATTCCATCAATATGATATTATATATTAATGTTACACATGATTATTCAATTATTATCAATATCCATGGTTGCATTTCTAGCTCATGTGATTATTTATATTGCATTATTTGACTATAATTTATTGCTACTATATTATGATCATGTAATTGATTCAATAAGATTTTTATCAGTTATATAACTTTCAATATTTTTTATTCCTTATTTATTCATGATAGCTTCTAATTTAAAAATACCATTTTTGGGAATTAGATCTTACCTGTTTCCAAAGATTCTTTCCCTAGGATGCCAATATGACTATTATATTTGATATGCATGGTTATGCCAGAGGAAATAATGATGCACTTAAAGAAAATAATATTTTGTATTAAAAAAATTTCAATTTTAAGATGAAATTAAAGTATGTATCTATTTACCATGAATACAAAACTATTCAGTAATTTAGGATGGTATTCCTTATATTTTATCCTAACGTAATAATGTAACTACCAACTCTGGGAAAATGGGTTTAAGGTCTTTAAAATTGGTATCACTGTGAGTTTAGTAGAAACTTTGAGAACTAGTCTTAAGAAAACATAGATTATGGAATATAATCAAATCACTACAAGAAAAAGGCACTAACCCCACAAAGTTATACACAAATATTTTTAAATAGTTGTTATATCATGAATAAATTTATTCTATACACATAGTTTTAAATAAACTATGGGTATAGACACCCTATACCAATGGTTTTTAGTACACTTTCGGTATAAAGGGGTGAATATTTTCTCCCCACCCATAATCCCACCTTAATTATTCGGGCCACAACACCCCCTCCCCCACCCTCACCTGGTAGGTCACTTTACCTCCTCTCATGTTTCCCTCACCTAATGTTGCTCCTCCCCCTCCTCCTCTAGTCGACATGCATCCCCCACATCCTCCTCATCTGGATGATGCACATCCTACCACCACCTCTTCCTAGGGTTGAGCATCCCCTACTAGGTCGTGAATCCCCCTAGGTTTAGTAGTGTTTCCCTCACTGGACACACATCCCCTAGGTCGAGTGGTATTTCCCTCACGAAAGACTCATGCTTCTACTATTGGGTGTTTTTCTGATTCTGGTATTCATTGATAGTGAGTCCCAAGTCCTTTTTATATCATAGTTAATTGATTATTTTTTAGTTTGAGTTTTTTTATTTGATTTGTAACATTTCATATATTTTCATTTATCTTTGATATGTGATTAATTTTGGTTTTGTTCAAATTGGTTATATTTAACACAGTTTGATTTTGTTTACATGATTTGGTTATATTTAACACATTTTGGTTTAGTGTAAATGAGTTTAGGTTGATTTCTATTTTATAATTAGGGGAAAATTTTCTTATTTTTAAGAAAACATTCTATTCTAAATTTTGATTTATTGAGAACATGTTTTGTTATGTTTGGTCCCGTTGATCAATTAATAAAAGAGGGAGGGTATTGTTAATTTATTTCAGTTTTATAATTACCAAAATCATTGATTTTGTTTTAGTGTATCTTAGAATTGTTTTAATTTATTTTTTATAAATATATATTCCCCAATATATTCATGAGTTATTTATTCATTATTAATATTATTTTTATTTTGTTGTTCATTCTGTTTTGATGAATTGTTTCTAAGTATTGCATATTACATAGGATTCCTATTATGTATTTAAAATACTAGATATATGTAAAAATTTTTAGTATTAGATTTTCTATAATGATAAATATATTATCTATGATGAATATTTATCATATTTAGGTTTTTATATTTCTCTCCAAGGTCAAAAAGTTATGTATATTATTAATTTATTACTCATTGAATATATTTCTTATATACTGATTTTTTAGAAATGGAAAATATGTTATGAATTACTTGATCATGTTACATTTTATGTAGAATGTTTACATTACATGATCAACATATAAAAAATATGTTATGTATTCATAAGATTCTAGAATTTGGAGAATTCATAATACTATTCATTTTAGGTTAGAGAAAATAATATGAAATATCATCTTAGATTAAAGGGTCATGATGTGAACCTTTAGTTGCACTGTGAATTACTTGGATGTTAGTTCATCTAACAATGTGATATATAGAGTATTAGAATTTATGATTACAATATTATCAAAAATTACAATCTTGGAGATAAAAAGTTATAATAACTATATTTCTAGGAAGCCTGACTACGAAACATGATAGATTCTTAGACGCTCTTATAGAATTTATGATCATAAGATCACATGAAGAACAATTTATAAAAATTATTATAAGTATACAATAAGGAGAATATAGTACCAACTTATTAAGAAGATTAAATTAAATTTAAGAACACTATATGGAATAAATTCATGGGTTTTTAAAAATATGGACATAAGTAATCAGATAGTGAGAGACAAATAATTTATATTCTGGATATAGAAGTGAAGATATTTGGGAAACCTGAATTGTTTCATCCATTAATAATATGGATTTTAATGGAATTAAAGGATAGTATGTATCTAATTGTTTTACACCAATACTCAATGTTTGAAGTTTCTTATCTCTACACCAACAAAAAAATTTCATCTTTTTCTAGTTTATCTATTTTATCTATTCATTCTGTTGTCATTATCTATATTATATAGTTATTATCAAGTTGTTCTAATATCTCACCCATGATTGTTCTTCTAATAAATGAAAGTGACTCAGTGATTCTAACATAATCAAAAAAATTCATAGGTTCTTCCTTATCTCTAGAAAATGGTATGGGCTAGGCTAGGCATCCAGATGTAAAAGTGACAAGAGGTTTGGTTTTTACTTAGAGAAATATCAATGATGTTTGAAGTTGGTACATGGATGCATTGATCTAGGTTTAGAAATCACCTATCGGTTTAGAGTGAAATTTATTTCATCCCTGATTGGTGGTGTTTTCTAATAATCATACATTGTGTAATTTTTTTTTGATATATAGTAATTCATGAATTTTTTTTTAGTTTTGATGTTAATTTTTAGTGTTACATTTCACTATTCTGTTTTTATGTTCTAATAGATTTATTTTTTATAGTAAATATACCTTTTTTAAATTTTTATGCTATGATATATTTTATTTGATTATAAATTGTGTTCTCTAATGAAATTTTATTATCAAGTGGGATAAAAATTGAGTTTTATTTTATCTTAAATTCACTCCCTCTTAATGTCGTTGTTTAATTATCTATAATAGCAACAATTTGTTTTAGCGATTTCCCCGTTGATTTTTTTTCAAATATATTTGATATTATGGATTCATAACATTGGATTATTGAAGAGTAATGATCTTAGTGATTCACTATTGAACATTAAATATTATTGAGACCAAAATAATTATTAATGATTATTCTCATTGGTGTTAGTGGCATAAGAAATATATAATCATTAGACTACTTTCAGTTTCTAACAGTTAGACATTTACTATCATTGTTTTATTTATAATTATTTATAGAATATTAATTTTTATTATGATACTATATTTTCTAGAGAATTTCTAGAGAAATAAAGTATTTCCCTACAAACGGATGTTTCGTAGAAATGACTTATAAGAGGGCTAACAAATTCATGCTTTATGCACTTAAAGATGGGAAGAAGAAACTGGAAGATGGTGGTATTACAGAGGGAATCATGGATGAATTATACAAAGATAAATGTGGTTTTTTTATTCTTATAACTCAATTAAGTTTCCTGAAACACTTTTTGTGTTATTTTCAGGGTGATGATGTGGGGTAACATGATATTTTAATTTGAGGAGACTCCACATCTACAACAATCCATGACAATGAACTGCATCCCTCTATAAAGGCGACATTAAAAAAGAAGATAGAAAATATGAGTGACATTTTGGTGGTCTAATAAACCAAATACATTTTCAGGATTTGGCATTTTTATTGCCTCAGTTCATTCAAAAGGGGAGGATTTTTTGTAAATTATTACATGGTAGTACTTCTTATATATTTAATTTTGTATTATTAATCTAGTTTTAGTGAAACTTAAAATATACCATTCAAAACAATATCATGGATGGACCAATTTCATATGCATTAGAGCACCTTTGGTAACTACCAATTATGATTATGATGTTCATGTTGATGAATATGGTGAAGATGTATTCTGTAGAGTATTTGAATTATAGTAAACAATGCTTATCATATGTTAACTATTTTATAATCAGAATTGAATATAATTTTTATACTATGTTTCCATGAAAAGTTTGATCTGATAACCCATGCATGGTCATTTGAAGGATCTTTATAGGGATATTAAGATGTGTAAATGGGATATTGTTTTGGATGACCCCATAACCAATTATTTAGGCAACGAACCACAAGTTTCACTTTAGTTCCATGTTTTACTTCTGGAATTTACACCACTTCTCTTGGTGATTTGGAATTCTTTGTTTTATGGTTTTTAGGATTATATATATTATCCAGTGAAGGGTGTTTGCACAAATTTTTTTTTTCAAACAATGATATGGCTATTTCGAGAGTAATGTTTGATAATATTCACGATAACTGGCTTCCATCATCCATAAGCATTCTTACCATTGTAAAAATGTTGTCATTATAACAGTAAAATTATGTGTTTTATAAATGGTTGGGTTATTCTTTTTCATACATGTTATTTTTCTCAATATATTATATCACCCTAAAATTTATCTAAAAATAAAATTGTTATGGATGTCGTTATTTATAGGTTGGTGTTTAAACGTTAAGGGTGGAAATATTTCTAAAAAAATACAATGTATTCTTCTGGAAGGTGTACAATGATGAGATTCTATTGGTAGATGACTGATCCACCATTACTTCATATGGCCTATTAGAGTTGATAAACATGACCAAGGATGTTTCTGATTATCTATGGTATATAAAAAAATTAACGACATGTTTATTCCCCTTTTAACCCTTCACATTTATTTTTTCGGTACATTTAGTACGGAGAAAACGTGATGAGTTTAATTAGAAAGAAGTTGAAAATTGGTTTCTAATAATTTGGAATGCCTCATTTTCAATTTTATCCAGAATCAGAATTCCTTAATTTGGACCAAACTCTACTCCTGTCCCCCTTCATTTTTTCCTTTGACCAATCTCATTCCAAAGAAATCCTTAATGTTAATCTTGTTTGATTAAATTTTATAGTTACCCAGGGAAGTGGGAATAAATATATGGATGATCTTCTTATAAAAAATAATGGAATTTACATTGTTTGTGATTTCCATCCATTTCCAGTATTTTCAAATGACTTGTTACTTTTAATGACTAAATTTTAGTGAAATAGTTAGAAAGAAATCAAAAGAATGTGTTTGTGAAAGTAATATTCACTTCACAACATACTTCCAGTGTTGATATCAATTAATTTGAAGAGTTATTGAATGGAGTTGAATGTCCTACACTTATATTTGAGTCATGTGGTTGTGGTTTTCTTGTATTTGAAAATGTTCAGTTTTCATGTATGTATTGGAATTATTTCATTTCAAAAAATGTTGGTTGTGAATTATTATTATTTTCACTAAATTTGATATTTCCACTATGTAGAATCATCTTTAGGGAATGATAAAAATAAGTGATTCACATTTTTTAAGAATTTAAACCTTCATGTTGGAAAAAATATAATTTCATTTCTTAGTGTGACAATCAGACTACAAGTAAGGATAAATTTTATATGTGTTCCTTATTTTGTGTTTGTGGTTATATTTCCCTTGTTTTTTATTTTTTAACTTGGTTAGAGTTTTTTTGTTTTCATTTTATTAATGAGAAGAATATTTTCTAGTGAAATTTAATTTTCATTAATCTTTATTTATATTTATGACATTTTTTGGTGGAATGATTTTGATTTTTTTGGAGGTTCATGATCTAAGGAAAATTTTAATGATCAGTGATGGTGGAAGAGAGTTATGATTATTAGTGAGATTTAACTTTTTTTCAAAATTTAATCACTAGAATTTATTTTTGAGAATTTTTTAACCTAAAATTATTTTCTATAATGTAATAGTTTATTCTTATTATTGTATCAAAAATTGTGGCTAAAATATTCTGACTTGTGTTTGATAATAAAATGTTTATTTCATGAATTTTTAAAATGGAAAAAAATCACATCTCCTTTAAAAATTTTGATGTTGATTTTTTTACCTAAAAAGAGTTGTAAATCTATGAATATTTTAGTAATTTAAAATTGAAAATGATAAAGAAAATTAATGATAGAATTAAATTTTAGTAAATGGGGGACCGATGATGGACTTTTCAATTACATCTCTTTTCTCAATTCTATTGTATTTCAAGTTTTGTAATTCAAATTATTTGGTACCTAATGAGACATTATTAGATTGTAATATCCTATTTATAAGGATAATTGCAAACACATTTAACAAAAAATTGTATAAATCTATTAGATAAGATTAAAATTGTTCTTATGGTGTTAAGAGATACAGGGTTCATGAGAATTTAGATATTGATAAGGTATTTTTGAGGAGGAAATGAAATAATATGAAAATCATAAGTGGTGTGTGTTCATTTGGAATAATTTTCTTAGGAGAAATGAAATGGAGTGATGAGATATGGACTCTAAATACATCCCTTGTCATCTGAAGTCACAATATTCCCAAAATATTTTGATTCCTTGATTTAGTAGTTTAAGGGTAGGGTGTACTCATGATATTGAATTCATTGTTTATCTTGATTAAAGCTCCAAAATAATGGAATGAAACATGGTATTCGATTCTATTTCATTTTTTTTATTAATTACTTTTATTCCATTCCATCTAAAAATTACTAGCATTGGCTAAACCATTTTGATAGAGGAAAGTGAAAATGAGAGAATGGAACTATTGATTGGTGTTAAATAATATTTATTTCAAGGCTGATGTTCCATGAAATTTCAGAATAGGGGTAGCCATTTTGAGATGTGGAGTTTAGGCATCATGACTCCAGTTTTGTTGCATGGAATTGAAAAAAGAACTATAGATCCGTATTCACAGAAATGGAAATACCAGGTCTTGGTAGAAACTAGTTTTATAGGTTTTCCATTGTATCATTGATTTGATACATAACTAAATATTCTTCATGGAAGTTGGACTAAAATGAGATTCCATAAATCTATATTCTATAGATGGTTTTTTTAGTGGACTAGATGAAGGATTCTTTGAAAGTACATAAAATCTATCCACATACTTGGTATAATGTAAGTAGAGAAGATTAATGCGAAAAAACATTTCATGTTGCATTGGAAATCTCATGATACTTATATAATTGAAAAAAAACTTTTATGCTAAAATCAATGCACCTTACGGGGATGAACCATTGACATTGTACTTGGCTTGAATGGGGAAAGGTCAAGTATGGATTAATGGTCAAAGAATTTGAAGATATAACCTTGAAAGTTCAGCTAGGACTTATGATTAAAGAAAATTAAACTAAATATAATATTTCCATAGCTAATTAATTTAATTGAGCTGGTTTCTCCTTGATTTCCTTTTCTGTTGGTATCTTTTACCACTTTCTATAGTGATCCATCATGAAATTGTTTCTGTCATGACATTCCTCCTCTAACATTATTCATCTTTTTCATTAAAGTTTTTCAATAAATTAAATTAAGCCACAAGGTATCCATATTAATCCCTTTTATTTAATTATTTCTAGAATTTGAATTATCTATTTCACTATTAATTTGTGCTTTTTTATTTAATGAGTTTTACATATACAACCCTGAACAAATTGGATTTATGATAACTAGTTTTCCTCAAGGTATCCATATCCATACCTTTGAGTTTTTATGGGATTTCCCATAACTAGTTTTCCCATAACTGGTTTGGAATACGATCCATTTTAATCCTTTTTTGAATTATCCATTTCATATTTTTCATTGTTTTTAATTGGTTTGTATTTGCTTTGTATTTTTTTTCCATATTCAGCCCTTTGATCATTTTTTTCATTGTTGGTTTGTATTTTTTATAGGTGAAGGATCGTAGGAAGACACGATGGTTCTTTTTTTGGAGAATAATCCATACCCATGGTTCAATGAACCATGGTTATTATATCTTTTCCAAAAATCTATACCCACAGTTTATAAAACTATGGGTATAGCAATATACCTATGATTCACTAAAATTGTGGGTATATTATGTCTTATGTGATAATTGAATGCGTTATCATGACATGCCAAATTGAATATGATTTTATAGTTTATTTATAGTACAGGGAAGACCCTAGGTCATCTCTCAAGGAGAATTGATAGGTTTAGAGTATATGTTTTTAAAAATAGTACTAAAAATGGTGGTTGATTTTGAAAAAAAAAATTATGAAACTGAATTAATTTAATGAGTTTAATTGTTGAAGAAGAAGTATATTTTGAAAATATATGATAAGTACATGATAATTTCTACATTACTTCACTAATTTAAAAGTTCCTTATTCTTAATTGATTATTTGGGTTTTTTGTAATCATTTGGTTAAGGGCTAACCAAGATCTTGGGTTCCCACAACCCCTAAAATGATGAAAACTGGACTGAAACATAATATACCACTCATATATTCATGTTTCATCCCCTAATAATGAATTAAGGTTTTTCAAGGAACACTAAAATCTCAAATGTTTTGGGAAATAATATGAGTCTTATGTTGTCCAATCGGAAAAACACAAGTCACACACTTAAAATTTCACACTGATCAGTTATGAAATATATTTTTTCAATTAAATGCATCAAAAAAATTATAATAAATATAAAATAATAATTAAAAACCAATATATACGCCAAACCAATAAGTAATTATGTTCTACAACTCCTTCTTCAAGTGTGTAGCTCCCTCACAACGATCACCCATCACTTAGCTCGACATTGGGAGGAGGAAGCTAGGGTCGAATTACATCTTAATTATTGCTACACCTATGAGGCTAGAGATCTCTAAAACTTCTTTGATGGGGAAAGGGATCCCTTGGGACTCCAAAATGGAAGATCTCTGCTTCTGTTTTGAACTCTCAATTGATGATCCCAAGGTTCAATTTTATAGGTAATGTGGAAGGTGATTTTGGGTAAGAAGATTTCTTAAAACCACTTGTACCATGGTTTTTGGTGGGTAAAAGTCCTTATTTAACAATAAAGAAAACTAAAAACATGGTTCCCCACCAATAGAATATCTCAATTGAAAATTTGGATTCATATTTACACCTACAACTTCAGATATGGACAAATCACAATACACTACTTTTTACTTCATGTAGATTCGGTGCGCTTGACAAATCAGGTCTGTTGGGCCATTTAATGGTCGAATTGGGATTAGGTTCCTTCAGATTAAATGTAGAAAAATAAATTTTGGAATATATCAAAAACTTTTAGCCTATTTATATGCACTTTATAGTAATAGTGTTTGGTTTAATGCATTTGGGTTCTTGGATCCTGCATAGTTTAGCCCATTTTTCTTCGACATCATCATGGGCCCTAAAAATCAACTCCACCTAAAATTTAATTATAAAAAACAAGTAACATTGAAATTTTTAATGGTGATAAACACAAAAATAATTTAATCAAAAATGAAGTGAAATTTGTTATTATATTTGTAATTTACAAAACAATTTTAGTTTAATACTATGGTGTATGGGTGAAAATTAAACAGTTAATCGCAGTGCGATCACACCCTCAATCCTAAACATTTTTACTCTTGTGAAAATTCATATTTACAAAAATAATGAATGTAGATATCTAAAACTTCATAAAGATTTAACATTCAAGGAAAT
Source organism: Viscum album (assembly GCA_963277665.1). NCBI lineage: Eukaryota > Viridiplantae > Streptophyta > Magnoliopsida > Santalales > Viscaceae > Viscum > Viscum album. Next base: position 1,653,909,010 of record OY728122.1, on the reverse strand, counting down.
TTTAATTCTTGATAGAAATGTGATCAATGAAAAAATCACACTAAGAAGTTATCCTCAGTGAGAATGGAAAAAACATCTCAAAAATTATATCAGAATAGGATCCCAAGAGATACATGATACCAATCAAATAAAATAATTCAAAAGTTAATCAAGTCATTAATTTTCTACGTGTGTGTGTGAAAAATATTTCATGTAATTATTTCAACGTTCTATCAAGTAAATATAAGTTATTTTAAAAAATTTCTACCTATATGATCCTTTCCACCTATCCTACCCCACATCCTTTGCAATCAAATTTCAAGACCCACTCACTTAAGAATTCTTATAAGTAAAAACCATAAGATCAAAACCTAGATATCTCCATTTATTATTCATTTCATCACGCCTATCATTTATTATTATTATTTTCAAATGTTACACTTGGAAAAAATCCCAACCTCTTCTCTTAACCCATGTATGATCTCATCAAGACACTTATTATAATAGTTAAAAATGATCAAATGTCGAGAAAGGGTGGTTTTTTAACTTTCCAAGACACAAACCACTTTTTTTTTGTTTTTTAGGGTGTACAACAGTCAGATAAAAGGTACACATGCATATTTTTATCTTTTACAGTGATAAAATAGAATGGATAAAGAATGAAAATATGGAAAAATTATTTGTGAAGGTAGATAAAAATTAACCTAACTTATATTTTCCTTCCATTAAGTAATAAATTTTCACACTTCATGGTTGGGTACAAAAATATGTGGAGAGATTAAGTGAAACAATTTTCCCTTAAACTATTCACATAAAGGGTACCATTATGCTAAATGGTTTCAAAATGATAAAACCATTTATATCATTGACAAACAACCAATTTTCAAGAGAAATTCACACCATAGTTTTGAATTCCTACTGAAATACACATTTCATCATAATTTATTTTGAATGTAAAAACAATTTAAAAAAGGGAAATTCCTCATGCATTTTCAATAAATTCCATGATTAAGAAGGCATAATTTTCCATGATAAAGGGGAAATAAAAATTAAATTTCTGGGAAAAATGTAAGGGGGTATCATGTGACAATACAAACTTGTAAGTCCAAAAGAGAAAAATAAGAAAGATGATGAAAATTCGTAAGTAAACCGAGAATATACCCATCCACCCACACCTATAGTGTGTAGTTTCCTCACTACAATAAATGATATTGTGGGATGGAAGGATAAAACCTATTGAGTGTTATTGGTGTTATTCTTCTTTAACTTGGAGGTCCTCTATCAGGGACTCCAGAAGGGCTTCGTGGAAGTGCTTTAATCACTTCCATTAGTAGTGATGGTTTTCTTGGTTTCGTCATTTTGAACCTGAACAAAACCAATTTTAGATACATTAGTAACCATGTATGGTCCAAAAAATGGGAACGAAGCTTACCTGGATGCAAATTCAGCCTTGCATTATAGATAGGACCTTCAATCCAATATGGAAATGACAATAAAGGATAAGATGGTATTGGGCATCCTTAGTTTTCTCCTTATAAATTTGATAGTTCTCATATGAATCTACTATAATTTCCCCCATCTCCAGAATCTAGAACATCATTTGATCACCTACAACAGAAAGATTAGGATTGTGTTGTTTGATGGCCCAGTAATCTCGATTCCCAATCTCAACAGGTAGGTGAAAATTCTTTCCAAACACAAGGCAATAGGGTGACATTCCATTTGGAGTTTTAAGGGCAGTACGGTAATCCCATAATGAATCATTGAGTTTAATCCTCCATTATTTTTATTAGGTTGAATTGTTTTTTCAAGAATCTTTTTTACCTCCCTATTTGATAGCTCAGCATGACCATTGGTTTATGGGTAATATGAAATAGACACTCTATTCCCAACCCTATACTGACATAAATGAGATTGCATTGTTTGATTGAAAAAAATGATAACCCTGGTCACTGATGATGAACCTAGGTAATCCAAACCTATAAAAGATTTTGGTTCTCAAAAATTCCACAACATCCTTAGAATCATCAATCCTTGTAGCTCGTGCATCTACCCATTTTGGAACATAATTCACTTCTTGAATATTGTATAGGTTCCCAAACAAATTGGGGAATGGTGCTATAATTTCAACACCCCAAACACTAAAAATGTCATGGAAGAGAAAGGGTTGTTGTGTTTATTTATCATAGATGCATTCCCCATTATTTGAAAGTGAGGTGAAAATTTACATAAATCAAGGAAATCTTGAAAATGTGTTGGCCAAAAGAGACCATAATAAGGGACCTTACAAGGATTCCATTAGGGGCCAAAGTGGAACGCACAAGAAAGAGTGTCAAAGAATGTAAGGATTGACTGAGACTCACTATCGAGAGCACAATGCCTTAGTACTTTAATACTACATGTGCACCAAATTAAGTGGTCATCCTGAATGTACCAACAAGACTCATGCTTAAGATGGTTAGCCTAATTTTTATTGAATTTAGAACGAATGTAAGATGGTACCAAATAATTTAAAATTTTAGTATATCAAGGAATAGAATCTTTCACTTGGTACAATTGATCTTTTGGAAACATATCATTTATGGAAATACAGGGTGATGATTCAATGTATGAGGATGGGTGGATCCTACAGATAGGGTTAGCAAACACATTCTATGCTCCTTTTTATCTCTAATTTCAAAATTGAATTACTTAAATAGGATCATCTAGTGTAGGAGACATGGTTTGGATTTCGGTTTCTTAAGGAGATACTAGAGGGATTCATGGTATGAGAACACAACGACTTTGGAACCAAAATGATACGACATGAATTTATCCAAGGAAACCACAATGGCATGAAATATTTTTTAGTTGTGGTGTAGTTTTCTTGGGAAGGGTCCAGTGTATGTGAGGCCTAGGCAATGACATGTGGAGCATAATTGACCCTTTCTGATAAGTCTACCCCAAATGTATAGTTAGAGGCATCACACATGTGATCGAATGGTAAATCCCACCAAGGTGTTTGGATTACCGAGGGTGATGTGACACTCCATTTTAACTTATTAAAATATTACCCAAATTATTTATAAAAAAATTAATTTTCTTGTTGGAGAAATTAGGATAAGGGGAGAATAATTTTAATAAATTCACAAATGAAATGATGGTAAAATTCAGCATGACCTAGGAAAGACCACACATCTCGAAAATGTTTATGGAATTGTAAGGAAGAAATGAAATACACAATTGATTTATCAATATGGATACCATCCCCAAAAATGATCTATCCAAATACTATACCTTGTCACACCAGGAAAATGAATTTCTCATAATTTAATACAAGATTATTTTCAACACAGCGATATAGGACTAAACCAAGACTAATGAAACATTATTCAAAATAGGAGCCATAAATAGTGAAATAATCCATGAATACTTTTAGGAAATTCTACAGGTAATCCAAAAAAATAATTACCATGAATCACTGGAAAGTACCTGGAGTATTGAACAGACCAAATGGAATCCTCTTATATGAAAATGTTATAAAGAGGAAAGTAAAGGTTTCCTTTTCCTAATAGTTGGGGGAAATATGGATATTAAATTATCCAAACTACCCATCAAGAAAATAGTAACAGTACTTCCCTACTAGCTTAACTAGATTTTGGTCAAAGAATGGAAATGTGAAATGGTCCTTACTAGTGTTTTGGTTTAGTAAATGATAGTATATATATATACACAAACCAAGTATTCTTCACACGAGTTAGAACCAATTCATTATTTTCATTTATAATTAATGTTAGACCTATTTTGTTTAGGAATCACATGTATTGGACTGACCCATTGGTTTTCAGATATGGGGTAAATAATTCCACCAGCGAATAATTTTTTTATCTCCTTTTTAACCACATCTAATAAGTTTAGTTTCAGTCATATTTGTGCTGGCCTCACTTCTTTAGCCTCATCATTTTACAATATATGATGTGTGAAAATTGTTGGTCTAATTCTAGTAATGTCAGAATGTATCCATCCCAAATATTGTTTATACTCCCGAAAAAGTTCAATAAGTCACAATTCATTCTATGGAGGGAGTGAACTAGTAATGATGATATGAATCTTGTTTCCATTCTCAAGATAGTGATATTTTAAATCTTGAGGCATTTGTTTTAGTTCCAGTTTAGGGGGGGTTTGGATTTATCAGAGTGTGTGTGAATGTGAGAGGTAACTATCTCATATAACTTCTCAATGGTATCATCCTCAGATAAGGAATGTGCTTTTACAAGATTAAAAGTATCATCTATGGTCATGTGATCCTCAGTTTTATAAAAATCATCCATTAATAAACATGCAATACACTTTTCTAGACTGATACAACATTCAATGCATGATTCATTTCCTAACATTTCAATCAATAATGAAAACTCATAAAGGGGATTTGGGGAATGAAGATAATATTTTTCAAGGGAAGGGAGTAAATCAATAGAGTTTATAGAGAGAGAGGAATGTTATTCTAATAGGTTCTTCATGGAATCAAGGATGTTGAAGAGGAAAATGTAACCACCAAAATCCATAGATAATGTCCATTGTGTATATTAATTATGGTTTGTAATTTTTCTGGAATGTTATCCCAAATATAAAAGGGTCATGTCCATTCATCCTATCATCTTCTATTTTATACACATAAAAATAAGTAGTAAAAAGTAAATTATTTACCCTCATAAGAACATCCACTAACACACCATAGGGGTGTGTGGTACTCTGGTTTTCAAGTTCAACAACCATTCCTATGGTCTTCAATTCCTCATCCCACAATGAAGAGTAAATGGAGTGAGGAATAAAATTTTTAGAGGAAACTAAATCAAGCATAACATTGGAAAAGGAATACTACCCTATGTTGCATGAAATTGAGAATATTTGAGGATCATTTCATTTGGTGGGATGTGATGGATATATCAATGCTAGGACATTCCTCCCCGATATTACCTTCTCATTACCTTGATGTCCCCTTCGGTGTGTACACATCTCCTTCAGAAACGTTATGTATCATAGAATTTTCTTCACAACATCAATCAAAGGAATTCTAACCTATACTTTTTTAATGTTTATAATATTTTATTATCATGTTTAGTTTCCTTTTGTTTTTTTGGTTGGGTGTCCCTTTGGGGATATGGAAGCGGAATGGTTGGGCTAGGTGACTCATCAACAGAGACACACTTTCCTTGGGAAGGGATTCTCTTAGGAGATGGTTTTTCAATATTTAGACAAATTACAACAGTTGGGATGATGTTTTCCTTAGAATGGGATGTCTCTAATTGAAGATACATTTGGGTTTTTTTCATTTGTTCCACTCTTAGGGAATATAGAACTAGCATTCCCCTTATTCCAAGGGTTAACTACTATTTAAGAGGTTAGTTTACCTGACCCATTACATTGAATTTCCACCCATAGAGTAAGTGAGTTGGTCTAATCTGGTTTTTAGGTCTTGGATGGATTTTTGGGTAGTTTCTTGGAATTGGATATTATTGGTATCCATTTGTTTCTTCATATCTTCTGGGATAGGTTCAGGTTTTTCAGGGGTGGTTGGAAAGGCCTTTGTGTTGGTTGGGTATTTTTGTGTGGTGGTGGTTGACTACTCTACCCAGGTTGGTTCCATTGTTTTTGGGGTTGGTTTGAATACATACCTTACCTATAGGCTTGGTTGTCTTTCCACCGAGGTTGGATGGTTAGTATGGTTCTTCCCTAAAGGGTTGGTTATAGGGGCAGCCTGGAAATATTAACTCACAACTCTAAAAAGTTTCTATTGGTTAGGGAATTGGTAAGAGTAGTGGGTGTCATAAGAATATATACCACAATGTATGGGAGGAGGATATTAGGATTTCCCTTAATAAATAGAAAGTTGTCTAATAAGGATACTTACCTATTTAAACTTCATGTTCATCTGCATCTAGAATTCAGTACGTTTCACCTCATGGACACATAGAATGGGTAAACTAAACATTGAACCTTATTGTTGAGTGTTTTGTTCCATGTTCTCAATCAGTTTCCTTGTGGAAATTGGATTTTTATCAACTAGTGCACCACCTAAACCTGCATCGAACATATTTCAATCAATAGGAATTAAACCTTCATATAAATACCAAATAAAAATTTGATCACTTATTTGGTGGTGGGGAAAACATGAACATAACCTCTAAAATGTCTCCCAACATTCGTGACGTGTTCCCCTTATGACTATCTTATCCCGAAAATTTATTTCCTTATTATAGCAGTTTGAGAGGCTAGGAAATATTTCTCGAGAAAAAGGCGTTTCAGGTCCACCCAACCTCCAATTAGTGAATTAACATAATAAAAAGAATATTTCATACTGTCTTATAATGAAAATGGGAAATATTTGAGATTTAATTATTTTTCATCCACATTAGAAGGTTTTAATGTCAAACTCATATTATGAAATTCTTTTAAATTCTTGTGCAGATCTTCTCTAGCGAGTCTATGAAATCTTGTAAATAATTGAATTAGACCAGATTTTAGTTCAAAATTACTTGCCTCTCCTAGTATCTGAATATATGTGAGTTGGATATCAGCATAAGGTGATGTTATTTCTTTTAATGTTTCGTTATTTTTAGACAATTTATTCTAGTTTATTCCTGTTTTTATGTTGGTTCCAAATGATGAAGAAGAAGGATAAAGAAGAGTGTCGATGTTTTGTGTTTCCTCCTTCAAATGGTTCTCCTATGCATCTTTATGTCACTGATGAAGTATCCTCTCTAGTTCGGGATCAAAAGGTTGTAAATATCATAGAGAAGAATTTTTTGTGCACAAAAACTACACAATAGTGAAATCATAACACAAAAATTATATGTAATGTTTTAAGATAAAACAAATAAATTTTGATAATATTTTAAAAAACTTATCAAAAACTTGAAGTAAAAACCAATGTTCACCCTGGTAACAATGGAAAAATTTGATTGTGTTTTCATGAAATTTCAAATTGATTATAATTTTAAGGTTGATTTATTTTATAGGGAATATCCTAGGTTTTTCCTCAAGGACCATTGATATGTTTAGAGTATGCATTTTTAATAAAAAGTACAAAAGGGGGGTGGGTGATTTTGAAAACAATTTTATGAAACTATATTAATTTAAAGAGTTTAATATTTGAGAAAGAAGTAGATTTTGAAAATATATGATAATTATGTGATAATTTCTATGTTACTACACAACCTGAAATGTTCCTTGTTCTTAATGGATTATTAGGTTTTTCGTGTAATCCTTTGATTGAGGGTTAACCAATATCTTGGGTATCAACAAACCCTCAAACGATGAAAATAGGACTAAAACATGATATAAAAATCGTATAGTCAAGTTAAATCCCCTAATAATGAATTCGGATTTTTCAAGGAACACAAAAATCTAAAATGTTTGGGAAAGAAGAGGAGTCTTTATCGTCCAATCAGAAAAAACAAGTCACACACATAAAACTGCACATCAATCAGTTATAAAATAAAAAGTGTTTGAATTAAATTAACAAAAAAAGATAAAATAAATATAAAATAAAAATAAAATACCAAAATATACACCAAACCAATAGATAATTATTTTCTATAAATCCATCTTCAAGTGTGTGGTTCCCTCACAATGATCACCCACCGCTTAACTGGACATCAGGTGCGTGAGGAAGCTCTGGTGGAACTCCTTCTCCATTATTGATCCCCCTATGAGGACAAGGGCCTCCAGAAAATCATGGATGAGGTGACTGATACCTTGGTACCCCAAAATGGAAAATCTTTTCTTGTTTTTTTAACTTTCAAATGAGGATCCCAAGGTTCTATTTTATAGGAAAAGTGGAAGGTGGTTTTGGGCACACCCATTTCTTAAAACCACTTTGACCATGGTTTTAGGTTGGTAAAACAACTTATATCTATTTATATAAATATAAAAATAATTTTCCCCACCTATGGACTATCTCAAACGGAATTTTTACTTCATTTGGACATCTACAACTCGATATATGGACAGACCACAACACACCACTTTTGACTTCATGCAGATTCTGTGTTTGGGATAGATCAGGTTAGTTGGGTCACATAATGGGAGAATGTTTCATAGATTTATTCATATGAAATGTATCCCATTAATATTTGGACCAGATAACAAAATCCCAGCCCATTAGGATGCACAGTTTATCAAAATTGGGTGTTTTAGTCCATTGTTGTGCTTGGATCTGGCACAATTTGGCCCATTTTTCATGGACATCATCACGGGCCCTCCAAATCACCTCCACCTACAATGTAATTATAAAAAAGTAATATTTAACTTTTTAACAGTGATAAAAACAAAATAATTGATTCAAATATGAAGTGAAATTTATTATTATATTTTTAATTTACGATAAAAATTCAGTTTAATTCAATGGTGTAAGGGTGAAAATTAAATAGTGAATCGTGGTGCAATCAATAATTTATACCAACTATTTTATAAATTGTGGGTACAGATATATACATATGGAATTACTAGAACCATGTATATTATTAAAATATCCAGTGATATACCGACGATTTCTATTGAACCATGGGTATAGCTCTATACCGATGCCTTGGTAGCCCACAGTTTATGGAACCATGGGTATAGCCCATACCCACGGTTATAGGGGCCATACAAACAGTTCCAAACCATGGGTATATATTAGTTTTATAATAGTGTATGATATAAGTTAAGTATAAGTATATAATAACACCCTAAATTTTTGGTGAGGAAAAGATTATACGGTTTTTCCTATCAATACATACTTGTCTGGATACTACAAGTGGACATGGTTTTGGAACAGATTCACCTAAGGGTAGTAACCAAGAAAATGGAACATCGAGATCAACCTGATTGTCACCTAGTACAGAAAAATGAACCTTTCTACTCACCTAGTTTGACACTCTTATGGGATATGGTTTGGATAATTCAAAATTTATTTATAAAACGTTATGAAGGATTTGAATTGATGATGAAAATGAATGACCAAGGTTAAAACTAAGGTGTCTTTGATTGAAAAGAATGTACCATGATTTAGAGATACTGTAAATGATTGTATGGTTTTCCAACTATGATTATTGTTGGTCACACTAGATTTTTTGGTTATAGTATATATCTAAAACATGAAGGAATCATGTTAACATTGAATATAAAGGAAAATGTGGTGACTATGGAAAACCAAATGGGATGATGACTAGAGTGGAAGATATTATGATTATTCCTAATCAGTTATCATGAAACATGATTAACAACACATACCTTAACCAAATATCAGACTCGCAAAATAACAGAAGGATGGAGTTTGCTAAGATCTTGAGTAATGGAGAACATGGTGGAATGGAGGATCAATACCCTTCATGTCAGAAACATGGAATCTTACACCCAAGAAAGTGTCTCAAATGAGTGGTAAAATATTTTATGTGTGTAAAATAAGGGTATCAAGTAATGAATTGTTGAGGAAAAATGAATATTTGGATGAAAGGAAATAAATTTCATCAGAGGGATACATTTATAGTTCATTGTCTTAAATGTGGGGAACTAGGGTATTATTCGACTCAATTACCTCTTCTAAAGGATAAACCTTGGACCAAGGAGGGGCCTATGTTGAATTATAAGAGATGAATATTTTTATATTGATATTCGAGAATTAAATTCTAGAATAATTTTTATCAATTCTATTTTGGTTAAAAAATCAGAAAATATCTAATGATTTTATTGAAATTCAGAAGTATATATGTCTTCATTAACAAAAGAGTTAGGGTTACCATCATTGGCTTATCAATTTACACTTGATTATAAGTTCAAATTATTAAACAACCCTTTTTAAGTATTATGAGATGAGGGTTTACCAAGATTAATGATATTTTGGGAGACATTTATTGAAATACAACCCATTGTTTTAGTATATGTTTTTGAGAAAAAATTATTTAAAGAATAATTCATTTAGATTTTGTTGGAATAAGTTTAAAGGTATGGGTAGAAATTAGGGTTTAAATTATATTTAATGTGGAGGTAATTATGGGTCATTACACTTTGGGAGCATTATAAAAATTATATTAATATAGTTTTAGAAAAAGAACAACCACTATTTCAGGTGACAATCCATCACATACAATGAGGCCATGAGGCATGAACCCACAACTGAAGGGTTACATGGGTGTTATGCCTACCACTTTCCAACATTATGTTTTTGTTAATATGACATTGTATTTACATAAATTTTTTTATGGTTAAATATTTATGGAATGGATTATGTTGAACTTTGGATGTTACTTTTGTGGTTTAGATACTAATGTATTATATTAGATAACTTATTCCAACCAAATTGGTTTTGGAAAATATTTCAACCAAGACAAAAAAATGATTCTCTATTTTATGGATCTTATAATCCATTTAAAGAGAATATTAGTTCTTTATGTATTAAAAAATAATTTTTTGATATTCAATTCATGGAGTAATAGAGGAAGTGGAAATTGGTTGAAGAAAACCCACACGATTAAAATTTACTTATAAAATAGACATATATCATGTAAGTATATTACATAATATTCATAGATAGTAAAATAAATCGTCATATATAGGAAAAGGATCTTGAATCAAAAATGTTATCATATTAACTTGATATTAGATGAATCAAATGGACATTCAAATCATCATAGAATTATGGTTTTTAGGACATTATCTTTCCATTTATAATTCACTTTATTGTAAAAAACTATCTCTATCAATCACTATAATTATTTATTCTTTTTACCATGTCCATATGTTCACTTCACATAGATGTTCTACTACTTGAAAACCTAGTTATGTGTTATTTTAGATTACCTTTATAAATCCCATTATTTATTATCAAGGGGATGTTTTATTGACCATATTTTAATTTTGGGATTTATATAAAGGTATTTTTATATTTATAACCCTTTATTATTTACTTCATGATTAAATTTCAATGATGCAATTTATTTAATTGGGGTACAATGTTACACCCAGATATTTTAGAAATAAAAATCATGTTCGATAGTGTATATGACGCGAATCACAAAGATTTGTAGAGAATTTAACACCCTGAGACTTTACTTTATATAACTTTATTAATAAATTCAATCTATTATATTTCTAGCGATGCACACAACATCGGGTTTAATTGAATCATGATATACTATTAAAATATTATTATTTAAACATGACATTTGTAACCTAACCATTAATTTGGAATGTATCAATATGAATAAATAAATTTTCAAAATTATATGTCTTATAAATTAATAAGACAATTTAATGGTTATATATAGATTATAAATAAACTATGAACCGTTTGAAAGAAATGAAATGCTTTCTAAAAATCTGTATTTTTCTAAAATATGGTTTAGTCATGCTTTGGGCACATAGTATAAAAATATTTTTTTACAAATTTTACATAATTTATTTTAAAAAATTAAATTTATTTTCTAATTCAACATACCAAAATTTAATTTGTGTGATTTTATTGGTTTTTTTCAGAAACAATTGATTTTTCAGTGAATAGTAAAAAATACTGATTTCTGTAAAACTGACATTTCATCAAAATAAATTAAGTAATTTAAAATTATATTATTATTTGAATTTTATTTCAGTAAAATTAATCATTATATTTTATATTTAATCCAATTATTTACATTTGAATCACCTTTATACTATATTTTAGTATATGTTTATTTTTTGGGTTTAAAAACATATTTTACTGAAAACTGTTTTAAAGTGAATATTATTTCCCCATTTTAATTAATAAGAACTACCCTAATTAAGAATGTTTTAAATGAAATATATAGATTATAAATATAAATATATTATTATAAATTCATATAATGACTATTTTATTCAAATAGTTAATATATGATCATCTTTTCCCTAAAAAATAAATTCCCTGAAAACTGATTTTTGTTTCATTTGAAAGATTAATTTTAAATTAAATTATATCACATATGTGAATTGAATTTTTAAAAAATGGATTAAATATTTTGAATAATTATATTAAATATTTAATAATAATTTAAACTTAGTCTTTGACCATAGTTAATAGTAAAAATTAATTACAATGGTAAAAGTAAAAATGGGTTTACCGGGGGTTAAACTAAGAATATAGAGGTTAAAAATGATATAAAATTTTTAAAAACCAATTTAGCGGTCGTAGTTAGCCCTTATCACTTATATGGTTTGATTATTAACATTTTTGAAGTTTTGTTTCCTGATAAAAATGTGTTTATCACTTTATAATTATAAAAATTCCATGTGTGTCATCTCCCTCACTTATAAATGGCCACCCCTCTCATCTTCTCTTCACACATCCAAAAACACTAGATTCATCCAATAACTACCCAAATATATTCCTCAATTACCTCTAAAAATCCTTGAGTCCTTATGTATAACGACTCGAATCCGGAGCCCCTCCACTGGTTCCCCACACCTGGTTTTCCACAAGACCTCAAGTGCATTTCGCCAAATGTCAGAGGCTGCCGACTAGCAGCGAGGGCCTTGGTGAGTCAATGGGGAATCTATGCCCTCATTCGGTAAAGTATACAATGGAAGAACAACCAAACACAATAGCAGAAACAATGAACATCATACACAACTGAACTGAACATTAGAAGCAATGGATAAAATAATAATGATGCAACATGGTACATATGTCTATGGAAAGCAGCAAACAAACCAACATGCTGAAGTACAACTGAAAAACAAAGTGAAAAGGAAAAAAAGATAAGATCCTTAGCCTCGCGAGCCCGGCTCGGTCCCATGCTCTCCAGCTCTAGTGCAATCAAGAACCTGAAGTAGAAGGGAGCTTTCCCTTATCTATAACTACAGCAATATAGTCTTCTTGGGCCCAAAAGCATGGCCCAAACAGGGTGTGAGATACAATCTCAGTAGGAAATCACCTAAAGATTTATGCCTAACAGTCAATGAATACAAGTCAAGTAAAATTTCATAAAGCAGTAAACAGTAATGCACACAACAACTACAATCCACAGTTCTAACAAATAACTACACAAGTAAGCAACCATCAACAGGAAGAAAATAGGTAACCCTCTGGTTAGCTCTCTCAGCCTAACCCTTATGGTTCAACCCAAGTACTAGCAACCCTCTAGGAGGCACACACAGTCTCACACCTATGGTTCATCTATGAAATTAATAGACTCTATGAGGAAGCACTCACCGTCAATTCCCCCTATAGTATCGTATTGTACTAATGGCTCTTTGGGGAAGCACTAAACGTCTCATTCCCCCTGTGGTCCGCGTCAAAGAACTGCAGAATCTATGAGGAATCACTCATCGTCAATTCCCCCTATGGTCTCCCATCGTAATAAAAGACACTCTGGAGAAGCCCATATGTCTATTATCCTTGTTGTCTATTACAATAGGTTCTCACAGTCCTATGTGAAAGAAACATGCTCAGCGCGTGTGCAACGTCCATGTAAACCTCAAGAACTACTTGGCTACCATTCTAAGGCTCAATAGTAATACAAATCAATAGTTCAACTATCCTACAACTAGGAATGGAAACTGGAAAATTCTATACAGTACAACAAGAATGGAAAAGAAACCTGAGCACAAAATAAATTACTCTACTCACAAGCATAAACCTCTACTACAGCAATCAAGCAAAACAGGCAATAATAGGAAAAAAAAGAAACCCACAATTCCCCGCCCAAGGGGATTTTTGGAATTTGCAAAAAATACTCATCGACTTTCAACAGAAAGGAACAAACCACCAACCTCGATCCTAGGAGATCGATATATGTGAACATTGATGAAAGATTCCCCTTAGAATGTCATAGATCTAAGAAAAGGCACAAAACGCTCAACCCACTATAACTCGAAATCGAGGAGGAATCAGAAAACAAAGCTCAAGAAGAAGGAAGAACTCACCGCTGCGATTCCAACGCCATCGACCGTGCTTGAATCAGAGAATAGATGAAGAGGTGGGAGCTTGTCGACGAATCGACTGTACGGGTCACTCTCGGGCGAATGGGACCTAAAAGAAGATGCTTCTGTGCGTTAGGCGCGACCCCAGTTCATTTTGTGAAAAAAAGGAAAGTACACGACGTGTACTTTTATAGTAAACGGCATTTATTGGGTCCATTTCGTACTCCACCAAAATAGGTCTCCACATCACCCCTAAACACCGTGTGTATGGCCCGGACACGGAGAGCACATGACTTCGAGCGGGAATAGAGTACACGGCGTGTACTTAGAAAGTACACGGCGTGTACTTTGAAAAATTACAAAAAAGTTCATTTTTCTTAAAAACTCTAGGAAAAGAAAAAACATACCTGAAATGTGGATATGGGTTCTTACAAACTTCCCCCCTTAAATAAATTTGTCACCAAATTTCCCTAACGTGGCGTAGAAGAAGAAACCCCGAACAGCTCCGGCCACTGCGATCATACATCGGCCTCCCTTTCCCAAGTCTCGTCCTGTACTCGCACGTGCTTCCATAGCACCCGTACCAGAGGAACAGACTGCCCATGGAGAACCTTTGTACTGTGATCGACAATCCAGATAGGATGCTCTTCAAACGATGCATCCACTTCAAGCTCAACCTCCTCAGGTTGAAAGACATGAGATGGGTCTGAAAAGTAGTGTTGGATCTGAGAGACGTGGAAGACGTCGTGCATGGACTAGTACCTCTGAGGTAGCTACAACCGATAGGCGACCGAACCCACTCTCTCCAAGACCTCAAACGGCCCAACGTACCGTGGTGAAAGCTTACCCTGTCTCCAAATCCTCTTGTGCCCCAACCTCGGTGCGACACGCAGGAAAACCTGATCCCTGACCTCGAACTCTAGAGGTCATCTCCACTGATCAACATAAGACTTCTGTCAAGACTGTGCTGTATCCATCCTCTTTCGAATCAGCTTTATCTATTCTGTGGTCTCCTGAACAAGACGAGGTCCCAACAAAGCTGCCTCTCCTACCTCCAGCCAGCATAAGGGTGATCGACATGGCCTACCGTACAAAGCCTCATATGTTGCCATCCGAATGGTCTCCAGGAAACTATTGTTGTAGGAGAACTGCACCAGAGGAATATGCTTCTCCCAAGAACCACCAAAGTCTAGGATGCAGGCTCGAAGCATATCCTCAAGCACCTAGATCGTGCACTCGGACTGGCCATCAGTCTGGGGATGGTAAGTTGTACTTAAAAGCACCTGTGCACCCTAGGCCTTTTGAAGTCCCTTCCAGAATCGAGAGGTAAAGCGCGCATCCCTGTCTGAAAAAATGGAGTGTGGAACTCCATGCAGACGAACGATCTCTCAAATGTAAATTCATCCCAGATCATCGAAACTAAAGTTATCCTCGATCGACAAGAAGTGGGCAACCTTCATGAGCCTTCCAACGACAACCCAAACAACATCGTTTCCCCGAGGCGATCTCGACAACCTTATCACGAAGTCCATTGTAACATCGTTACACTTCCACTACGGAACGGATAACTGCTGTAAAAGGCCTTCTATTCGCTGATGCTCTATTTTCACCTGCTGACAAGTAGAACATCTCATGAAAAACCCAGTAACATCCTTCTTCATACCTGGCCACCAGTACTGGCGATGAACATCCCGATACATCTTGGTGACTCCAGGATGAACTTCCCAAAGAGAGGAATGGAAATCCCGCATCATCTCCTCGCGTATGTCTGCTGGCACCCATACGCGTCCCTAGAAATCCAAGATCTTGTCCTTGCTCACAGTCCATCCAGGAAGAGGGTCCTCTCCTGACACACCCTCCCACAAGACTAAGCCTTCTGAGTCTGATAGCTGCCTCATCCGTACTCGATCAAGTAGTGTCAAGGTAACAACTACAGAGGATGGGAATGTTTGTCCCTATCTATTGTGCACCTCCAGATGCATCGTAGAGAACAGAGCCATGAGTTTCCACTCACTACTGGTCACCTGAACCGCCTGAACCTGAGTTCTCCTACTCAACGCATCTTCCACTGCGTTTCCCTTACCCAGTGTATAGACAAGCTCGAAGTCAAAATACTGAAGATACTCAACCCACCTGCGCTGCCTCAGATTCAGATCATGCTGAGTGAAGATATACTTGAGACTTTTACGGTCAGTGAAGACCTAAAAGTTCTCTCCTAGAAGATAGTGTCTCCAACATAGTAGGGCATGAACAACAGATGTGAACTCCAGATATTGCATGGGGTAGTTCCTCTCATGAGGCCTCAACTGCCGAGACCCATATGAAATGACTCAATCTCCCTGCATAAGCACATCTCCCAGCTCGATACCTAAAGCATCATAGTAAATAGTGTAGCTCTTTCCTGGATCTGGAAAGACTAGTATCGGTGCTGACGTCAACCTCCCTTTCTGCTCCTGAAAGGCTGACTCACAAGAATATGACCATAAGAACTTCACCCCCTTCTTGGTCAGACATGTTAAAGGTGCTGCCAGACGAGAAATGTCCTGAATGAAGCGTCTGATGTCTCTATACAGCCCTAGGAAGCTATGTACCTCAAAGATGTTCTTCGACTGCTCCTAGGAAACTACAACTCTCACTTTCTCTGGGTCCACAGATACATTTTCCTCTGAGATGAAGTGACCCAAGAAGTGAATCTGATCCATCGAGAAGTGGCACTTAGAGAGTTTAGCATAAAGCCGATGCTCCTTCAGTGTACTCAGAATGATCTCAAGATGTATGGCATGGTCGTGTCGAGTGTGAGAGTACACCAAGATTTCATCCACGAAGACCACAATGAAGGAGTATAAGTAAGAATAGAATACTCGATTCATCGGTTCTATGAAAACTACTGGCACGTTCGTGAGACCAAATGACATGACTGTATACTCGTAAATACTATACCTGCTCCTGAAGGCCGGAAGAGGTATATCTGATGGTCTAACACGCAAATGATGATAACCGGACCTCAAGTTGATCTTCGAGAATATCCAGACATTTTGAAGCTGATCAAAGAGGCTATCGATCCTCAGTAAGGGTTATCGGTTCTTGACCGTCAACTGGTTCAGCTTCTGAAAATCCACACAAAGTCGAAGGGTACCGTCTGCCTTCTTCGCAAACAGGATAGGAGAACCCCATGGAGAATTACTGGGTTGGATGAAACCCTTTTCCTGAAACTCCTCCAACTACTTCTTAAGCTCCTGAAAGTTAGATGTAGCCATCCTATAAGGAGGAATGGACACCGGTGCTGCTCCTGGTATGATCTCAACAGAAACGTCTACCACACGCTCCGGAGGCAAACCTAAAAAGTCTTCTAGAAAGACGTCCCTGAAACGATACACCACTGGAGGAAATTCCAACTGCGAAGTCCCCTGATTGTCCAGATAAAGACTAGAAATCTGGGTTGTCACCTTTCCTTTCCCATGATGCTTGAGTCCTGATCGACTCGCCTGAACATCCCATTCGCCTCTATGAAGAAAATACTCACCCTCTAGTGAAACGAAACTAACTCTGTGGTGATAATAGTCAATGACTTCCTAGAAGGGAACCAACCAGTCCATCCCGAGGATGACATTATAGCCTATCATCTCTAGGACATAGAGGTCCCATAAGAAACGATACCCTGCAACCTCGAGAGGATAGTCACTACACTGGCGTACACTAGATGTCCTCGTCCCCAAAGTGTGTCTAGTGTCAACGAGTTGGCAGAAGAAAAGATGTAGAGCCCAAGGCTCTCCACGATAGTAACAGAGATAAATCTATGTGTAGAACCAGTATCAAAAAGGGCAGAAAATAAAACTGAGGCTACTAAAATCATACCTCGAACTGTAGAAGGGACGAGATCCAAATCCTGAAAAATCTGCTCCATGGTGAAAGACTAGCCTGCACCACGACCCTGTGCCCATTGATGTCCACTCTGAGCTGAACCTCCCTACTGGTGCTAAGGGACTGGTGGCTGACCGCCATGGCCTCGACCTCCACCTCGGTCCGAATGGCCAGAAGAACTCCAGTTCCCCGACTGGTGAGAAACTGGTGGTACTGCTCCTGAACGAGGAGTCATGGAAGAACCCCGATGACCAGATGCTGCTGAGAAAACTGGCAGAAATGCTGAAGGTGACCCAACATGCCGTAAGATCGGCACTCCACGGGGTCCCTCTGGCACTGCAGGCTCATGTGCCCTGACTGACCACACTGGTAGCATGTCACCTTACTGCCTGACGATGCATCATGCTTCCTCGGGTCACCGCGCGTAGATTCTCTATGGCGCTTCTTGTTATCATCTGGAGGCAAACTAGCTCTGGAAGCAGAACCGCCCTAGCTCGCAGCTCCAGAGTCTCTCAGATTGTGCTCCGCAATCAGTTCCTGGTTGACGATGGAAGTGATGGAAGTGATCTGGAAGATGTTCACCTGCGATTAGATCTCCCTCCTAAGACCATCCTCAAACTTCCTTACTAAGAACCCCCCCACTTCCATCCTGGAGGGGTGTGAAATGCTGCAGCTTGGTGAAGAGAGAGTAATACTCCATGACAGAAAGAGTACCCTGCTCTAAGATCATGAACTCCTGGGCTCGGTCGGCCCTCAGGGTCTCTGGGTAGAAGTAGTCATAAAAGACGCGCTGAAACTCCTCCCAAGCCGTAAACTACTGGTGACCCACCTGTGAGATCATGTCCCACCACCTTTTGGCATAGTCTCGGAGCATGTAGGTTGTGAGCTTGACCCGCCTCTCTAGAGGCATATCCAGATGCTCGAAGATAGTAAGTATGGCTTCTAGCCATGACTCTACAGCCTGAGGTCCTCCTTCCCCCGAGAACGTTGGAGGATGCTGCTACTGAAAAACCCGCGTCAGGTCTTCCATAGTCATGGAAGGAGGTGGCGCTCCCTGGAAGGTCTAAGTCATCCTCATAAAACCTTCCTTGAACTGCGCATCAGCGCCTGCAACTAGTATGAGATCTGGTTCCATGGCTTGCCCAACTGGGGGATCAGCAGGAAGTCCTTGATCATCCATATCTGGGGTCTGATCACTACCTGACGACAGACGTATGACTGAAGGACGTCTCGGTGGCAAAGCTCTAAAAGATCCAAAAGTACACCTTAGATCAGAAAATAAGAACACAGAACACAATAGTACAAAATTGGAACAAGGGAATAAGAACACACAAGTTTACAAAACTCGACTACACAACATGTATGAAAACTACATGGCGTGTCTTCTCAAGCCACTGACATTGGCGTGTAATCCTGCCCTACAAGTCGTGTACACCTCAAACTACATAGCGTGTTGACCCCACACATGGAGTGTGCTTGAAAACTGTTCCCCTGCCCGAGTCCCTTACACAGCTAACCCACACAGTTTTCTTAAACTAAGACTACACAGCGTGTTCCCTGATGAAACAGCGTGTAGTGGACAAAGCTTCGGCGGCCCTTGTTGTTAAACACATGGCCGTCTACAAGGCGGAACCATACATGGCATGCTCCAAACAAACGTGTCATGTATAGGCAAGGTGACACCGTCCCGTGTTGTTCGTGACACAGCCGGGTGCCTGGAAGGGACTACCCGGCGTGTTCCGTTACAACACGGCATGTGCTACATGACCTGCACCGACCCTTGTTGTTAGTGACACCGTCGGGTACACGACTCATTACTACATGGCGTGCACCTACTATACACGGCGTGTTCCTAAAGATATTCTCACGACACCATGTTTCTGCTCACACGGTCAGTGACATGGCCTGAAAACTACACAGTGTGTATCCGAAAAGTACATGCTGTGTATTCTAGGTTTTTCTGGGCAGTAGCTCAGAAACTGCACAGAATCCCAGAAAAAATAAAAACATGGCAAAGAGGTTCCAAATTTCGATCCATGAGGGCCTATACTCCCCGCGAATCAAAGCTTGGAATCTCCTACAATTATAGACAAGAGAAAACAGGATCATGATCCACAAATTTCCGATTAATGAGGGCCCATAAAACATCAAGAATAAAAATTTGGCGTTCATTTAAGCAAGTTAGGAAACAAACAATCCTCTAACAAGGTAGCATGGATTCTATCAAGCATTTATCACAATAGCATGCAAAATCTACATGAAGTCTACCACAACAGCATGAAATTGGTAATGCACACTAGATGACATGGCAAGAATGCATGGCATGTGATTTCTACAAGTTCCTATATGATGCATGAGATGGAATACCCTCATCTCATCAGGCTGCGATAGAAATAGAACCGCAATCGTCAAGGAATAACAACACAAAGCATGTGAATCACTCTAGGTAAAATCATATCAACCGTAAATTCTCAAAACCAACAAACTGCAATTAACGAAGTAGTATGGCTTTTCTCTGTACACGGGTTAGCTACTCCCAAGCACAGCTTAATACAAAGTATCGAATCCATCCTATCCCTGGATAAAGTCTCCAAACAGTAAAGAAAGAGAAAAGAACACCTCTGATAACACTTTGTAATGACCCAAATCAGGAGCCCCTCCACTGGTACCCCGCACCCGGTTCGCCACATGACCTCAAGCGTGTTTCCCAAACGCCAGAGGCTGCCGACTAGTAGCAAGGGCCTTGGTGAGTTGGTGGGGAAACTATTCCCTCATTAGGTAAAGTATACAACAGAAGAACAATTAGACACAATAGAGGGAACAATGAACAACATACAAAACTGAACAGAATAGCGGAAGAAATGGATAAAATAATAATGATGCGACATGGTACATATGTCTATGGAAAGGAGCAAACAAACCAATGTGCTGAAGTACAACTGAAAAACAAAGTGCAAAGGAAAAAAGATAAGCTCCTCAGCATCGTGAGCCCCAGCTCGGTCCCATGCTCTCCATCTCCAGTGCAATCAAGAACCTGAAGTAGAAGGGCGCTTTCCCTTATCTATACTTGTAGCAACATAGTCTTATTGGGCCCAAAAGCATGGCCCAAACAGGGTGTGAGATACAATCCTAGTAGGAAATCACCCAAAGATTTGTGCCCAATGGTCAATGAATAA
The DNA here is from genome assembly GCA_963277665.1 of Viscum album. Taxonomy (NCBI): domain Eukaryota; kingdom Viridiplantae; phylum Streptophyta; class Magnoliopsida; order Santalales; family Viscaceae; genus Viscum; species Viscum album. The sequence continues at coordinate 1,653,888,098 of OY728122.1, read as the reverse complement.
AAGGAAAGTAATAGTGCAGAAAGCAGTAAACAGTAACGCACACAAAAACTATAATCCACAGTTCTAACAAATAAGTACACAAGTAAGCAACTAGCAACAGGAAGAAAACAGGTAACCCTCTGGTTAGCTCTCTCAGCCTAACCCTTATGGTTCAACCCAAGTACTAGAAACCCTATAGTAGGCACACACAGTCTCACCCCTCTGGTTCAGCTATGAAATTAATAGACTCTATGAGGAAGCACTCACTTTCAATTCCCCCTATAGTCTCGTATCCTACTAAAGGCTCTCTGGGGAAGCACTCAACGTCTCATTCCCCCTTTGGCCCATGTCGAGGAACTACATACTCTCTGACAAAGTAGTCATCATCAATTCCCCTTGTGGTCTCGAATCATATTAAAAGACACTCAGGAGAAGCCTTTGCGTCTATTCTCCCTGTGGTCTATTACACTAGGTTCTCATAGTCCTGTGTGAAAGAAACATGCTCATCACACGTGCAATGTCCAAGTAAACCTCAAGAACTACTTGTCTACCATTCTAAGGCTCAACGGTAATAAAAAGCAACAGTTCCACTATCCTACAACTAGGCATGGAAACTGGAAAACACTATATAGTACAACAAGCATGGCAAAGAAACCTGAGCACAAAATAAATTACTCTACTCACAAGCATAAACCTATATTACAACAATCAAGCAAAGCAGGAAACAGCAGGGAAAAACAAGAAACCCACAATTCCCCACCCAAGGGGATTTTTGGAATTTGCACAAAATACTCATCGACTTTCCAAAAAAAGGAAAACATCACCTACCTTGATCATAGGAGATCTATATACGTGAACAGTGACAAAAGATTCCCCTTAGAACATCGTAGATCTGAGAAAACACACAAAATTCTCAACCCATGATAACTTGAAAATGAGGAGGAATTAGAAATCAAAGCTCAAGAAGAAGTTAGAAATCACTGCTGTGATTCCAACGCAATCGACCATGCTCGAATTGGATAACGGATGAAGCGGTGGGAGCTCGTCAAAGATTCGGGTTTACGGGTCGCTCTCGGGAAAACATGACCTAAATAACGATGCTTCTGTGTGTCAGGCGTAACCCCGGTTCATATTGTGAAAATAAAGAATGTACAAGGCGTGTACTGGGTCCTTTCCGTACTCCATGAAAATTTTCCTCCACATCACCCCTACAAATAGTTTGTGTGGCCCTGACACGGCCAGCACACAGCTTCAAGCGGGAAAAGAGTACATGGCGTGTACTCATAAAGTACATGACGTGTACTTCGAAAATTTCCAAAAAGTTCATTTTTCTTAAAAACTCTAGAAAAAGGAAAAATATACATGAAAAGAAGATCCATGTTCTTACACTATGTTTATTAATAAGGTGTTATAATAAAGGTTTAGTTGTAAACTAAAAAAGGTTCTCCAAAGAAGAAATAAAATTATTAAACCTACATATTTATATATTTATTTTTCCACCACATTCAACTCATATTAAAATATTATAATATAATAAAAAGTATACCCTATATACATAGATATTATTATGATCATGTAAAAAACCAATATCCATATCCACTTACATAAAATGGAAAATGAAACTATTAATCGTGTGTATGAAGGAATACCACCTCACGAACTGATGTAATTAATTTTCCATTACCACCTTTCAACTATGGATATAATTATGGATTTAACATATGTATATTATATTTAAGACTTTATTATAATTATGGAATTATTATATCATATATACCTTTTTATTTCCATTGCATTAGGGATATGATAAAATTGATACTATGTATGGTGGACTACTACCTCACATATAAATTCATACCTTCTGATCCTTTAAGAAAACAATAACATTATTGTCGTATACATGTGGACTACCGCCTCTACATAGTGATCTGAAAAGTTTTTCATTTTATTTTTATGTGTATGATCAAGAGGATGAATTCTCTTTAAAAAAATTCTATATATAACATAATAATGATTCTTGAGCATTTAATTAATATTTATTTTCCTTTAGTTCTATTTTTCAATAAAATGGAAACCAATTCATCTATAAGTATGACCTACAATCTTCATAAATGGTTTAATCCATATCCTAACTCTATCTATTATAGACTAATTTAAATAAATATTTATGAATATAAATTATTTTAATATAATTACTTTCATTTTGGAGAGGATATAACCATGATCAATGAAAAATGGAAGAAATTACTGAACAAAAACATATATGAAAAAAAAATTATAACCCAAAAAAATGATTTCAAAAAATAATTATTAATAAAAAAGTGATATAATATTTTATGTAAATCATTAATGGTATGAGATATATGATTATGGTTCTTTAATATAATTATAAAAAAAATATATTTATTATAAATTAGTTTCAAACTTGTATGAAGGATTTTAGACCTTGGGTAATGGATTTTTGTAACAATTTTTCTTCTTTGAGACATAGGTCATGTTATGAAATTATTTTATATTATGATGTGTATATACAGACCCTTTGAAATATAAAATCATGAATTTATTTATTCTCATGATATTTTTAATTTTAATTTAATGTTATTATTTCATGGTGCTTATGATTCAATGTTACTAAGGTGGTAATGGTTTTATGGTACAATCTCATTGTTTATAATTATTTTTTTATGAAATAGCATGTCCCAAATGGAAAAGACAGTAGAATTATAAGATCTGAATTAAAACAATTTTAATTATGGGATTTTAAAATAATCTCTTTGTAAAAGATGTACTAATTTTTCAGGAAACACATTATATGGAATGTAGCCATTACTTCTCACCCCTTGGTTTGCAAGACCATCTAATAAATAACTATTCTCCCAGAAAGCATGTGTGATAAATTAATTAATATTTGATTGTGTTTCAAAAACAAATATCCATTTTTCTATCATCTTTCAAGATAGATGATAATCACTAGATATAATTGTGTTCACCACAAAAGTGGAATCACATTAAAACCATATGTTATTCCAATGTTATTGTTTTTCCATCTCCACTACTTTGATCAATCTATGAATTTTGGCCTCCATTTATTAAGTAATTCCATGAGGTACATAAATACAATCAATGACATCACCATTATGATATATAAATATCACAACAAAACTAGAAGGACCAATATTTCCTCTTAATTCACCATAAGAGTTACATTTGATCCATCTAATATGTGGTGAATTTATAATGACTTATAGGGTTCTTCAAGGTGTAAAAATATTCCTACAATATCAAAAAATTTTAAAATAGATCAATCATGAATGGAATTACCACAATAATTAGATTTAATTTTATTTTCATTTTTTCACTTCCACTATGATGAGATCAATAGAATATTGGGTGTTGATTTCTGCATAATCTTGTCTACATCTGTGTCTGTTATAAAAAATAATATGTATCAATTCATCACATGGAACCATATGAATATTCCTTATCATCCATGAGATTGTAGTTCTTCATTAGTTTTTTATTAAGTATTGACTAGATTTAATATGCGAAAGGGTGATTTCAAACATTTTAAATGCATCTATCTAGAGAGATGATTTAGTGTTGTATGTAAGGAATAAATGTTTGAAATACACTTTATTCTGATTAAATAAATTGAATTTGGAACACAAAGAAATTCCTTATGATTGATGAAAATAATCAATAGAGTGATTTTAATGACCCAATATCTAGATTAGATTGAATTTGGAATGAAACATCTAATTCATAATAAAATTGGCTATCCAACTATGTGGTTGTCCAGAAGTAGATTTTTAGATCAATTTATAGGTAAGAATACAATTTGAAGTAGGTTCCTAGATCAACATATCACCCTAATTTATGAAATTATAATTAAAACTAAATTTTATAGTTACCTCAAAAATAATGTTTAGATTATCCATTGGATATTTGATATTAACCTTGGTATCTATGTTCACTTCATAAGAAGATGTTAATTCAATAATATAAATTCATGTGCAATTTCAAATCCATAAGTTCAAATAGGAATCCCTACTCACAAGGCAATGATAATTCAAGAATATTTTAGAAAAAATATTTTTAAAGGCTAGCCATATCGATGATCACATATAAATCATGATCTTAGAATTTATTTTTTTTAGAAATATCAATTTGATAAAACTATGAGAATCAACATTTTTATGAAAAACTATCTAAATAAAATATTCATATAGGCTGTGATTCAAATTAATATGATTATTAATTCCAAGTCCATGAAGTTCATGAGTCTTACATAAATGATTACATGATTCCATAATTATTTTTCTTTCTATAACTGATCCACTCCAGAAATAATTTCTGATAAGAGAATTAATCTTTCTAAGAAGGGAAATAGTCCATCTATAATCCATGATAGAATACACAATCTTATCAACTATGATTCACCTCACAAGAAAAACTCTCCCATCCATTGAAAGAGACATAACTTCCCATGAATTGAGAAGCCTTATAACATGACCTCAAAAATAACTGAATTGACATAATCTCAGTTTTCCCCAAATTAAATGAACTCCAAGATAATTGAAAGTAAAAGATCCTTCTCTGATTCTCATTTAATTTATGATTACCAATTTTACAGTTGCCGATAATTTATTTCCAAAGAATAAAAAATATTTTTTTCTAGTTTATTTCTTATCCCAATACCCTTTAATAATGTATTAAATAATTATGTTTGTTTCTAATGTTACTTTTTTAACATTTATTAAAAAGGATGATTTCATCTGCATAAAAAATGCGAACGTGAAGAAAAACCTCTATCAGTTCCAATGGTTTTTAATTTATCATCATCAACCATAGATAATGAAATTCAACTGAGATAATATTTATCAATAAAAATGATAATGGATAAAAGTGTATCACATTATGTATCCCTTATATAGAAAGTAAAGTATCCTTTAGGAGTTTCATATACCAGTACAAAAATATGAGAAGAACAAAATAGAATTTTTATCCAATGCACCCAGATTTCATCAAATCCATAACTCAGAAGTACCTTCCATATGAATCCCTAATCTATTATATAGAAGGCTTTATTTATGTTAATATTTATGGCAATATTACTATCCCTACATAATTTATTAAGAATATTAGGAAACTTAGATGATGTTATGTGGTATTCTTAAATTTTTCTCTTCAAAAAATCCAAATTGATTCCAAGAAATTGTTTTTATAGGAACCTTGGAAATCTTGTTTGTAAGGATTTTGCCTATGATTTTTTCAATGGTGTTAGCAAGGGAAATTGGTCTAAATGAACCAATGTCATTATCATTTTCTATTTTTGGAATTAGAACGAGGAATTGAGAATTAAAATCATTAGTGACAGATCAACCTCTGAAAAAATGATTCACAACATTGCATAAATAATGTTGAATAATATCAAAATAATATTAGACGAAAAAGTTAGTGAAACCTTCAGGACTAAAAGATCTACCAACATTGAGGCCAAATAGAATATATATTATCTCCATATCAATTTTAATATAAGTAAGCATGATAATATCAATATCATTAATTAATTTGGGAACGATTCGTGCCTTTAATTCAAAATTTTTAGCAGGTCCATTAAACAGAGATTTAAAGAAGGATACCACATGATCAGTAACAGCTTTATTTTCCTCCAAAATTTGATCACCAGACTTGAGAGGTTACCGGTTCCTATTAGATCTTCTATCCCTTTGAAGAGAAATGAAAATATGTGTATTCCTATCACCATCATTCATCCATCTGGTTTTGTAAATTTCTTTTTGGATAATCTCTTTCATGTTTAATTTTTTTGATGTATGTTGAAATCTCAACTACATTTTCCAGATCTCCAGAGAAAAACCTTTTGGTTAATTCCTCTTTGATTAATTGAAAATCTGATTGCAGAGAATTAAAATGAATGTATGTGTTAGAAAATCATGACTTGATCCATTATTTTATCTTTCTCTTGAGAAATTTCATCTTGTATATGAATAAAAAGGCATTACATTAATGTTCCATCGAATCCTAAAAATATTCAACCAACATCCTTCAATTAGGGTGATTAGACCATGATTTTATAAATCTAAGTAGAAAAAAAGATAAATTCACTTCATTATCAATGAATATCATCTGAATTAGATGATGGAATGTGTTAACCTTTTCTAATGAAACAAAAAAAATGGAACTCTGATGATTATGTGAAACATCATTGAAAAAATATCTATCAATTTTGATGGTTTCCCTTTTGTTATTAACTCTTGTATTTCAAGTATACATAGAACCCACTAAGTTGACATAAAAAATGTTTTTATTTCCAATTCAAGCCCTAAACTATCATGAGGAAATATAATTGTACTATTTTCCCAATTTTTATTGAGATTATGGATGGAATTGAAATCACCAAGTAAAAACCATGGAGAATTAATATCCATATAGAGAAAAAAATTCTCATCTATAATTTTAAATAGTAGGATCATCAACACTCTCATTTACCAGAACCCATAATCTCTTAATATTCCCGGAATACTTATTTACACCTAGAAATTGGTAACCCCAAGATTCCAAAAAGAATATTTTTTAGTGGTTAATACTCTTTTGTGTTCAAATATCCCAAAAAATCAGGTTCACGAGTCTTAAAAAAAACATAAAGAACTGATGATTTCATTCTTGGAAAACCCTTGACACTTCTAGAAAAAAGATCTCATTTTAAGAGAAACTTGGGGGTTCTATACCCCTATTATGTTCATATTACTTTTTTATTCTTTCTGATTTCCTAGTGGCTTCTAGGTTCATAGAAACATAAGTTCAATTTTTAAAAACCAGCATTCCATAAATGTATTCCATATGTTTAGCATGCTCTATCCTTTTTATGGGTGTACCATACATGATTCCTACTATAAAAGTATTTCTATACTATGAATCCATAGTAATAGAGACCAAATATTTGAAATCAAGACTTCTAGGAGTTTTATCCCTAATTTCAGTGGGTACTGACTTACTGATGTGAGTCTTGGATGTGGTTTATGTTGTATCAATGATGTTTTCCTACGAATATATGTTATAATTTCATACAAGTTCTTTTGACATGTCTCTTTATGTGTCACTTTTTTTTGTTGATTCACAAGACAAGATGATTGTGTCACTGATAATTCTCTTATTCACATTCATCCAATCCTTTTAACTTGTACTTTGTCTATCTACATATCTCTATCATGTAATTAGGCAACAAAAACATTGATTTCTTTAGATATATCATATCCTAATAAATTTTCATTATAATGTATGGGGGAGTTATCCATCCTCCTTGAATAACACATAACATTAGAGTTATCAGTAGAAGATCTATACATCCCTTAATATTATATAATATTACCCTAGGAGATTTCCGAAGCATTTTTTTGGGTTATAATCATTAACCACCTTTTATATTTATTTTTATCACATAATTAGCCCCTTCCAATATGGAATGATCATTATTCCCAATATTTTATCCCTATTATACATCATTTACATCAACATAAAGCTTTACATTCTTCTTAACTACATGAAAATTAGAAAAATAATGTCCAATAATATTATATTTTTCACAGAAGGGTGTAAAATTTCAGGATAGATTTTAACTTCAATTTTCATATCATTAATGATGAAAGTGAACATATTCAGGGGCTTTGAGTCCCATTCATCCTCAATGAGAATTCTAGAATACAAACAAATATCTAAATTTAGAGTGAGATGATCCAATTTTAATGGCATTCCAATGTATGAAGATAGATCATTGAGTAATTTTGGACACCAAAACACCCAATTAACCCATGAAATATAAAAAAAACATGTGTTGTAGATTTCTTCTAAGTGAAAGGGTTGATTTACATGTCCCATTAAGATATTCTAACGAATCCCAACTTTAGGTTGATGTTTCCATTCTTCCTGATGATGTCAAAGTCCTCTTTCCTCTCAATGATTATATGAAAATAAAATTTTCCTTTCTATATTAGTTTATAGTTATTAAACATCTAGTATTTCAAGATTTTTAATTTAAAATACGTAATGGACCAAGTCTTCTCACCATTTTATTATGTAATAAGACCTAGAATATAATATTTTTACAGATTTGAAATTTGATATAGGAAATTTGAATCACCAACCACTAAAATCACACCATCATTCATTTTAAAGTTCTTTGAGATGTAATCATTAACAATTATATGAATATTTGATTTAGAAAACACATTATAGAAAGTGATTCCCTTACTTATAACATATGACGAGTGACTCCATGTCGATGCCTCTGAAGCTACAATTCCTCAATTAGATCATTCGCTCATATCATCCTTAATGTATCTCTCCTATTCTAGATAAAATGAATCCATGAATCATTATTGACCTATGAAGATAATTATTCATCATCAAAATTTTGAAAACAGTCTTTTTCTACTCTCTCTATCTAATATTGAGAAAATATTTCAAAACCATTAATTATTATGAATGGTTATTACTTTTTATCGTGATTATTTATATTTATACTTCTAATGATGAAATATTTTGATCCATATCTCAATAAAAACATCAATTTTAATCTCCACCATTTATGTTATGAGAATAATGTTTTTCATTAATATTCCTATCTTTATATACACAAGACTTTAAAATAACAGTTTTAAGAAAAATCATCTTCATTTCTCTCTTTGGTCAAAAATCATTTTTCTTCCAAACCCATATTTTATAAAAATGTTTTCAACAATTTTTTTAATATTATAAAAATTAGTAATTGATTTTTTTGACCCATGTTTGAATTTTTACCAAAATTTTCAATGGAATATTCATCTCTCTTTCCAAAAAATGCCCATTAGAATTTTACCAAAAATTTTAAAGGACTCTTTGTTTTAACATGTAATGAATGAATGGAATTTTCCACTGATATGGGAACTAAATGTTTTAAATATTCATTTATAAGTTTCAATGTTTATTTTCAATGAAATTTATTTTCAAAATATTTTGTGAACTTTTAGTTTTAAAACGTTATTCTCAAGGTGGAAAGATTATTTTCCCCGAGAATATTTTTAATGATATATTTAATGAATTTATATTCATTAATGAAAAAATTATTCTAGTTATTACCCAATGGGGATATGTTGTAATGATTCCATCATTATTATTTCTTTGGATAATTTATAATCAATTTTACTAGGGATATATTAGTTTGAAACCATTCATATTACTCAAGGTGGTTTAGAATTATGTTTATTAATTGGGATAATTGTTAACATTTAGTATGATAGTTTTATAAAAAAATATTTATGTTGATTATATTTCACCAAATTAATATGATGAATGCATTGAACTTAGTAATTTGTGGATGAGACCCATTATATCCCATCACTACATCAGTATGTCTCATGAGCCAAACTATCATGGGTTTTGTGCCTAAGGCCTTACATATTTATGTAATATGACTTGGAATGTGGACTTAATGGTATGTTTATTATGTACTATATTATGAATTCAGTCATTATGAGATTAGATATTATTATTGTATGTGGTTATTCGATTTTTTAGAATATCCATGGTTATGTTTCAATATCATGTAATTATTTACATGTAATTATTTGATCTTAATTTATTCCAAGAATATTATGCTAATGTAATTTATTTAATGGTATGTGTTTCAATTATTTACCTTACCATATTTATTAAGAATTATTTATTCATGATAGATTCCATTGTATTCAAACCCTTACTGAGTATTAGAGCTCGCCCCTTTCTTTTGTTTCATTCCCTAGGATTCCAAAGTGAGTATTATGATTGATATGTTGTGTTACTCTAGATAAAATAATTATTCACTAGAATAAAATACTATTTTATATTTCATGTTTTCAATTGAAATATGTGATTCATGTATATATATTATGTCTGAGACTACTAAACTATTCATTCCTTTGGGATCTGATTCATTATATCTTATGACTATATAATAAAGTGATCACTGAGTCTATGAAACTAGGTTTGGGGTCTTTAAATTTCACAAGGAAATTCTTATTGATAACTCCACTTTAATATATTAATTTCCAAGATAAAAAGATAATATATTGAGATTCAATAGGGTGGAATCAAAATGAAACAAGATATATTGGTCCCAATTATCAAAAAAAAATATTTCTGAAGATATACTTGTGGAGTTCCTATGTGTTTTTAATATTTTTTAGTATTATCATTTTGATGGTATTTAGGTTTTTATATTTTCTCTCCCTCAAAAAAATAGAAGTAAATTACTTCATTCCCAAAAAATAAAAAATATTAGGTGAAAAGTATTACAAATATTTGTGACGTAAATGTGGCTGTGATAAGTGGACAGACAATGAGGAGTTCCTAAACTTGTATTAACTAAAAAAATTTGCTTCAAATAGAGTGGTGACATAGATATGGGAAAATAAATCTATATATCTACAAATAATTATCTACTAATCCTTCCCTTCCAATTAATCTACCACATCTAGTTCTCATCGAATAAACACTAATTCCACCCATGGATCTTCCTATAAAATCTATTTGTCCTTGTAAGGATGTATTCAAATATATAATTAAAATAATGATGTTATGAGGTTTAATATATTTTATTTTTATGATTTCTCAAGATTTGGATCAAACGAAAGGTCTTTTAAGTCCCAATAACATCTGGGATTTCAAGAAACACTATTTCCAATCTATGATATAGTTATATAACCCCTAGTTTGAGATAATTATTTTACATTATTGCAAATGAATCACAGGTGATCCAAAAACTTGTCCAAAACATTGTTTTATCTTTTTAACATGTTGATAAATGAAATCAAAATCATGAACCATGACATGTATATCATTTTTTAGTTCTATAATCTGAATCCAAAAATATATCATGGGTATTTAGAACCCAAAAAGGAAGAACTATGCCTTATTAGAATGAAATAAATCATTAAATTCCTTATAAAACTGAATGATATAGAGGTGAAGTTAGCAGTTTACATGTTGGAGGATCTCACACATTAATGGTGGGATATAGTTATCCAAGAAAGACTCGACCAAGGTCTTATGTGGGAGAGATTCAAAGAATTTTTTAATAAGTAAGTTTACTCACATGCAGTCAAAAAATATATAATGATGAATTTATTTATTCATAGGAATGGAAATATTTTAGTCAAGGAATATTCAACTATGTTTACTAACTTAGATCATTTTTATCCCAAAGTTATTTCCATCAAGTCCATGAAGGCATGTATATTCAATCCTAGACTATACCCCAAAATTTGTTTTCAATGATAAATGTGCTCTATATTAGTAATAATGTAGATGTGCTTAATAGAGTGACAGTGGAAGGGAGAGATATTACTTGGAATAATACAAGAGTAATCATGTTCTTCTATATAGATATATGTTGAAAATATAATATTTGGAATGAGAGGAAGTGGGAAACCATATTTGAGGGATGTAGAGAATCATATAATCAATCCACTGGATAAAATTATTTTCCTTCATGTCCTAGTAACAAATCAACATGTTTCCAAAGTGGTTCCTTTGATTATAAGAAGGGGTATTTCATAGAACAACCCAAATAATGAGACAACTATAATAAGATAGTACATATTAAATATTATTTCTATAATGGTATTAATTCGGTTTTTGGGAATACCACTCATGTGTCTTAGACATCATATGTTGTTACTATGTAATCACATATGAAAAGTTCTCATCCTTGAAATCGAGTGTGTTAGGGTGATTCTAGAAATACCGTGATTACATAGACAGTGCAATCATAGTGGGGAATCAAGTAACATAGGGGAATTTGTTAGAATTTATATTGTGATGAATAGATGATTACAGAGGATCAATCAGGTCCTTTGACTTTATGAGGTACCGTTCTTCTTGACCCAACTCTTATACAAGTTCCATTTTATACTAGTGAATTATAATATTTTATCTCATTTAATTTCATTAATTAAATAGTGTTTCATATCAAGATGTTTCCACATGTGATGAGTATCTACAAACATCTTAGGTGTTAAGAGAAAGAAGAATTTATATGTGAATCTTATTCAATAACCATCAGAAGAGTCTAGTTTATTTTGTACTTTTTTGGTCTAGATATTGATATCTTGGAAATAATCTTGGTAATGTATTAGTACTTTTATTTCAAGGTTCATAACAATTATTATGTAGGATGAGTGAATTTTACATCTATTGAGGGTACAATGAATCTCATTAATTGCGTTTGAGAGGTGAATATTGAAAGAGTATGACCTTAAGCATGAATGATAATAATTATTTATTATTAATTGGAAGTAGCCAATTTTGGGGCTAATTAAATAATTGGGAATAAAATTTTTCCTACAATTTTGGATCTGCATCCAGACATATTCTAAATTTTTTTACCGGTTTTCCACCCAACGATAAGGGTAATTTTTATTGATTTTCTTTAGGGGAAAAACTTATTTCCCATCCATAATATAGAATGGAACTGATAAAATTTATCGAATTGTAGTTCCAATTTGAGGAATTAAAAATTAAAAGGATTAATTTGACCAAGTGAATCATTTTAGGCTACTCTTTTTCTATTCATAATTATGTATATGATTATCTTCAATTATGTTCTCCCTATCATAAACTAAATCAATTTATAATCAATAATCGATATCCTATTCCTCAAATAAATTAAATATTTTTATCAATTTATGGGATCTAAGTGGTTCTATTAGATTGATCAATGCTTGTGATTTCATCAACTCAAATTCAAAAAAGATGATATTCTAATGAAAAAAATTTGACGTTGATATGATCATTATGAATATATTTTCATGCCCTTTTTCTGACAAATGAAGATATAGTTTATAGGGAATTGATTAAGCATGTATTCTTATGGTACTGAGATTGATTCAATGTTGTATTTTTTTATGACACTCTAGTGTATTATTAAACTCAAAAATAATTTGAAGAATATTTATAGATTGTATTTACCACATTAGGAGAGAACCAATTTTATGGAAAATTTTCATCATATGATTTCAAGAAACAATAATATTTCTTCCATAATAGTGTAATTTTAGAGAAAATCATGCCAGTATACCCTAGACAGATATAATTTTTCAACTCTTCAAAACCATTAATTAATTTCTTTGAGATACATAGCTTTCTGGGAGAGAGAGTTGATATCACCACATTGTTTGTGACTTCCCACATCTCATATATCCTAAGAAAACCCTAAGAAGAAAACGAACTCTATTACACTAAAGTGATGATTGTTAAAAATACTTTGGAGATTAAATCTATATTATAATTTTCACCCATTATTTTCTAACAAAAAATAATAAAGGTTATGTGTTATATTGTAATTGTTTTGGGTCTAGACATGGTTTTGTTCTCATGTAAGGAGATCATGTCGTAGCGTATGGATCATGGTAGCTTTAAATTTATGGAATGTATTATCTAACCCATGACTTGGAGTTGGCTATGTGGGTCCATGCTATTAAAACATTACATGATTTTATCTTTGGTGATGTGTTAAATATGATCATAGATTATAAAATATTCAAAAATTTCTATTCAAAAAGTCATTTGAACCAAAGACAAAGAAAATGGATAAGATATTACTATATGTTCGACTCTGACATAGTATATATACCTGTAAAAGGAAATTACATGGAAGATATCTTCATGTAAAATTCATATAATCAAATCTCCATAGAATCTTGTGATCAGTGGTAATTTTTGAGTAATACTTATAAGATGCATTTGGATTACACTCATCACAATGAAGTATCAGTCTTATATTTAATTACTCTTATACGTAATTTTTTATGGGGATTTGGTATGATCACAAATCAAATACTGATTTTCATACCATTACATCAAAACTTAGTGGTCGGTAGACCATTAATGTATGGAGACTAGATATAAACATGGTGTATCATTTTCAATATTAGATAGTAATTTTAGTAGTTTACCAATAATAACTTCTTTAATCTTATCCTCATTCTATGTGGGAGATTCTTTCATGCATCCAAAATATGTAAAAGGATTTGATAACCCATTTTTAGTGGTCATGTATGGAAAAAATGTTATTGTTTATGCTAAAAAATCATTCACCAATCAACAATTAAATGTTGTGTATGAAAGAACATCTAGAATGTTGTAATTTTTACCTGTACCTGTATGAAAATGTGAAAATATTATTATAGACATTATCACAGTTCAAAAATGAATTATTCAGAGTAATGATTTAATTTGGGTAATTACGGACAGATTCATGAATTCATTACACTTAATTCCAATATTTTAATCAAATATGGTATATTAATTGAAAAATATCTACATTTGAAATTGAATAGAATTTCATGGAATACCGATTTCGATCATCTCAAACTGAGATCCTAGATTTACCTATCCTTTGTATAAATATTTTTAGTATGATTTGGGTGTATAGTTGACCATGATCACAACACATCATCCTCAAATGGATGGCTAGATGGAATGAATGATTTAGACACTGGAATATATTATTAGAGATTTTATTATCATTTTTTGTGGTTCATGGGAGGATCATTTTCCATTATTAGATTTTTTATATGTAAAAAATTAATATTACAAGATAAAAACATATCTTTTTGAGAAATTTTATGGTTTTCCATTTCGGTATCTACTTTATTTGGTATAGACAAGAGAAACATCACTATTGGGACCTAGCCTTGTTCATGAAATGACTAAGTAGATTTGGAAGATGAAGAAATATATGGTTTCCACCCAAATTTATTAGTAAAATCATATGGATCAATATCTATGAACTTAATACATTTGGGTGAGAGACCCCATATTCATGAAAGTATCTCCAAGGATAGGGAATCATCGATTTGGAATGAATGGAATGTTTTCTCCACTGTATGTTGGACTTATTAAGATACTTGAAGGAATTGGTTCTATTTATTATTGAATGGATTTTCACCATAGTTTAGTTCATTTCAATTATTAATATATTTCATGTATCACAGTTGTGGAACTACCAGGATAATCTTACTAAAGTAATATTATGCATCCATGTTTGTGTTAAACATGATGCTATATTTTTTCATTCACCAAATCATATCTTGGTCAGACATTATAAAGGATAGAATCAAAATTTTATTCCTTTATATGGTTTTATGGAATCACGGTGAACTTCAAAAAGAGACATAGGATCTCATGAAATAGACACTGAAAAAATGGATGGAACTCTTAAAAATCACAACCAATCTACGACTTTCTAAGGATGGAAGGCCTAATTGTGGGGACAATGTATCACCCCGGGTTTGAGGCACACCTTTTTCTATATTGTTTCATTAATGTTTCAATTTCTTAGGTTGATTTGATGGAGGTTTTGAAAGAAGAAAGTAGGTTAATAGGTAGAATCTACCTATAGAATCCATTTTACACTATAAATGTTTATTCACAATGTGAATGGTGTCCTGGAGGATTTAATGAATTTCATTCAAGGTGTTAATAATTTTCTAGTAATATTAATTAGGATGTTGTGTGAGGATATAATTGATATGAGATATTGTCTATGGTTTGAATTATTTTGTTTCATTTTAAAGTTGAGGTGACTTTAATTTCAGTATATGTAGAATCAAAATGATTTATGACCTGAATACATATGTCATTCCATGAATAATATGTAGACCAACAAATTTATTATTCTAGTTCCCTATATTTCTAATTGAATCCTCTATGTTTTATTTCAAACTCAATCCCTTATTTAGGAAATTCATGGGGATTTTTTTGATCCAAAGGCTTGTTTTATCAAATCATGATGTCTGGGGTATATGAATAAATAGAAATGTTGTATGGAATTAAATCTATCAATATCATTTTGAAATTATTCTAGAACAGTAATCATATTTATGTAGGAGGAATATTTATTTCTCTCCACTCATTCTAGAACATGAAAGCTATTATTTTTAAATGGATACTTATGATTTTCATTTAAAACCTACTGTGATTTATTTATAAATAACCCTATTTATAGTATGAATTGATAACCATTGATTTAGTTTTAAATTACTTTGGATATAATACTTTGCTGTCATGACTGAAAACAGATACCTTGAATTGACACATTTTACATGTTTTATAAAATGACGAAAATAGTGATTTTCCAATAAAAGGGATTGTTGGAATGATAACTTGGAACTTATATAATCGTGTGTCTTAATTTTAATTAGATGGGGCCCTGTTGGTTCAGACTTGGTACCTAATGTTGTTGGTTCATATGAAGGATTTTAACTAATTATTTGCTTGGAAGATAGATGAGTTACATTTCATGAGTATTAGGAATATCATGGAATGCATGTGTCTGTGTGTGAAACACATAATGATTATTACAAGCGTAATGAATGGATTAAATATTTTGGTTGTTTGATTTTAACTAATTTAAATTGAAAAACTACTTTTCATTTCACTCTCATTTGTTTTATTTATATTTTTAACCATGGTCTAACTTTTTATTCTCCTACTTATGTGAGATAGGGAGTCTCCTAGAGTTTTCATATTTGTTTTATTACACACCCCCTTTGTATTCACCATGGTGTGTATGTAGATGTTGTTCTTTAGGAAATAGGAAAAACAAAATTGACTTATTTATCTAGTGGAGCATCATGGTGCTACATTCTCTAGGGGTGGATCTTGGAGATTTCATTATGGAGTGGATGGAGTGATTCCATGCTGGTGATGCTAGATCAGGATGACTGTTATTTTTTTGTTGAATTTCATGCTTTGATTTTTTTTCTACTCTGATATTATTGGATATTTATATTTTTTAGTTGTATTGTTTAAATTTCATGCATCATATTGTTTGTGTTTGTATGTTTTCAATTTTTCTCTTGATAATTTGTGTTAGTCTAAAGGGAAAATAATACTACAATGATTTAGTAATCCCTTGGAATTTATTTCCATCATCGGGTTTCTAGAGGATGTAACCTATTTTTAGTATATCTATATCTATTTTCATGACAAAGGATAGGTTAATAATTTTATAATAGTGTCTAATCTACAAGTTCTCAGTGGGAATTTCAATCTTCATTACAATACTCACACTCACTAATCATCACATCACTTGAAAGAAGGGCAATGAATTGTGTAAAAAGACAATATCTATTATCCCAAACACTTTCTATGAATAAAAAAATTATATTCAACTAAAAACAATTTCCCTCAGTTAAATCATAAACAATGTACTGAAAATATTGCAATAAAATTATTAAAATGAATAATGGGGAAGCAAAAGGTAATAAGTCTAGCACTAATATCCTATGAACTCCTCCCTGTTATTGTGTATTCCCCATGTTTTAGCTATAGATTTGATAATATCCTCATTAATGTAGTATAGTATCTATAATCCTCTTATGCCTCTCAATATGGGGATTTATCTCTCTATTTTTTTATCCTTTTTCCTAACTTGGGATTCACAAATTTCTCTTTAGTTCCATGTTATATAATCTAAACATGTGACATAAATAACCTTTGATAATTCCCATGTGTATTTCATTGAGACTAAGAATGGGTTTTAGCTTCTAATTCCATGATATGTAGATTAATCACCTCTCTATAATCTAGCGAGACATGTAATTCTATTTTAATACTTTCCAATCTTTATGAGGTAGTCCAAGGAGAATATGATTTTGGTTCCCTGCACTTAATTCATTTAATCCATGTGTCAATGTGATTATCTCTATGATTCTACTTCATCTTCTAAATTATTCCATGTACCCATCATGAATGTGATATTTATTCTTTAATGAATGGTTTTTTGTGGGTGATTGGAATGTTAATTATTTTTCTCATTGATTTAAATTAAAAAAAATTTGCTTGATACCCAAGGATGTGTTTTCTTAAATATATCATCACCGTTCCAAATTTTTATATATTCATCAATACCATTTATCATTACTATAAAAAATCATAGATTAAGGGGTGCCTTTATTAGACCCAGCTAAAAGCACTGATAAAGGTTACATTTATAAGTGATAATAAAATCCCTCATTTGTCAAAGCTTTATTATATTACTCATAAAAGTCCCCTTTATGAGTGATTTTTTATCACTGTTAATGGGTGGAGTTTATGAGAACTTTTGTATCACTGATAAAAGTTATATTAAAAAAAATTATACACCATTAAAAAAGATTTGTATAACACTAAATATGTATTTACACTTTATATATATGATATATAGGGAAAATAGTTTATAAAATAATTATAAAATAATATTGATTAATTTTTTAAATTATTATTGATTAATATCTATTTAATAAAAAAATTATTATAGAAAAAACGAATAAATTACTGAATGATCTAAAATATGTTAAAAACATGACTAGAACATCAAATAGACATAAATTTTTATTTGTGTTTACGTTTCTGCTCTACCACATATCAAATAGAATCTTGAAAAAAATATCTAAGAGATAATGATTTGGGGAAACCTTATTTATTATTTTGTTGAGGTCAAAATATCCTAGAAGGCCGCTAAAATTGAGTTTTTTGTTGCGGTGTCCTGATTTTTTTACATTTGATGGAATTTATGCCTTGTTTAAGTGGTTTTTCATGTCTTTTTTAATGGAAACTGAATTTATTACCAGGGATTACTTTCATGTGGACATTATGGTATTCAAATTTTATTGTTTTTTATACTATAATGTTATTTATAATTAAATATATACATATATATACATATTATAATATATTTATATATAATAATTTAATTTTATAAATAAATATTTAAATATTATTACACTTAAAATAAATTTATCAATATATAAATCTTATGGAAATAATTATGGTACATTTTATTTAAAATAATATCTAACCATTTTTTACATTATAAAAATGTGTTAATATATATATACATATAAAAATGTATATAAAATGTCTATATATACACATGTGTGTGTATTAATAAATGAACATATATTTATATTTATAGTTTAATATATAAAATTGAATATTAATATATAATATATTTAAATAAATATAGGTATATATATATGATATGTATACACACATGGACATATGTACAAATACACACACACAAAAAACATATATTTTATAATTGTTTTTAAAAATAATTTTATAAATATATCTATAAATAAACGGATAAAAGGATGTGTATATGTATATAAATTGAAATGTCATTAAATATTGAAGAAAACAATATATAATAGTGAAACAGTTGTATTCTTTATACCTGAATGTCCCAGGTTTGAATCTAGACATGAATTGATGATCATGTATAAGTCCAGTAGTAGATTGATAATAAAGAGGTGTTATGAGCACTAATAAAAGTTGGATTTTGGATATAATCAAGTCTATGTGGGAGTGGGACTTATCAAAGATGTCTGAAAAAGGGGGGTCATGCACTGACTGGGGGTGTAAGTGAAATAATGTTTTTTAAATCTAATTTTTCCAATGATAAAAAAGTGAAAATAAGGGTTTTCTTCATCGTTAGTTTTTTAATGTTGATAAAGGTGGCCTTTATTAACACTTTTTTAGCGTTGTTAAAGGTTATTATCTTTTAAGGTCAGTTAGCTTGTCTATGATTTTTTGCACTAACAATTGGAATTTTTATCACTGACTATATCTAAATCTGTAGTAGTGCATGTGTTAAATTTTAATGTTATATTGTGATGAAAATGTAATGTATCAAAAGATAATAGGATATATTTTGACCCCAAAATAATGTGGGGGGTATTTCATGAGGTTTTGGGCAGAAACAAATGATTGGTCCCCCGAAATTTTCTTAAAATAAAAAATGTGAGAATCACCAACAAAAAATTATGTGATAATAAAAGAAGATAAAATAGAAAAACACATGTGATTTTTATGTGGAAAATCTATCCTTGAAGAGGATTAAAAATCCGCGGGGAATCTCTAATAAATTCCACAATAATCAAAGAACATGAAAAAATCACATAAAATACCAAAACCTAAATGTTAAATACGACATATTAAACCTTTGTGAAAATAAACACTATGATACACCTCCATCTTCAATATGAAAATTATCCTTTGAAAAAACATCAACTATCAATGATCTTGATCCAAATATGTGTCATTTATGGATCTATTTCATGCCCCACCTTTTCTGTGTTGTCACATTTTTTGAGTCTATGGCCACATTTCTGATTCACCCCACAAGTGACACATCATGTCTTTTTATAGGCCCACATGAGACCTATGAATTGTTCTAATAGATATAATATATATATATATATACTATTTTATAGATAAATCCATGTGTCGTGCATTCAAAAAATCTGACACTCCCACCCCCAAGAGAGTTCGAAAATTTTAAAATTCTCTCACATCTCATTTGTATATCCACATGATTTAGGCTAAATGTCATCAATATCCCCCTTAAATACTTCAAATAAGTAGATCTCATCAAAGAAACAAAGGTGTTTTGATTGCTGGTCAGTATAACACAAATCATTATCCTCTACAAAAAATATGACATCTTTTTTTCTTCTCTGACAGAAACATAACAGATCCTCCAACAAAGTAAATCTCAATGACGAAGTATTTTTCAGACCTGAATACGAACTCTCCATATTATAATCAACAATTTTTATCTCCACCATTTTTTTATCACCACATAATATGGATCACTATTAGGAATTAAATTTTACCACATATTCAACATTCCCTATGAAATTTGAAACTCTCAACACATCACCTTTATCATTGATTTTATTTTTTCATACTATAGTGGAAATTTATAAAGAACAATTATTGGGTACAATACCAAAAACACCTGAATTGAACTTCTTAAACTTCCAAACCTTATTTAACCATGTCGTTGGACTTTTACTCATACATGATGATCAATCATGCAACAAATCTTATGAAGTCCTCTTCATAACTACATTCATCACTTCACCACAAACCATTACATCCGTCATATAAAGTGTTTCATCTTTTATTCCCCATGTATATTCCATCAATACTCTATACAATGGTTATCTTCCATCACTATTTTTTTTGGAATCCATCATTATCAATAGAACAAGAAAATAATAGATTATGGAATATACCTAGCACATCTTTCAGTCCCTCAACATCAGTGTACAACATGCATTTTTGGTGATATAAATATCACCAACACTAATGATTCTAGTAAAATATCCATTTCACATATTCATTTTAAAAAAGTTACCTTCTTTATATAAAGAAAAAAATTCCATCTTTGGTGTAATATGGTATGAAGTAGTTGAATCAATTACTCATTCTTTTTATAGATTTGACCCATGAAAATGAATTCCAACTAAAAGTGAATCACCCTCAACCATTATAATACTTATTCATGTATCCTCATAATTGGTTTTATCAATCTTATTTTCTTATTTTTTATTTTTCAAATAATTTTATTTTATCTAAAAATGGTCTAACTTATCCCAAAATATGCACCTTAATTTTCTTATTTTCTTTGACCAACCTCTCTAATTACTATGTCCTTCTATTACAGAAAAAATAAAATAATTACCTGAAGATTCACCATAATTGGTTTTTCACCGAGTCTCATTCATCAAAAATGATGAAACAAAATCATTAAACTACAAATTATATTTCCTAAACAACAATGTTATGATCATATGATCATTTAAATATAGAAAAAAACCCAATAAAAGTAAAGATTTATCTTTTTCTTCCATTTAAATATCAATTATGTTACCTTTATCATTGATATTTCCACTAAAAATAGATCTCCATAAAAAAATTAATAAACTCATCTAGTTAGTTACCCAAATCTATATTAACTAGAATATGTAAACTATGAATTATATTTTCTGAAATTAATGATTTTCGATGAATTTTTATTTATACTTGACCTTAAGTGTCACATAGCTCTCTTACAAATATATCAGATTCATCACCTCCCATTGTGTTTTATCTACCAAACACATCTAGATGGTACTTCTATCTAAATATCTTATATTCTTCCAATCACCATCGTTTATCTTCTATGGATTATTTTATTATTTATTCAATTCCTTCATTGTCTTCTATGAAATAAATTCTTGTGGATTGATATTTCTATAGATTAAAACCATTTTTTCCATTAAAAATTCAATATGGAGAGGAATACTTTGGCACAGATCATATATATTTAATTATTAAGAAGAATAAAGAACCTGGTTCTAATATCATATTTTTTGGAGGAGAATGTGATCTATCTAAATAAAATCACTTGTGACAAAAATTATGAAAATATCGAATGAAAAAATGTTGAAAAAATATGAAAAATAAACCATTATACATGATTTTATCATGAAAATACCCTCCCTATAGAGGATTAAAAACCATGGGGGAACTGTGGGAAATTAGACTATAATAATAGAGTCTATAAAATCCAGGTAACATCCCAAAAATTAAATTTCAATATAGCCACTATTATAAAATTATGAATATTGAGTGATACCCTTTACCAGTGCTAAAAAATATCGATAAAGGGGCATTTTATCAATTGTAGATAAAAGTGTTGATAATACGTATATTTAGAAGTACTAAAAAAATAACTGAGGAAATTATAACCTTTATGAGAACTTTTTTTAGCATTGGAAAAGGTTATATATATTAATGATTTTATCTTAAACTGATAATAGTGACCTTTATCAACATGTGTTTTAGTGATGGTAAAATTTTATCTTATAAAAAAATTTATATATTATTAAAAATCATATTTAATATAAAAATATATTTATATTGACATATATATATAACATTTACATAAATATGATTTATATTGCCACCAACCATCCCGGATCCCCTGGTAATATGATACTTGAGCTGACTCTGACATAGCCCAAATAGAATTTCAAATATCTATTTGTTGGTGACAAGAAACTACCATCATAAATGATCAAAGATGGAATTTTTTTTGGCATCAGACCATAGAAGATAAAAGAAACAAGCATGATCAACATTTCAAAAGGATAAGTACTGGAAAAAATAGGTAAAATATTACCCCAGACATAAAGATGAAGATCCCAATGGAAACAATGATATAAACTAGAAAAATTTCCCAAAATATCATATGTATCTTATGGAATGTAGCTCCACCAATCAAAATCATAAATACATGGTCCTAGTGATCAAGAACATCCACCACCTCCAAGTAATTCATTCCTCTTTCCTATACCTAGCATAAGAAAGTCTAAAAATGCCTAATTGAAAATGTAGAGTGTGATCTATAAATCCAGGTATGGTCTCACCAATTATTCCACAATCAATTCCAAAATAATTTATCCAGTTATACTTCATGTTAATTAAATATGGTATGGTATATCATTCCAATATTTTAAACTTAAAACATGACATTAGATTAGAATATTTGGAAGATATATTAAAATGGAATCAATAAATATTTTATGTAAAACACTTAAATAAAACATCTTGCCTGAATAAAATATTTCAATAATCATTGGTATATATAATCAGTTCAAAAAATCATAGAAAACAACCATGTAAGAAAGCCTCACGGTATGTTAATTTAGGTAATAGGATCCTCCCACATCTCAATAGTGATCTTGGATCAAGATATGTGAATACATAAAAATAAATCTCAATAAGAGAACCCATTATAGGGATTCTATACCGTAATAGGGGAACCCATCATGAGAATTCATGTCATAAGTGTTTAAAAATAGTTTTCATCATCAATCCATTCATAAAGAGTTAAGATCCTAAATTTCTTTTCCCAGTTACAACTTACTTATGAGGATAACTTGTTCTTCATTAATCAATCAATCAAATACGGGAAAATGAAACATTTAAATCAATTTAAATTTCAACTTCCATTTTTTTATTTTTTGACATGAATTTTTTCATTTTGAAACCAAAATAGAGGTTTTCATCAATTCCTGAAATTTCAAATAATATTTCACTTTAATCAATTTTTTTGGACATTAAATAACAATAAATTTAAGAAATATATTTTAAATTAAATAAATCATTTTTCCAAATATTCCCTATAATTCCAATTCCACAGAATTTGGGGATTTGTTCACAATTTCAATTCCATTACAAATCATCCCTAAAATCCTTTCAAATTCGGGTTTTTACATAAATTAAAAACTCATTTCAAAATAAAATTTTAGTTTCAAATATAGGTAAATGAAATATAGAACCACCTACCTTTAATTATATGGTAAAGGAAAACACACACAATAGGATCAATAATGAAAACCGAGTCAAATAATATTAAGAAATGAATCCAAGAATCAAGATCCCACAAAATATAGCATAAATCCATCAATAACATGATGATCCAACACTCTCTAAGGAGGATAAAAAAGAGAAATCCAAATTTACAACCTGATAGTATATCTACTTACTCAAATAATATCGAGCGAGATCAATGACGCTTCGATCCATGAAGAAAAGGGTTAAGAGGATCCAAAATCAATTCTTGGAAGCCACTAAGGATGAATAAAACATGTTAATGTCAAATAAAGGAAATTAGAAAAGTAAATATGGGGTTCATAATTTTTAAAACAATTTTTAGAGGATTTAAAAATGGAAGATTAGGTTTTTTGTTTATGGATATATAGTTAGACAAATCTTGCACCCTAACTGTATGCCCGTATTAGTAGGGTTGAAGTTTTCTCTTAGGAGGCACACAGTTTGTCAGACTGTGTACCAACCATGAAAACTCTCACCACCTAACATGTTAAATTTTTGAGGTACTGGCCATGAAATTTAGACAGACAATGCACCCCCTTCCATTGGCTCACATCAAGGCTCATTGTTTTCTGGTTCAAACTGTATGATTTTCCATAACCATGCACTGACTATATAGAACCCCTAAGGCTTCCAAAATTTTCTAAATTTTCCCAGAATGATCCCAAAGCAAGTCCTGAGTTAAATTTTATTAAAAAAATTATCAAGGATTAACTAAAATAATGTGACATGATTGTATAATCTCCCCACCATAAAAACTTTATGTCCTCAAAATCCCTTTCAAGAAAGATCCATGTCAAAGAGGTGAGTACATGGTTCTCAAATTAAGGCCTCATGTTCCCACATATTATGTGAATTATATCCATGTCACCAAAACCCAAAAACCAAACGTATCATCCTCCCATAAATCACCTTTTTATCATAGTCTAAAATTATTACTAGATGCTCAGTCATAGATAAATCAGGTTCATTATATAGATCCTCACAACTCTAGACATGGGATGGTTGAGAAAGATATTTCTGAAAATGAAATACATGGAAAACATTTGTATCAATATCGACTATGGTGGATGTACTAAATAGTAAGACACTTTCCCCACCTACCCAATAACCTCAAAAGTTCAAGATAAATCTGGCACAATCTTTCCAGGTTTCCCAATCCGTTGATGAACCAAATTGGTTAAAACTCTCAAAACTCCCCAAGTCACAAACTAAAAAGTATAAAGTTCACCAATGATGGTCAACATAATATTTATACCAGATCTATCTTAAATTAATTCTATAATGACTCAACTGAATACTCATTATTTTTTATTAGACAAATCTTTGTACAACCAAATAACCTTCACCAATATTCAACCTACATCATTGATATTTACAAGGCTTCCCATAGAAGGCCTCAAAAAAATCCATTCGAATTAAAGATTTATAATTTTTATCATAATAAAAATCAACAATTCTCAAATAGATGTCCCAACCTCCACCAAAATCAAGAACGTTGGAATGAATCATCTCCTCGAGAATATATATAAATCCTTCTGTATGGACACCAATCTGTATATGATATGACTTGATCAAACACACTTGAGATCATAGTACCTCTTATAGGAATCTCCAAAAGTGAGAAGTAAAATGAGGATCCCCGTCGGAGACTAGAGCAGAAGGGACTCCATGTAATCAAAAAATATCCCACACATAGAGATGACCCAATTCCTCAACTTTGGTTGCATCATGAATGGGTAAAAGTGATCTAATTTAGTTACACAATTAATCATAACCCATATCACATTACTTTTATGAATGGTACATGAAAACCAAACCAAAAAGTCTCTATATATCTCATCAGACTTCCAAATATTCATTAGAAGTTGCTAATGAAAACTCAATGGTCTACTTTGGTCATATTTGACCTACTGGTATGTATAAAATGATAAACATAGTCAGTGATTTCTCATCATATTCCTAGAAACCATAATCATCGCTGCATAGCATAAACCATTTTTTTGGTTCTAAGGTGAACAACCTAATGGGAACAATGAAGGCCCCCCCATTACATTCATCTTTATGTAAAAGGTTCAAAAAATAAATTCCAAAAATAATGGATTCCCCCTAAAATTACAATACATATCACTCAATGTCTCCCCACCATAAATAGAGTTATTAATATTATGAAATTCATCATCAAGATACTACTCTTAAATAATCATCTAAAGATGTGTGTAGGAAAACATAAAACTTGTCAATAAAACATAATTACCTTCTTATTAGACTCCTAAATTCCACTAGGAAAACAGATTCACAAAGTTCCACTCTTCTAATGATTCTGTCATGGACTAGTTAAAAAATTTCCCACCTAAGGAATAAGAAAATACATTTCCATTCCCCAAGGTGTTGGAAATTTCAATGTCAAAAGACTACTGGTACTCCATCTAGTGACATTGATGATGGTTAGAAAATTTTCAAGGGAAGATATAACTCAAGATTTCAGGGTTGGAATAAATGGTAATACTTACTATGAAATGTTAATGCCTTTACAACATAAGATCACGAAGCACAACTGCGATTTAGAGATCTCAAGTCAAATAATTATTATCTTGTGGTCTAATATTTCTATAGCCACATGATTCAACATGATCACCCTGAATAAGAACAGATCCCAAACTATAGCTTTATGCATCTTAGAAGACCACATAGCCCATTCTAGCCTCTGGAAGAGTCAATTATAGGGAAATTTTTAAAATAATTTTCAACTAATCAAAAAAACATTCACATTTTTTAATCCACAAGGACTTCACTCCCTTATGAGTGAGATAGGTAATCGGAGAATCCAAATTCAATAAATATTTGAAAAACCGATTGTAATACCCTTCCAAGACCAAGAGGATTTGTGTCCCAAAAACATTATGTAGTTACTCCATGTCATAATAGCCTTAAAAATTTTAGGATTGAATGAGTTATAATGTTTTGACACCACATGTCCAAATAATTTCCCTTATCGAACCCATAAATTACATTTTAAAAGCTTCACATATAGTCTGTGATCCATCAATATTTCTTGGACTACTCTAAAATAATGAGCATGATACTCCATTATCTTAGAATAAACATGGATGTGATCCATAAAGGAATATTTGAATGACTTGAGGCACTCATGTAAAATTCTATTCATTAAATCCATAAAAACTACAAAAGTATTGGTTAGACCAAATGGAATGATAATATAATCATAATTGGAATACCTAATCCTAATGTTGATTTTATGAATGGGATATTCTTTTATTCTGAACTGGTAATATCCAGATCAAATATCAATCTATGATAACCAACTTGACCCTTTCAACTAATCAAACAAGTCTCCAATCTGAGGTAAATTTTTTTTTTCTTCAACATAACACCATTTAGATTTCGGTAGTAAATATAAAGGATAATTTTTCTATCATATTTATTCCTGTTGAGAACAAGTTTCACCCATTGTAACACACTTGGGCATTAAAATACATTATCTAATAGATCATCCAACTAAGTATTTAACTCTTTCAACTCTACTAGTATCATGTGATAAGAAGGAATGGATATCGGCTAAGTACCATGTAGTAAATCAATATACAATTCTACCTCTCTTAATGGTGTAGGACAAGAGAAATTATAAGGAAACACATTGGAAAACACAATGATAACTAGAGGGATAACACCACTCAAATATTCTTTGTAATGGCCCAAATCCATGTGAATCGATCATGTGTGTGTTTCCTTAGAGAGAGGTTCTTGGAGGAGGATCAAAGGATTTTGGGAGGAATTTGGAACTGAATTACAAGAAACATGAAGAATTTCACATATTTTAAGTATTACACATTGTGTATGTCAAGTTCACAACTTGTATGTTTTTGGGGTTAAATAAATAAGAAGGCAACACATTTTTCAGTGGAACCAAACCCTGAGGAGTAAACGACGTGAAAGTGGATTACAAATATTATAATTCTCCACAGATGTGTAGTTTTAAGTGTTTTAATCCACCCAGGATATTCATAACCCTATGTCTATAGAGGTTCTCCCACTCATTCTAAGAAACCCGACATCCCCCTCTTTGTCATTTTGGAGATCCCTTCTTTGTAAATTGATCATTGGGCTGCCATCTTCAATCCTCGGTGACCCATGTTGTTCCGAGGTGTGTTTTTCCATCATCATCCAGAGGTTTATTCCAATTTAATCACTTTTTCATCTCGTTCTTCTTGCTATGAAATTGAATATGATCTCTCATGTTTCTAATGGGATTTCTATTGGATGTTGGTGGTGCAGTTGTGCCACGAAATCCTCATATAGATGTAGTTCTTGTGGTAGGGGTGATCCGAGATCCATTCCGTGGTTTGTTCTCATAAAAAGAACTTTTAAACCCTTTGAGGTAGGGTATTCATTGCATCTCCATTTATTTACATGAAATCATAGAGCTATCATGATTTAGCCTTTTGATCACAATTAAATTAGCTTAATAATTACTTGAACTGAATTAAATAATTTGTATCGATCAAATGTTAGTGTTGCCACTTTGTACCAAGATAAATTGTTTCCCTTTGATTTCTTATATAGTGTGGTATCTATGTTTTGATTATTATGATTTATTTATTATGTTAATTTATTTTAGAACATAAATCCTTAATTAATTTATAATTAATTGTTTAAAGGGTTAAAGAGGGTAGATTAATTAATACATTTGTTGTATTAATTTGATGATAATAAAATTAATGCATGTATGCATGTTTAATTGAATTTTCTAATGAGCCTGAAGTGTGTTAATTCTTATTGATAAAATAATTAAAGGCATGTTAAATTAATTTTTAAATTATTTTGTGATATCTAGTGATATATTTTTTCTTGATTTTTCCATAGTTGGAACCGGTTAATAGGGAATTAGTTAATTCAAGATGGAATAAGAATCAGTTATGTGATAAAATATGTTACCTTGTAGGGCCTGAGTTTCCTGCTTTCTTTAAGGGCCAACAACCTCATGCTTTGTAGGTGTGAGAGATCTTTGTGTGTCAAGGATTAATTCTTTGTTTAGGGACAAGATTTAGGTTGGTATATATGTTTCGTACTACTTGTGATGTGATGTCAGCCTAGGATGGACAATCTGAGAGGATTGTTGTGGTATGAGGAACATGGGGGGCCCAATTGTTATGGTAGAAGTTAAATCCTAGAGTGGATAGATGCATTAGGATATGCATGTGGGAATTGGTGAGGACACTGGGGATGACATAATGTGTCTAATATTGTCTTTCATGGTTATATGAAAGATGGATTCATGTTGGAATCTATTGTCTTGCAGATAGCCAAGTTGTTTGTTTATCTTCTTTCCTTTCCCCATTACTTAAGACAGATGGATGTGCTTGTTTTTTTTACCGTGGTTGGTGTATTAGGATGTTTTCCTATTTTAACTAGTAATATGGAATGTAATTTTGTGAATTAATGAATAAATGTTTAACATGTGGGGTTGGAGATTGCTGGGATGAAATGCTGAGGTTATAATTATGAGATGTCGTGGACTCAGTTTTCTCATTCTTTTAAGGAATGAAACTTTTTTTAAGGATAATTTAATGTAATGTGGAGATATTAACTGTTAATTAATGGATATAGAATTAATTAATGAAAAGTGAAAAAGGATGATAAGAAATAAAGTAATTTAATATAGAACTTTAAATGATTGTTTGCTAATAGGGTATCTTGTCTTAGTAGTGGTAGTTGGGAGTATGAGAGACGTTAGATGAAGTTGAGTCATATATTAGTTTATAAATATAGTGTAGTTGTGATCTATATTATATCATGTAACTTTTTGGTTTCTATACGCCACTCCACCCTATTGATTAGGGAAACTGGCACCCTAGGGATTCAAAGCCATGGGGGGGGGGGTCCCCAATATCCTAGTGGGAGGATGGGTGGATGACTACCCCCTTTGGACCCTCTTAGTTCTCTTAGTAGTTACTTGTGATAGTATGTACAGTGATATGTTTTCCACATGTATGTGTGTATAGGGTTTCAATGGATTGTGTTTATTTCACACATATGTATTTTGGATATAGTTTCATAAGCACTAATATATGTATAGCATGTCTAGGGTATGATGGATTGAAGATATTTACTTGGTGTATGGTAGTCACTAGTGCAGAAAACGTTTTTTACGTCGGTTATTTTTAATTTTTTACGTCGGTTTCTAGCCGACGTTAATACGTGGGACGTTATAAATAAGGTTTTTGACATCGGTTATTTAAAAACCGACATCAAAAAACATAAAATCGCGATGTTTATCACGTCGGTTATCGAAGAACCGACGTTATAAACTGGGGTGAGGGTGGTTTATCATGTCCGTTCTATAAGAACCGACGTGATAAACCGGGCTGAGCGTGGTTTATCACGTCGGTACATATAAAACCGACGTGAAAAACTGGGGGAGGGGGGTTTATCACGTCGGTTATTGATTAACCGACGTGATAAACCGGTGGGAGGGGGTTTATCACGTCGGTTAGTCAATAACCGACGTGATAAACCCTTGTCCAGGCCGTTTAGCACGTCCGTTATTCAATAACCGACATGCTAAACCATTCTCTAGGCCCTTTATCACGTCGGTTATGAAATAACCGACGTGATAAACCATTCTCCAGGACTTTTATCACGTCGGTTATTAAATAACCGACGTGATAAACTAGTTTACATTCCTTTTATAACGTCGGTTATGAAATAACCGACGTGATAAACTATTTTCCAGGCATTTTATCACGTCGGTTATTAAATAACCGACGTGATAAACCCAATTTTTTTTTGAACATAATGCAGTGATCTTCTCTCCACCAGAATCAACCAGAAAATAAATCAAGAAATCATACCACAAAAATAGAAGTACATCAAAAATAAGCATGTAAATAGATAACATATAAAACTTACCCACTAGACAGAATCCACCCTCATTTATACCCCATGGACAGTCCTCCCCCACCCTGTTGGAGCCCTCACCCTCTTGTATACCCCCTGGACAGCCCTCCCCCACCCCGTTGGAGCCCTCACCCTCATGTATACCCCCAGGACAGCCCTCCCCCACCCCATTGGAGCTCCCACCCTCATGTATACCCCTTGGACAACCCTCCCCCACCCCATTGGAGCCCCCACCACACTCCTGGACTGCCCCCCGACCCCCGGACACCGCCAAACACCCCTCGACAACCCCCCACCCGCCTGAACAGCACCTCCTCACCCCCTCACCCCACTTGACAGCCCCCACCACACCCCTGGACAACCCCCCCACCCCTGGACAGCACTCCCACACCCCTGGACCGGCTTCCCACACCCCTGGACATCCCTGCCACCCCTCCCCCGCAGACCCAAATCCATACCAGAAGGACCATCAAAAGTAGACCAAAACAATAAGTAGAGAAAAATTAAACATTCACTTATATAACATTCAAAACTTACACTGTCAACTTCAAAAAAAAAACTAAATCAAACCTAAACAACTACCAAATAGAAAATTAAAACGACAATATTCAAAATTACATTTTACATTACAAACAACTAAAATTCAATCAAACCTGTAAAATAATTTGACCACTCCACTTGTACGTGTTTGATGTCTTCAGCAGTATAGGGTTGAGGGTCATCAAAAAGCTACAAATGAAAAAGAAGATAGTTTACGTGTATAATGAATAAATCAAATTGAAATATGATGGCAAAGTTTAAGAGGAAATCGTACCAGGTCAAAATTCACAACTGTCACCGTTGTTATTATTTCATACATAAATCTTAACATATAATATCCGCATTCGATGAGGCCTTGTTGTTCATGACAATTCTGTTTTGAATGAGTGTAAATTAAATATATTATTTTTATGTAATAAATCAAAAAGTACAAATTATAAATGGAAATTTACCTTCGCCTTTACATATTTGATCTTTGCATTTCTTTTCTTTGTGTTTTTTCGAAAGTAGGCCCATGCACTGTTAGAAAAATAATATGAATGGGGTAAATTTAAAATTTATTATAATATATAAAACTATTGAGAAATTGAAACTTACTTTTCCAATATATTCTTAAAACTTGCCCGCACATCACCATGAATAGATCATATCCAATAAAGAGCTTTCTCCCTTGGGAAAAAAATCCCTAACATCCAATGATTACTGATAAAAGGAAATTTAATGTTAGTGGTTTTTTATGTTAAAAGATAATTAACTATTCGAGAGAAATGTGTTTCATACCTCTCACAAAAAGGCATCATCCAACATTGTTGGATTATATTCTTTTCAAATCTTTCAGCAATATAAACCATTCTTTGTTCCTCAGTCAATGCACATGCTTCAGGGGAAATCAATTGCGGGTCCATGAATCCATATACTTCTATCAGTTCATTCCTCTCACAAATTTTATAAAGATACCTAATACAAAGCATATATAAGTATACATTTTTAATAAATATAACGCAGGGAAAAGGTGTTAAGACTTACATGGAAAAAATTTGCACCACGTTGATGCCCAACTTATCTCCAGTAACAAGCTCCATGATATCAGATTTTGTAATCCCCACAGTTATTTCACGTCCACAAACATGAGATTCCATTGGAAACTCATAAAAACCCAACAACAAATGTGAATATCTTGACAATCTGTCAAGACCACTGGAATCTGTATCTGATGTCATAGCCTGTTGTCTTTGTTGTTTTCTATACAGTATTTCTTTACCTTTGAAGTATTCCTGTGAAAAAAAATTGATAATTATAGTAGTTTTCAAATGATAAAACAACTTTAATAATAAAATAAAATAAAAGATATAACATTCATACCTCTATGGTAATGAGTCGAAGAAGTCTGGATGGCCAAACTAAAAAATGGCCGATACTCTGTCCAACTGTCGCCACCTCATCTGTAGGTATTGGTACCCTAGCTGATCTATCTATAATATCCTGTACAGTGACCCTCTGATTCTCTACCTCTAATTGTTGATGATGAACTGTATCTCCTATACAATATACCAACCCGTATGCTACTATATGATGTTGAGAATCATCAACATACAACTCGCAATATGTAGGAAGATGCGGCGGAGGCGTAGGATAAAAAATGGGGTCCGCAGGCTGAGGTGGGGGAGTGGGAGCTACTGGCGGAGGTGGAGGATAAATAATGGGGTCTTCAGGGGGAGGTGGAGGAGTGGGAGCTGCAGTCTGAAATTGTCTTTGCATTTCTGCAAACATAGACAACACCGAATCTCTAATCTTGTCTTCCATCGTCGCATTAATATTTTGAACTTCAGCCTCCAAGGATTCTATTTTTTTTATAAACCCCCTCAATGTTAGAAGTTGAAGAACGTGGAAACACTTTTCTTACCGATACACCTGTCGGATATCCTCTTACACGACCAGGATGTTCGGGCCTTCCCAATGCTGTAAATAAAATATATTCCCTCCCAGTAGCTGTAAATGTCCCCTCTGAACTTTTCTCCTCAAGAGAGTCCTGTATTAATTAATTGAACATTTCTGTAATGATTGAAACTTATATGAAGAAAAAAGTTAACTTAAATAAATTAAATAGATATCTTACAATCCTCTCAGCTACGATTCTCGATTCTTCCGAAAGATATTTCCCTTTTTTCCCTTCCGAGCTCTCTTCCATTTTTCATGTCTAGATGGAGGGGATGGAGGGGCCACCTCTCCAGAGCTTGAAGACTCAGCTCTTAGTTGTGGAAATTTTTCCGCTATCATTTTTTCTTCCAATAATGTATACCCTCCCCGAGATAAACTATGAGGGTATAAATTTTTAGATTGGATCTCCTGATGAGCATTCCTTGTTTGCTATAATTTAAGAATAAGAAAGCATTAACAAAACATTAATAAAATCATTTATATAAGAAAGTATATAAAAGTTTACATTGCCCTTACCAGAAATGACTATTTTTTCTACTTTCAAAAAACTGTCTCCATGTGTCTTCATCTATAAAAGGATATATACGACATGGATTGTCATGACTCCTATGACCATAAATGAAATCAGATGTGAGGGTTGATTTGAAATCCCTCCATCTCCTGGCAGCCAACGATAAGCATTTCTTCCTGACTCCTCCAGTGTCAGGAATATCAAATGTCATCTGATAAAGAAGAGGTTAAACATATTATATATACCAGAAACATTAAAAGAATGGTCAAACAATGACAAAAGATCTTACCAAAATCATCTCCCACAACTGAGAGATAACCGCTTTATCCACACCTCTCCAATCATCATACAGAATGCTTACTTTGGTCTTAGCCTGAGTTGCAACAAAACTCTTAAAATCTTTGGCATTCGGACCTCTAGGAATATCATCATCATCAAACTCAACTACTATCCTCTGATCCTGCATACGAGCAAGTGATAATTTTGGTAAACGTGTGCAACCACGTTTACCAACCTTTGAACTCTTTGTCGTAATAGGAGCATGTGAATGTTCATCCCCAGAGGTATGACCAGCAATATGCTCCTCCCCAGAATCATGTGGTTGATCATCTGAATGATCTGTCATTATCCTTCAAATCAAAAAAACAAACGTCAGTTCACAAATATACAAATTCAAATATTTTAATACTACTGTAATCAGAAAATAGAAAAGCGTACTAGGTTACATAATAGTAAACATTGGTAATATGGTAAGCATGTTAAACAATGGTAAAGATGGCAAAGATAGTTAAGATGGTCAAGATGGTCAAGATGGTAAAAAATGGAAAAAATGGTAAACCTGGTAAACATTGTAAACATGGTAAAGTAATTGTCAGTGAACAAAAATAAGCATTTTAAAATTCATGTAATGGTTATAAACTGTTGGGTCGTAGATAATTTCCTTCTGTCTGGGTTCCACCGGCTGACCGGTGGTCATCCACTGGTTGGCCGGTGTCACCAGGCAGTGGGCAAGCCTACGGCCTGGGTCCTCCGACTGGCCGGTGGGCAAGAACCGGTTGGCCGGTGCCCATACCGGCTGGCCGGTGCGCTAACACCGGCTGACCGGTGGCTCCGGCAGAAAGAAATGCTTCTTCCAGAGACCACCGGCTGGCCGGTGGTCATCCACCGGTTGGCCGGTGTCACCAGGCAGTGGGCAAGCCTACTGCCTTGCCCTCCGGCTGGCCGGTGGGCAAGAACCGGTTGGCCGGTGCCCATACCGGCTGGTCGGTGCGCTAACACCGGCTGACCGGTGGCTCTGGCAGAAAGCAATGCTTCTGCCAGAGACCACCGGCTGGCCGGTGGGAGTCCACCGGTTGGCCGGTAGACTCAGAGAGTCAATATCATCCTTCTTGGGCCAACTCCTGGGCAACCTTTTTCCTAGCATCAAAACACTTGAAAACAAGTTAGAACACGATGAGAGTGATTGTGATCATTAAAATCCAAGAGAGAGGGGTACAACAATAAACATGATAAAGAAAACTAAACAAACTTAAAACAAACAATAACATATACTTATTTTATTTTAAAACATGTTTTAATAAATAAAAAACTTACAATATCTAACATTTATGGAAAAAATAAATGTAAACAAGAAATAAACATATGTTACCTGTAATTTTAGGAATGTACAGATGGATTGTTTTCCAAAATTCCTTCGTCGTGATCGTTCCTTATGACACAAACTATGTCTTCAACATGATCGTCATTATGTTCTGTTAATATTTCCATTGAAGTAGGGATCTCACATAAATCAGCATATTCATCAAGTTCATCCTCACCAACATATTGTTTTTTTCCTTGTAAAACAACAGCCCACTGCATATCTGATTGATCTACTACATAAAAAATTTGTTTTGCATGTGTTGCCATTATAAAAGAATCAGCTGTGTGTTCCAATCTATTCAGATTAACAAGTGTCATTCCAAATTCATCGTGTCTGACACTGTTGTTACCGTTAAACCATTTACAGTTAAAAACGGGAACTTTAATTTTAAAGTAATCAACCTCCCATATTTCTTCAATCACTCCATAATATGCATTTGATGCAGAAATTGGGTTTTTGTCCTTAGCACTCGAAAAATGCATTGCTTATGCAAACACCAATACACCACTATTCTGAACCGCACTTCTGTTGTCCTGAGCTTTTTTATGAAATGTATAACCATTAATGTCATATCCAGACCATGTTATCACATTTAAACATGGACCACCCACTATCCATTTTAATGTCTCTGATACATCTGATCTACCAAGAAAAGTCTTTTTAATCCATGACAAAAAAAAATTGTTGTGCTCATTCAAAATCCTCATTTCTTTCTTCTTTGGATGACATTGTTTCAACTCATTAATGTGCAATGTGATATATGGTTGAGCATCAGCTATGTTCTTCAAGATGTATGATTATAACTTCTTCATCTGTTCAGCTGACAATGATTTGACTTTCAAGCCACGAATCCCCTTTCCCTCATTATTAACTCGTTCATGGCGCGATGGAGGCAAACCTATGTGTTGCGCCGCAGCCAAGTAGCTCGTACAAAACTCTACTACCTCCTCATAAATATACTTTTCAATAATGGAGGCTTCAGGTCGATATAGATTTTTAACATACCCCTTTAATATTTTCATATACCTTTCAAAAGGATACATCCAACGAAGATATACAGGTCCACAAAGATTTATTTCTCGAACCAGATGAATCATTAAATGCACCATTATATCAAAAAAAGTTGGAGGAAAATACATTTCCAATTGACAAATTATTAAAATTGCATCCTTTTCCAAAATGTTCAAAGCATTCACATCAATTTCCTTGTTACAAATTGAATTGAAAAAATAACACAACTTCATTATAGTCTTTCTGAAACGAATGGGCAATATTCCACGCAATGAAACTGGTAGAATTTGTTGCATCATGATGTGACAATCATGTGATTTCATACCTATCAACTTCAATTCCTTCATTGAGACAAAAAATTTTACATTAGAAGAATAACCTTGAGGCACTTTGGTATCATGAAGACACTGACAGAAGCTAATTTTCTCCCTCTTCGATAATGTATGACAAGCCGGGGGAAGAAATGTTCGTCTTCCTTTAGGCGTGGGAGCTAACTCCAAACGTATTCCCATTGATAGTAAGTCTAATCTTGCATTCAACCCATCTTTAGTCTTTCCTTTAATATCTAACAATGTTCCAATCAAAGAATCACAGATATTCTTCTCCACGTGCATGACATCAATATTATGTTTAAATTCATGATACCTCCAATATGGTAGCTCAAAAAATATTGACCTTTTCTTCCAAATATGTCTATCATTACCAGATTTCTGTGTCTTTCCCAATGTCACGTCAAGGTTTTTCACCCTCTCAAAATAAAGATCATGGGATAAAGGTTTTGGAGCAGTATCAAATTCTTGTGATCCATTAAATGGCTTTTTTAGTCTTCTATAAGGGTGTTCCATAGGCAAAAACTTTCGATGACCCATGTACACTGTTTTCCTCCCATGATGCAATTGACAATAGGACGTCTGTTGTTCGCAAATTGGTCATGCTTTATGCCCTTTAACACTGTATCCAGACAAATTTCCATACGCTGGGAAGTCATTTATAGTGAACAGAAGCACTGCATGCAGTTGAAAATATTCCATTTTATAAGAATCATACACCCTAATACCATCAGCCCATAACAGTTTCAAATCATCAATCAACGGTGACAAGTAAACATCAATATCATTACCGGGTTGCTTTGGACCAGAGGTCATTGTACTCAAAATGACATATTTTCGCTTCATACAAACTTCAGGAGAGAGGTTGTAAATTACCAATAAAACAGGCCATGAACTATGTGTGCTACTGAGTGTTCGGTATGGATTCATTCCATCTGTGCACAACCCTAGTCTGAGATTTCTTATTTCATTTCCAAATGTAGAATACTGCGCATCAATTTTCTTCCATTGTGGACAATCAGCTGGATGACGTATTTTTCCATCACATACCCGCTCTTCAGCATGCCATCTTAACCTTTTTGCATCATGTGAATTAGCAAATAAACTTTTGAAACAATTAATTATAGGAAGATACCAAAATACCTTTGAAGGGAGCTTTGTAATATCTACATCACCCTGTGATTTTTCTTTCACCTTATACCGTGATGTCCCACATTTTGGACACTCTGACATAAATTCATATTCCTTCCTATATATAATGCATTCATTCGGACAGGCATGTATTTTCTTGTATCCCAATCCCATCGGGCATAATATTTTCTTGGCTTTGTAATGTGAATCTGGAAGATCGTTATCTTTTGGAAGAATGTCTTTCATCAATTGTAGCAGCTCTATAAAACTTCTGTCACTCCATCCATGCTTCGCCTTTAGGTTAATCAATCTTAACACCGCCGACAGAACCGTAAAATCTGTACAACCGGGATATAATGGTTTTTCAGCATCACCATATAGACGTGCAACTGTCGGTTCTATCTCAATTTGTTCTGCTACAATATCGCGAATCATTTCTTCAATTCCATCGGAGTTACCATCTTGAAAATCATCATCATCAGTGACATTCCGTCCAGTTTCACCATGCCAAATCCAAGGGCTGTAACTCAGATTAAAACCATGACATATCAGATGATCTTTTATCTCTCGACTTTTCAACTTCTTCATATTCAAACATTTCAGGCATGGACAGAAAAAAAAGTCACTACTTGGAACATTTCGTTTTGAAAATTCCAAAAAGGCATCATCACCTTCCTCAAATTCATTGCTCATTCGATGTGTCGTAATCCAACTTCGACTCATTATTACCTATAACAAATATCAACAAAAAATATATATTTTTAAGATAAGAAAAAACATGTTTATATGAGAAAAATCATAATTTGAATGTAAAAAAATTTAAAATATAAAACAAATCTTGAAAGTAGTAGTAGTTTTCATAAGTACCCAACACTAAATAGCTATACATCGTAAGTGTCATGTTAAAAATATTAATATAGACCATTTGTTTTATGTTTAATAATATTGTCATATTATCTGATCATTCTGATTATATATTAGAATTACTATATCCTTTTGATCCGATATATAATCTAAGGACATTAATATTTCTTTAGAAAAATTAATTTTAATATCATAGTAATGTAAAAAAAAGTATATGTCGAACTATATATATGTAATACCAATAAAAAAATACATATGTGTTTGGCCTGGGTTTCACGCATAAATCAACTCATCTCACAGATTAAATTTTTGAATCATCCTACATAATACTTATTTTTATAACTTAGGGAATGAAAATAATAATGTTGTTGGAAGAATGGAACGTTACAGTACCACCCATTATTTTTCAGATTTTTCTGAAGCTAATCCACAATGTTTTAATAATCATTTTCAAGTTGAATGTTGCGAGTTGAATGAACATAATAACCATTTGCAATAAAAAAATTCCACGAGATTCAAAAACGAACGAAAAGCACATCAAGAATCAAAACAAAAATGAACGAAATAAATTCGTGGAAGGCTTACTTGAATGTCGCGAGTTGAGATGATAGATCCGAGAGCAGTGAAGAAGATAAACAATGAAGCCAAAATGAGTGTAATGCAGGCGATCGACGAGCCGATTAGAGTTTACTGCGCAAGAGAGAGACGAGCCGGCGACTGTCAATCGAAAAAATCGTAAATGACAGAACGCGGGCTTTAATTTTTTTAAATGCTTTATAACATCGGTTATTATATAACCGACGTTATAAACTATTTTTATGCTTTTTTACGTCGGTTATTTTATAACCGACGTTATAAACCCCAGGGTGCTTTGGTTTTTTACGTCGGTTACAAAATAACCGACGTAAAAAACCCCCGCGCATTGATTTGTAACGTCGGTTATCAAATAACCGACGTAAAAACCCAACAGGCGCGATTTGTAACGTCGGTTATCAAAATAACCGACGTGAAAAATCTACTCGCCGCATTGTTACGTCGGTTATATATAACCGACGTAAAAAATGGTGACGTAAAAAACGATTTCTGCACTAGTGAGTGATGGATTGAGTTATAATACTTTATGTATGATACAAATTATATGAGTCATGGTGTCTCTTGAAAACTACATGTTTACTTTGGTTATGTGGACATGGTTGTGTGATGCACAAGGTGCATGTTGTGGTGCTTCACCCAGGTTTTTGCCGGCTATAACTTTTGGAGACAGATGCTCAAGACATATGACATATGGGTAGAGCTAAAAACCAGTTGCGAAGTAGTAGTGGGGTACCCTTGATATTATTTATTATATTATATGATCTTGTATGCAGTACGTGATTATATTTTCTAGGGTGATTCTAGGAACTTTGTATACCTATTTAGATGATGAGGTTGTTTCACTTGTTGATCCACTATGATTTAGCACTCTTTCCATATCTTTTGATTGAGATTATTCAGGGAGGATCCTATTAAGTATAATATTATACTCATGGTTTGTGTATATAAACTATTACTCTAGTTAGTTGGTGCAGGTTGGAGATAAGGATGGTTGCTACTAACTTGGGGTTCTTTAAAAGATGTTTGGACTTCATTGTCACTTTTTTCATTACCTTTCATTTGGTACTTGTAGTTTTCCATTCAGTTTTAGTAGTTCTTATATTACATTACTTATTTTCACTTGGGTTTTCATTTATATTGTAATCTAATCTGGATTTTGTTGGTTTTAGTCTTGTCTCTTTCTTTTTAATGTGTTATCTTAGAGGGAAATGCCTCCCATTTGTGTCTTTACTATACCCTTGGTGCTAGTCTCCAACACGGGGAAAATTGGAGGCATGACTTGGGTTTTACAATCTATCTTTTCCTTTTAGCCTAGGAGGGTTACACATTCTAGGGAGGGGTCATGAGAGAGTGGTATCAGATGTCTGGTGGAGGGATATGATGGAGTTTGGAGTTAGGTATAGGTGAGGTTGCATGGTCTGCTTTGGAAACAATGTCAGCCATGTTTAACAAGAAATATAAACACTGGAGACCGACAGAGACACCGTTATTTAGACCCCCCAACGATCTGATGCGCGGACCATTATGCTTATAGAAGCTACTAAATGAGGTGATACTGGTTTCAAGGAAGTGACCTAGGAAAGGATCATGAATCATTTTTCTTTGTTCCTATATTTGAATGGGTAGACCTTGGGATAAGTTATCCTAAAAATAAATAATATAGTAAAATTAATCAATGTTCATGTTTTCCTTATACCAGTTTTAGGTGATCAATTTGTTTTTTCTTTTCTAGGTATGGCTCTAGGTATAATTCATTGTGAGTTTCAATTAAAGATGTTCAATAGTTTGCACCAACAGATCTCTATAGAGTAGAGGTTGATGACAACACTTGGTGGAGGACACTTTAAGAGTTTCAGTGCCATAGTATACCGAGGTATGAGGGATTCATTTTAAATGCAGGCATAGAAGAATAGTTGGAGGAGGTCTAGATATCCTCTATTATAATCTGTGATCAAACGGAGTACTGGGTATCATTGGTTGTGATAATGCTACATGGGGTAGCAAGTAAGTGGTAGTTGTTGTTCCTCAGGGATCATATGGAGTCGGTAGTCTCATAGGAGTAGTTCCAAGACTAGTTCAGAGATGAGTTTATTTCTTCAAATGTGAAGGAGGCCAGTCTCCAGAGTCTTCATACCCTTTTGTAGGGGTGCTCCATTGTGAGAGAGATCAAGATCAATTTAATAAACATTATACAAAATCATTTATACCTGTTTTTAGATGACAAGGTTAGGGAAAGGCATTTTAGGAGGCTTATCATCTAGCGATCCAATTCTAGATCACCCTATTTATGATGAAGATGTATCTTGAGTCATTAGAAAAGGTAGCGTAACTGATAGGAAGTTTTTCAGAATTGGATCGCCAAGAGAGGGGAGTTTTAAGGATTCCTCATGAAGCAGAGCTATGGTCTGGGATTATCAGTTATTAGGATAGAAGAGTTTCTGATCATCCGGGGGTAGGTACCATCCCTCAATGTATAATTTTTCTAGGGGGAGTGGCT
This sequence comes from Viscum album, assembly GCA_963277665.1. Classification (NCBI taxonomy): domain Eukaryota; kingdom Viridiplantae; phylum Streptophyta; class Magnoliopsida; order Santalales; family Viscaceae; genus Viscum; species Viscum album. The sequence continues at coordinate 1,653,845,898 of OY728122.1, read as the reverse complement.
CCCAATATTATTTTAAGGGATCAGAGACATTTTTCTCTTATGGAGACTGAGTTCATTAGCAGAGGGAGTGCCTGAACGTTATGAGTAGTCAGTGTGTTCTAGTGGTTCTTCTCCATTCTCTTATATTGAATAAGTTCCAGCTGAGGCAGTGATAACATGTTATTATAGTTTTCGATCAATAGATAGTAGATGGTGCGGGTATAGGACAACCCCAATATGATACCTATCCCCAAAGAGTAGTGTGTAGTCATGGAGGTGGTCTTCAACATGGTTAGAGAGGTCATAGAGTAGCTCGTGTTCAACTTCATTCTTTAGTGTTTCCATATCTATGTGAGGAAAATGTTGTTAGAGGTTTCCTTTTATTTTTTTCAACATGGGATCATGCTTTTTTGGATCCAATCAATACACACACCTTCATATCACCTATCCGTGTCTGTGATTCTAGACTTGAGTTAGAGGGACATCCAGTTCCCTTAGCATTGAATACACATATTATTGGTTGGGATGACTTGTTTGATGTCTGTAGAGACTATGCGCTATTTTTAGGGTAGCCTGAATCTTGGGGAGATTTCCCATGATTATGGATACTACCATATGGCATCATCCACAGCATGTATTGGTTGTATTGGGTGTAGGCTATTGTGTATTTATTCGGGAGGAAGGTTGTTTTCTTCAATTTTGATGGAGAGACATTAGTGTTTTTTGCTGAGTGAGGACCTCAGATGGGTCAAATGCATGTTCTATAATTTTCATCCATGATGTCTGATTTGAATCTAAGTTCATTGGAGGTTTAGTGGGCAGTATTTCCTAGGGTCCGGGGAGAGTACTCTGATGTCTTTCCATATGAATCTGTAACCTTACCCCCTCGATGAGAGATCATGTTCAGGATAAAACTAAAACTAGGGGTGTCTCCTATATCGATATATCTATATAGTATTACACCTTCTATGTTGAAGGACCTATGTATATAGCTCGACAGTTTTTCATAGTGTGGTTTTGTTCGACCAAGTGTATCACTGTGGGGTGCACCAATTTTGTTCGAGAAGAAGGTTGATGTAATTTTGTGGTTGGGTATCGATTATCATTGCTTGAACCAAGTGACAGCGATGAAACTCTATCATCTTCCATGGATTGATGATTTATTCAATAAAATATAGGATTATAGTTGGTTCTTTAATATCAATTTGGGGTTAGGATATCATCATATGTGTTTGAAGGATATTGATATCCCGAAGACTGTTTTCCATTGTCGTAATGGGCATGAAGAGTTTTTTGTGATGCCATTCAGTGTAGGGAATTATCTAACTATGTTCATGGGGTTGATGAACTTAATGTTCTATGTGTTCCAAGATAAGTTATTGGTGGTTTTCATTGATGAAATACTCGTGTAATTTGTGTCTAAGGAGGATCATGCAGAGCATCTGTGTGTTGTTTTGGGAGTTCTTCACCATTATAAGTTGTTTGGGATGTTTTAGAAGAGTGATTTTTTGGATTGAGAAGTTTGTTTCTTAGGGAATGTTGTATCCCATCACTGAGTAGTTGTGGTTCCGTGGAAGATAGAAGTTGTTGTGTCTTCTCCAAACCCTAAGACAATGGGAAATTTGTGAAATTTATTTGGTATTTAATTCTATTACAAGGGGTTCGTAGTTGATTTATATTAAGTTCTAAATCCTCTAATAGTGTTAGAGAGAAGGGATTATGAGTTCTTGTGAATTGATCAGTGTTAGATTGATTTTTAGTATCTAAAGGAGAACTTGGTCAGTACTTCAGTTTTTTTTCTACCAGAAAAAGTTCAAATTGAGGTTTTCTGTGATGATTCATGTATTGGGTTAGGATATTTTCTGATACAATAGAGATAGGACATTTTTATGGGTCTTGACAGTTATGTACCCATTAGGGTAACTAATCCACCCACGATATTGAGTTGGTGTAGGTAGTGTTTTCCTTGATGTTTAGAGATATTACCTCATTGAAAATCATTTTTTTGGTATTCACTGATCACAATAGACTAAGGTATGATTTCTCCCAAGGTGGCTTGAACTTGTGCCAGTGTCGATGGATGGTGTTTTAATAGGATTATAACTTCGAGTTTTAATATGAAGGCATTCAATGATGAAATGCATAAAATAGGTGATTCTTATATAGTGATGGAATACCTTCCAATATTCCAACTAGAAATGGGATTATTCAAGGGAAAGTGGTGGTCTATTTCAGATGTCAGTGCAGTCATCTCATGTTCCACAAGTACAAGGGTCCTAGATGGGGAATCTTGAGGTGGAGGTATAGAGAGACCATGTATTTTTTAGGGAGGCCCCTTATGGTTATTCTGAGGATGAACAACACCTATTTATTATTTCAGAGAAGGATTTTAATTCATTTTGTGATGCATGATATGTTTCTCTTTGAATTCCATAGTTTACCTTTGGTGACACATCCTGGCATGAAAAATATGTACTGTGATTTTAGAGGTGTGTTTTGGTGGTCTGGGTTGATGTGTGTAGTGATAGGGTTTGTGTCTCGATGTTTTCATCTTCCATAAGGTGAAGGTCAGGCATAGTGTTCCTAGTGGTTTTCCCTAGCCATTAGATGCTCCTAATTAGAAGTGGGATGACATCTCAATGGACTCTTTTACTGGTTTACCTTCACATGAGGGATGTTATGATGCTATATTGGTGGTAGTGGATCGTTTGAAAAAATCATCCCACTTTATAAAAATCAAGAAGTTGAGTTCATAGAGTTCTTGTTGAGGAAGTATCTGGAAGAGGTAGTGAGACTCCATAGAGTCCTGAGGATGATCATTTTGAATTGAGATCCTCATTTTACCTCTAGGGTGTGGAGAGGTCTCTATAATTCTTTTGATTCTCATATATTCCTTATCAGTGCATTTTATTTACAAATGGATGGTCGAATAGAGAGAACCATCCAAACTATTGAGGCCATGTTTCAATATTATGTATGAGATTTTGTAAGCACATGGATGAAGCAACATCCCTTGGTAGAGTTTTATTACAAAAATTCTTTTCAATCCACAGTTGCTATGGCACCATTTTTAGCCTTGTATGGATGACCTTTACATTCTCCATTGTGTTGGACTGGGGTCTTAGAGTTAGAAATTCTTGGGTCGGAACTAGTATAGAATATGGTAGAGATGGTTCAGATGATTCATGAGAGGATTAAGGCAGCACCTGATCTTCATAAATCCTATGCTTATCATAGGAAGAGACATCTAGTGTTTAACATTATGTATCATGTGTTCCTGAAGGTGACTCCCCATTGTTAGAAGTGAAGGTTAGATCATGGGATCATGATTTGTCCCCAATTTTATGGGCCTTTTGAGGTGTTGGATCATGTTGGATCTATGGAATATCATATTACACTTCCTCCATTGATGATTCGGATACATTATGTTTTTCACAAGTCATAGATCCATCGTTATCTTCATGATGACTCTCGCGTCATTGATTTGGGTGAGATCAATGTTGACAATCATGCAACCATCAAGTTGCAACCTTTAGAGATCCATGACCACCAGGAGAAGGTTTTTTTCTTTTGTGATATCCCCTTGGTTCATTTTTAGTGGTGGAACATTGGTGTGGGGGAGAGTACCTAGGAATGTGACTTATAGATATGCGCTCAGTACCCCGAGCTATTTTTTGTTTATCTCTTCTCTTGAAATTTTTTTCATTTTGTGGTTGTAGAACTTTTTCTCATTTTTGAGATGGATATCTCTCTAATTACTCTCATTACATGAGAGGTTATGATTTGTAGGGTATTCCATGTGCTTTCCGTGTTTAGCTTCCTAAGATTAGATGGGTCAACTCTCCCATTATTGGTGTAGATGACTCAACGAGTATTTCATCTAATCACCTCGTTGAGCCCCTTATGCTTGGATGGGGGTGGTTGATCTCTAATGGTGGTAAGTGATTTAGAGAGGTATCTCATAGGGTGGATTTTTTATGACCATTTTCTACTTTCTCTATGGATTGGTTTTGGATTATTGAAGATGAGAATGTGTTTAGAGGTATATAATGTAAGGGCGTTAATCTACATGGATCAACCCTTTGTGATATTCCAAATACCAAGATTTGGAAAGGAAGATCACAGGAAGTCTGGAGGAGGTTTTCCACGAATTTCTAGAAACAAGAAGAATTACACGTCGTGTAAGAATTACACATCGTTAAATTCAAGTTCACGATGAGTAATTTTTAGGGTTAAACAAATAATAAGGTGACACATTTTTTAGGGGAACCAAACCCTAAGTATTACACGATGTTAAAGAGGATTACACATCATGTAATTCCACAATATAATGCAATTTTAATCATTTTTTGTCACTCGGGTTATTCATAACCCTATGGTTTTTACAGGTCTCCCTTTCATTCCTGGTGACCCTAAATCCCCCTATTCATCATTTTGGAGATACCTTCTATGGGAATCCATTAACAGGATTCCATCATCAATTAGTGGTGACACAAGTTGATCCAAGCTTTGTTTCTCCTTCATTTTCTAGTGGTTTATTCCAATTTTATGTCATTTTCCTCTCATTCATCTTGTTATGAAATTTATTATGATCTACCATTTTTATAGTTGTGGTTCTTTTTTATTTTGTTGGTGCGGTTGTTCCATTGAATCCTCAGATAGATTATGTTCTTGTGGGAGGGGTGATCGAAGATTTGTTGCATGGTTCATTCTCATGTGAAGAATGTTGAAAACCTCTTAAGGTAGGGTATTTAGTGATTCTCTATATATTTATGTGAAATCATAGAGCTATCATGATTTATCCTTTTATCTCAAATAAATTAACAAAATAAATATTTGAACTGGATTAAAAAATTAATGTTGATCTCATGGTGATGTTGCTACTTTGTATCATGATAACAGTTTACCTCTTGATTTTTTAGATAATGTGGTATTTATGTTGTGATTATTACGAATGGATTGTTATTTGAAATTGGTAAATAATTTAAATGCATAATTAAGAGATAATTAATTTGATAATGGTTTAAAGAGGCATGTTTAATGAATTTAGATGCTCTTATAATTTGATGATAATCAAATTGATTCAAGTATGTATGTTAAATTGAATTGTATAATGAACCTGAAGCATGTCAATGGTTTTTTATAAAAGACTTAATGGAATCTTAAATAAATTTTTTAATTAATTTGTGATAGCTTTTGATAGCTTATTTCATAGGTTTCCCATAGTTTTTTCCTCTAATGGCCCGAAGGCCTTCATTTTTTATTGATTTTTGATAATCCACCCTTCAAGGGGTGAGGTGGGACCCTTACAAGGCCCATATGTGTAAGAATTACATGGCCCATATGCCTTAGTGGAATTCATTTCTCATAAGCATTACATGGACCGTAGGCTTGTAAGGGACATGTGCTTCATGCAATGGATCCATGAGAGATCTTTGTGTGTTAAATATTAAATCTTTTCTAGGTCCAAGATCTTGGTTGTTATGTTTTTTTCTTCTACTTGTGATGTGATGTGAGCCTAGGATAGCATATCTTATAGGGATGTTGTGGTATGAGGGTTGGGGAGAACCAGTTGTTATTGTAGAATTTAACATCTAAAGTGATGAGATGCACCGGTATATGCACATGGATTTCGAGGAGGACACTGGGGATGACAAAATGGGTCAAATGTGGGATTAACCATTGATATGAGAGATGATTTTTTGTTTTAAAATGTTTTCTAGATGATGGCCAGGTTGTTTGTTTACCTTCTTTAATTTTTGCACTACTTGTGGAAAATAAATGTGTTTTGTTCGTTACATTTGTTGGTATCTTATGATATTTTCCAAGAGTACTTGATAATATGAAAATTTGGATGTCAATTAATGGATAAATGTTTAACCCATGGGGTTGGAGCTTGCTGGGATGCAATGATGAGGTCACAATTCTTAGAAGTCATGGAATAAGTGTTCTCATGCTTAGAGATCATAGAAATTTGTTTTGATGCTAATGTCATGTAATGTGGAGATGTTAGCTGTTAATTAATAGTTATGAAATTAATTAATGTAAACTTGAAAATATGAAAATGAATAAATTAATTTAATGTAGCTCTTTTAATGATTGTATTCTTATAGGATATCTAGTCTTAGCCGTGGTAGCCGGGATTCCTAGAGATTTTAGATGCAGTTTATTCTGAGACTAGGTTATGCTCATAATGTGTTGTGATCTTCATTAAATCATGTACTTTTTTTCTATATGCTACTCCACCCTTTCGGTTAGGGAAAATGACACCCTGAGGATTCTAATCCTTGGGGGGGGGGGGGGTCCCCAACATCCCAGTGGGAGGATGGATGGATGAATACCCCCTTTGACCCCACTCTCTTCTCTTGGTAGTTACTTATGCTGGTATGAACGATGGTTAGTTTTACCCATATATGTGTGTAGAGGGTTTTAATGTCTTGTGTTTATTTCACACACAATTATTCTAGATATAAATTCCTACAGACTAGTATAGGTATAATTTGTGTAGACTGTGATATCTTGGGGACCCTTACTTGGTGTATGGTTTGTGATGGCCTGTGGTATAATATCCAATGTATGATACAAGTTATGAATACTTTATTGGCTTCTAGAAACTACCGGGTTACTTTAGTTATGTGTAAATGGTGGTGTGAAGCATGAGGTGCGTGTTTTGGTGCTTCTCCCATGTGTTTGCAGGATAGCATTTTTGGAGAGAGATGCTCAGGATGTGCATCATTTGGGAAGAGTGGAAAACCAATGGGGAATCGGTAGTGGGGTTACCTTTATATTAATTATTATATTATATTCTCTTTTATGTGATACTTGGTAAGAGTAACCATAGTGAGGCTAGAAGCTTAATATACCTGTTTAAGTAAAAAGTTAGATTCACTTTTTGATCCACTATGCTCTAGAATTATTTATTTATCTTTTTTGCGAGAGACTCTGGGGAGGATTATACTGAGTATAATATTATACTTAACCTTTGTATATATATATATATTTTTTCAGGTGAGATGGAGAAGGTTGAAGATCAGGCTGGTTACTAATATGTTGGTGTTTTTCCGGAACTGTTTGGGATTTGTGTTCACTATCATCTTTACCTTTCTTTATGAACTTGCGGTTTTCCTTTCAGTTGTAGCAGTTCTTACTTGTCATTACTTATGTTCACTTTGGATTTATTTTATATTTTATTCTAATTGTTGATTGGTTTGTGTTTTTCTTATCACTCCTTTTCAAATGTGTTCTCTTTTAGGGACATGCCTCCCATTTGTGTGTTTATTATACCCCTGGTTCTAATCTACATCATAGGGCCTACTAGAGGTTGGACTGAGGTGTTACTATCTCTCTTCTCCCATTTACGACCTAGGAGGGGAACACCTTATTGGGAGGGTTCATGAAATTCTCTCTCTTAGTCAAAAGAAAACATAGATATCACCCTACCCAACTTTGAAAAAGATATTCTGACTCTACATGACCTCGGGTCTCATTATCGTAGAAAGACATGACACACACCATAGGGAATAGTAAAGGATACCTAGAGAAGATAATAGTCAATTAAGTACTTATTAGAAATTATCCAATCTATCACAAGGATGAAATTAAGATGTTTCATGTTGAGAACCTGAAAAATCAATGTATGATCATTCTCTGACAAATAGAAAACACAATCAAGAAAAAATAGACTCTACTATGTCTTCATTCGAAGGGGTGTGGTAATATCCATCACATAGGAAAAAATATCTGTCATAATATTTAGAAGGAATACAATATGATTCGATATAAACAACTAATATGCACCAGTATAAAATGGACCAATCACTAAGGATGAAGCTATAATGATAATAACTCTCACAATTGTTGAACCTGTATCAACTTCCTCTCGAGACTCTTCCCCTATGTGATGAAGCTTCTTTTTAGTATACTTTTTGATGAAACCCCTTGGATATTGAAGAATATAATTTCACCATTTTAATATTTAGATATAATGATATCATGACACTACACATAGTAGAAAAGAAATTATAGAACTTCTGTATGTGTCCTGAGTGACAACAAGAACTGTAGATTATTGGAACCTTAGTACAAACACATCTTAAATGCCCAATATTACTGCACTAATATAATGTTAAAGGGACTCTTACATGAATTGTAGGATGTATGTAAGACACATATTGTCTAGAACCACCCTGAAACTCATCACGTTTTCTTTTTTTCTTTAATGGAACTCACAAAATTTCCAATGGGAGAAAAATTAACTCCCATTAACACTAACTCAGTAGCCAAGGAAATCTCAGACATCAACACCATATCAAGAACATTAATAAAAGAAACATTATTTAGTAGGAAAACCTAATATCAAATTTCATATGAAATATAGATATAAAATATCCATGACGTTAGTTTCTCACTAGTCACCACCTTAAAGGAAAACTAAACATTCCCAGAAAATCTTTTGCATATTGAGTCATAGTCATGTCACACTATTGGAGTTTGAGAAACTCCATTGATTTTTCCAATACCATAGAATCTATATAGATCTGATTATTGAAAATAACTCAATATCTTTTACATTAAAAATTCTCATGATTTTCCTCCATCACCATTGAATCCCTCCATCTCCTTCTAGGCCATTCCAGCTTAAATGTATCACATTTTAAATTAATATCCTTGGGTGTTTCTCGGAAGTAAGAAATAATATCTATTTTTTCCAGCCAGTCCTCAACCTCTTGATGATCATTAGGTGCTTAGAAACAATGTGTCTTATAGAGAAGTAACTATTGATCATTATTACAATATTCATCCATATGAGGTTCCCCAACTGGATATTGAATAGGAATGAGTAAATTACTTTTCAAAGATCATGGATAGATCACACCACTATCTCAACAATATTTTGATCCACTAGAGGATTTTCTTGTTGTGGTTCACCAGAAAATTCTTACTATGTCTTATTAACATGTCTTATCAGAGGCATGATGCTAAAAAACATTTTCAAACAATACTAACTACATCCTAAAGGATACAATGAGAAGAGATATTGGAATATCAATTCCATATAACAGAAACTTTTTATCTGGATATCAATATACTAAGATAAAAGTTGGGGGAAATAATGGAATCAGATAAAAAAAATTACTCAATGACACTTTTTCAAAAACACCCACGGTGACTTAAGGCTCATTACAATGAAATATTTCTAGGTAATAACTTAAAACTACCTCATAATCCTCATTAAGACATCCCAAACTATATACTAACATCATGTAAATATGGTTAACCCCCCCCCCCCCCCCTAATACCACTTTTTCAAGAACTAGCCCAGACACCCTAGTACTCTAATTCTCGATCTGACTCTGATATATGTTGAAGGGTGTTCCTGATCCCCATGGGTTCTTGAATAACACCTGCAATCATACAAGTTCAAATAGGGTATTGGTTTTCCATAACATAGAATAAGATAAAAGATACAATTCTTGATGATAAATGGTCAAAAAGGAGAAGTACCAAAATCAAACAGGTAAAAGACTACCTGGAGATAAAGGAAAACATGCCAACAGAAAGATTAATGTCAACTAGAAGAAGTCTCAAAATATATTGTGTAAAAAGTGGATAACAACTCCACAAATCACTATCATCACTTCATAGTCACATGGATCATGAAAATCCTCCACCTCCAAGTGGTGATTTCTCTTTTCTTGGACCGGCTATAAGAAAGTCTAGAAATTCCTGAATGAAAAAGTAGGGTGTGAACTGTAATTACCAATAGGGTCTCACCAAGTGTTCCCTAATTAATTCCATAATAATTGAACCAATTGTGCATCGTTTTAAATAAACATGGAATGGTATATCATTTACATATTTTATACAAAAAACATTCTGTAACATTTAAAGATCTAGTATATTTATAAATATTTTCTCAAATAAAAATTTTATATAAAACACTTATTTAAAATAGTCGGAATGAATAAAATAGTTAAATATTCAATGGAATGTATAATTTTGTAAACAAATAATAGAAAATAATCTTGTAAAAAATCCCTATGGTACCTTAATTCAAGTAATGGGATCATCAAACATCTCAATATTTATCTTGATGAAAGATAGGTGTGTATAAACAAATACACTCTAATAGGGGAACCCATCAAAAGAATAATACAACCCAATAGGGGAACCCAACAAGGGTTTTCATGATACAAGTGTTTTGTAACAGTTTATCAATCAATTTCTAGGGAGTCATGGTCATAACAGGCTTGACATAGTTACAACTAACTACCCATTCTAACATGTTCTCCAACAATCAATCAATAAAATATAGGAAAATAAAACATTTAAAATAAATTTAGATTACAACTACCTATATTTTATATTTCAACATGTCTTTATCATTGCAAAACCAAAATTATGGTTTTCATCAATTCAAGCTATTTGAAATCATCTTTCACTTTTTGAAAATTTTATAAAAAAACAACACAAAAATAAATTTATCAAATCAACATTAAAATGAAGCAATCATTTTCCAAAATTCACCCAGAAATTACAATTCCATTTAATTTGGGGGATGAGGTTACACAATTTCCAATCCATTTTAAGTCACACATAAAATCCATTAAAATAGGGGGTTTAAAATCAATTAAAAACACATTTCAAATTAATCAAGTAAATTTAGGTTTCAGTCATAGGGAAAAGAAATATGGGACAGCCTACGTTTATCACAAATTAAAATACAACACCATCAATGATATTTCAAATGAAGAATGAGGTAAATGAAATTAAGAAACAAATCTTAGAATCAATATCCAAAAAATGGAGTTTATATCTATTTATAAAAAGATGAACCAACACTTTCTATGTAGGAGAGAAAGAGAGATTAAAAAAATGAGAGGAGATCCCATTACCTAGAGGAGATTGAACAAGATCAACGATGATGTGATCCACCAAGATAAAGGGCTTTGTTTATCACCCCATGAATTTACAGTATTCTTATTTTTTAATATAACTTCTTTGATTACTTACCAGCTTAACAAATGATTTAAATATTTTTTAATTATCATATTTATCTTCTAGATGTTGGGAATGGTGAGAATTAACATGATTATATAAATTATGAAAATATAGGTTAAACATGTTTATAAAATTAATTTATTTGTTACCAATTAATTATAAATTTGATCCAATTGAACATAAATGGTGTATTTTTCTAAAAACAATTTTTATGCCCACAATGAAATTTTATAATAATAAATTAAATTTATCACTAATTGGTGAAATATATTAATGAAATTTATATATTATATATTCTTACAAATGTTTATAAATTCATCCAAATCATTTTTAGAGGCATAAGACAAGAATAAATTCAATTATACGCATTAAAAGTCTATAATTATATAAAGGTATTTTTACTGCATTTAAATGGTGCACTTATTTTAAAGCTATATTTTGACACTTTTATAATTTATATTGATCAAAATAGAGTTCATTTTTTAATCCATAATTTCTAAATTATATTAGGGTGAAATTTTAGTAATTTTTTGAAAATATTTGTTTTCTAGGGAATAGTGAAAATAATAATTTTTATAAAACAATAATTTTCATTATAATTTAGGCTATAATTACAATAGTAATCTCAAGTATTAAATTAAAAATAAAATTTAGGCATATTATAAACGGTAACATGATATAATTAAATCATTGTATAAGTAAAAAACTATTTTAGAAATTATTAGGTAAGAGTTGGTATTTATTATAAGTCATAAATATTTAATTCTAATTTTAAGATTAATAAAATTATTTAAAATTAAAATTTATTACATAAAATTAATTCATAAATTAATATTTTACCACCTTATGATTTTAAGATAATTTTATGAGACCTCAGTTAATTATCCCATGTGTTGTAAAAAAAATTATAATTTTAAAATCTATATTCTTCAAGTAAATGATTATTTTAATTAAAAATTAAATTTCTCATATTCAAAATAATATTTTCATAATATTGATTTTATTTTTTAATATTACATGTCTAAAAATGATTATGGTGAGTTTTTGTTATTTTTCTAAAATAGTTGAATTTGTTTTGATTTTTGAAATACGATAAGTTTTTGTATAAATACATTATAAGAAAAATACCCTATTCCATGAGTATTGGATGGTGTAAGAACCATTGGTTATAATTCACATGAACTAGTTAATTTTATTATCCACAATAATAAAAACCATTCATAGTCTAGAGAAGAAACAATAAAAAATGGATAAAATATTGAAAAAACACTCATCTCCTCAACTATAAATAGAACACCTCACCTCCCCTTATACTCACACCTTCCATGACTTAAGCCTTGTAAAATTTCAAAATAATAATCTTCCCAATCCCCTAACACACATAGAATAACATTTTCTCTCAACAAAATACCAAAACCAATTCCCTTAAGGAGATACTCAAGGAGGAGAATTCAAGAGGTAAAAATCAATTTTCATTTCATTTTTTTTATTTTCAATTTATTTTATTTTATTTTTATTCCTTAACCTCTCTAGTCCAATGTGGAATAAAAAATCCCGTATAATTTTTATACTATAATTATATCATGTTAATGGAATATACATCATCAAACTCTTTTCCCTATCTCTTTTATTATAGAAATGAAATCATTGTTCGTGTGTGTCAATTTACCAACATCACGGATCATGTATTTTCATTTTCCGTTAACGCCTTCAAGGATGGTCATAAAACCAATTTTATGGTTAAAAAATATTATAATTTATTTATTATAGCCTATGTAATATTATGGAAACACTTTATACACATGATGTTTGTGAATAAAAAAACATGTTTGTGATGATTGGAAAAATGACCAAAATAATCTAAATGATTATCACAAATATCTTATCTAATGATTCATACTCACCCCAAATAAAAAAATGACTTATATATCCATTTAATATTATATATGTTCATTAATAACATATAATTTAAATTCTATATATCTATTTCCTTTTTACATGAACATCCATACTCATATACAGGTAAACTGTTCATTAAAACTAAGGAAACGAATGCTCTCGAACAATAAAATTATATCTTATAACTCATCAAAAAGTAAATAAATGAACATAATAAAATTATAAAAATAAAAATAAATGTAGAAAATTTTACTAATTAATTAATTAATGGATTTAATCTTATTATCCATGATATTAAAATGATGTGTAGAACACATTCAGACATAAGGTAAGGGGGTTTTCATCTCACTTTTACCTCCATGGGATTTCCATTATTCGCCACTTATTACATACATGTGGGGTATTTATACTGAAATTTTATATGTAATATAATTAATCTATCAATATTAATGCTATTAAATAAATAATTTATGATTATTTATATTTTTCATAGGATTAGATTGATGATAAAGTGGTAAGGTATTTAACCCGAACCTCCATTTTTTCCTTCGAGTTACTCTTACTCCCTCTTTAACCTAATGAAATGTATCTTTATTTTTTCTATAATTATTATAAATTAAATTTATATGTTACAAAATCATGTATCTAGTTTATTTCCTCTTTATTTTATGCAAAAATTCATGTTTTATAAGGTTCCCTTATAAAGTTTTCTGGACAAGCAAGCTCGATTAATGGGAACATAATGATTTCACACTCATTTTTGAGTTCACTCCATAATCTATTTTAAGAAACCATTATTTCTAGAAAACACTAATTCTAGCATGAAAAACATTCTTTGTTTATTTATAGTTTTATACATACATTTATTCATTTTCTTTTGTTAGGAATCCTTAAACTTTTTCCTTAAACCACATTGAAGTGGCCCATTTAAAAAGTTTCTTAAAAACTATTCAACATGTTTTCAATTCATTTGGACATTATTAATGCTTCAAATAGAATATAATTTTACATAAATTTTCTTTACGGGATATAAATTTTTACAGACTGGTTTTATGATAAATACAAATGATTTTCCAAAATAACTCTTCTTTCCAATGTAAAAAAGGGGTTTTCTCATCCAACTTTTACTTATATGAGATTTTTTCCGTATTCACCACTTATTCCTTGAAAATGGTGCATGTAATACCATTTAATATATAAAAACATGATGATGATTATTATTATTATTATTTTATATGTTTCATTTAATGTTATTCATTCATAGGGATTAATATTTAAATGTTTAGAAGTGGTATGGGAAACTTTGGAATGTTTAATGATCATTTTCCTCAATAATTTATCAGTGATTTAATTAGAGTATTTTTATCTATAATTACGATTAAAAATTTTCAAAGTGTTATGGGACACATTTATTTAAATATATCATTTTATTAGAAATATGTTGAATTCATTGGACTTAGTGTGTGATGGGTGGGGCCTGCTATATCCCCTCGATGCATCGGTAGGTCTCATGAGACAAAATGGAAGTGGATTTTGGCCAAGGACTTTACCATTATTTTTTATAAGTCATAGTTGAGGCCTTTATGGTATGATTATGATTTACATCATATTCATTACCTAATTATGACCTTATTAATTGATAAATCATGTTATTATTCGACTAGAATAATATTAATGGTTTAGATTTGTGTGATTATTTATATGGAATTATTTATTTGGTTTTTATTATTACAATATTATTCTCAATATTATATTTTATTTTCATGACCTCCAGTTATTCACCATGTCTCATTTTTTATGTTTATGATAGCTTATATTGTATTAAATAACCTTAATAAGCATCAGAGATCCCCACTTTATTATGTTTAATTTTCCCCTGGATACAAATGAGTATATTTTGAATGACTTGTAGGTATAATCTATAAGATTATCGGTGTTTACAATGGAGATTATAAGCTATTTTTCATTTTAAGTTGTAATGTAAAAATTCCGTATGTATCTAGTTTTGAAAACTACTAATCTTTTTTGTCATTTGGGATGAGACTTTCTTGTTTATTATACCCTTGTAATTAAGTAAAGAACCATCTCCAGTAAATTGTTTTCAGGGTATTTATAGTTAAAATTGTAGGAAGTTTAATTTAAATCATGGAAAATATATTTATAAAAAATAGATTAGGTAGAAAAACACTAAGATAGACCTAGATGTTAAGTATAGAATAACATCCTTTGATTTTGGTGTGGTAGAGATTATGTGGGTATTCCTAGATATACATCCCAGTCTGTATACTACAAGTGAACATAGTTCTAGAACATATGTACCAATGGGTAAGAACTCCAACAAGGTGTCCCGGGCTAGAATTAGGGTAACCTGGAATATGTCAGCGGGCCTTACTGCATACATGTTTTGAAACTCCATGGGTATATGTTTAAGATAATTAATATTTTCTTTATAAACTATTATATAGGATTTAAAAGTAATTTATTTCCAAATGAAAGCATGTTTATGATTATGATATTAGCTATACATAAATTATTAGTTTATATTAAGTGTTTTTTAGTTTGAGATTATAAATTATTATGAATAACCTAATTTTGAGTGTACCATTTTTTAGAAATGGAACCTCATAGAGGGAATGAGAACCTCACCAATATACATGATATAAAGTGTATGAATAATCACATCCCTTATGGTATTATTCCAATATTTAAATGGGAAGAAGTAACCCAAATATTCTCATGATACGATGATATAATATGATGTAATAGCATGACAGACAAAATATTCTCTATGTTTTACTATTTATAAAGGAATAAATAGAATAAATGGAAGGAAGAGAAAACAATGGATAAATGAAAGAAGAGAAAAAATTATTTTCCCACATATGATAATTGTGGAAAGAAAAAACTTAGTATTTTCTTGAATGGAAAGATATTTTTATATAAGTGTGTAGAGAAAGGTCACCATTCTAGAGATTCATAGGGTAAGAAAAATGTTTCCAATGTGAGATGTTTCAACTGTAAGGAGACGAGACACTATAAAAATAAATTTCTCACAAATCATTGGAAAATATCCCAAAAGTGGATAATGGGTCTTGGTCAAGCTTATTCTAATACCACATATGAAGATGAATGATTATTATACAAGTGATTAGATTCAATAATTATGTTATTTGAGTATTTTATAAAAGTGTTTATGGTTATAAGAATCATGATATATATAAGAATTATACTACAGTACTACTTCTTTATGGAAATGGACGCATGAGATGAATAGAACCAGTAATCAAGGGTGGTGATTATGTTGTGGGATAATCTTTTTGGAAACACATTACTTGGGAAAGATAACCAAAAATATATTATTTTTGTTGATATGAAAATAAATAGATGTTTATGGGATAATATTGGTGACCATGATGGTGGTTAGTGATCTGATGGTTTGTGTAGTGGTGAAATTAATAGATGATTGGATTTAAGGTCATTACTCATGGAAGTACACATGTTTTATAAAGGTTTAAAGTAGGTTAAGGTATTCATATATTTGTTATGTGACAATAAGAGCTACATTATTTATGGAATATTTTGTTATGTTTATTATTGATATTTAGTGACAATACTTTTAAATGATTTCTATTTGAATTTGGATAGACCTATTTTTGTTGATTCTTAAGTTTAACAACTCATGTAATATATTAAGGATGTTATTTATTAAGATTAAATTATGATTTATCATATTAGATAACGTCTTCTATGATTTTGGTTTTAGTAAACATTTAAATTCTAAAGGACTCACTTAATGACCACATGATTCGTTAAAAGTTCTTTAGGTATGAAAAATACATCATGAAAATCCACCTTTTGGTTTAAGAAATGAATCAGAGATTGATCGAAGCACAACCAAAGTATGATATTATGACATGGAATGGAATTAGGTAAGTTTATTTCCTCATGTTCTTCCTTAAATAGTAAAAGAAACCCTAAACTATAGGAAAGGTATTTTATTAAAAAAACATCATCCATTTACATTTACTTCTATGAAATCAATGGTCTTTTAACTGATTGAAGATTTTTGATTTGTTTATGGTAGGATATCTGTTTACCATGTTCTCTATCACTCTCAATAATTACAAGATAGTTATATTTTTCTTCCATGTCCCTTTTTTCACAAATGTTCTCGTATTTTTTAATCCTTGTTTTGTGTTGACCATCATATTTCTCTTTACCTATTTTAAGAGGAAGTTTTGTAAACCTTTTTCTTAAAGATGCGGGGTTCCCACAAAGGAATTTTCAATTATCAAACTTTTTTTATATAAACGTTCAAATTACGAGGATGAAATTATTTTTGGAGGCTAGAATATAACACCCAAATATTTTACAGTATGCCTCTTTCTAAATTTTACTTCTTCAATAGCTTACCAACTTGCCAAATGACTTAAGTAATATTAATTAATTATTATAGTTATCTCCTAGATCTTGGAAATGAAGATAATGAATGAGATTAAGTAAATTATGAAAATATTTTTTAAACATGTTTATAAAATTAATTCATTGGTTCTAAATCCATTTTTATGCCCACAATTACATTTTATTTTAATAAATTAATCTTATCACTAATTGGTGAAATATATTAATTAAATTTATATATTATATATTTGAAAAAATATTTTTACATTCATCAAAATCATTTTTAGAGGCATAAGATAAGAATAAATCCAATTATATGCATTAAAAGGAAATATTTTTATAAACATAGTTTTACAAAATTTTAATGTAATACATAAGTGAAAAATAAATTTTGAAATTTTTACAAATTTTATTGAATGAAATAAACATAATTTTTAATATATTAATATTAAAATTATCTTAGGGTAAAATTTTATAGTTTTTTTGAAAAGTTTTATATTCCAGTGAATAGTGAAAAATCCTGATTATTGTAAAATGGTCATTTTCATTATAGTTGATAGTATATTTATGAATATGATAAAAATATCACCAATTAGAGTATAAATAAAATTTATAAATCTTATAAATTGCAATATTATATAATTACGTCATTGTATAAGTAAATAACTATTTTAAAAATTATTAATTAAGAGTTGGTATTTTTATAAGCCAGAAATATTAAATTACAATTTTATAATCAATAAAATTATTTAATATTAAAATTATTTTCATAATATGAATTCATAAATTAATTTTTATTCTGTATTTTTATTTTAAAATAGTTTTATGTTACCTTAGTTAATTTCTACAGGTGTTATAAAATCAATTATAATTTTAATATCTGCATTTTTCAAGTAAATGATGATTTTAAATAAAAGCTAAATTTATAATATTTATGAAATTATCTTAATAAAATAGAGTTTATTTTAAAATTCTACATGATGAAAACTAGTTAGAATAAATTTATGGTATTTTTCTAAAATAGATGAATTTTTCTGAATAGTGAAATATGGTAATTTACGGTATATATACATTATAAGTAAAATAAAATATTACATGAGTAATGGCTGATGTGAACACCATTTTTTAAAAATAACATGAACTAGTGACTATAATTAGTTACAAGAATCAAAACTATTCATAGTCTTGAGCCAAAATAATAATAAAATAAATAAAATATTCAAAAAACACTCCTCTCCTCAACTATAAATATCACCCATCACCAGCCCTTATGCTCACACCTTCCAATCTTTAAGCCATGAAAATTTATGCCAAATATCCTTCCCAATACCCAACCCCATTTCCAGGAGCCTTTTTTCTCAACAAAAGTCCAAAACCAATTCCCTTAAGGAGGTTCTCAAGGAGGAGAATTCAAGAGGTAAAAATCGTCATTCCATTCTTTTCTTTTCTTTTAAATTTATTTTTCATTATTATACTTCTGTTACCTACCATATCCAAAGTAAAATGATAACTATAGTATAATTTATATACTATAAGTATTTCATTCTAATGTAAGGTCCATCAAAAAACTCCTCTCTCTCTCTCTCTCTTTTATTCTATAAATGAAAACATCATCTATGATGTGTTGATTTACCAACATCATTGATGATGAATTTTAATTTTACATTAACTCCTAAATGTCTGGCCATAAAACCAATTTTATGGTTAAAAAAGATTATAAAATATGTATTATAGAATTTTTAATATCCTCTAACCATTATATACATGTGATACTAATTAAGAAAGCCAAACTAGTTTTCAATGATCTAAAAACCCGCCAAAATAATCTAAATGATTATCATGAATGTATTATCTAATGATTCATCCTCACCCCAAATAACCAAATGAATTATGTAACAATTTAATCTTATTTATTTTTATTAATAACATATAACATCAATTCTCTATATCTATTCTCAATTTACATGAACATCCATCCACGTATACAAGTAAACTGATCATGAAAACCCAGGAAATGAACACACTCGAATGATCAAATTGTATCCTATAACTCATAAAAAAGACATAAACGAACTTCATAAAATTAAAATAAATAAACTAAATTTATATTTTTTTAATTAAATAATTAATATATTTATTTTTATTATCCATGATATTAAGATCAAGTGCATAACACATTCAGACATAAGGTAAGGGGTTTCTCATCTCACTTTTATTTCCATGAGATTTACACTATTCAACACTTATTTATTGAATGTGGTGTATTTATTCATCCATTTGATATGTAATATCATGAATATATCTATATTCTTGGAATTAAATGATTAATTTTATTATTATTAATATTTTTTCATATGATTTGGTTGATTAAAATGTGGTTAGGGATTTAACCTAAACCTTCATTTTTTCTTTCAGGTTACTCTTCCTATCTCTTTACCCAAATGTAATTTTTATTAATTTTTATATAAATATTCTAAATTATATGTATAAGTTAAAAAAACATGAATATAGATAAATTAACCTTTCTTTTATGGTTACATTAATGTTCTATAAGGTTCCCTACTCAGGTCATCCTGATAACCAAACCCTATTAAATGGAACTTCCTAAATTCACACGCATTTTTGAGTTCACTCTATAATATTTTTTAAACAAAAACTATTTTTATAAAAACACTCATTTTAGTATAAAAAATAAATTGGTTAATTTATGGTTCTATATAAACATTTACCCCTTTTCCTTTTTAAAGGATCATTAAAACTTTCCCTTAAACCGCACTGAAGTTAGCCATTTCTAATGTTTCTTAAAAACTATATTTAAATGTCTTCACTTTAGATGGAAATCATTCATGCCTAAACTATAAGTTAATTTTAATTACATTTTCTTTAAAGGAAATAAATATTTAAAAAAATATTTTATTACAAATAAAAGTTATTTTCCAAAATAAATCTTCTTTTTAAAGTAAAAAAAGGGTTTTCTCGTCCCAGTATTCTTCTATGTGATTTATGACTTGTTCACCACTTATTCCATGAATATGGATTATGTATTCCCATTTAACATATAAAGTCATGATTCTTATTATTATCTTGACATTTTGTGTTGAATTTAATGTTATTACTTCATAGTTATTAAGATTTAAATGTTTCGATGTGCTATGTGACACCTTGGAATGTTTAAAGACTATTTTATCAAGAATTTATCATTTATTTTATTAGATTATTTTCATCTATGATTATGATTAAAATATTTCAATTTTTATGGTACACATTAATTTTAATATATCCTTTTATTAAACATATGGGGAATTCATTGGACTTAGTAACTGATGGGCGGGGTTCACTATATCCCCTTGATGCATCGATAGGTCTCATGAGAAAAAACAGAAATGGATTTTGGCTAAGGCCTTAACCATTTATTTTCAAAAGTCTTGGAAGAGGAATCAAAGGAATGTTTAGGATTTCCGACATATAAATTCCATCATTATGATATTAGTAATTGATAAATAATGTGATTATTTTACTATTATAAAATCAATGGTCAAGTTTCATGTGATTATTTATATGATATTATTTATTCAAATTTTATTCCTACCATATTATGCTCAAGGTTATGTTTTATTTTCATGAGATCTTGTTATTAGTCATGCCTTATTTTCTAGTTTTATTATGTATTCCACTATATTTCTTAACCTTATTGATCATATCAACTCACCCCTTTCTTATGTTTTATTTTTTTCCAGGATACAAAGTTGTATATTTTGAATGATTTATAGGGATAATTTAGGAGTTTATGGGTTTGTGTAAGGGAGTTTCTATATTTTTTTCCTTTTAAGTAGTAATTTAAAACTTATTTATATATTTGATTTTCCAAAGATTCTAAACTATTCATTCATTTAGGTTCAACTTAATTTGTTATTATGCTAATGTAATTAAGTAAGAAACCATATCTAGGAAAACAGGGTCAAGGTCTTTACATTTAGAGGATCCAAAATTGATTCTTAAGATCCTATAAGGATTAAAAAGTATATTTTAGGGTCGGATGGGGGTGATTATAAAATTAAATAGAGTATTCAAGTTTTTTAAAGTAATTTTCATAGGATTTGGAACCTTCATGTTTGGTTCTTGGGGTAGGGCATAACTGTTAGACAGACCATGCACCCTAACCAATAACTCCTACTACTAGAGTGCACAGTTTCTCCTAAGAGGGTTTAAGGTTATTCAAACTATGACCCAAATATTAAACGCATCACTACATGATGTTTCATAGTTTAGAGGGGCTAGAATCATGGTTTAGACAAACTGTGTTCCCCCTTTCAATGTCTCTCATCAAGGTGCACAGTTTTACAGGACAAACCACATGGTTTTCCCTAACCATGCACCAACCAATAATAGCCCCTTGGGATTCCAAAATATTCCAAATTCTCTTGAAAGAACCCAAAAATAATACCCAACATAAATTATATTAAATAATTTTCATGGAATATATGAATTGAGGTGATAGTATTTTACAACC
This sequence comes from Viscum album, assembly GCA_963277665.1. NCBI lineage: Eukaryota > Viridiplantae > Streptophyta > Magnoliopsida > Santalales > Viscaceae > Viscum > Viscum album. The sequence goes on along the minus strand of OY728122.1, from coordinate 1,653,824,108 downwards.
TCCACATCGTAAATGATATTTATCCCTATAAATCCTATCAAAAAGATCTATATAAAATTGGCTAGGCCACCACTCTCTCATTAATACCACATGATCTCACTTTCCATGTGAATCAGAACAATTCTTCTATAGGAAAATGACCAATGGTATCATGATCCCATATATTACTATTGTCTCAGAGTCAAAAATCCTAGTTGTATGCTCAGTCATTGGTAAATCAGGGAAAATAACAAGTTCCTTCCACCTTAGTAAATGATATGGGTCACAAAGATAATTATAAAGATATGATATATGTAACACATAATGTATCAATGTCAACTATGGTGGAAGTGGTAAATGGTAAGCAAATTTCCTGAACTTCTAAACAACCTCAAAAGGTCCCACAAATCATGGAACAAGATTCTTCTATTTCCCAAGGTGTCAATGAACCAAATTGTGTGAAACTCTCAAAAACACTACGTCACTAACTAAAAACTTCAAATATTTACTATAATGGTTAGCATAAGATTTTTACAGACATTGTGTCGTCAATAGTATATAATGAATCAAATGAATCTATAGCAGTTATTCTTCCACAATGCTTGATCCAACCAAGTAACGTTCACCAATAATGAATCAAACCAATATAGATTTACAAGGTCATCCATACAAGGCTTTAGAAGGAGGCATTTGAATTGCAGAATAGTAATTATTATTATAATAAAACTCAACCAGTCCCAAATGGATGTCCCAAGATCTAGTAAAATCAAGAAAACTCACACAAAACATGTCCTCCAGAATCTATGTTGATCATTTTTTTTATAAATCCATCTCATAATGATATGCAATTCTCAAATTCACTTGAGATCCTAGTGCCTCCTAAAGGATTTTCTAAAAGTGAGAAATAAAATAGGGATCTCTACTAGGGACTATAATTGAATGGAATCTATGAAATCTAACAATATCTTACACATAAAGATGTCTTAATTACTCATATTTGGTTTTATCATGAATGGGTATAAAATCAGTTGATTTAGTAAATTGATTGATCACAACCCATATCACATTATTCTTCTGAGAAGTACATGGAAACCGAACCAAAATGTTCATATAGATATCATACCACTTCCAAGAAAACACTATAAGTGGATAAAGGAACCTCGAGGGTCTCTGGTGATTGGATTTAACCTGATGACATATATAATAATCAGAAACAAAGTCAGTGATGTCTCATTGCATACCTGAACATGAGAATCATTGTTTATATTATAAATTTTTTATTATGGTTCCAGGTTGAACTTCCAACTGAGAACTATGAAATTCACCTATTATAGTATAACTTACTGGAAAAGGTACAAAAAATTGATTTAGAAAGCATAGGATTCCTCAGAAAAGGAAACATCCACTCACTAATTGTCTCTCAACCATAAATAGAGTCTATAATGCTACGAAATTAATCATCAAGCTACTACTTTTGAAGAATCATCTCAATAAGAGTGGATCTCAACTGAACACTTATCAATACAACCTTGGCACCTTCTTCCCCGGACTCTTAAATTCCAAAAAGAAAAAGATCCATAAATTTTCACTCTTTTGAGTATTCTTCCATGGCCTAGGTAAAAGTTTCATACTTAAGGAATCAACCATGACAGTTCGCTTTCCTGAGGAGTAGGAAATGTCGAAGTCAAAATACTACAGGTACTCTAGCCAACGCCTATGAACAGGGTTCAAATATTTTTGAGATAAGATATAACTCACTATTCATTGGTTGGAATAAATGTTAATCCTTTATCTAACAAGGCAGTTCCTCTTAATCTTAAGGAAATTCATCATATATATGAGTTTGAGATTGTGGTTATGGTAATTATTCTCATGTTCCCTATGGTTTCTAGATTCATAGGATACCACATGATCACCCATCATAAGAATATATACAGGAGCTAAACCTGATGCATCACATAAGTCTACAATGATCTGGCTATCATCTAGAAGATTCAACACTGGTGATGAAGTTAAAATAAATTTTAACTCGATAGAAGAACTCTAACATATTTCATTCCAAAGTAACTTCACTCCCTTCTTAGTGAGAGCGTTAATAGAAGAATCTAACCTCAATGAATCATTAAAAACCCTTTGGTGATTCCACATGAGGCCCAGGAATCTATGTATCTGAAATGTTTTATGTGGTTTCTCCCATGATATAGCAACCTTCACCATGTAAGGATCTACCAAGATAAAATGTTTTAACACCACATGTCCCAAGAATATCACTTCTTGAATCTAGAAATAACATATTGGAAGCTTCAAGTAATTTCAATGATCTCTAAATATTTAAAATATTTTCCTATGATGATGCACATGATCATCCTCGGTCATAGAATATAATAAGATGTCATCCACAAAGACTACTGTGAATGAGTAGAGGTACTCAGGGAAAATCATGTTCATTGACTTCATAAAAACTAGAGGATCATTGGTCAGACCAAATGGTGTGACAAAATAATCATAATATACATACCTAATACTGAAGGAGATTTTATGAATTTCAGATTCTTTTATTCAAAACTGGTGATAAACAAATAAAATATCAATCTTTGAGAACAACCTTTCCACTTTCAACTGATCAAACATTTCCTTAACATGAGGTATCAATTACTTGTTATTTACCATAACTTGATTGATTTTAAAGTACTCAATATAGATGTGATGTGTTCTATCAAATTTCATTATGAAGAGAATAGTTTCCACACAATGATACACACTTAGTTGTAAAAATACTTTCTCTAAAAGATCATCCAAATGATTCTTTAACTATTTCCTCTATACTGCAGTAATAAGTAATGGATACCAGCTAAGTACCATGTCAAAAATTAAAATACAACTCTTCCTATATTACTAGTATAATAATATTTAAATCAGAAGGAAACATAAGATGAAACACAATGATGATTGGATAGATACCATCACTCAAATATTCTTCCTCTACGTCAAAATCAATTACAAATATTACCCAACCCAAATCTGGAAAAGGAGGCCCAGATCTACTAGACCTCATGACCCATTCTACTTGAAATACATGAAACACCCCATCAGGTTCAGTAAAGGAGATCCATAAAAGTTAACAATAGATTCATTCCTTATTATAAATTAACCAATCCATCATGAGGATGACATTAAGAGGTTTCTTGTCAAGAAATTGAAACTTATAGGTAATCTGAATCTTTGATAAAGATAAAACAAAATCATGAAAATGGAGGACCAAACCTGTAACACCCCAAGCTTCTACGGTACGCTTCTCTTTGAATAATGTGATAGCGTGTGTTGTACGCAACACCGAGTTCTAACACACCATAACTAATCAAACTAGCCGTTATGAATAGTAACACCTACTTTTTGAAATTATATTTATTTTATATTTTAAAATGGACTTCATTTTGGGATTCGGAATATCGAATTTAGCCTAAGGTGAAATTTTGGTACATTTCGGATAACTTTCATATTTTGATGAATAGTGAAAATTACTAAATTTTAATTAAAAACAACTTTTTTAATCAAAATAATTAATAGTGATAAATTATTAATTTGAGTGGTTTTAAAGTATATTTAGAATATATTTTTACCATTTAATATAATGTTGGTCATTGGACATAATTTTACAATTAAACCGAACATAAACAAGTGTCAATCTTTTGATAGTTATTATCTCTTAAAAACACGCTTTTTGTTTTGACAGCGGGAATTAATTTTAAATTAATTTCTGCCACTTCTGTGTTTTGAATTTAGGAAAATGGATTCCATATTTGGAATCAGGATTTTCAAATTGTGTAAATAGGTAACTTTTATTTTTAGACATTTTGAATAATTACTGCGGTAAATAATTTATTTACCATGGTTAAGGGTAAATCCGGTAAATAAGGGTTAAAAAAATAATATTATAATAATACTAAATTACCTAAAAACGTGTCTTAACCCTATTGGTTGATACATGGTCGACCATGGGAATCTTTGGGTCTATTTTGGGACCCCATGGATCCACTTGTAAGTGATAATGACACTTTATTTTAATTTAGTTAAAATGAATACAAAAATGACACCAGCATATATCTTTTAGAAAAACAATTGTTACATAGGGTTATATATGTTGGATTTTAGATTATAAATATTCATTAGAAATCTAAAACGATTTCCTACATAATGATATTTTATTTATAATTTTTAGACATTAAATAATTTATTTTATTTATGACACAATTATGATGCAGTAATTACTATAATAGTGAAAAATTAAAATAATTGATATTATAAATACCCAAATAAATATAATATGAAACTTTTAATGCATTAAACTAATTTTATAGGATAATATGATATTTTAGTATTGATTTAATTGACTTTGTTCTAAGTAATCAATCTGTTATGAGTTTCACAAAAATCAACTATTGAATAGTGTCAAAATTGACATAAAAGAGTTCTTAAAACAAATATTATATTATTAATTGATATTAAATTCCTAAAAATCTAAGGTTAGGCCAAGAGACTTATATCATTATATGTTCATCATTAATGGACCACTTGGGGGTCTCTTGGATGTATATAGTAAGTTTATTAACAATATTATATAAAAATACAAAGAGACATTGTAAAAGTGAAACTAATTAACTTAGAGTTAATACTTAAAGATAAGGATAATATAAGTACCCAAACCTGTCTAAATTCTATTGGTTGAGTTGTTTTCGACCCATCCCCACCTTAACCTTTGAATAGTCAACTTTTGAGCCATTGTAAACCGAATATGAATTTATTATAAACTAATATCTCTAGCTTTTCCAAAGGTGCCCCTCACCCCTCTTATAAAAGGGCACTCCTCCTTCTCATTTCTTCACACCTTCAAAGCCTTTTGGTTCGGCCAAACTCTGAACAAATACTCTACCAAAATCCCTCACTACAACCTAGAGGCCTTAGTTTGATCACAAAGCCAACCTAAGGAGCCCTTTTGATCAAATCAAAAGGAAGAACCCGAAGAAGAGGTAATGATTTCACCACCCTTCTCCAAGTTCATTTCTTCTTCCACTTCTTCTTCCTTTGTTCTTACCATTCTAAAATAATAACTCCAGTATCTCACATATACTGTGATGTTATTATAAATATGGTACAACCATATTCAGTATTCTATCCACCCTTTGAATAACATGTCACCATACGTGCGTACGTACGGCTTACCGTCTCCACGTCGTGGTGTAATTGTTATTCAAAATATTATTATTTGGATGGGTATAATAATGATGTGTAACTCATGTAAATAATAAATATAACATGTTAATGATTCTGTATATATGATATACCATCCATTTATATATTATTTTAATATCAAAAGAATGATATTGTCGCTCGTGCGTACGTACGGACTATCGTCTCCACGAACGCGATGTGATTCATTCTCCGTCGTATCCATCCAAGTATAATTATCATTTGATGATTTAAAAATAATGTTTAGGGACATGATATAATTCTGTATATGAATAAGATACAACCTATCCATGAAAAACACGACTTACATAACAAAACATATAAAAGAAAACGAGTAAGTTAACACCCGAAACAACGATAAATCTAAGATATTGTTAACAAAACAATGTTAAAAGATCATATATGATATCATATTAATATATATGATTCTTGTATAATTTAATAACAACTATTTCACCATTATACAGGAGTTTAACCTACCCCAACCAAGGAAAAGTACAAGGTAAGGGTTTACATTACAACCTCTTCATTATACAAGGTTGTTTATACGTAATAATCTACTGGGATCTCTTTATCATCCACATCCATGTTTCTTAAAAATGCATTTCAAAACATTTTTACTATTTACTAGAATATGAGTTAAAGTCATTTATACCCTTTTTGACTTTTATAAGTGGTTTATAAAGGAATCTTTCGGTCGTTTTCAAAACAAGGTCCTTTTTAACCTTTTCGACAGAATTAAGGTAAGAATGTTTTTTTTAACTTATACGGCGGGTGTGGCTATTTTCCGCCGTTATAAAATCTTCAAATCTTCCCTTACAAGCTTATAAGAATATTTTCAAAGAAAATGTTTTATTTTATATGGATCTTAAATTATTTCAAAATAAAAGGAGATATTTCTTTAAAAATAATTTTGATTTCATCTATGTCAACATCCTTTGATGGATTTTAAGATTATTTGAAGTTGATTTATTATGATACAAAACTTATATATTGTATTGAAGGTTTTGTGATATGTTTGACTATGGATGTGCTATTTTTATACCATTCATAGTTTATGGTGAAAGTATTTACATTTCGTATGCTAGTTTTAATACGAATGTTTATGTTATGTTTAAACCTTTTCATATGGGAATGCATTGGACTTAATATGTGACGGGTGGAGCCCTCTATAGCTCCTCGATGCATCGGTAGGTCTCATGAGACAAACTAGTGTCTTGGCACAAAGCCTTGACAAAATCGTATTTGTAGTCTTGGCATGAGGCCTTGTCTATGTGGTTATGATAGTCTGGCATTATGCATTCCAACATTATGAAAGTGGTTATTGATTTTTGCATGTGATTATTCGATTAGTAGAATATCCATGTGAATAAGTAAATGGCATTATTTCATTTTATTTATGCCATACCATGTTTAAAGTTCATGTTTAAAAGGCTATTGTTTTAGTTATACATTTCCTTAAATGTTTATTCTTATTGATGAAAGTTTCCGCTATATTGTTATCCTTACTGGGCATTTGAGCTCACCCCTTTTCTATGTTTTATTTTTCCCAGGAAGTGAAGATGTAAGTTATGAATGACCTGCAGGGATATTATGAGGGGATTATAGTGTGGACTGTGGAAACATTATGTTGTTGTAGTAGTTTTTCATTTTATGATGTAATGTAAAACTTATGAATATATCTAGTGTTTCCAAGGCTACTAAACCAATCAGTCTTTCGAGATTTGATCTTTCTTGTGATCATGCCAATGTTATGTAATTAATGCACCGACTCTGGGCAACTGGGGTCGGGGCGTTACAGTTGGTATCAGAGGAAGTTTAGTACAAACCTTGGAAGCTAGATTTAGATAAACTCTGATTAGAGCACGTAGACCTAAGATGAACTTTGAGGATTAGTATAGAAGAACTTCCTAGAATTTTGGTATTGTATAGATTTTGTGAGTTTTCTGAGCAATACATCCCTGTCTGGATACGAGCAGGTAGAGGCGGCTCTGGAACAGATGTACCTAGGGGTAAAACCCGAAAACAACGCTTTGAGCTAGACTCGAACGGGAACTGGTGCACGACAACGGGCGTTGCTGCACTCTTGGTTACGACACTCCCGGGGGATATGCTTAGGATAACTCTCATTTTCTTTACAAATCATTATGAAGGGATTATGAGTATACACATCCTCAAAGAAAAAAATTCTTATGATTATGGATTATAGCCATAAATAGTTCAATTTATGTTAAGTGTTTTATAAGTATGGGATTATGTATTTTGATTCATAAACTGATCTAGTTTATGCCATTGTTTAGAAATGGAGCCTAGTGGAAGAAATGGAAACCGTATCAATGCACGCACTCCATGTAGGGATTTCCCTCCTTCTAAAGATAATTATAGTGGGGCTGGTGATGCAACTGGTGCTGATCAGCTAATCACCATACTGGGACAACTTACTCAGGTTATGAATAATAACCTTACCCGTATGGAGCACCCTGATCCGCAGCGTGGAGGATCAATGTTATATCGATTCATGAGGCAACAACCACCAACGTTCAATGGGAATACAAATCCCTTAGTAGCTGAGCAATGGATATTTTCCCTAGAGAAAATATTTCAGGCTTTGGGGAGCAGTGAGTGGGAAAAAGTTATCATGGCAGTTTACCGCCTCTCTGGAGATGCTGATCAATGGTGGTCATTGATTCAGAACATGAAGGAAGATGATGAAGTATCAAATATGGAATGGAGGGAGTTCAAAGATCTGTTTTTAGAAAAATACTTTCCTCGCGACCATCGAGCAGATATGGAAAGACAATTTCTGAGTCTGAGACAAAAGGAGGATGAGAATGTCACAAAGTATGAGGCTAACTTTACAAGGTTAGTGAGGTATGCTAAAGATTATATTCGCAACGCAAGAAGTAAGATTGATCGTTTCTTTGATGGGTTAAAACTATTTCTCCGTCGAGCATTAGTCTCACAATCCTTTTCATCGTAAGAAGACATTGTCTCCTGTGCTATCAAGACCGAAAAGGAATTCTCTAAGTCTTATGACTTTAAAGCAAAGCAAGAGAAGAAGAGACCTGCTGATCAATCTGGGAATGGAAATAAGGGGAAGAAGGGAAAGGTTGAATATCCATCTTGTGGTAAATGCGGGAAGAAACATCCTGGTACTTGCTTGAAGGGAATGGGAGTCTATTACAAGTGTGGTGAAAAAGGCCACCAAGCTCATGATTGCAAGGGGAAGAAGGAAGCTACCAAGTTTCAGTGCTATAATTGCAGGGAGATGGGGCATTATGAAAATGCATGTCCTAAGCGTTAGGATAACTTACCTCAGAAAAGGCCAAGGGATCAAGGCCCGGCTTATGCTATCACTACTGTAGAGGTAGAAGCTCCAAAAGACGTGGTGGAAGGTAATTTAATGGTTTCCTCAAGTTTAGCAAATGCATTATTTGATTCTGGATCATCGTATTGTTTCATATCTTCCCAGTTTGCTAAGAAAATTAGATATTTCCAATTTGATTTAATAAGGGAGTTGTCAGTTAAAACTCCTAAGGGAAGTATCGTTGCAACAAAGTTTTGTGAATCAGTCCCCATTAGAGCACATAAATTTTCTTTATCTGCTGATCTCATCGTCATACCTCTGATTGAGTTTGATATAATCCTTGGTATGGACTGGCTTTCGGACTATGATGCGAATATTTATTGTAAGAAGAAAGAGGTTACGATTCTTGATGATAATGATAAGGAACACCTTATTTTCAGAGCAGAATCGTCACCACCTAATCTTATTTAGATCCACCCCCAGTAGCTCAACTTAATTCAATTATTGGGGAGGAAGAGAATGAAATAACTGTCGGTGAGGAAAGTAATGTTCAAATAGAGGATGTACCTGTTGTGAAAGAATTTGTATATGTATTTTCGGAAGATTTACCTGGACATCCTCCAGAATGAGAAGTTGAGTTTTCCATTGATTTGATTCCTGGATCAAGGCCTATATCGAAGACCCCTTATAGAATAGCCACTGTAGAGTTAGTCGAACTAAAGAAACAACTAGAGTAATTGAGTAATAAGGGATTTATTCGCCCTAGTGTTTCTCCACGGGGAGCCCCTGTTCTTTTTGTTAAAAAGAAAGATGGATCTATGAGGTTATGTATCGACTACAGGGAGATCAATGCTATAACGATAAAGAACAAGTATCCCCTACCTCGCATTGATGATTTATTTGACCAACTACATGGAGCTCAATACTTTTCAAAGATTGACCTTCGATCTGGATACCATCAGTTGTGTGTAAAGAAGGAAGACATTCCGAAGACAGCATTTCGAACTAGGTACGGGCATTACGAGTTTACTGTAATGCCTTTTGGATTGACTAATGCACCCTCTGTATTCATGGATCTGATGAATAGAGTTTTCAAGGAGTATCTCGATGAATTTGTGGTGGTATTTATCGATGATATATTGGTATACTCCAAAACCTACGAAGATCATGAAAATCACTTGCGCATTATCTTGAAGACTCTGAGGAGGCATGAATTATTTGGGAAGTTTAGCAAGTGTGAATTCTGGCTTCAGGAGATTTCTTTTCTTGGCCATATTGTCTCTAAAGATGGAATCTCTATTGATCCTTCTAAGACCAAGGCAATCCAAGAATGGCCAGCACCTACGAGTATAACTGAGGTACGTAGTTTTATTGGTTTGGTAGGTTATTATCGACGTTTCGTCCAGAATTTTGCCCGATTGGCTAACCCATTAACGAAGCTCACACGTAAAGGGGTTAAATTTGTTTGGACAAAAGAGTGTGAAGAATGTTTCGAAGAACTGAAGAGAAGATTAGTCAATGCTCCTATATTGACTCTACCATCAGGGAATGATGGGTTCGTTATTTATAGTGATGCATCGAAGAAAGGACTTGGCTATGTCCTTATGCAGAATGATAGAGTTATTGCCTATGCATCACGACAGTTGAAAATTCATGAACAAAACTATCCTACTCATGATCTCGAGTTAGCAGCAGTGATCTTTGCTTTGAAGATATAGAGGCACTACCTCTATGGTGAAAAATGTGAGATTTATACTGATCACAAGAGTTTGAAGTATATTTTCTCACAAAAAGAACTCAACATGAGGCAAAGGAGATGGCTTGAATTACTCAAGGATTATGATTGCACGATACACTACCACCCGGGGAAAGCAAACAAAGTAGCAGATGCTTTGAGCAGAAAATACCATGGAGTTTTGAACATGATGAGAATTGAAAGGGATCCAATTTTTATGGATCTAGTGAAGATGGACATGGGAATAACCAGGGAAGGTGAAACATTAATGCTTTTTCAAATGGTTGCCAAACCATCTTTACTAGAAAAGATTAAGAGTTCTCAGACCAATGATGAAGAATTTCAGAAGAATATTAAAGCTGTGAATGATGGGAGAGTGAGAGACTTTGTGTATGAAGATGGAATTTTGAAATTCGGGAAGAGACTTTGTGTTCCCAATATACCTGATCTAAAAAGGGAATTGCTGGATTATTCTCATAGTTCCAATTTCTCTATACACCCTGGGAGCACCAAAATGTATAGAGATTTGAAAGAACATTTTTGGTGGGACAATATGAAGAGGGAGATTGCTGATTTTGTGTCAAGATGTATGGTTTGTCAACAAGTGAAAGCTGGAAGGAAACAGCCTGGAGGAGTCATGCAACCTCTTCCTATACCGGAGTGGAAATGGGACAATATTACGATGGACTTTGTCATGGGGCTACCAAAGACTCCTAGAAGTAATGATGCAATATGGGTTATTGTTGATCGTCTTACCAGGACAACACATTTTCTTGCTATAAGAGAAGATCTACCCCTGGAACGTCTAGCAAGACTATATATTAATGAAGTTGTGAGACTTCATGGAGTACCCCTATCGATTGTTTCTGATCGTGATCCCCGTTTTACTTCAAGATTCTGGAAAAGTCTTCAGAAATCCCAGGATACTGAACTTCATTTGAGCACTGCTTACCACCCTCAGACAGACGGACAATCAGAACGGATTATTCAAACCTTAGAAGACATGTTGAGATCTTGCTCACTTGACTTTCAGGGTATGTGGGATCAATATTTACCTCTGGTAGAATTTTCCTATAACAATAGCTTCCATTCGAGTATTTAGATGGCACCATATGAAGCGTTATACGGAAAGAGATGTCGTACACCAACCTGTTGGGATGACGTTGGTGAAAGAAAACTTGTAGGCCCAGAACTGGTGGAGGAAACGGTGGAAAAGGTGAAAGTAATCCAAAATCACATCAAAGCAGCTCAAAGTAGGCAGAAGAGCTATGCCGATAATCGAAGGAAGGATTTGGAATTTCAAGTCGGTGATCATGTTTTCCTGAAGGCATCTCCGTGGAAGGGAGTCATACGTTTTGGTAAGAAAGGTAAATTGAGTCCCAGGTACATCGGACCTTTCGAAATTCTAGAACGAATTGGGGTTGTAGCTTACCGATTGGCAATGCCGCCAAGTCTCTCCAAAGTTCACGATGTGTTCCACGAATCTCTATTGAGGAAATACATGCCTGATCCGACGCATGTACTCACCTATCAGGAATTAGAACTGGAACCCGATCTGTCTTATTGCGAAGAGCCCGTCAGGATTCTTGATACAAGAGAACAAGTACTGAGAAACCGGACGACGCGTCTGGTAAAAGTTTTGTAGAGAAACCATAAGATGGAAGAGGCAACGTGGGAACCCGAGGAACTTATGATGAAGAACCACCCGAGTCTTTTATGCAGTAATACCCTAGAAATTGCGAGGACGCAATTATTTGAAGGAGGGGAGAATGTAACACCCCAAGCTTCTACGGTACGCTTCTCTTTGAATAATGTGATAGCGTGTGTTGTACGCAACACCGAGTTCTAACACACCATAACTAATCAAACTAGCCGTTATGAATAGTAACACCTACCTTTTGAAATTATATATATTTTATATTTGAAAATGGACTTCATTATTGGATTCGGAATATCGAATTTAGCCTAAGGTGAAATTTTGGTACATTTCGGATAACTTTCATATTTTGATGAATAGTGAAAATTACTAAATTTTAATTAAAAACAACTTTTTTAATCAAAATAATTAATAGTGATAAATTATGAATTTGAGTGGTTTTAAAGTATATTTAGAATATATTTTTATCATTTAATATAATTTTGGTCATTGGACATAATTTTACAATTAAACCGAACATAAACAAGTGTCAATCTTTTGATAGTTATTATCTCTTAAAAACACGCTTTTTGTTTTGACAGCGGGAATTAATTTTAAATTAATTTCTGCAACTTCTGTGTTTTGAATTTAGGAAAATGGATTCCATATTTGGAATCAGGATTTTCAAATTGTGTAAATAGGTAACTTTTATTTTTAGACATTTTGAATAATTACTGCGGTAAATATTTTATTTACCATGGTTAAGGGTAAATCCGGTAAATAAGGGTTAAAAAAAATATTATAATAATACTAAATTACCTTAAAACGTGTCTTAACCCTATTTGTTGATACATGGTCGACCATGGGAATCTTTGGGTCTATTTTGGGACCCCATGGATCCACTTGTAAGTGATAATGACACTTTATTTTAATTTAGTTAAAATGAATACCAAAATGACACAAGCATATATCTTTTAGAAAAACAATTGTTACATAGGGTTATATATGTTGGATTTTAGATTATAAATATTAATTAGAAATATAAAACGATTTCCTACATAATGATATTTTATTTATAATTTTTAGACATTAAATAATTTATTTTATTTATGACACAATGATGATGCAGTAATTACTATAATAGTGAAAAATTAAAATAATTGATATTATAAATACCCAAATAAATATAAAATGAAACTTTTAATGCATTAAACTAATTTTATAGGATAATATGATATTTTAGTATTGATTTAATTGACTTTGTTCTAAGTAATCAATCTGTTATGAGTTTCACAAAAATCAACTATTGAATAGTGTCAAAATTGACATAAAAGAGTTCTTAAAAAAAATATTATATTATTAATTGATATTAAATTCCTAAAAATCTAACGTTCGGCCAAGAGACTTATATCATTATAGGTTCATCATTAATGGACCACTTGGGGGTATCTTGGATGTATATAGTAAGTTTATTAACAATATTATATAAAAATACAAAGAGACATTGTAAAAGTGAAACTAATTAACTTAGAGTTAATACTTAAAGATAAGGTTAATATAAGTACACAACCCTGTCTAAATTCTATTGGTTGAGTTGTTTTCGACCCATACCCACCTTAACCTTTGAATAGTCAACTTTGGAGCCATTGTAAACCGAATATGAATTTATTATAAACTAATATCTCTAGCTTTTCCAAAGGTGCCCCTCACCCCTCTTATAAAAGGGCACTCCTCCTTCTCATTTCTTCACACCTTCAAAGCCTTTTGGTTCGGCCAAACTCTGCCCAAATACTCTCCCAACATCCCTAACTACAACCTAGAGGCCTTAGTTTGATCAGAAAGCCAACCTAAGGAGCCCTTTTGATCAAATCAAAAGGAAGAACCCGAAGAAGAGGTAATGATTTCACCACCCTTCTCCAAGTTCATTTCTTCTTCCACTTCTTCTTCCTTTGTTCTTACCATTCTAAAATAATAACTCCAGTATCTCACATATACTGTGATGTTATTATAAATATGGTACAACCATATTCAGTATTCTATCCACCCTTTGAATAACATGTCACCATACGTGCGTACGTACGGCTTACCGTCTCCACGTCGTGGTGTAATTGTTATTCAATATATTATTATTTGGATGGGTATAATAATGATGTGTAACTCATGTAAATAATAAATATAACATGTTAATGATTCTGTATATATGATATACCATCCATTTATATATTATTTTAATATCAAAAGAATGATATTGTCGCTCGTGCGTACGTACGGACTACCGTCTCCACGAACGCGATGAGATTCATTCTCCGTCGTATCCATCCAAGTATAATTATCATTTGATGATTTAAAAATAATGTTTAGGGACATGATATCATTCTGTATATGAATAATATACAACCTATCCATGAAAAACACGACTTACGTAACAAAACATATAAAAGAAAACGAGTAAGTTAACACCCGAAACAACGATAAATCTAAGATATTGTTAACAAAGCATTGTTAAAAGATCATATATGATATCATATTAATATATATGATTCTTGTATAATTTAATAAAAACTATTTCACCATTATACAGGAGGTTAACCTACCCCAACCAAGGAAAAGTACAAGGTAAGGGTTTACATTACAACCTCTTCATTATCCAAGGTTGTTTATACGTAATAATCTACTGGGATCTCTTTATCATCCACATCCATGTTTCTTAAAAATGCATTTCAAAACATTTTTACTATTTACTAGAATATGAGTTAAAGTCATTTATACCCTTTTTGACTTTTATAAGTGGTTTATAAAGGAATCTTTCGGTCGTTTTCAAAACAAGGTCCTTTTTAACCTTTTCGACAGAATTAAGGTAAGAATGTTTTATTTAACTTATACGGCGGGTGCGGCTATTTTCCGCCGTTATAAAATCTTCAAAGCTTCCCTTACAAGATTATAAGAATATTTTCAAAGAAAATGTTTTATTTTATATGGATCTTAAATTATTTCAAAATAAAAGGAGATATTTCTTTAAAAAGAATTTTGATTTCATCTATGTCAACATCCTTTGATGGATTTTAAGATTATTTGAAGTTGATTTTTTATGATACAAAACTTCTATATTGTATTGAAGGTTTTGTGATATACTTGACTATGAATGTGCTATTTTTATACCATTCATAGTTTATGGTGAAAGTAATTACATTTCGTATGCTAGTTTTAATACGAATGTTTATGTTATGTTTAAACCTTTTCATATGGGAATGCATTGGACTTAATATGTGACGGGTGGAGCCCGCTATAGCTCCTCGATGCATCGGTAGGTATCATGAGACAAACTAGTGTCTTGGCACAAGGCCTTGACAAAATCTTATTTGTAGTCGTGGCACGAGGCCTTGGCTATGTGGTTATGATAGTCTGGCATTATGCATTCCAACATTATGAAAGTGGTTATTGATTTTTGCATGTGATTATTCGATTAGTAGAATATCCATGTGAATAAGTAAATGGCATTATTTCATTTTATTTATGCCATACCATGTTGAAAGTTCATGTTTAAAAGGCTTTTGTTTTAGTTATACATTGCCTTAAATGTTTATTCTTATTGATGAAAGTTTCCGCTATATTGTTATCCTTACTGGGCATTTGAGCTCACCCCTTTTCTATGTTTTATTTTTCCCAGGAAGTGAAGATGTAAGTTATGAATGACCTGCAGGGATATTATGAGGGGATTATAGTGTGGACTGTGGAAACATTATGTTGTTGTAGTAGTTTTTCATTTTATGATGTAATGTAAAACTTATGAATATATCTAGTGTTTCCAAGGCTACTAAACCAATCGGTCTTTCGAGATTTGATCTTTCTTGTGATCATGCCAATGTTATGTAGTTAATGCACCGACTCTGGGCAACTGGGGTCGGGGTGTTACAAAACCTCTCTTCATCCTAAGGGGAATAGTAATATTCGTCGGAAAAGGCAGATGCTCCATAGGATGATTTAGTATGTTCAAAATACAAGCCGATATAAATGACTGAGATGCAACAATATCAAATAAATATGTCATTAAGGATAATTCTATAATGATAAAACCAATCACATTTACTAGACCTATATTAGCTTCCTATAGAGACTCCTATACTTTTTGAAGAAGCTTCATTCCAGATATATGTGGATAGATCCCCTTGGTTCTTGAATAATCTAATTACACCTCTATAATCTTTGGAGATGATGAGATTGTACCATTCCAGAGAGTATAAAATATATTGAAAAACTTATATAGCTTTCCGAAGAGATCATAAGAACTGTAGATCAATGGGACCTCTGTACAAACATGTCTTGAATTCCCAATCATTACCCATAGGAAAAAATCAATTGGCCTCTATGAAGAAATGCGTGAATTATGGAAGACACCAATTTTATAGAACCACCACAATACACATCACTCTTCCTATTTATTTTAATGAAACTTAAATACCACCACTAATAGAAAAAAGAATTCCCTTTAACCCTGACTTACCAGCTAGGTCATGCTCAACCATCAATGTTATATCCATCACATCGGCATAAGAAACCAAATTCTGCCCAAAAACATGAGATCAAACATCAAATCAATGACCCATATCATATCTCCATCCCTTTATCTTTTCACTATGATCCACTTTAGGAGAAAACTGAACAACCTCATAAAAGGGTTTTTTGTACCGAGTCATGGTCATTTAACCTTCATGGAGTTTGAGAAACTCCTTGGATTTATCCATGACCATAAATTATGGATAGAAAATATCATTTTAAAAAATAAAATTTCTTTCCATTCCAAACCCTAAAGATTTTACACCATCACCAAAAATTCTCACCCTCTTCAGTTAGGCCCTTAAAGATTAAAGGTATAAAATTCTACCTTAATGCCCTAATGTGTTTCTAGGAAGTCATATGGAAGATCTTTTTTTCTCAACAAGTCCTCTGCCTCTTGAGGATATTAGATCCTTATAAAGTAGGTGGATTCCGGTGAGGAACTATTGATCATGATTCTATGATTTTTTCGTCTGATGTTCCACAAATGAAGCCTAAATGGGAATGAGTGTAGATACATTTCCTAGATCTTGGACTTCCCACACCACTATCTTGACAAGATTCTAGTCTACTAAAGGAATTTATTATTTTGGTACACCAGAAATATCCTCCAATTTTATATTCACAAGTGTTATTAGAGGCATGATTCTAAAAAACATTAGTATACAACACTGAAGACATCATAAAGGATACATCTAACAATGATATAGGTATATCAACTTCATCAAACAGAAATTTAAGATTGGGATTTCAAAAAAATCAGAAAAAAGGAAGGGAAAATACTGGATTTAGATAATTGTTTTTGCAATGATATTTTTTCCAAACAATAATGGTGACATAAGGCTCTTTAGGTTGATATTTTTCCAGTAACTCACTCACAAATACCTTCTAAGTACCATCATGACAGCCCAAACCACATACTAACATCAAGGAAATATTTTTAGCCTCCCTTTTATACCACTTTGTCCCAAACTCGCCCATATATCATGGAACTCTGATGCATGATCTGAATATATCATATACATAATGGAGTTCCCAATACACATGGGTTGGAGACTAGTAGCTAGCATTATACAAGATCAAAGAGGGAATGTTTATTTACACAAAAAACTGGAAGATAAGAGATAAAAGTCAGTATTATCAACACTCCAAAAGAATATGTACTAGAAAAAAACACATAAAATAGTACCCAGACTTATAGGTAATGTCCCCAAAGGAAGAAATGATGTTAACTTGACAAAAGTATTAAAATATCATCTTTCATAAGTGGGGAAAAGCTCCACCAGTCACTATCATCCCTCCATGGCCCCAGGTATCAAGAACATACCCCACCTCCAAGTGGTACTTTTTCCTTTTCTTAGACCTTGAAAAAAAGTCTACAAATTCCTAAATGAAAAGGTATGGTGTGAGAAATAAATCCTAGTAGGGTCTGACAAAGTGTTTTGTAATCAATTACATAATAATTAAACCAATTATGATTCATTTTAATTAAAAAATTTGTGATATATCATTTGCATATTAAAAACCAAAAACATTCCTTCACAATCAAAGAGATAGAAGATATATTGAAACTGGATTAAGTAAACATTTTACATAAAAGACTTATTTAAAAAAACTAGAATGAATAAAATAGTTAAATAATAATTTTCATGTATAATCAATTCAAAAAATCATAGAAAATCACAATTTATGAACGACCTATATTGTGTTAATTCAGGTAATAAGATTCTCACACATAATAATATTTATCTCAACCCAATATAGGTGTGTATGCATAAATACAACACAATAGGGACACCCATTATAGGCAGTCTACACCCCAATAGGGGAACCCATCATAAGAATTCACGCGGTAGTTATTTATTAATGGTTTTATCATTAATCCATCTCTATGGGGTCAAGGTCCTAGTGTGCTTGTCACAATTACCATGAACTACCTAGGATAACATGTTCTTCAACAATCAATCAATCAATCATTGAAAATCCAATATTTGAAATCAATTTAAAATATAATTTTCATGTTTTTAGTTTTCAACATTCCTTTCTCATTTCAAAACTAAAACGAAGGTTTTCTCAATTCATGTGTAATATCTTAAATTTTATAAAGATAATAAAACCCTACTGTTGATAAATTATAAGTGTGAATGAAAGCCCAATTTACACTTTGAAATATTCAATAAAATATTTTCAGAGTATGAAGATGAATTAGTGTATGTTTCTAAAGATCATAAAGCCTCAATGAAGACGGAATAAAAATATTAAATATATTATATTATGCACACACAATTTATTAAAAATAATTGAATAAATCCAAATAGGTGCATTGAATGAGGATTTAGTGGACCCCGTTATGTCTGGGATGAGGTTTTTACCCTAGGTAGGGTATAAAATTTGAATTCATTAGATGTTTGGATGTCTCACTCATGAAGAATAAATTATTTAATAATAACTATATTTTTTAAAATAAATTTACATCTCCTAAATGGCACATCATATCATAAATATGATACCATAATTAGGTATAGAAAGTTTTTTTACCCTTAATGAGATATAATTTTTTTGTGAATCAGGTATTTTGTAACTTTTCACGTGATAAAAACCCATTAATATTTAATTATTTAATTATTCCATTTTTTAATTAATAAATAAACAATTTATCTCAAACAGTGAATAGTATGAGAAATATGAGACCACCATTAGGTCTGGGACATGGGGTTTACCCAAGGTAGACCATTACTTTTATGCTCAATGGGAATTTGGTTTTATTTAATTTTTATATTAAATAATTAACTTTATTAATTTAATAAATAATCCAATTTTTTTTAACCCTTATTCCTCCTCAATCCCACTCAACTTCTTTCCTCCAACAATGAACACAGTTTCGTCAAAGAACCTTAAATCCACTCTTTTTTACCCTTAGACAACAGAAATTCATTAATAGAATGAATATTTTGACTCCACTTGAATTATTGGTTGGGTCTATAGATTAAATTGGTGGTTTGGGTTTACTGAACATATATGCATTTTGGGTTTTTTAAAAAACTCAAATAATTCCTCCAATGGCTTGAGGCCTTTATTTTTTATTGATTTTGATAATCCACCTTTCAAGGGGTGATGTGGAACCCTTAAAAGGCTCATAGGCATAAGTATTACATGACCTGTAGGCCATAGAGGATTTCATTTCTCATAGGCTTCAAACATAACATTCAACCCAGAATAACTACTTGGAACTACTCCTCCCCACCATCTTCATCATGAAATCTTCTCTCCACCTTCGCTTGGCTATTCGGTTAGGCTTTCCCATGCTTACACTTGATTGTCCCGATGGAAGGTTCCATAACCTCTCATTCTTGCAGTCTGTTTTAGCTTCTTCTAGGGTGAAAGCTCCTTTCTCATCCTCCTTCTGAAGCTTGTTCTTTTTAAATTTTTTGGTTTTCATCCAATCTTAAGGTGTCCAGAAGGCCTTGAGGTGGCTTGAAGGCCTTACTGACCTGAAGTCCTGGGTGGCCCAAAGGCCTTAAAGGACTCGGGGACCAAATCGGTGTCCTGAAGGCCCAAACTGGGGAATATTCCCTGCTATTACAGTGCCAAAGAGTGCCTGTTACAGTACTACACAGTCTCTGCTACAGTACCTTCTATAGTACCTACTACTTTCCCCTCAGAAATTAGCCTCCTCCCGGATTTGATCTCGGGTTGCCTAGATTCACTTAAGGAGTCCTCACCAATTAGGCTGAGGGTCATGTGCAATACTCAAATAATTCATTTACATGGTTTTGATTGAACTAGTTGAGTCTGATAGCCACTAGATCTACCTAGAGTACAGTAACTACACAAGGTTTCCTAAAAATAAATTGAAATTCATTAAACTTTGTTTTAAGTAGATAATTATAACTAGCCTTTAAACATAATTGTACTACTTCTATGTTTTGAATTTTGAAAAACTGTTATCTACAATTGTGAACAGTAAGTTATTTGGATTCAAATGAAACCAATTTTTTTAATAGTAACATAACCTTATGAATGGTAATATGATTAATAATATGACCCTAATTAGTAGTAAATTTTATTATTATATTATTTTCTTATGGATTTAATATAATGATATCCTGGTTAATTTTTCAATGTGATATCAAAGTAGTTATAGAATTAAATTTGTCAACGTTTGAATTATGTATTATTTTATTTAAATACTAAATTAATTACATTTATAAAATTATTTTCATAAAATGGATTTAACATTTGAATTCTACACATCAAAAAATTGTACGGGGAATTTTTTTGGTTTTTACTGAAACAGATGATTTTTCAGTGAATAGTTAAAAATTCAGTTTTGAGTTTTAGTGTGTTTAATGACCTCATTAATGATGTAATAATGATGTACTAATTATGGTTGACTTATGTATAGTTAAATAAGTTATTATTTGTCCCAAGTAGCTAATACCATGAGAAAATACCATGGTTTTTCAAATACCACTAATGAGGTGTCCCTTGGAAATTATTGAAATATTCCCTCACTTTTACTTTAAATAACAACCCATTCCTTCATTAAATAAATTTAAAATTCCTCATAAATGAAGATATTACCTCTTTGCCTCAATATTAGTCCTCCCATGTTTTCCTCAAGCCCCCAAGGTCCTGACCTCTACTCTTTAGGAGTTACTCTACAAGGTAACAAAATTCCCAACTTCATTCTTTTTTTCATTCAAGTTCTCTTTTATGTGGTATGGAATTCAGAAATCCAAACCAGGTTATTTATTTCATAATATTCTTGCTATATTATGTGTTATGATTAATTTCTATTTGGGTTATCCTTTTCCTTTCTCTTTTTAATGATTTCTAAAACCATGTTGCATAGTCGTTTGGCTACCGAATTTTGATAAGAGATTTCTCAACTATTCTTTTTCTTTTGAGTTACTTTATTTTCTTATACTTTCCTAATATAATCTTAACCCAGAATAATGGATGCTCCATAAATTTTTTATATTCTTTATTTTCTCATTTTCATGTAGAATTCATCATCATTCTTCATCTCCTCTCCCACTTATTCAAGGAATAAAAACATTGTCCGTGATGTGTCGAATAATCGACATCGTGGACAATGTAATTTCAATTTGCATTAATTCCTTAAATTATTGTCATGAAAAAAAATTTACTATTGAACCAGGTTATAATATTGTTATTATGTCTCATATATTTTTCTGTAATTATTTTTTACACATGGTTTTAATTTATAAAAAAATGAGGTTGTTATTACCAAAGAACCACTAAAATTATCTAAACGAACATCATTAAAGTTTTAACTTATGAATCATACTCATATCAAACATTAAAATGATAAATTATAAAATTTATGGTATTTGAAATATGTAAATACCTTTCCATTCCAATTCTGTAGTTTCACTTCTAATCAACATGAATATCCATCATGAACGGATCATGGAAATCATTTAAAGAAAGCTCCCAAAACAATGGAATAATGAAAATACTAACAATTAAAGGGTGGAATGATGTTATAAAATGATCAAATAAGATTTTATTAATATTAATATGTCTATTTAAGATAATAATAACACTTTTTTAACAATTATACAGGAGTTTTATACATGTTTAAGTTAAAAAATGCAAGGTAAGGGAATTCTAAACCTGATTTCCATTCTTTGGGTTATCCTTCTACATCATTATTTATGTGGTGTTTAAATTATTTTTGTGATGAATTATAATTAATATATGGTTAATTATGTGTATTTAGATTTTATATACATATTCCATCATCTCTATTAAATACCCCTTCAATTATATGATATTTATAAGGGACTTTCCTTTTAAAACCTATTTTAAAAATTCTGTTTTACGAAATTCAAAATAAATGTTTTTATGTAATTATTCATGTTGTATGATTATGTTCTTGTTCTTGGGAATTTTTTTATGATTAATTTTGGGACCTATATCTCCCTCCAATACATTGTATATGTGTATTTTGGAGTTCAGCAGTATGGTTACTCCATGTGTAATTGTGATGGTTACACAAACTGTACGGTAGCTGTGAGGGTTGCAAATTATAAGGTAGTCGTGAGGGTTACAATATTATGTAAGTAATTACCAAATATACCTTTATGGTTATATTTATGTTATTATGTTTTTTTGGATCTTTTCTAAATCTCATGTTTCACAAAGTATGTTTATATGGGTGAAAAGTATGTCTTTTGAAAATGATTTCACACGTCACAAGTATTCATGGACTAATGTGTCCTTTACATCTTTTTATATCCTTTACTGATCTTTTTGTACTCATCCCATGTTTTAAAATGATTTTCAACGTTTATAAGGATGTGTAAAAAAATGAAGGAATCAAAGTTAAATGTTTGATGATTTTTCAAAGAAATCATGTTTTAAACTTTAACGTTTTATATTTTGAAAAAAATAGAAACTATTTTTAGTGGTATCCTATTGTATGAATGTTTTCTATTTTGTATGTAAGGTATCCTAATTCTATAAAACTCTAAAATCAAAAATATCCATAATGTGTAATAATATATATTCTTGACAAATATTCAAAATTAAGTAACGTTTTAAGATGGGTCCTTATAGTTGGTATCAGAGGATGGTTAAGATAACATTAGGGTTAGGATGATGTTAATATATTACCATAACCTTTTTTTACAACATGGTCAATTTCAAAAGATATAGCATTTAAAGAGTACCGTGTTACTTCGACTAAGATCGTACTTTTCAGAATGTTTGTCCATAGAAGAAACATGGAAGCTGAAGAGGAGAGGCACTGATGGAACGAAATCCTTCCGAAACTGCAGCCCAGAATGATAGGGATTAGAACCGAGTAGTTTGTAACAGTAATGGATTAGCTATAGTGGGCAATAAATTGTGGTGGCCTCCATGAAAGAGAACAACTAGAGGTACCACAAAAGAACATGACAATAGTGGTACATTTTATGAGGAAACACCCTCCTTCTTTCAATGGATCTTCTGAACCAGTAGCGGTAGAAGGATGGATTAAAGCCCTTGAAAAGATATTTGATGTTTTGGGATGTTCAGATAATCAAAAGGTAAGTCTTTCCATTTACCATTTTGAAGGGGAAGCTGATCAGTAGCGGTTAATGGTAAATAATATTAGGGTTAGAGAGGATATTGATTCCATATATTGGAATGAATTTAAAATCCTTTTCATTGAAAAAAAATTTCTTAAGGTCGTGCGACTTAGGATGGAGAAAAAATTCCTTGAATTGAAGAAATGGTAGAAAGATTCAGAAGCTGTGTGTGAAGAAAACTTCAGCCGACTTGTGAGGTATGATCCAAATCTTATTCTGGATAATGATAGAAAAATCAACCACTTTTGCTCAGGATTGAATCCAAGGTATTGAATGGATTTGGCCTCCCATGAATTGAAAAGTTATGAGAAACTTTTCAGATGTGATGAGAGGGTAGATATAGAGTTTTCTGATGATCATGTTCATTTTTGAAATAAGTAGTAGAAGAGGTCTAGATCCAAATTGATGGGTAATAATCTACTAAAGAAATCTTAGGGTAAGAAAATCCAATTTCCTTTTTGTGAAATGTGTGGAAAGAAGCACCGTGGGAAATGTCTTACTAAAAATAGGAAGTGTTTTCGATGTGGTAAGTTTGGACGTATGGCCTGAGAGTGTAATGAAAATGATCCTAAGACTAATCCTGATAATAAAACTGTTAACTGTTTTAAATGTGGTGAGATGGGTTATTTTGAAAATGCCTCCCAAAGAGAGATCTGAATGATGCAAAGAATCCAGACTATAAGAAGAAAGGTGTAGTGAGATACTTTACGACTATGTCAGCATATGTCGGTCCATCCAACGAAGTGGTATCGGGTACTCTATTCATTTAATCAGAGATGCATACCTTTTTACATCGATGAAATATGAGGTAGGAAGTTTCATACCTTCTTTGGAACCCATTATACATGTTTGTGTGGTATGATTATCATATTGGTATATTTGATATCCATGATTAAATTGTGTTTCCTTGGCGTTTTGTGAGTTTCACATCCCACCATATGTCCTTCCTCCAAGAGAATTCTTCAGATATCTATATTCAATGTTTATGTTTGATTCACATGTTTTATAATTGATGATGTTATATTTTATAATGATGGGTTCCTTTATATAATGATATTTTTTCCTTTAGATATATCTGGTATATGTTGTGTTGTTGTTACTGTTGCATGGAACATTTGAGACAAGTGGACTCATCATGGATTGGTATCCCTAAAGGGGGAGTGTGTTCAGACACTGCATGTTACTTGAGGATGAGACTGATATGGACGATGGGGCCTTATATCCTAGTGTATACTGACCTAGGGGCATTGTGATCATGAGTGATTAGAACTGTATGTGATGAACATGGGTCATGATGATCATGAGTGATCAAACCATATATGAAATAGTGGGGCATGATATCATATGTGATCTGACCAAATATAGCGTTGGGGAATGATAGAATAGGGTGGCCTAATCTAGAGGCCTAGTTCCTGTACAGTTATCAATCATCTTGAGGTTGTCTCTGAATATGAGAGGATTCCATGATTACTCTAATGTGTTCCAGTATAAAGCTAAAGTAGGTATGAAAGAGGGTTTGTTGCGGCTTGGTTAGTGTACATTAACTTGGTTTCTGATTGTACATTTATACTTATCATGCATTGGTTTTTATTATGGAATACACTATTATATTTTATTACATTATGTTAAGTAAGAATTGGTGGTGCACTACTGAGTATTGTACTCACACCCTGCTTGGGAATTTTGATGCACTTGTAGATTGCCTAAGGGATCTGGTGAAGGTAAAGGGACTTATGGTTGATAGCTGAGTGGAGGATCATAGAGCTTGTAGCAGACTGGGATGGACTCTAGAGGATCCATTTTTTACTTATTTACATTAACTACTTTATTTTCTTTGTACAAACATTTCACTTACTAGAGCTGCTTTTTGTATTACATGTATCTCATCTTTAATTTTCTGCATGTTTATTATGATTATTTATTATGTTATTTATTACTGATTATTGATATTATAACATGATATTAAGTATATATTCTTCCCAATGATAGGCTTATAACCTCAATGATATTTGGAAGCCTCTTTCCTAGGGGAGATGTGTATGATTTCTTGTGGCATTCCAGACTAGACCATATGATTTGGGTCGAGATGTTACAAAATGTTACCAGTGCATCAAGAATAACTTAATTGTGTGTATCCTTATTTGGGTTGGTATAGGTTTTATAAGAGATTGGACATTGGTACTTGGGTAGAGGGTCTATGTTAGTGCCTTTCCAACACTACGTAGTGGACCTCCGTGTTTCCATAATTGAGAAATTATGTTTTTTTACCTTTGATTAAATTCACCTTGGGTGATGCACAAAATTTTATATGTGATTTATGAGATTTCATATATGTTAGTGCATCATCACTAGGAACATAGGTTTAAATTCTATATACACTTTTTTTTGTGATGCATAATGGTTCATTAATTAAATGGATTAATTTGTGATATATATTTGGAATAGTTTATTCTGTGTTATATATCTGTGTTTTCATGCTATGTGATATATATTCATCGAAATTAATTAGTCGAAGGCAGAAGAGTCTTGAGAAATTTTCATATAGTACATCTCTATGGTGGACCCACACAGAGTACTATAAATGATCATGCTTGTGATTTTAAATTTCAAAGTCCTTCGGTGTTTTCAGGCATAGGTGGCCCAAAAGAGGATGATAACTTGCTATAATTTATTGATAGAATCTTTGAACTAGACTAGACTCTTGGAGAAGGGTGTGTGATCCTAGAGACCTTCATGTTTAAGGGACCCTCTCGGAGTTAGTGGACTATGATGAACTAATATAGGAGATGAGAGTGTCTAACATGGATGAACTTCATTGAGATTTTTATGGAGTAGTATTTTTCTAAAACAATTATGTTTGACCATGCCCAAGAGTTCATGTAATTTGGACAGGGCTCTATTACTGTCTCTTCATACTCATCGCAGTTTATTGATTTTCTTCTCCTTGATCCATTTTTAGTTGGGAATGAGGCATATAAAGCTCAAAAGTTCTAGATAGGTTTACAACCAGAGCCCAGACACAAGGTTAGGGGCTTTGACCTGATGATGTACCCTCAGGTGCTTCTAAAGGCCCTAGGCTTTTTTCAAAGGGACTAGAGGAGGACTAGGTAGGGAGATTAGATTTAGCCAATGTCAGGTCAGTGACTGGTTTTTATCTCACTATAGGAGTTCCTAATGATAGGATGAAGAGGAAGTTAGACAACACACATTAGCATAGTGGAGGGAATTCAGAATTGAGTATAGGCTCACTAATACCAATTTTAGAGGAGGGATGTCCTCAGTGTTACAATTGTGGGAAGTGGGGGAATTATCGCATTTCAGGCCTAAAACTAGAGAGGATGTTCCATATATATGGGAATACGATACATTTGTAGAAATTTTTCTCAAAGGACTAATGATTGAGGTCTCATGGGAGTTTGAGAAAAACTCAAGAGTCATGAAGCTAGGGTAGGTCATGTCTATGAAATGGATCAGAACCTAGTATATGGTTTTGAGGAACTTTTTATGGCTTGAGTTATGATCTTGAACACATCTATTGATCTTATTCCTTGTAAAGTACTAGAATTTTCTTTATATATATGTGTTTATTTTAGACGTGACTTATTGATGGAGTTATGTTTCCCAAACATACCAATCCCTAATACATCATTAATGCGGATGTGAAACACTAGTATATGTGAGAGTGGTATTGTTTGTATACATTAGTAAGAGATAAAAGATGGACTTTCGTATCTCTATGTAAGATGGGATGTTATGAAAGAAGTTTTGGAAGGGTTACATAGGACCCTGAAGAGTCATGTCACTGTTTGGTTTATTTCTGATCAGATAAAGAAGTCTTCTCAATTATTACCAATTAGAGAGACTCACTCAGTATAAGAGTTTTGAAAACTCTATTTCTGAGAGATCATAAACCTTAATGGAGTCTCCTAGAGGTTTGAATGTGATAGGGGCAGATGTTTTACATCATGATTTTAGTTGGGCTTATGAAAATCCTTTGGGACTCGGTTGAGATTAAGCATGACTATTTGGACCTGAGGCACATTGTTGTGCCCAAGGATGAAAATGGTCAATTGAGGACTAGGGAAGTATGTCCTTTTTATATTAAAAAATATGTTCAATAGTTGATCAATCATGATAGTTGATTTAAGGTGGATATGTGTATGTAAAATCACTCAACATAGGGTACAACGTCCTTAGATTGTCTCCAATGGGTTTATTCACGGATTTAGAAACACCCAGAGAAGCCGTTATAAATGATTCATGGACCTACATTCCAATGTTAGGCCCTCTTGGGATCATGATTTTACCAATGAAACATAAGGACTCACATTAGTCGAGAGGATGGGAATTCGGGCTCATCACACCCTTTTGGGGGGAATTATTTCCTATTATGGTACCCTCTCATAGATTTAATAAATGTTCATATGTTCATTGGATTCGATGGAATGGAAAAGAAAGTGATTACCCTTAATACCAAGAATGAGGAGGTTCACATTGGTATCCCAAGGATGGACCCTGGGTTACCATGGGAATGTAAACCAACGGAAATTCTGGGGTCCACACCATTGGGGGATTACCCACATGACTCTGCTTACCATGGGTATGTAAACTCAGAAGGGTGTGCTGATGCACCTGATGGTTCTATTATATGGGTTCATTGATTTTGGAAGGGAATTTTTTTTCTAATACCATTGGATTGGTTTGAAGAGGGGATATAGTTTATGTGGAGGAAATGAAAGGAATTTATTGGATCTAGATGATGGAGCTCTAGAGAACACCCTATTCCGTGTACCATTTTCGCATGTGGGATGGGGTTTCTCCCACATAGTGTATTTATATGCGGGTGGGGGAGTCTTCCATGAAAAGTATTGGTATGAAATCCTAGACATGGTCAGTATATCAGTTTTATACATAGAAATAGGTTTCATCCACATAGCACTTTTCTATGCGAGGCGGAGTCCTGACCATGTACCATGTTTTTAGGTATGATGGTGTTCTAGCCGCATACCCTAGTGGTATGTGGGACTGAGTTCCACCCATGTTGGGATTTTCTACACAATGATGGGTTCCTACAATGTATTATTTCTCTACATGAGTAACTTATTCGAAAAAGGGGAATTATCCCTATGTTTCATGGGAAATTCATCCGTTAAGGAAGTTCTGTTTGCAGTCTATAAATTCTTATTATATTTTCCTCTTTCAAGGTATGTGACCGGATTTACCTTTGGGGACTAATAAAAAGAGTCCATTTTTATGGTGTTCTTCTTCCTCCAATCCTTTGATACTCAAAAATACATTCTACAGATGTGGAAAGTCTTAGGTCCCCTTCTTCAATCCCCTCGAGATCCTTTTATAAATGAATGAAAAGTCAAGGTTATTGTGTCAAATGACCCTTTTTATGGAAACCCAAGGAAAAGTCACCTGACCTGCTGATGACTCAGTCAACAGAGGCTCGTGGGGGTTGTGGTTTTGGAAGGAAGAAATCACCACCTTAGCCCCATAAATGACATCATTCATGGGATGCCATTTTCATTTCCTCACCTATGAACCATATGTTTACATAGAAAATGGTACACGAGGTGAGTTTCTATGCCTCTATTTCATGAACAACATCATTCTTGGGGGATCATCACCATCATATGCTTCCCATGAACCATTTGGTTCACATATGATTTGCAGATTGTTCGTGGCACATACCACAATTCTGAGCGGTGGTTTTCAAAGGGTATTTTCCCTTCCCCTATTTTTCTCTGTTAAATATTTTTCTTCAAGTCTTCATTTAGTTCGTTTCCCTTCCTTTTCCAAATTTATGGGAGTATTTTAATTCAAATTTCCAAGTTCTCAGGACCGAAAAAATACCCATCATTGGAATGCGGTCTAATCAGGATGAAGAGGAGGATATTTTGATTTTGAAAGGGAAACTGGAATAATTTGGTTTACGGTTGAAGGGTATACCCATAAGAGGGGACCACACCTATATATATGGGGTCTAGATTATTTATCTCTTACCATTTTCCTAGAAACAACAGCACACTCTCAATTCTCCCAGCCTCCTAGCCTATGCTGACTATCTGTGCACCTAGAAGATTCTCGCGCTTCAGTATCCCAGTCTCGGGTAGCTCTATTTTTTGTGATTCCATTCCCTTAATACACAACTATTGCATTGGGGGAGTAGAACGCAGGTTCATGTTCCTCCAGGAGACATCAAACCATACTGAGACATGCATGGCTTCAAATATGTACAATTGCTCCTAAAACACATCTGTTGGAATTTGTTAATGAGGAGGACACCATCTGGCAGTTGTTTTCAACATGGGTTCATGTAGCTTTGACTACTAACACCTGCACCACCTCACATAACAAATTTTTGTAGCTTTAGAGGATTTAGCTTCTCGTGAGGGAAACATATCTTGCTTCATTGCCTCAAATCCATAAATAAAGACGTTTTGGGATATTACCAATGATATACAGCACTTAACGGCTGAGGAGGTAGATGATCATGACCAAGTTATTTCCCAAACAGAATAGTTGAAGGAGTATGAGGTTGGTGTGTCCAAGCTAATGTCACAAATAACATCAATGAATGAAATTTTTGAAGCTATAAAATAGAAGGGGAAATATCTCAGAGCCATTATGAATCATGTACGCCAATCGGTTTAAGCTGAAGCTACAAATAGGATTGATTTGTTACAAGCTCTTGATGGACCACGACATATAATCATTTATCTACTAGAAAGAGATAATCAGGCTTCAATTCAATATTTTGGACCATCTTGTGCTTTTTTGTCTTTTTTTCTATCATCCGGGGGAGAATCAGTATTGCAGATATCCCCCCATTTTAATTTTAATGGAATTCAAAAAAGTTCTCCCCAATGCTTCAACTCTACCATTCCCTACAATGTCAATTAGTTATTATTAACCACATTTAAAACAATAATATCATCCAGATGTCAATTTGGGTCACAATCCAGGATATTTGAATCAAATCAAGCTCTTATTTTTTCTTGAGCCATGGGACATAGTGAGAAAAATGTAACTATTTCTAGGGTCACTCAAAAGACCCTACAAGATTTAGGCCTTTTTCTATTATAAACAATTTTTTTCTAAACTCGTTAGGATGTGGGATTTGGGGGTATAACATGAATTTTTCTTAGACTACCCTTTTGGGTTTTTGCCCTAACAAGCTTTTCATATATTTTAATATTTTATCACTCAATATTTTCCCAAACCATATATAGCACGTGTTTCAAGAGAAAGTACTCAACTTTTTTTCTAGGGTTCAATTTGAAAGTTTTCATCCTGGTGAGTGTCATATTTCTTTTGTACATGGGAAATTTAATGTCTTGGAAACCATGCTATCATTACTAATATATTAGGTTGGACATCTTTGACCTTGGATTACATGGAGAGGAGTTCACTTAAGGTTTATGGACTAAGGATGTCCCAATACTTTTCATACATGGATTATGGATTTTTCATGACATTGACATTGTTGATTCTGGATATAAGTCATAGATACGAGACATGATATAGGGAATGGAAGCCATGTGGAATACAAAATAATGAAATGCCTCTCTGGATGATGAATTTTCCTTTGGTCAACAAGCCTTTTTTGTGGGAAATGTATGCCAAACCATCGGGTCAATATGTGTATAGTTTACCAAAGGTGTCTGTAAGATACTGTCCTTCAATTTCTAATGTCCAAGTAATTTAATGGAAATTTGGATGTCTAAAATCCACCATGTGTGTCTTGTTGTAGGAGTGGTGTCGGAAAATTATAAAATAACTTGCAGCAATGATGATCATGAATGAAATACTACTCGTACACATATTTTTCATGTGTAAAGGAGGGTTGAAGCGTAGTGCAGTTTAACATCATTTAAATAGGAAATTTTATTCTTGTGATTTAAATTCATTTTCTCAGACCAAGGGAAAAAACTATGGATATTTTTTTACAGTAGTTTTACTATGAATCGTCTTTTGTTGTTAGACATAAATGGGGAGAAAAGGTGTCAACTTTAGTCCATGTAGTTTTCAAAAATAGGGAGAGAGGCGGGATAAAATTTTCATAGAGGTTTAAAGAGGTAGTAAAATCCTCTCTATATAATGAATTTTCCTTTGGTTGACATGACTTTTTTGTGTGAAATATATGCAAAGTTGTCAACGTATTATGTGCATTGTCAAACAAATGTGTCTATGGGACATTGGCCATCCATTTCTGAATGTCATGGATGATTATGGGGATTCATTCCTTTTTGTACACAGAGTATGGTTTTTGAGAAAGAGGGTTCCCAAACTCAAAAGAGGTCATTTGAAGTAAGAATGTTTCAGAAGTGGGTACTGATGTTCTCCCCAGACATATGTAAGGAGGCTTCTAGAGCAGGACTGACCTATGCATAGGGAAGAGGGGTTAATTTTACCTCATGGATGGCCCCAAGATTTAAGGATCTGGTGTCACCATGTATCCTATGATAATGGTAGTTAAGATAGACATATTTCTCTTATGGTTTCTCCTTATGGGTATTTGATTCTTATACAGGAATGAGTAATTTTTATCCTATATATGAGCTCACCCATGAGACAGGGTCCATACCATATCTTACTATGTTGATTTAATTCACTCTTAGGATCCCGAGAGAAATACCCTTTGATCTCTCTGTAAATAAGCATAAACATTAGGTGTCATGCATCATGTAGTTTTATTATTGTGTGATTAATGAATTGATATAATAGCCTCGACTAACTAGAGGATAATCAGGTCAGGATGTACTGACATGTCCAAGACGTGAGTATGAAGGAAATAGTAAAACGTGGATCCAAGGTCTCTTGGAATGGGAGAAATGATATGTGTCTTATGAGACATTGAGTGTATGAAATCATGGAAAACCTCTATTTTGGAAGCATTTTACTTTGGTTGATAACCCTATTTTTTATGGGAAACATATGCAGAACTACTGAGGAATTGTGTTCATAGTCAAACAAATGTGTCCACAGGAAACTGGCCTTCTATTTCTGATGGCTAGGGATGATTATGAAGATCTAAAATCACTCAATGTGTAGCGATTAACGGATGGAAAGAATGTGTTTTCACATATTAGAAACATTGAGGCAATGATTACCCCTGGAATTAGGAAGCTCTATACATTGATCTTACTCATATGTAGGGATGGGCATTGTGATTCCTTTTTGGGACCATGAACCGGGTTTGAAGACTTGGGTGTCCTAAAATTAAAGTCCATACATAGGCTTGTCCTATATGTAGTGAATGGGGAATCTTAGCAATAAATTTCCTATTTAGGGATGACTAAGCCCATAATTTGTTATCTTGGAATCACTATGTATCCTGTGTGGATAGGAATCAATCCAGATATAGTTTTTGAAATGCCATGTAGTTTAACATCTTGTGGCTAGGACATTGGTCTTACAATTTTGAAGGGGTGAACCCCAAATTTGTTTTTAGGGTTATTCTCTTAGGGAAAACCATTGTGGAATGATTCGGCATGGTTTTAAGGGGAATCCCGTTTTGAGGTCCCTAATCCCATGTGAGTTGTTCTCGCTGTGAGAAACAAGGGGTGACAAGGGTTATACCCCCCACCTAGGGATAGTGTTATCAAGGAGATGGGAATTTTACAACTACAGTGATGCTATGTAGTTTAACTTCATGAAACATGGACACTTTATCATGTAGTTTAACTTCTTATGATTAGGACAATCCCCATGCAGTTTACTATCATGCAGTAAGGATGCTAATGACCCTATGTGAAAAGGGGACATTAGATTGCTTATGAGATGGACATGCAGATAGAGCCTATCAGGAGTTCCTTGTTTTTACTTAAGGTGGGTACATCTTTATGTGTTCTGCTACTGGGTCCGAGTCATCGGATTTTGGTGTCACTGTGTATCACATCTGAGTAGGAACCATGATGACCATAGTTCTTCTAAAGAGAGATTCCTCCTCTGTAAGTATGTCCCATACAAAAAGTGGGGAAGGTATTTTTTTCACTTTTGGGTGGCTGAAATAGGATGAAAGTATGGTGTTATCTACATGTCTTGAGAGGGTTGGAATCAATCAACACGTAGTACTAGAGAGATCATCCAGTTTAACATCTTGCAGCAAGGACGTGGGTGACTCGACGTGAGTAGAGATGGATTTTGTGAATACCTGCAGTTTTAAGTCGTGAGGTAAGGATGTTGGATACACAATTTATCATCATGTTTTAGGGAAGAATTCTCAAAGAAATCCAATGTAAATATGGGATAATCAATCTAGGATATTCTAGAATACCACATATGTGAGGAAGTGAGAATGCGTAAACCCTTACTCTGGGATCTCTCAAATCGGTAGAAATGATATGTGGATTGGAAGCCATTAGGCATAAAAAAGTAGGAAAATCCTCTCCTGAGGAACAATTTTCCTCAGTTTGACATGCCATTTTTCTGGGGAAACATATGTAGAGTCATCAAGGCATTGTGTTTATATCCAAACAAAGGTGTTCGTAGGATATTGACCATATATTTCTGATGGCCATGGATGATTATGAGGATCCAAGATTTCCTAGGTTATGGAGTTTGGTGGATGGAAAAGAGACATCTAGGTTTTCAAGGAATATTCAGACCATTATTAGTTTCGAAATATGTATTTCCCTACATAAATCGTACTCATATGTAGGGGGGATTATCTATGAAAATCCTTGTGGTAAGAATCGATATTTGGACTCTCCTGCATAGATCTGAATTAATGTGCTAGAGTTTGGGGACATTTTTCTTTACTTTATAATTTTGTGTGTCTGGTCCTGAGATATGAGATTCAATAATCACGATGTATCCCATGACAATTGTAATCATTCCACATGTAGTCATAAAAATTTCTCTCCCAGCCAAGGTTTGGTCCTTACAAAGGGAGAGTGATATTTTGTTTACAGCGGTTAGACCATAATAAAGGATCTGGGTGTCACAATGTATCCTATGACAATAAGAATCAATACACATGTAGTTCTAGAGTTACCATGTAGTTTAACATCTTACGGTTAAGACTTTAGGTTCCCTAAAGTGGTGGGGAGGACCATATCATGACTTGTATGGTCGTGCCGCTAGGACCATGGAAACCCTACTGCAGATTGATATGCCATGACCATGTGGGAAATTCCCAACCAAATCCCTAAGACCAAGTGAGTTAGGCTCAATGTGAAGGAAAAGGGGTAGAAGATGTGTATTTAGCCACATTGGGATAATGTAATGAAGAGTGGGGGTGCTTTAATTTTTGGTACTTTGTTGCAGATGGGATCATATTTTGAGGTTCGGGTGCCACTACATCTCCTCATTGGGATGAGAATAAGACATAGTTCAATGAATTTTCCCTATGCTGGTATGACCCATACATAGGGTGGAATTTTTTTGGAAGGTCGATAGAGTAGGATGTGGTATATAGGAATAAATACGTATCCCATGGGGGAAGGAATCAAACCACATGTAGTTAATGGAAGAAATCCGTGTAATGGTCTGACCCATGCACATCAAGAAGGATTCTTGAATCATTATTTTTAAGTGATGTGCCTTTCATGTACCTTTACTCTCCATTTGTGTGGTAAAAATTATTACTAACATTTCTAAGCTCATCTGAGCTAATGTCGGTGTGAGAAAAAAGGAATAGAAAAGGATTATTTTACAATATAGTGGCAACATAGGGTACCACAGAGGTATTTATATCATGTGGTGGATAGAACAATACTTATGGTCAAGGCATCTCTATGTATCGCATTGAAATACAGGAATCAAACTATACATTGTTTTGTAAATTCCCCCTATGTCGGTCTAACACATATGCAAGGGATGTGATTTTTTTAATGGAGTATGGAACATGATGTCGAATTTGGGCATCACTATATATCATGTGACAATAGGAATCAAGACACATGTAGTTCTTGGGGAAAAGAGATCCCATGTGGATCTATCTCTCACATAGGAACATGGGATCTTTTTCATTATCCTACACAGATCTGACTCATGTGTGAAGAATCATTGGTCAGGATGAAATGACCTCCATACAGTTTAACGTCATGTGGTTAGGATGATTTACCATGAATTTTAACGTCATCCATCCAGTGGTGGAACAATATGGGTTGGTTTCGGGGCTTATCACGTTGATTTCTTTCGTGTTGGTCTCAAAGAATGGTAATACCATACAAGATTTGGAAATTATGATTATAGTATCATCCAGGTCTGGGTCAGGAAGGGTTGTGGCTGCATCTATGAATGCATCAGCATGCACATTTTTTGACCGAGGGACATGAGTTAATATCAGATCTGATAGGGATTTCATCCAACAGTTATCGTACATGGTCCATAAAAGGTATTATATCCACCTTCTTGAAATAATAATCACTACTGATGTTCTTGATTATCATTTATGAGTAGCCTTTTATCTTCAATTGTTTTTCATATAATTTAAGTGTGATCTCTATGCTTGTGATGAGAGACTGATACTCTGTGTTATTGTTTGTGCGCCCCCTGGACAGCAGGAAGGAGTAAATAAATATTACCTTTTCTAGAGATATGAGTATAACTCCCTAACCTACTTTTCTAAGCTCGGGGTCTTCCATCCATTTTTCCAATTGGAATTTTGGATTCACCATAAAAATTCAACTCCCATGTTTGGGATTCCTTTTGAATGGAGATTACTTCTTCATTATGTAGTTCATCATCCAATGGGGTTATTTCTACGAAAGGGTGCTCTTATAGGAAATCTCTTAATTCCTAGACATTGATGGATTTTGAGGAATGAACTATATTTCAAACTGTTTTAAGATGATCGACAACCACAACAGGTGTCCAGTAAACATTGGATAGTAGAGAATATACTTGAGTGGGTAACATAGAGAGACCAAATGGACCTCATGGTATAGTAGATAATTCCATAGATTTTGGACCACAAAGATTAAAGAAAGGTATCTCTTCATGATATTTTAATAAAGTGTCTTAACATCGATCATGGTTTGGATGAGATAATAAATGCAATTTTAACTGATGACATCATTTTTTGTGAGAGGAAGGATCCTAGTGACCATTCTAAAGAAGTAACATATAATGATTGGTATTACTTTCACTGAATGAATTATAATTGGTGGGATTTGAAGATATTTCATGAGATGGTTGAGTGATTCATGATAGTGATTAGTCCATTAACATGACAACCCTTTTTTCATCATCCTGGTGAATGGAAAACATTTTAATGTAAAGTTGGATATGAAGCATTGGATATAGGACATATGTCCCTGATGTCCACTCAAATAAGTGAGGCTGTGATTATGTGACATTCCATGTATATCCTTTCTATTCATGGTGTCGATTTGGATGCCACAATGACATATGATGATGTTGAGTAAATTCCCTAAGGTGAAACCGAAGGAAAATTTTATGGGGTTCATTTTCAAACTATGTTTTCACAATTTTTCGAGGAAAATTTCTAGATCCAAAAGGTGGTTAGAGCACACTTGTGATTTAACCACCGAATCATCAACATAAAATTGGATGAATATTCCTAGGAAGGATTTTAAAATGTGATGCATGGTGCGTTGTTATGAAACACTGTAATTTTTCAACCCAAATCGCATTACCTGGTATAAAAAGAATCCTTGGGGGTATTTGAAGGCAGTGGTTTCTTCATCTTCCAACACCATTTAGATTTCATTATATCATGAATAGTCTTCTATGAATGGGAGAGCCTCATATCCAGCCATTTCATTGATAAAAAAATCCATGACCGGGACTGGGAAGTCATCTTTTGGGCAGTGCCAATTGAGATCCCTAATGTTAATGAAAACTATGATTTTCCCATTATTAATTTTAGTGGGGAAAATTGTGGCCATCCCGATGGGATATTGGACTTTCTGAATAAAGTTTTCATTGATTATATTGTCAACTTCAACCTCTATTTTGGATGCATGTGTTGGATGTATCCTTCTAGCGGAATTCTTGAAATCACAATGGTTTTCGGTAGGTCTAGGTGGTGAGTGGCCACCTCGGGATTGAGGTTTTGAATTTCCTTATGGTACCAGGAGAAAAAAAACTCAATTATTCTTTATGAAGTAGGTTTATACCTATTTCTCTTTAAAATATATGGTCACGATAATTGGAGTGGGCTTTAGGTCCTCATTAGTACCCATGTTTATTTCCCTGAGTTCATCAATGGTGGTAGAGACACCATCCTCAAATACTATATGAGAATATCTAAGGTCTTCTTCCTCCTCCTCTTTCCCCTAATCTTCATTTTATGGAGAAAAAATCTTGAGATGATCCCTCCAGAGTCGATATAAGATTCACAATTTTGGCATTCAGACACCGGGGTGACTTCTTCTGGCTCGACTAAAAATGGGGACTTTTATAGAGAGGATGGATTGAGGGGTGGAATGTTCCTTTATTTTTTATTTCTCCCCATAGGGTGGGAAAGTTAATTTCTAGGAAATTGAGGATAGTTTAATTGAATTTTTATCTAAGCATTCACCACCGTCTTGGAGATCAATGGACTTTTCAACACTGTCAGGCTTGGTAGAAATAGTCATAATTATAAGGACTGTGGATCATGCATCCAAATCCTAACTTGTGTACTCAATTTTATTGATGGGTATTTCATATTCCTCACCATGTTTCTTGAAGGGGTAAGTGGGAACCATTTCCAAACCATTTTGGGTGGTGACCCAATCAATTCCATCGACTGAGGGTTGCTTCCCTTTCAGATTATAGAACCTTGTATCAATATAATGTGACTCATAGGAATAAAATGGGGATTTATTAGTGTGAAATGAAAAAATATTCTTATTAATATAATATTTGATACACTGGGGGTAAGATGAGATAATTTTCGTGTGCTGATGCAGCCAGGGAATTCCCAGTAAGACATTGAAGGCCATGTTTTTCTGGATTACAGGGAATTCTAAGTTCGCCATGAGGTTTCCATACTAGGGTTTGAGAATGATTTTTCCCAATAGTTTTTTCTCACCCCTTTAATATACCCATAGAGTTGTGCTGTATGGTGTTAGTTTTTCTTCTATATAGCCCAACCGATGAAGTTTCTGTAGTGGGATGAAATTAACTCCATGTCCATTGTTAATGAAGACCTTACTGACATCGACATAATATATTCTATTGGACACATATAAGGGTTTGATCTGTCCCTGCATAATGGAATCTTATTCACCATATATGAAGGATATATTCAGAGGGAATACTTGTTGGGACCCCTTTGTGAATGAGGTTGTGTTTGTTGTCAATAGCTTTTAATGAATATCAAAATGAAGAAGGAGGTGAAGAAGAACTCTAAAGTGATTGAGGGACATGAATTATTGCATGAGGGATTTTGTGGAGATTTGATGATTTAATGATGATAATAAAAATCCAAGAAGATAATGTGAGTCATATTTAGTTTTGAATAGAAAGATTGATGTTTCTAAGAAACATGGAATTTGGTAAGTTATTGTACATTCTCTGGATAATCTGACGATGCTGGAACTGATCATTCAAATATTATATATCCTGGTGGAGGTAGTTTGTGAAGAAAGTCATTGAATGTTGAATAAGAAGGATTCTAGTGAACTAGAATGGGTGTTCTTGACGAGGTAGATTTTTAAGGTGCCACCGTTATCCAGTGTTTAAAAAAATTGGCCTCAAAATCGGGAGTTTTACACTGTCAAAGGAAGCATTTATGGGTACGAGTGAATGGTTTGAAGAACATTGAATAAAATTGGAAAAGGATGAGAACCACGTACCATAATTAATGGGCCACATACCATGTTCTGTGAAAGGTATGTGGATCACCGAGAACGGTATACATAGTGGCAAGAACGGTTCACCAAGGCGGTGAGTAGAACCAAAAACGGTTTGTTGTGATGGTATGTGGTGAAGGCGTGCAGTAAGAGGGAAAGGTACACAGAATGAATCATGGAATGGGTTGCGGTACTGAAAATGGTTCTCCATGGAATGGGTTGCGGTATGCGGAATGGCTCATCATTGGAAAAAGAGATGTAGTATGAGGACTGGAAGTCACATGGTATGCAGTAAAGGTTCACAGTTCACTGGAGGGTCATAGTATGCAGTAGAGGCTCATAGTATTCAAATTGAGCATAGTCTATGGTGAAAATTGTCCCACATTGAAAATTTGGGTAAAAAAGTTAGCTAAAATTGAGGAATTATTTTCCTATATAAGGAGTGCTGATCTGATCAATAAAAAGAGATAAAATTCAATAAGAAAATATCATTTTTGTGGAAGAACTCGGAAATGTCTGAAAGGGGTACGCCGGTGAGATTCAGTGTAAGACGAAGTGGTATGAGAAAAGAGAAACAGTTAGAAAAATTGGAATGAGTAGTCCACAGAAGTGATTTTGTGTAAGAAAAATTGGTATGTGGGAGATGAAATAATTCCTAGAATTTTAAGAAGAAGTCAGTGGAGGAAAGAAATGGTACACGAAGGTGGTGCACGAAGGTGGTACACAGTGATGTGGTGCGCGAAGTCGGTGCGATTAGTGAAGTTGGGGCAGTATGTGGAGCAGACACGATACGTGGAGCTAGCGCAGTATATAGAGTAGGCGTAGTATACAGAGCAGGCACGATAGGCGGAGCAAGCGCGGTACATTGAGCAAATGGGGTATGCATAGGAGGCGCTTTATGCCGAGCAGAGGCAGTGCATGGAGAAGGCGTGGTACACTGAGCAGGGGAGGTATGTAGAAAAAGTGTGTTACGTAGAACAGGTGTGGTACACAGAGCAAGCGTGGTGTCCAAATCAACAAAAATCTGCTTAATTAGGGACAATTCATGGAAATGAATACATCATAAAGGGGGTTTTTTATTCTAGTGAATAAAAAAGGAAGAAGTTCTACTGTATCCATTAATTTCACTAAAACAGAAAATTGAATATAAAAGAGCATCAATTCGGGACTTCGATGCAAAAAGTGTCTCGTGCTGAATAGAGACATAGGCTTTTCATTTCAATCTATTGAAGTGACCTTCAAGTCATTAAACTGAGTGGAGATTCTTCCAACGCATTGAGTAAGTGGGAGTTAATGGAAGTGATCCGAGGGAATAAATAGGATATCCTTGAACCTTTGTAAAGGTAGTGTGCCTGGAACAGAGTGACAGTGCTCAAACTATTGTAATCCAAAACTAGTGAAGATTAGTGGAATTTGGTAAGACTGGAAACCTATCAGTGTATACTCATTGTACATAGCCCTAAGGGGTGAACCAAGTAAAAAGTGTTGTGTTGTCCTTTATGCATGTATTAATTGCTGCACATATCCGTCATATAGGTTCAAACAAGTTCCAACCAATGTGGTAACAAGACCCAGTAAAGAAGAGAAAAAGTTGACACCCTAATTCAACCCCCTGATAGGGTGGTCTAGGTCCTTCAATTGGAATCATAGGGAAATGATTTATGTATGTTGGATACTATTAGTAATTCTATTTAGAAGATAACTTGAGATCCTTTCCTAATATCAACACCGAATTGAAGTCTTGATGGAGATTCATTCATCTCTGAGCAGAAGTCTACATCCATCAAGACTATGACATACTGGAAAAAGAAATGGAATATATCGTTTATGAATTCCCTCATTCCTAAAGAAGATGATGTTTCTAGTTCTCCATGTGTTTCCAATAATGAAGAAATATCAATCTTGGATATTAAAGAGAAGGTGGCTCAGGTTTCCACCAAAAAATAAGGTATCCAACAAAAGTGGTGATTTTGGTCAATATTTTACACCACCTGTGCTGGAAAATGTGAAAATAATAAATTTTCTACGTGATGTTCCTAAATAAAGAACTAACTTTGTTTTTAGAATCTTTAAATGTATATAGGCTTAGATCACCCAGTTGGAAAGAGTAGTCGACAATATAGAAAATAAATTGGAATTGAAAATACATTAATTTTTAGGGCTCTCCAGAAAGATTGAAGTATTTTAGGAAACAAATAGGAAATATGAAATAAAGACGTCAAAATGGATCAAAGAATTTGAAGTGGAAGAGAGAGTCAGAAAGTCTCTTAAAGAAATGATATGTGTTCTTGAAGAGAAACTGGAAAATTGCAATGATATCAAGGGTATATAATTATAAGGGATATCCATGAAGATCATAGAACATGAATCATTGATTTAGAATAAAATGATGCTGCATGAAGAAGAAGTTGTTACAACGAAGAAGGCTTGTGAAGATAAGATGAAAATTATTGAAGATAAAAAATTCAACCTCAATAGGAAATGTATTGAATTGGAATCATAGTTGATCAATATTGGGAAGGCACATATTGATACTTCAAAAAATAAGGAAACAGTTTCTATTAGTACCTAGTGTTCATTGGAGGATTCTAAAGCTGAAAGACCTTCAACATGTGAAAAAAAGATCATAACATATGTTGATGATCCACCTCAAGGAATAGTTTCTATTGCTACTCAATACTCACCAGAAGATTCTACTATCAAAATAAATTCAATATGTGATATGAAGATCATTACATCACTCATTGATCTATCACTGGTAGCTGAGAAATCTAAGGTACCATGCATACCAACTTGTACTATTGTTTCTAAATATGTTTCTAAAAACAGTTCATCCTGGAAGAAAGATTCTAAACAGGTATGGATGATGAAAGGTGAGGAGAATGAATATACCACCATGGCTAGAGTGGATAGGAAGAAGAAACTAGAAGATAATTCCCTATATAGAGCACAACCCATTAAGAATAATTCCCAAAAACCTTATACGGATGATATCAAGAAGACAAGATTTGTGGGTCAATGTAGGTACTGCAATAGATTTTGGAATTGTGCTCTGGATTGTTAGAACAATCCATTTAATGAAAAAGCACAGATAAATCCTATATCAATGGGAAGAAATCTAGAGAAGAAGAAGAAACCTCCTCAGGTCCAGAAGAATCTAATTACTGTAAACAAATTTGGAATGCTAGATAACATCTGTGATGTATGCAATGGCAGTGGTCACAAGGTAGGTACATGCCCATATCAACATGAATTCAGTGTTGATAAGAAAAGAAGACATTCGATGATGGATATATATGAAGCACCCATCTTGGGAAGAAATCATAGGAATATAGTGAACAGACATTTCTCTAAGAAGATATCAAATAGGGAAGCTGATAAGACCCTGGATTTTAGATCCATGAAATTGAAGGGTAATTCTTCCAAAAGAGCAACTAAGAGGGATGACATTCAAATGAACCCGTGTGGAAGATCCAAACCTACTGAAATAGTTCCAAATATCATGTTGGTCATTTGGCCAGAATATTTGAAAAGAATAAGGAGACATGAAGATGAAAATACCAAGTCTGGTGATAAAGTAAAAAATAAAAAATTCACATAATGAAGATAAAGTGCATGAGATACTGCAAAAAAATAGAAACACATGTGTTAATGATGTTTTGTGTGAGATATGTATGAAATATGGTCACATTTAAAAAGGTTTCCTAACCATAATATCAGATCAAGAAGAATTCATTTAGAGTAGTAATAATGTATCATTCATGACGGATGTTAGGAAGAACAATTTTCTACACCAAGCACAAGAGAATGTGAAGAGAGACATGCCACATATACACAGATCAGAACATATCTTCAGATGTGCAAGAATGAAAACTGGTGAAAATGGAGAAAATTGGTTGAGAAAATATTCTCAACCATCAAACTCATATTGATGATGCAAGGAGGAAACACCTTATTACCTTAATCATTTATGTGTTGTATTTGCGCTGATAATACATGGAATTGAAGGTCAAGCATGCTCTCCGGGGGAGAACCTAAAAAGTAGTGAATGCTTTCAACTCTTGATATCTAAGATGAAGATGTTTCCATCCTTGTAATATTATTCAATTTATATTCAAAGATTAAATTGATGAAGGATCACCCTTGATGATGACGATGAGTGTTTACCTTGAGTGGGAGGAAAATGTAGAAGCTTTCAGAATTTTTGTTTCAATCAGTATCAACTTCTGTTGGTATTAAATTCAATTACTCTGCAAATTTCTTA
This sequence comes from Viscum album, assembly GCA_963277665.1. NCBI lineage: Eukaryota > Viridiplantae > Streptophyta > Magnoliopsida > Santalales > Viscaceae > Viscum > Viscum album. Next base: position 1,653,780,525 of record OY728122.1, on the reverse strand, counting down.
GAGAACATGTCATTGGAACAGGTTTGTCATTTCTCAATCTCTCATCCTTGGTTACTACGAATGAAGATCATTTTACAAAGGGATAATAACTTAATTAATCAGCAACTTAATAAAAATGGAAGTTCCCCAAGGTCACCTATCCTACGAATTATACTTGATTTTTTTTGATCTATTTTTTGAAGTGAGTTCCAGAGTTTCAGGTTGAATATTCTATATCACATTAAATTTTTTCATCCTAGAATGAAGGTGGAAAACCCGTGGAAAAAAGTACATGAGTTCTCAACTCATGTGGTATCATGATTAGTTAATAATGGATAGCCTTGTTGTATAAATCAAATCCTCTAGTTTTCTACACCGAGCATTGATCAAGTAGACATAGAGTTAAATGATTGATGGAAAATTTCTTAAGAAAGAACTCATACCCTTTTCCCATGAGCATTTTATTTCTTGTCAATAAGGGAGAGAGAAATGAAATGAATGTAAGGGGAGACAACATTGTTATTTTTATATTGAATCATTCATTTGAGGTTTAATTTAATGTATTGAAAATTAAATACAAAGGGGGAGATAGTTGGGACCAATTTTTGTAAAAGGTATTATTTTATGATAATAGTTGTCAATGAACATCAAAATGGAAAAGGAGATGAAGAAGAAATCTAAAGTTTTTGAGAGACATGAATTATTTAATGAGGGATCATTTGGAAATTTTAAGATTTTAGAATGATCATACAAAGCTGAGAAGATGATGTGAGTCATATTCAGTGTTGAATGAAAATACTGATGTTTCTAGAAGACAGAGAAGTGGGTAACTTGCAATACATTCCCTGGATAATCTGAAGATGCTGGAACTGATCATTCAAATATTATATATCATGGTGGAAGGAGTTCTTGAATAAAGACACTAACTTTTGAAGAAGAAAGATGCTAGTGAATTAGCATGGGTGTTCTTGTCGAGACTGGTTTTTAAGGTGGCACGATGTCCTAGTGTTTCCCAAATTATTGGGCCTCAAAATCAGAATTTTAGTGTTGTAAAAGGATGAATTTCTCCATAGGAGTGAATGGTATGAAAAATGCTGAAGAAAATTGGCTAAAGATGAGAACTGTGTACTATAATTCCTGGGTCGTGTACCATGTTTCAAAAACAGTATGCAGAGCACTAAGAATGGTATGCGGAGTGGCGGGAATGGTTTGCTGGAGTGGTGCACAGAACCCAAAACAATTTAAAGCGATGATTCCCAGTAAAGGCATGTGGTAAGAGGAAAATGTATGCAGAATGGTTCATGGAATGCATCACGGTACCGAAAATGGTTCACCATGGAAGTAGTTGTAGTATGCAGAATGGATCATCATTGGTGAAAGTGAAGTAGTATGTGGACTGGGAGACACACGGTACATGGTGAATGTTCACAGTTCACTAGAGGGTTATAGTATTCGGTGGAGGCTCACAGTACACAGAATGAGCATATTCAATGGTGAATATTGTCCAACATTGAAACTTTCGGAAAAATAGATTAGCGAAATTTACAGAATTATTTCCCTATGTAAGGAGTGATAATCCAATCATTATATATTTATTGAATTTGATAATAAAATATCATCACTGTGGAAGAACTCAGCTATGTCCGAAAGTAGTACCACAATGAAATTCGACATAGTACGAAGTGGTATGGGAAATGAAAAAAAGTTCGCAAAATTGGAAGGAGTAGTCCTTAGAATAGATTCTTCATAAGAAAAAGTGTTATGTGGGAGATGAAATAATTCATAGAATTTGAATAAGAAGTCATCAGAATAAAGAAACGGTACACCGAGGTGGTACGCGATGTAGGTACATGAATGTGATATATAGAGGCATGGTGCGCGAAGAAGGTACGGTATGAAAAGCAGGGGTAGTGCGCAGAACATGCACGATACATGGAGGAGGTGCGATACCCGGATCAGGCACGGTACACGGAGTAGGTGTGGTATGTCGAGAAACCACGGTATGAGGAGCAGGCGCGGTATTCCGAGCAAAGCCGGTACGTGGATTAGGCATGGTACGCCGAGTAGGGGATGTGAACAGAATAGGTGTGGTACATAGAACATGTGTGGTGCGTAGAGCAGTCGTTGTATGCAGATTAGAAACAATTTGTAGAATTAGGGACAGTTCACAGAAATGAATACATCATAAAGGGAGTTTGTGATTCTTGTGAATAAAAAGGGAAGAAGTTCTGGTGAATTCATTTATTGAACTAAAGGATAAAATTTAATATTAAAGAGCAATAATTTGGGACTTCAATGCAAGTAGTGTCTCATGCTGAATAGAGACAAAGGATATTCATGCCAATTTGATAAAGCGGCCTTCAAGTCATTAAACTGAGTAGAGATTATTCCAACTAAGTGAGCAATTGGGGGTCAACGGAAGTGATCAGAGGGAAACAATGGGATATACCATAACCATTTTTAAGTTACTATGCCATTTATAGAGTGACTATGCCCACACCATTGTAATGCAAAGCTAGTGAAGATTAGTGGAATTTGGTATGACTAAAAACTTGTTGGTGTATTCTCCTTAGACGAAGCCCTTAGTGGTGAACCAAGTAAAAAATCGATGTGTTTTCATTTATACATGTTTTAATTACTGGTGATATCCATCATACTAGTTTAAACAAGTTCCTTCCAATGTGGGAAAAAGACCCAGTAAATAAGAGAAAAAGTTTACATCCCGATTCACCCCCATCTTAGGGTGCTCTAAGGTCCTTCAATTGGTATCAGAGGGAAATGGTTTTCATATGTTGGATAATATTCAGTAATTCTATTCAGAAGAGGATTAGAGCTTATTTACTAAATTCAATAATTAATTATATTCTTGAGGAAGATTCAGTCATCTCTGAGTAGAAGTATGCATCTATAAAAACTATGAAAAACAAGGAAAAGAAAGAGAAGAGACAGTTGAAGAAGTCCCTCATTCCTAAACGAGATTAAGTTTCTGGTTCTCCATGTATTTCCAATAATGAATAAATATCAAGATTAGAATGTAAAGAGTAGGTGGATGAAGTTTCCACCAAAAATAAGGTTTCTAACACCATGGGTTATGTTGATCAATAGTTTACACCACGTGAGATGGAAATTGAGAAAATAAAAAAATTTCTGCGTGATGTTCCTGAAGAAATAATTCCCTTTATTTGTAAACTCTTTCATTGTATGTAGGCTGAGATCCCCTAATTGGAACCAGAAGAAGAAAATATGGAAAGGGTATTTGAATAAAAAATACTTGAATATTTAAGACTCTCCAGACAGATTGAATCCTTTGAGGAAAAAAATAGGAAACATGAAATAAATATGTCAAAATGGCTCAAAGAAGTTGAATAGGAAGAGAGAGTCAAAAAGGCTCTTGAATAAAAGATCCTTATTCTTGAAGAGGAACTGGAAAATTGAACTGATATCAAGGGTATACAATTAAAAGGGATAACCATGAAGACCATTTAACATGACACCTTGATTCATAATAAAATTATATAGCATGACGAAGAAGCTGTTAGAATTAAGAAGGCCTGTGAAGAGAAGATGAAAATGATTGAAGATAAAAAATTCATCCTCAATGGGAAATGTCTTGAATTGGAATCTCAATTGGCCAATCTTGAGAAGGCAGATATTGAGACATAAAAAAATAATTAATGAATTTCTATTGGTACTCAGTATTAATTGGAGGATTCTAAAGATGAAGTATCTTCAACGTGTGACTAGAAGATTATGACATTTGTTGATGGTCCATCTCAAGAAACAGTTTATGTTGCTACACACTGATCACTAAAAGATTTTATTGTCAAAATAACTCTAACATGTGATAAGAATATCATGACCTCACTCATTGATCTATCACTAATAGTTGAGAAAGTGAAGGTCACATCCATACCAACTTGTACTATGGTCTTTAAATATGATTCTACAAAAAGTTCAGGTTTGAAGAAATATTATAAACTATTATGGATGAGGAAAGGTGAGGAGAAGGAATCTACAACCATGTCTATAGTGGATAGGAAGATGATGCTGGAAGATTTTCCCCAGATAGATCACAACACATTAAGAAGAATTCTGAAAAACCTTATACAGAAGTTATCCTGAAGATAAGATTTGTGGATCAATGTCAGTACTAAAACAGATTTGGGAATTATGCACTGGATTTTTGGTACAACCCTATCAATGAAAAACCACATATAAAACCTATATAAAAGGGTAGAAATTTGTAAAATAAGAATAAAAATATGGAGGTCCATAAGCATATGTTTACCACAAATATATTTGGAATACTTGATAACATCTGTGATGTATGCAATGGCAGTGGTCACAAGGTAGGTACATGCCCAAGTCAAAATGCATTAAGTTTTGATAAGAAAATAAGACCTCTGATGCTGGCAATGTATAAAGTAGCCATCTTGGGAATAAATCATAAGAATACTGTGAACACACATTTCTATAAGAATATATCAAGTTGAGAAGATGATAAGACTCTGGATTTTCGATCCAGGATATTGAAGGGAAATTTATCCAAAAGAGAAACTAAGAGGGATGACACTCAAATGAACCCATGTTGAAGATCCAAACCTACTGCAATAGTCCCAAATGACATGTTGGTCATCTATCTAGAATATTCGAAAAGAATAAGGAAACATGAAGATGAAAATACCAATAATGGTGATAATGGAAAAGGAAAACATTTACATTATGAAGATAAAGTGCATGAGATATTGAAAACCAAGAGAAACACATGTGTTAATAAAGTTATGTGTGAGAGATGTATGAAATATGGTCACATTGAAAAAGGTTGTCTAACCTTAATATCATAGAAATAAGCAGTCCTTAAGAGGAGTAAGAATGTATCATTCATGATGGATGTGAAAAAGAACAATTGTCCACACAAATCAGAAGAGAATGTGAAGAGATCCATACCACATCAACATAGATCAGAACATTTTTTCAGATGTGCAAGAATGAAGACTTGTGTAAAGGGAGAAACCTGGTTGGGAAAAGCATCTCAACCTAGCAGCTCAAATTGATGATGTATGTAGGAACCACATTATTCCATTAATCATTTGATTGATGTATTTATGTTGATAATAAGGGGAATTGAAGGTGAATTATACTCCACTGTGATCTCCTATGGATTACCTGGGTGATGCATGCAACATGTTTTAGGTTTTATTTTTTTATTCTTTTTATTTATTTTCTTTAATTACTTCTTAAATTCTAAAGAAATAATGTTGTGATTTAAATAAATTTAAAAAACAGAAATTATCAAGGGTAATTTCTAAATTATCAAATGATAATTTTTAAAGAGATTAGAAATTACCAATAGGTAATTTATAAAAATATCAAAAGATAAGTTCAAAGATTATTAAAATGACAATTGAATCAAATATTCAATGATTAATTATCAAGATATTGAAATGATAATCACATGGGATTATCAAGGTATAATTAAATGAAATTTCAAAATGACAATTGTAATGATTTATCGAAGGATAATTTTTCAAAATTATAAAAGGTTATCTGCATGAAATATTATGGGGATAGTTTTGTAAGAATATTGGATGTTAATTATAATGAAATTATCAAATGATAATTTCATCCAATTATTGAAAGATAATTATAAATAATTATCAACAGATAATTTCATTGAAGTGCCATGGATAATCCCACAAGATTATCAAATGAAAATTTAAAAAAAATTATCAAAAGTTTAGTTATTAAAATTATTCAAAGATAATCACATTGAATTATCAATGAATAATTACATTTGATTATCAAGATAATTTTATTCAATTCTTTAAAGGATAATAATATGGTGATTATCATGTGGATATTTTATGAAAATTAACATAGGATAATTATTTATATTAACAAAACATAAATAATAAAATAATTTAATGGATTATTTTTCATAAATTAATGAAAGATAATTAAAAATTATAATTTAGGTTAAGATTATTAAATATAATTATTAATGGAAATTTTGCAATAAAATTGTCAAAAGATAATTATATGTGGTAATCTGTATTAAATCATTAAAAGCTAATTATAAAGGAGATTTTATAATAAATTATGAAAAGATAATTATAAAGGATATATTAGGATAAATTTATTAGAGATAATTATTAAATGGTAATTTTTGAGAAATCATCAAGAGATTTTATTTTTCTTGAGCAGAATATGATGAGTTCTTGCATTGATAGAAATTATAATTTTTAAATTATCCAGGAATGATAGAGCATCATCTCCTGTGATATTTAATATTTATTTGAAATAAAAATGATTGTTTTGGTTTTTGGGAACCTTGGTGAATCTCAAATGACGATGTTTTGATAATAAGGTCAGAAATATGTGTTCTAACTTGTTTCTACAGACATTTTTATGTTGATTATTTTTAGGTAGTATGTTCCTTACCTTCTTGGGATCTCTTTATACAAGTTCCCATTATATGATTATCATATTGGAATATTTGATGTCCATGATTGAATTTTGATTTCTTGTGGTTTTGTGTGTTTCCCGTGACACCATATGACCTATCTCCATGAGAATTGATGAGATAGGAAGATTCCATGTTGATGTTTGTTTCACATGTTGTAAAATTAATGATTCTATATTTTCTCACAGTGTGTTCCTTGATATGATGTCATTCTTTCCTTGAGAGATGTCTACTATATGTTGTCTTGTTGTTTCTTGTGCATGGTATCGATGAGACAGGTGGACCCATCATGGCTCGGTATCCCTAGAGGGGGAGTGTGTTCTAATGCTACATGTGACTTGATGACAAGACTAAGATAGACGATATGGAATGATAGACTAGTATAGCTTGACATGGGGTAATAATGATGATGAGTGATTAGAACCATTTGTGATGACCATTGGGCATGATGATCATGAGCGATCAAACCTGAGTGGCCATAGTGGGGAATTATGGTCTATATGATCTAACCTGAAGATATCATTGAGGAATGATGTCCTAGTGTGACCTGACCTAGAGGCCTATGGTTTGTACATCTATCGAGCAACATGATGCTGATTATAATGTAGAGATGTTTCCTGATTGCTCTGATGATTTCCATCATGGAGCAGAAGCAGGTACGACTAGGGGTTTCTGGTGGTTTGGTTAATTTACAACCACTCAGTTTTGGTTTGTATGTTTATGATTATTAGGAATTGATCATTATTATGGAATAAACTATTATTCTTGAACACATCTGGTTAAGGCTGAATTGATGGTTTCCTACTAAGTCTTGTACTCACACCCTACTTCGGAATTTTTATGGGGTTGTAGATCGAATGTGTTATCTAGAAAAGGGAAAGGGACCTATAGTGGATATATGAGTAGAAGATCATGGAGCTAGAAGTATACTAGGACGAACTCTGGAGGATCCACTTTTTATTTATTTTCTTTATCTTGTTTATTTCCATTGAAAATGAATTCTACTTATGGGTGCAACATTATTTTCATTAAATATATGTCATATTTACTTTTCTACATGTTTACTCTGATTATTTATTATATTGATTATATTTTATTATTGATCAAATGAAATGATATTAAGGGAATAGTCTCCCCACTAATGGACTCAGACCCTTACTGATAGTCAGGAATGTCAAGCGTACAGGGAGATGCGCATGAGGTCACGTGGCATTATGGCTCAGACCCTGTGATTTAGGTCGGGATGTTACATTATTTCATTTCAAATCATCATTCAATTTATGCGATTTTACTCAAAATTCAAAAAAAATATCAAATAAATTTTAAAATCAGGCCATCATTTTCCCAAATCCACCCCACATTTCAAATTCTATGGAATTGGGGGGGGGGGTTACACAATTTCCACATCACTTCAAGTCACACATCAATTCATTTCAAATCAGGGTTTTTTTGTAAGAACCCAGATCTTCATTTTAAGTATGGATCTTGAGTTCAAGTTGTTTTTTAGGAAAAAGGAAGAAATTGGGTTTTTTATGTATGAATCGTGTACTTATGAGTTCACTCTTTATACCCAGTTTCCGCATAAAACCAACTACTGTCCATATAACAGTAGAGTACATGGTCGTGTGATGACCTAGAAGGCCACTTATGTCAGGGGATGGTTAATTCTACTACACAGTTTGTATAATTAATGAACAAGCCATGTAGTTTTCATTTTAATAGATATATCTGAGCAGGGTCACATCTCATGTCCAGAACTGACTTCTTCTTCCTGTGTTTCATATAAGAGCATTTGGTAACAATGAATGAATATCAATCCCCCAATTATTCCTCTGTCCCTTGATTGAGATGTCATTGGGTGTGTTGGAATCCCACCAGTGAGTTATCAATACCACTAGAGACTTTCTTCATGATTTCACATCCCTCGTGAGTAATTTCATGGTTGGGCGTTTTCCAATTTTTTTATAGATCTATGCTGATTATGGCTGATTTAAGAGCCTATGATCAAGTATATCAATCATAAAACATCAAGGTATGTGTATTGTTCATGTCGTTGTTCGTATTTGTTTTATATGTGCTAAAAGTTCTGCATACCCACGTTGGGGGTATTGTGTGTTTTGGAATTAGGCCTTGTTTATTACCAATTATTGTTTGGTTGATTGTAAAAGGGTAGTTATATATGTTTAAGGTTAGATACCTTGTTTATGGGACACCCATGGGTTATTTTTCCCCTCATTTATTTTTTATGGCGGTTTGGCCTTGAATGTCAGTTAGGGATGCCTTATTTTCCAAGCCTTGTTTAGTTAGGATAGAGTTTCTGATTGTATGATATTTTTATGATATGCACCGAGGAAGCTTGAAAATGGGGAATTTGACTATGATATATTCTTGAGGTAGGCTCATTTATGTATGTTTTATTGTTTTGTTGACCTAAAGGTATTGACTGTGAGAGATGCTAGATAGTCCTCAACCCCAAGGGTTTAGATCATGAGAGATGACCAGGTGGTCATTTATAATTTATGGATTCTATGCTGACTATGGGGTATTTCCCATGAGATCTTCCCAGGTGGTAATTTTTTAATGATATGTTCTAAGTGAGACCAAACATGTTAGTCCCTGTGAGCATCCAAGAGTGTCTTTATTAAATGAATTATTACTATGTTAGACTAGGTGGATTATATAGTGAGAACTTTCCCAAAGGGTCTTTATTGAATAATTGAAGGATTGTGATGAGTCTTCCAATCCAATACACAAGCTTGGACTCAGTATTAATTGATTGTTTAGATGTTCATCTGAGACATCAATTTTGTTATGTACACAGCGGATGCAGAACTGAGGACATATCCTAAGGGTTACATGTTTCAATGGATTGAATAATAAATGTAAATGAATGTATTTTAAAACTATAATATTGTTTACTTTTGAGTACTTCCATTTTTATTACTACATTTCTATATATTTCATGTTATATATATATTCACTGATAGTTAAGAACTTATCTTTTAGTGGTTGCCTACTAGGATTGGTCTCACACATTATTTGGGTCATGATTTGGAGATAAACATATTATATGGTTGTAGGTATAGATAAGGGCATGTACCCTTCTTTATGAGGTACATGATTACTGTAGGGGATGCAGAGCATGAGACCAAGCTAAGGCTTACAATGATATTGGAGTTTACTACTTATTTTGTACTTTGGTTTCTATATTTCTTTCTAGAATTGTGACTTGATTGGATGTTTTTTTAGATACATATACCATAAATCATATATATATATATATACATTGGGGATTCTGTTGGATTTAATTTCAGTATTCTACTGTATATTGTTTTTGTATGATATTACTGCTTCTGATATTGTTATTATTCATTTTTTCTATGTATAATCTTCCAATGAGGGTGTAGTTTCTCTAATATCACTCCTTGGCCCCCACTGCTAGTTGGTAGCCTCTGGAATTTAGGGAAATGTGCCTGGAGCATCTATGGTGAGCACCTGGATTTGGGACATTAAGAAGTGGTATCATAGAATTTTCTTATATGCTTTGCCTTACTATTTGAATCATATAGATAAGGAAAGGAACGAATAGGTAGTTGGTAATAAGCTGTTCTCTGGAGTATCTAACCTGTGTATAGGGAAGAGCCATGTTACCTTGAATATTGCAATTTTTGTTGTTCTGAAATTGTTAGAGTTGATTTGATTTCACTGTTGAGAGATTAACTTGTTTTTTGCTGTTATGATTGAGATAATTGTGGTTCTATTTTTGTTAATACCTGATGATATTGGGGTATTCCATCTCCGGCATCATATATGAACCATCTAGCGATCAATGTGATGATTTCTTGTCATTTTTTTTATAGTGCATTATGGATTGCATAATGTTTTGATAGATGTTTTTCTATATATATATATATATATATATGATATTTTGATAGATGTCGTGATAGAAATACCTACTATTTTGATAGGGTATTGGTATATGTAAAGTTTCATTTGGATAGACACCAAGCTTTGGTCCCTGATGTTTTATGGACCCTCTTGGATAATAATTTGCTGAACCATGTTTGAACTTTAATTGAATTTGGTTAAGATATTATTTGAATATGGATTAAAAACATTTATTTGAGGGGATTAGGAGATCCCACAGATTGGAACATGGCCTGATTTAGCACAAATTTATAATTTTATGGGTTCTAGAGAAGTTTCAAATGGTTAATGTCTAGAAACCCAGAAAACACAGTGTGTGATGTTATAAACAAATGCCATGTGTTATTCTATTCTGGAAGTAATTACTTTTATTAAATACACACCGTGTAACATATATACAAGTCTTGTAGTTTTTGAACATGTGAATTGACTTCATGAGCAGAGACACAGGGTTGGAAACCTTTTGTAGAACAGGTCGTGTACTGGGATTACATGTCGTTGTGTAAAAGACCATGTATCTAACTGTGTGAATAACAAAATTGGTGGGTGAATCATTATTTGTACACACCGTTTCTATATTATAGAATCTATGTAGTAATCAACCATGTATCCATCCATGTGAATAATAAGATGGGTGGATGGATCTTACATGGTAGACATCGTGTCTAGAGTGTTCATGCCATGTTGTGTTACACTGGAAGAATTGTGTAGTTCAGGCAGTGTAGGAGTGCTTTGGTGGGAGGGAATATTCAAGTTCACATTGTGTCTCATGGGGAACATGTCGTGTGTATGGGATGTTAGACGACCAGGTTGGAAGAGGTACATTCCCATGTTAAGGCTTAAAGGGAACACATCATGTAGTAGTTCTACAAGCCGTGTAACCCACTTTTGTAAAACATGATTGCGTTATTTCTCCTATTCAATCCATAAAATTATAAGTTTACATCGATGATAATCTTGAACTGAGGTGTGTGATTGACCTTGAAAAGTCATGACACCAAGACGTACTCCGTTTTCATGCCAGGTACAAGGCAATGATCAGACACCAGAAATGGTAGATCATGGACTACCAGTTGATCCTCTCATTATGCCCGTATTCGCACCAGGTTTTATACCAGACAAGGGTGTTGATTCATAGTTCCATTATGACTTTAGAAGGATGATGCATAATTTTTAGGGAGCGCCACCTCCTACCCCAACTATGTAAGATTTGATGATGGTGTTCCAGCATCAACAACCTCCCATTTTTTCATCTATGTTGAGGATTGAACAAGCCTAGGAGTTCATGAATTTGGAATAGGGAACTCTTTCAGTGATGGATTATTCTTTTCAATTTACAGAGCTTCAAAACATGAGACATGTTTCGTGATGTGGCGAGTTCTCACAGGCTAGGTTGTTTGAGAATGGTCTCAGGTATGAAATCATTTCAAAACTGAATATTTTTAGGCTGACTTTGGTGATTTTTATACTAAATTAGGTGTGGATTACCGAGTGCAATTTGAGGGAGTTATAAGCTTTGAGCCAGGGTGGTTCATCATCCATGTTTGGTACTCTTTGGACTAATATTAGGAATTTTCATAGGGAGATCTCATGTGACGTTTCTTCAGGTAGCTGCGTGGTGTGGTACCAGTGTGGAAGGAGTGGGAACACGAGATCGCAGTCCCTAAGGGACCCAGTTTAGTGCTGATATTGTGGAAATATGGGTCATATTCAGCATTTTGTAGGAAGTTCTCACGAATAGTGAGTGAGAGGGGATCTATTATAACTCCACATCTTGGAGCGGAACCACTTGTTCCTCCTCAATCAATGAACTGGAGTTCATCGGGCCAAGGAGGTGGCCAGGGTCTTGGTATCTAGAAGACATGTTCTCAGCGACAGTAGGGTGGACCATCTCAGGGTATCCAGCTAAGGTTTTAGGTCCATGGTACAGGTTATTATTTTGTGATGGAAAAGACCCAGAAGGAGCAGGATCCTAGACCCTCTATAGTTAGAGGTACGATTCTATTTGCCTCGTTTTTATTTTATGATTTTTTTAATACAGGGTATTCTCATAGTTTTATATTTATTCCCATTGTTTAGAGCATTGTGATATGTATATTTATGTATGATGATTTTATAATGCGAGACAATCCATTGGGGGTTAAGACGGAAAGTGTAATTCAGTTTAAGGAGTTCCCTCTTGAGGATGGTGGGTGTCACTTCTTATGGGACCTCTATGTCTTTGAGATGAGATGATTGGATTTAATTCTCAGAATGGACTGATTGGTCTCCATTCAAGCTTTTATTGACTTCTATCACTACTGGGTGTGTTTTACTTCACCGGAGGGAGGGTCTTTTCTACACAAAGGAGAATGGGATGTCTAGGCGAGGAGTGTTGGACCCGAGAATAATGGTTTGGGATGAACTATAACCCAGATTTATAGTTTATATCTGAATGACCAAGGAACTTCATAGATGGACTTTCCTCTAGTGGTGGATCATTTCAGAGATATCTTTCAAGGAAAATTTTCAGCTTTACCCCCAAAGAGAGGTAGATTTATGAATTTATCTTGTTCCAGTAGTGGCACTAGTATCCATTCCTTTTTATAGGATGGATACACCAGAGTTGCAAGAGCTCAAGAAGCATTTAGAGGAGTTGTAGGAAAAGAGTTTAATCTGAATCAGTACTTCTCCTAGGGATTTTCCTGTCCTTTTTGAAAAGAATTCGGATAGTTCCCTTAGAATTTGTTTTTATTATTGGAACCTGAATTAGTTGACAGTCAAGAATCAATATACATTTCTAAGGATTGATGATCTCTTTGATCATCTTTGAGGAGCTTGGGTGTTCGGGAAGATTTACATGGGATCCGACTATCATCATTTGTGCGTTAGAATATAAGATATACATATTACAGCCTTTCAGAGCAGGTATGGTCTATACGAGTATTTAGATATTCCATTCAGTCCCATGAAATATTTGGTAGTCTTCATGGAACTGATGAAATGATTATTCCATCCTTACTTGGATTATTTTTTGGTAATCTTCATGGACGATATCCTGTTGTACTCTCACACTCGACATGATCGTTCCATCCATCATGAGATCATATTGAGTACACTTAGACATAATTAGTTATATGAAAAGACATAAAAATTACACTTTTGGTTGGACCAGATTCACTTCATTGTTCGTGTCCTCTCAGATACATGAGTATCAATAGACACAAAAAAATTAGAAGCAGTAGTTTCCTAGGTGTAGCCGAAGAACATCTTTGAGGTACAGAGTTTTCTGGGGTAGGATGGTTTCTATAGGATCATTAAAAATGAATTTTCACACTTATAAGAACCACACACATGTCGGACTAAGAGGGGTGTGAAGTACTTGTGGATAGATTCCATTGATTCAGCCTTTCAGGAGATGAAAGGGAGATTTACTTTAGCACTGATACTGATTTTTCGGAGCCGGGTATGAGTTACACCATTTTTTGTGATGCATAGGTACCGAGTAGGGAGCGATGCTTATGAAGTGGGAAGGATTCATTGCATAAAGGTATTGGCAGTTGAGGCCACATGAGAGGAATTACTAGACATGTGATATCGAGTTGGCTGCAGTTATGCATGCCTTGATCTATTGGAGAATTTATCTTTTGATGGAGCAGTTTTTGAAATACACTGATTAAAAAATACTCAAGTATATATTTACTCAGCGTGATCGGAATTTATGATAGAGAATGCGGGTTGAGTACCTTAAATATTTTGACTTTGAGATTTCCTACACACATGAAAAAGGCAATGTAGTGGCTAATGTGTTGAGAATGAGGACTCAGATACAGGTAGTTTAGGATTCTAGATGTGAGTGTCAGCTTATGGCATTATTCTATGAGATGCAATAGGAGGTTCACGATAGACAGGGGTAGATATTTCATTCTTTTATAGTCGTTACCTCTACTCTTATAGATCATGTATGAATGAGGCTGCTATCAGATTCATAAGGCCTAGTCCTATTGGAGAGCGTGTCAGGCATGGACCCTACTCCTTGGTAGACCACAAGTGAGGATGAGGTTTTTTGTTTTCATGGGTGCATATGGGTGTCATCAGATGTACGAGAGGATTTGTTGTGGGATTTTTGTGCCTCCATATGGCTAGTTCATCTTGGTGTCACCAAGATGTATTGAGATCTACATCGTCAGTATTGGTGGCCTGACATGAAGAGGGATATTTTAGGATTTTTTATGAGAAGTTACACCATCCACAGGTGAATTTAGAGCATCAGTGACCGGAAGGTCTATTACAGAAGTTACCCATTCCTGATTGGATGTGGAATAATGTTGCAATGGATTTTGTGACATGTTTACCGAGGTCAAATTGGTGGAATGATGCAGTATGGGTTTTCTTGATAGACTCACGAAGGTTTTACATTTACTACCGATCAAGGAAACATTAATTGTTGATGATCTACAAATATTTTACATCGGAGAGATTGTACATTTTCATGGGGTTCCACACTCTATCATTTCAAACAGGGATGCTAGGTTTACTTCTCGTGTTAGGAAGGGACTGCAGATAGATTTTTGTATACAGGTACATCTATGTACAACTTACCATCCATAGACAGATGGCCAGTCCGAGCGCATGATTTAGGTTTTGGAGGACACACATAAAGAATGCGTCCAATATTTCATAGTCTCTTGGCAGAGATACATACCCCTGGTGGAGTTTTCCTACAATAATAGTTTTCAGGAAATGATTCAGATGGAAACTTATGAGTCATTGCATGGTAGGCCATGTTGATAACCCCTATGTTGGATAGAGGTAGGAGAGGCAGCTATGCTTGGAGCTCATCTTTTTCTAGAGACCATTGAGCTAGTAGAGTTGATTTATAACAGGACGTCTATTGTGCAGTGTTTCCATAAATAGTATGTTGATCAACAGAGATGACCTATGGATTTCAATGGTGGATATCAAGTTTTCTTATGTGTAACACCGAGGTTGGGACACATGAGGATTAAGAGGAAGGGGAAGCTTTCACCAAGATACATTGGGCTGTTTAACATTTTGGAGAGAGTCTGTATGGTTTCCTTTCGGTTGATGTTACCTCAGAGGTATTGAACTATTCCTGATGTCTTTCATGTTTCTCAGCTACGACATTACTTTTTATACCCATATCAGGTTTTTCAACACAAGGAGGTTGATTTTATGTGGATACATCCTTTGAGGAGCACCCTATTCAGATTGTCGATCACATCAAGGAAGTTTCCCATGGATGGTCGGTTCCATTGGTGATGGTGCTATGGAAACACAGATTAGTGCATGACGAGACTTGGGAGAGGGAGGCCAATGTAAAATCGCAGTGGCCAGAGTTGTTCACATACTCTTCTACACCACTATTTGAAGGGAAATTTGAAGACGAATTTCTTTAAGGGGGAATGTTGTAAGAACCATCATCTTCATTTTAGGTATGGAACTTGAATTCAGGTTGTTTTTTGGGAAAATGAAGAAATGGGGGGTTTTTTAAGTACACATAGTGTGCTTTTATGTACATGCCGTGTAACCAGTTTCCACATACAGTCATGTACTGGCTGTGTAACGACTGAGTACCGGGCCTTCTGATGACCCGAAATACCACTTATATCAGGGACAGTTAAGGCTACTACACAACATGTACATTTAATGAACATTTAAGTTAGTTTTATTTTTTATTCGATACATTGAATCAGGTTCACGTATCATGTCCAGAACTGATATCTTCTTCCCATGTTTCGTACTGGATCAATTGATAATGAATAACAAAGATTTAATCCCCAATTCTCCATCCGACCTCCCATTGAGACACTGTCGGGTGAGTTGGAATCCCACCAGTGAGTTTTCAATTCTTCTAGAGCCCTTCTTCATAATTCCTCCACTCTCGTGAGTTATTCATGGTTGGGATTTTTTCATTTTTTTATATATTTACACCAATTTGGGATAATTCAAGAGTCTATGTTAAATTATATTGGTCGTACAACTTCGAGGTAGGTGATTTGTGCCTTTCGTTGTTTGTATTTGGATTATATGTGCTAAAAGTGTTGCATACCCACATTTGGGGTATTGCGTGTTTTGGAATTGAGCCCTATTTCATACCTATTATGATTTGGTAGATTGAAAAAAGGTAGTTACATATATTTAAGGTTATATAACTTGTTTATTGGACACCCATGGGTGCTATTTCCCATGATCTATTGTTTATGACTGTTTGGTCTAGAATGCCAATTACACTTTCCCTGTTTTCCATGACTTGTTTTGTTAGGATGGAATTACTTATTGTATGAGATTCTTGTGATATTTATTGTGGATATTTGACCAAGGGGGTTTTGACTATGAGATCTTCCCTTGGTAGGGTCATTTACGTGTGTTTTACTATTTTATTGAACCAAGGGTATTGACTGTGACAGCTACCATGTGGTCATCGATCCGGGGGTTTAGATTATGAGGCCTATCCAGGTGGACATTTATAATTTATGGATTCTATGTTGAACAAGGGGTATTGAACATGAGAGCTGCCCAAGTAGTTTTTTGTAAATGATTAGTGTTAAGTCAGACCAAAGGGGTCAGACTATTTGGGCTTCCAAGAGGGTTGTTTTTAAATGAATTGTTATTATGATAGACTAGGGGGATTATACTATGATAACATTCCCAAAGAGTTGTTATTGAATAATTGAATGATTGTGATGAGTCTTCAAGCCAAAGTACAAGATTGGACCCGATCTTACATGATTATTTATATGGTCTTCTGATACATCTATTTTGTTATGTACATAGGGGATGCAAAGCTTAGGATAGATCCGAAGGGTTACATGTTTGAATATATTTAATAATAAATGTAAATGAATTTAATTTAAAAATATAGGATTTTTTACTTTTTGAGTACCGTTGGTCGGAGTAGATGACTCAATATGGGGTTGAATTGAGTCTCTATAAAATCATTTGTTAAAAAGGTTCTTTACAAAATAATATCCCCCTATGAAAATAAACACAAAGTCAATTTTTTTTTAATTTAAAATAGTCTTTAAGGTTCAATTTGGTTCTCAGAAGATTGATTAGTTCTCAACTTTACCATTATAAAGATTAGTAGAGATTTCGAAACAAACCTACTGATTCAAAACAGATGTAAAAAATTTATAAAATAACTATCAAAGTTCAGTTTATCTAAATTCCAAAAATATACAACATATAAAAAATATAAGATAAAAAGCACGACAGATAAAACAAGAGGTCCAGTCTCATAGAGAGACTTAGTCCTCTCCACTTGGTGATCACCTACCACCAAGAAGTTTATATTAATAAAATTTTGATCCACACCCTGGATTGGGGTTCACAATAGCACATAGGTTTTCCCGGTCACACTTGACCTCTACCACAGTTATTCATGGGAGAAACTAACAAACAGATCACACCAGATCTCTTCCATAGTTCTACGTGGGATAAAAGAGTAAAAAGAGATTGAGAGTGAGGATATTTTGATATCCTCTAGTTATGTTCAGGAGATAGTGTGTATGATAAAAACAGATATAAACACTGCTCAAATAGTAACCGAAGAACACAACAAATATTTTAAAAATAATAGGGTTTAGGAATCCTTGTGTGTTGTGAAGTAAGGATCTGGACTCATTGGAGGTAGAGAAAATGCAATTTGAGTCCTCTTCTAAAGTTGGCTTTAGAACAGAGTGTCGTAGTTTCTATAATCCAGCTTCCAGGTGTGAAAAGGTTGTACTCTTTAGTGTCTCAATTAATAGAGAGATTTAAAAAAATGTTGCTGGTTAGAAACATTTTGCGATCTCAAGCTTTGAGTTCCGCTGTTTTCATATTCACACAGTCTGTATTTCAGCATGTTCTTTGCTACATTTTTTTAGTTGAAGTTGGAGTCCTTTTATACTTCAGGTTCCACTACGCATGATGATCTGTGCACATGAATGTACCTCATAATGTCTATGGATAGTCCTACAGACATCATAAAATAATTTCAGAAACATCAATTTGTCTAAGTATGACCATTAGAAATAAATTTGAACTAATAAAATTGAAACAGTTATTTATGACTATTGTTGATTCATTTGCATCGGTCTGTCATCTTTTGTGCATCGACTTTGGTCTTTCATCTTCAGTGTGTCGACTTTAGTCGGTCATATTCGGTGTGTCAACTTCAGTCTATCAACTTTGTTGTGTCAACTTCGGTTTGTCAAACATCGGTGTGCCAAACATCGGTGTGTGGAACAGCGGTGTGTCGAACATCGGTGTGTCGAACATCGGTGTGTCAAACATCGGTGTATCAAACGTTGGTGGGTTGAATAGAGGTGTGTTGTACATTGGTGTGTAGAACATCGGTGTGTCAAACATCAGTATGTCGAAATTCGGGGTGTCGAACATCGGTGTGTCAAACATCGATGTGTCGAACATCGGTGTGTCGTACATCCTATCAGTGTCAGGGACTCAAAAAGATTATGAAGTGTCTATCTCACACAAAACATTATAAGACTAAATGATATCCAAACATACATGTAAAAATATACATGTAAACATATTTACTCACACAAAACATTATAGTACATTGTTCTGTATGGAATAATAGATTTACTTACATAAATTAAAAAGCATGAAATAATTGAAACTGTAGTTAGGGATTATTTGTGATTACCAAAACTACCATATCATAGAGGGTCCAATAATCTCCCCCTTTTTGATAATCACAAAGTATGGCATACATACCCATAGAGAGAATAAAAATAAGTGGATATAGCATATATCACTGAATTAGATTATTTAATATAGCTAAAGCCTTCCCTTGTTTGAGGTTTTAAAATAAAGATCCCCCTTAATAAAAAAGATTATGATGAGTACATGACATGTGTTCTATACCAGAAATCTCCCCATTAGAAAAATAATGTATGCCTTATTTTCTCCCCCTTTTGGGATTAGAAAAAAAAGAAAAGCAGAATGGATAAATAATATAAGAAAAGGACACCATAAAGATTTCTATTAAGATGCATAAAATTAAAATCCAAAAAAGATAAAACCCCTATGAAAAAATACAATACATCACTAAGGGTTTGGATTTTGAGGGGATTTTCCTTTATCTGAAGGATCCGAAGGAGGAGGAGAAGGTTTGCGAGATACAGAGGGAAGAGGTGGTATGAAGATAAAACCAGGAAAGGAATCATCGGTAGGGACATTTTCTGTAAGGCTAGGCCTTCTCTCCGACAACACATGACTGGGAGTTTTCTCTATGATGATCTGTTGAATCTGGGATAGGGCCTAAGAGACCATCATTTGAGTAGGAGGTCGAGAGGGGGCACTTATTGAAGCAGTAGGAGGGATCCCAATTGCCTCAGCCTGAACATGTAGATAAGGCTTAACGAGATTGATGAAATCATTAAATATTTCCCCACTATATTACGTAGCCTTCTCGAAGATATCCTTATTTTCCATAAATTTGTGCATCAAAGGGGTCAAATACTTCAATTATGAAACTTTCTTTTTGAATGATTCTATGACAGGAGGTACTCTTTGATTCTCTACTGGAAATTTTAATCTATTTATCAGATCATGTTTGGTATAAATCTTTGTGAAGTACTTATCCACCTTTTCTTGAATCTCTTTCTGAGCAGCAGATGCTTCATTTGTGCACTGTCTGACCATGTTGTACACAAGATCAGTATTTCAATGAAATTTTTCAAGAGTTTATTTATCTGAAACACTATGAAGGTTTTGGAGTTCTTCTCTCATCACAACCTTGAGAGATTCCAAATCAGAAACAACACTTTTCCCACTCCTAGAACTGGATGGGCTAGTAAACATTTTCCAAAGATCTTATTTCAACTTCTTTATGTCCACACTGAGTAGATGAGTTACCAGGTTCCTAATAACTTACAGAACACCACTAAAGGAGGTCTTAAAGTCAGAAGTTAAAGAATTTAACTCATTTATCATCTTTCATACTGCTTATCTCGGCAAGGTATTGTGCTTAATAATTGTTTCTGCTCTAGTAATGAGTTTCAGTTAAATCTATTAGATCACTGTTCTTGTAATCTTTGTTGAATCATCATCTAAAATACCATATTAAGTGGAGGATTCACTTTTGGATCCAACTAATGCTATCACTGACTCACATATATCATATTTGAATTTCTCCAAATCTGCTTTAGTGACATAGTCCTAGGGCACTACGGGAGATACTAGTTCTACTACTGGAGGTGCAACTGGTGGAACAGTTGAAACATGCTCTGGTTCAGGTTGGACTTGTGGAGCAAGAGTAGGAGGTTCCCTCCCCTCATCTGAGACATACTCTAAACCAAAAGATTATATCCTGGATCATTATTTCATTCTCTAGTACAGGTCCAGTTTCTTGGCCCAACAGTATCAATCCTTATACTTCTTCCCTCAGGATCAGGAGCAACTTCATCTTCATAAATTTCTTCATCTAGACATCTATCCATAACAACTTGTCTAGGAACATGAACCAACCGAACATCAGGTTCAACATGTGCTCCAGCAACTTCAACTTCAACAGGAACTTCTTTAATTTAAGGCACTAGAACCTCATCTTCTTCCTCATTGTCACCAGTCTTATTTTCATTCAATTGCTAAATTATTTCTTGATTTTTAGCATTATGATGGGGTGATCTATCCCCATGATCAACATCTTCATGGTCAATAGCCTATTGATCAGCATGCTCAATACCATCACCAACCCCGTGAACAGATTCCTCACTGGATCTGTCCACCACTTATTGTCCCACTTTTAAAGTATCACTTACATACTCATTATTTCCTCCTTCATCATCATCATCATCGTCATCATCATCATCAGACTCCTCATTTGACTTACTTACATAGCCTTTAGCTCCAGTAACCTCGGTCTCTTCCTCATCTTTATCACATAGTGGAGGTTCTCTTGAAGGCAAGTCTAAAGGTGGACTAGCAGGTCCATACGACATATCTTTGGGAATTTCAGCAATATCAGGATCATTTCTATCATCAAAAGGAGAACCTTTTTCCCTTGTCAGTTCAAGCTCTTCTTCCTCATCAGAATAAACTGGAACCTCTCCTGGTTTGAGACCTAGATCAACTACATCCTTTGGTTTAGTACGGTGGTCAACTGGATTGAAATCCTCATACAGCCTTTCCTCATCACCTACCCAACATCTTTTCCATGGGTTCTAGAAGATTTTCATCCTTTTACAAATATATTTTTGAAGACAAAAACAAATACAGGAACTTATCACTTCATCTCCATCTTCCACACAACCTACCCTTTTCAAAATGGAAGAAATCAACCTCAGATAGTATAAGAAGGTTTCCTTCTTGGATGGATTAATAAAATCATAGATATTCACCATTAGATACCTATATAGGTTCACTTGTATCCCATATTTGAATAAATAGATCATGAATACATCCTGATACTTCACAGTGGAGAAATATCCCTTTATTTGGAAGATTTGATGTTGAATAAACATAAACAACAATCTTACTTCTCCCTCAAACTCACTTGGAATAGTTCTTCTAGATTCTCCCTTTCAAGTCATCTCATTTAGATCATATTCATAAGAGAACATGTCAGAGGATGGTGGAATATTACCCGAATAATCTGCATAGAAACCTTCATGAGGCATCTCTAAACACTCACCTCATTCCTTAGACAAAAAAGCTACTTTCATTCCCTTTACTACCGAATTCATCTTTTCTGCCTCAGCATCATCCATGGATATCTTCAAATATTGATATAATTCATAGATCAGTAGTGGATAATAAGGTATTTCAATGTTAGAAAACTAGCTCATCCACCCTTGATATTCCAACACTTTCAACAAAAATGACATGCTTGTCAAAAGCCACTCAGCAGACACTTCTTTTTCAGCTGTATTCATTCATCTTTCCAAGACTGGTTTCACAATCCCACTGGGCTCACCTTACTGATTCTTAGTAGAAAGAGATTTTCTTTTCTCTTCCATAGCACGCTTGGTCTATTCCATGTTGAGGATTCAGATTCGAAGAGATTTGAGGATGAGGGTCGAGAGGTTGAGTGACAACTGGTAGAAGGATTTATGACAGTGGGATGGTGAATGGTCGCGATGGATTGAAATTAATATATCACTTAAGGATTGTCAATCATAAAACATAAAATTTAAACATGTAAAAAATGAGTGTAAAACGAAGTCATTTTATTTCAAACAGAGAGAATTACAAAAGAATCCTTAACCACATCAGTGTTAATGAATCGGTTTCAGGGATCAGTTTCAAGAGTTCAATTTCATGAGATCAGTTTCAAGAGATCTGTTTCATGAGTTCGGTTTCATGAATCAGTTTCAAGAGATTAGTTTTAAGGAGACTAGTTTCAAGGAGATCCATTTCAAGGATATCTATTTCAAGAGATAGGTTTCATGGAGATCGGTTTTAATATATTGGTTTCAGCGATCGGTTTCAAGAGACCATTTTAAGGTATCAATTTCAATAGATCGGTTTCAGGGATCAGTTTTAAGAGATCAATTTCTGAGATCAGTTTCAAGATATCAGTTTCAGGGATAGGTTTCATGAGTAATCTACTGATTTATCATTCCTAGTTCATGTCTTATGTAATTCATTCTCTCAGAATTTAAAGGTTTAGTGAATATATCAGCAAGCTAATGATTAGTCCCAATAAATTCAAGTGTTATATCACCTTTTTGATAATGATCTCTCAAAATGTGATGTATTACATCGATATGATTTGTCCTAGAATAAGAAATTGTATTCCTAGAAATGTTAATAGAACTTCGGTTTTCATAGTTTATAGTGATATGTCTGAATTGAAATCCATAGTCTAATAAAGTGTGTTTCATCCACAAAATTTGTGCACAACAACTACCATCAGTAATTTATTCTGCATCAGTAGCTGATAATGCAACATAATTTTTCTTTTTACTACAACATGATATTAGTGACTTTCTAAAAAAATTTACACATTCCAGAGGTACTCTTTCTATCTAAATTACATCCACCAAAATTGGCTTTTGAATAGCTAACTAAATAAAAAAGTTGCCTTTTGGATAGAGGAGTCCTAAGTTAGTTGTATATTTGAGGTATTTGAAATTTTTTTGACACTATTTAATTGTGACTCTTTCGGGTTTGCTTAAAATCTCGCACACATACACACACTGAACATAATATCTCGCCTAATACCTGTTAAGTACAGAAAACTACCTAACATTCCTCTGTAAAAAATTTGATCAACTGATTTTCCATTTTCATGAAGATATAACTTACATGTAGAACTCATAATAGTTTCACTGCATTTAATTCTATCAAATCCAAATCTTTTCAAAAGATCATTTTTGTTCTTACTTTTATTTAAAATAAAACCTTCTTTATTTTTAAATATTTGAAATCCAGGAAAATATTTTTGTTCACCCACTAAACTTATTTCAAAATCACTTTTCATTATGTTGGAAAAATCATTACATAAATGATTTTTAGAAGATATAAAGACAATATATTGTACATATATTGGGGATATTAAAACTTCTTTGGAAATTATTCTTATAAATTAAGTATCATCTGCTAGTCCTTATGTAAAACGTTTAGAAATAAGTAAATTACTCAGCCTTTCATACCAAGCTCTTGGAGCTTGTTTCAAACAATGTAAAGCCTTTGATAATTTGAACACAAGATTTGGAAAATGTGGATTTATAAAACCTAGGGGTTTTTCAACAAAAAAATCCTCAATTATATAACCATTTAAGAATGCACTTTTTACATCCATTTGATAATGTTTAAAATCCAAGTGTGTGGCATAGGCAAGTAAGATCGTAATTACCTCAAGTCTAGATACCGGTGCAAATGTCTCTTTATAATAAATTCCCTCTTCTTAATTATATCATTGTGCAAGTAGTCTATCTTAATTTCTAACTATATTTCAAGATTCATCTACCATATTTCTAAACAAACATTTGGTTCCTATGGTCAAAGTATCCTTAGGTCTATCTACATGTTTCCAAACATTATTTCTTTCAAACTGATTAAGTTCTTCTTTCATGGCCATTACCCAAAATTCATCATTAATCACATCATTGATATTTTTTAGGTTCAAGCTGTGACAAGAAGGATTTATGTTCAACCTAGTTTCTCAAGGAAGCTCTAGTTTGTCTTCCTATATCTAAATATCCAACAACAACATCTAAGGGATGATTCTTAAGGGTCCTAGTTGGTCTAGAGAATGTAGGACTTGATATTTCTGGTTGGTCAGGTTGATCTGGTTCACTACGGTTTGGATGTGGATAATTTCCAGAACTAGAAGTTTTAATATATTCCTTCACATGAAGATTTGGTGTTTTATCATTAGTTTCCAGATGTGGCATATCCTCTTCAACATTTTCTATTGAGGTCTTGGGCTCATGTGGATCTTCTTCATCAAACATGATGTGTACAGATTCTTCCACACATTTGGTTTTCTTATTAAAGACTCTATAGGGTTTTCTTGATGTAGAATATCCAATAAATATTACTTTATCACTTTTGGAAGTAAATTTATCTAAATTATCTTTATTATTCAGATTATAAACTTTACATCCCAACACTTTAAAATAACCTACTTTGGGTTTCCTATTATTCGACAACTCATAAAGAGTTTTCTTAATAATAGGTCTAATTAAGACTCTGTTTGTTATGTAATAAGATGTATTAATAGCTTCATACCTGAAATAATTGGGTAAATCATATTCATTAAGCATAGTTCGAGAAATTTCCTGTAGGTTTCTATTTCTTCTTTCTACAACACCAATCTGTTGAGGTGTCCTAGGAGTGTAAAAGGTATGATTATTTCCATTATTTGAGCCAAAATCTTCAAAATCCTAATTCTCAAATTCACATCCATGATCAGTTCTTAAAGATTTAATCTTGAGTCCACTGAGATTTTCTATAGTCCTAGGATACATGGTAAAGTGCGAACATGCTTTAATTTTATGAGCTTGGAAAAAGGTCCCTGTGTACCTAGTGAAATCATCTACAAGAATATAAACATAGTGATTCCCATTGATACTTGAAACTCTAGATGGTCCAAACAAGTCCATGTGAACAAACTCAAGAGATTAAGAAGTAGTTACTTCTTTCTTTGGTTTGAAAGAGATTGTATGTTGCTTTCCTTTTTGACAAGGATCGTATACTTTATTTTTAGGAAACTATAATTTGGGTAAGTCTCTAACTAATCCTTTTCTAGTTAACTTCCTAAGAGAGTGTATGTTTCAATTTCCATGTCTTCTATGCCAGATCCAAGATTCTTTGTGAAAGGCATTTAGACAGGAGACATTATGTGAGGCTAGTGTGTCTAGATTTATAACATATAAATTATCTTTTATAAAAGCAGTAAATACTAAATCATTATTGGAATTAAAAACATGTCTTGCATAATTTTTGAATTTAACATTAAATCCATCATCACAAAATTGAGATATTCTGAGAAGGTTATACTTTAATCCATCAACATTCAGAACTTTAGAAATTGTAAAAAACATAGGGTTACCACTCTGGCCTAGGGCCATGATTTTTCATTTACCATTGTCACTAAAAGTGACACGTCCTCCATCAATATTGATAAGAATTTTAAAGAATTAATAATACCCTGCCATATTTATTGGACAACCACTTTCCATGGACCACATCTTTTTACAGGAGCTCTTTAGGCAGTTTACCTAAAAAATAGCTAAACCAAGAAATGACTTTGGTACCCATATTTTTTTGGGTCCACATACATTAGTAATATAAGGTTTAAAAAAAACAACTATATTATGGGTTTCCTATATGAAGAATATAGATTATTTGAAAAATAAACTATGTTTGGTCCAGAAGAGTTGGATACAATAGATGAATTCGATGAACTATAACTTGCAGTACAATTCTGGTTTTTGAAAAAGTTAGCAGATTTTCCAAATTTGGATACAAAATGTGATTTGGATTTTTTTTTACCTGGTTGAAATCCTATCCCAGAAGTATACTTATGATCTATTTTTTTACCAAGAATTTGAGTGAGATTATTCTTTCCATTAGTAAACATTTCTAATACTTTCTTCAATTGTTCGTTTGAAATTTTTAACTAATTGTTCTCTTTGAGAAGTTGATCATTTTTCTCTTTTTCTGTTGTAAGTTTAGATTTAGAAGTCACAGTATAAGCATGCTATTTCCTCATAGATTTATACTTATCCTTCAACTCATCTCATGTTTTCTCTAACATGTTGCAATATTCAAATAGTTCATCATTTTTAATATTTTTAGACTCACCTTTAGAATAATAATAATTATGTGTAGGAGAGTCTAAGGTTAACTCATTTTTGTTTTTCATGAAACACATATTAGCCATATCATCTTTCTCATTTTAAGAAGAGAGAGATTCACTTGATATGTCCTCAGAGGAAATCGAGGTGGCCTTCACTACTTTCTTATACCTTCTATCCTTGTTTTCTTACTTTTTTATTGTATTTCATCTTTGGATAGTCATCCTTGACATGTCCTTTCCTTTTACATTCGTAACATATTATCTCTTCAGATTTATCATTTCTTTTCCAATCCTTTTTTCAATTTCCCTTGTTATCATACTTTCCTTTGTAACTGGGCTTTTTGAAAAACTTCTTTTTCCAATATAATTTCTTGAATCGTCTAGCCAATAAGGATATTTCTTCATCTCTATCTGAAGCAACTTCATCATTGTTTGAGCTTTCAACAACATCTTGAACTACCTCTTTGTCTTTACTTTTGGATGAAGTTTTCTTGAAAGCTACATACTTTCGTTTTGGTTCATCCTCCTCTTGATTTACCTTCAATTATTCTTCATACATCATTAATTTTCCAATAAATTCCTTCACTGTAATTTTATCAATATCGCATGACTCTCTAATAGACACAGACATTCCACGCCATCTTTCTGGTAAGAATCACAGAATCCGCATAATCTACTCTTTGGTAGTTACTTCTCTTCCTAAAGAAATCATGGTATTCACTATTTTATTGAACCTGATATACATATCATAAATTGACTCATCAGGCTTAATTTTAAGGTTGTCGTATTTGATAGTATAAGTATTCAATCAAATTTCATTAACATTATATGTTCCTTCATGAGAAATAGAGAGAGTATCCCAAATTTCATGTGCAGTTTTACACGAAGAGATACAGTTAGACTCTTCATATCATAGTGCAGAGTACAGTGAATTCATTGTATTACAATTATTTTTATAGGCAGTCTTGGTAGGTTCATCCCAAGTGTTCCTAGATATTTCAGGTATTGCATATTTACTTTCAATAGAAGTCCAGATTTCAAATCCCATACTTTCTAGATGTATTTTCATTTTATGCTTCCACTAAGCACAGTTAGTTCCATTATAGAAAGGTGGTCTACTCATAGTAAACCCTTCTAGTATATTTTCCATGATAATGATTGTAAAATAATGTCAAAGAAATAATTTTTTTTTAAAAATAGAAATTTTAATATCTTTGAAAAACGACTATAATCATAGTTGACACGATTTGAAAAACTAACAATAACATTAAAATCCTCTGATACCATATTTTGTTCGAAGTAGATGACTTGAGAGGGGGGTGAATTGAGTCACTATAAAAAATTATGTTAAAAAGGTTATTTAAAAAATAATATCCCCCTATGAAAATAAACACAAAGTCAATTTTTAGTGAATTTATAAA
Organism: Viscum album; assembly: GCA_963277665.1. Taxonomy (NCBI): domain Eukaryota; kingdom Viridiplantae; phylum Streptophyta; class Magnoliopsida; order Santalales; family Viscaceae; genus Viscum; species Viscum album. The sequence goes on along the minus strand of OY728122.1, from coordinate 1,653,752,477 downwards.
ATTATTAAAGGTTCAATTTGGTTCTTAGAAGATTGATTAGTTCCAAGCTTTACCAATATATAGATTATTAAAACTTTCGAAACAAACCTACTGATTCAAAAAAGATGTAAACACTTGCTAAACTAACTATCAAAGTTCAGTTTATCTTAATGCCAAAAATAAATAACAAATTAAAAAATTATGATAAACAGCACAGCAGATAAAATAAGAGGTTTAGTCTCAAGGTGAGACTTAGTCCTCTCTACTTGGTGTTCACCTACCACCAAGTAGTTTATATTAATAAACTTTTGATCCACACCCTGGATCAGGGTTCACAATAGCACATTGGCTGTCCAGGTCACACTTGACCTCTTCCACAGTTATTCATGGGAGAAACTAACAAACAGATCACACAAGATCTTTTCCATAGTTCTATGTGGGATATAGGAGTGAAAAGATATTGAGAGTGAGGATATTTTGATATCCTCCAGTTCTGTTCAGGAGACATTGTGTGTGATCCAAATATATATACACACTGATCAAATAGTAATAGAAGAACACAACAGAGCTATTAAAAATAATAGGGTTTAGGAATCTTTATGTGTTGTGCAGTAAAGCTCTGGACTCACTAGATGTAGGGAAAATTGAATATGAGTCCTCTTATGAAGTTGGATTCAAAACAGAGTCTCACGGTTTCTATAATACAACTTCCAGTTGTGAAAAGGTTCTACTCTTTAATGTCTCTACAAATAGTGAGCTTCATCAAAATGTTGATTGTTGGAAACTTCTTGTGATCTCAAGCTTTGAGTTCCTCTATTTGGTTATTCACATAGTCTATATTTCAGCGTGCTCTTTTCCACTATTTTTAGTTGAAGTTAGAGTCCTTTTATACTTCAGGTTATACTATTCATAGAGATCTATGAATGTTCATGTACCTCGTACTGTCTATGGATATTCCTATAGATAACATTAAATAATTTCTAAAACATTAATTTGTCTAAATATGACTGTTAGAAATAAATTTTAATTAATAAAATTGAAACAGTTATTTATGACTATCAGTGAGTCATTTGCATCGTTCAGTCATATTCAGTGTGTCGACTTCGGTCTGTCATCTTCAGTGTGTCAACTTCGGTATGTCATCTTCAGTGTGTCTACTTCGGTCTGTCAACTTCGGTGTGTCAACTTCGGTGTGTCGGGAATTTCTATATCGAACATCAGTGTGTCGAACATCGGTGTGTCGAACATCGGTGTGTCGAACATCAGTGTGTTGAACATCAGTGTGTCGAACATCCTATCAATGCCAGGGACTCAAAAATCTTATGAAGTGTCTGTCTCACACAAAACATTATAATACTAAATGATATCCAAACATACATGTACGAATATACATGTAAACATATTTATTCAAACAAAACATTATAGTACATTGTTACGTATGGAAAAATAGATTTACTTACATAAATTAAAGAGCATGAAAAAATATAAACCATCGTTAGGAATTATTTTTGATTATGAAAACTACCATTATAGTTATTTATATATTGTAATGGACGATTCCACTATTGATAGTCGAAAAGAAGAGTTACAAGAGTTTTTTCAAATATAAAATTAAAATTTTCTTTTTTTTATAACTTGAATTTTGTATTCTTTTTAATATAATCAAATACATTACTCTCTTTATAATATTCTTTCACATATAATTCATTTTTTGTTTTTTCAATTCCTCTTTTTTTCATTCATTCTTCTATATATATTCACTGATAGTTAGGCACAGATCTTTTGGTGGATTCCTAATTGGATTCGTCTCACACCCGATTTGGGTCATGATTTGGACCAAAACATATTATATGGTTTCAGGTATAGATAAGCGAAATCTCTCTTCTTCATCAGATAGTTGATTGTTGTAGGAGATGGAGAGCATGAGACCAAGCTACGTCATGCGATGCTGCTGGAGTTTACTATTTCTTTTGTAATTTTGTTTCTGTATTGATTTCTAGAATTGTGACTTGTTTGGATATTTTCTTAGATACATATTCCATGCATCATATATATATACATTTTAGCTTTAGATGGATTTACATTTAGTCTTCCACTTTTTATTTCTGTTGTATTTTATTACTGCTTCTGCTATTATTACTATTAATTTTATATTGTGTATACCCTACCAATGAGGTCATAGTTCTCCCAATATCACACCATGGACCTCGCTTCTAGTTCGTAGCCTCTGGCATTTGAGGAAATGAACTTGATTTCATGTGACCAACTGGGTTCATAGCTCGTTTAGGTGCACCTTGATCTAGGATGTTACATTTTTATATCAATTTAAAAATCATTTCAATTCAATAATGAAAATTTAGGTTTCAATCATAGAAAAAATCAATATGGAACTACCAACATTTAATTACAAGGTCAAAGACAACACCCACAATAGGATCACCAAAAAAGAACAAGGAAAAGGAGGTTAAGAAACATAACCTAGAATCAAGAAGCAATAAAATCGAGTTTTGATACATTAATAACATGATGATCCGAAACTCTCTAAGAAGGAGAGAAAAAGAGACTGAAAGAAACCACATGAATGGAGACCCACTTACATAGAGGGGATTGAATTAGATCAATTATTACTTACTCCTCCACGAAAAGGATTTGGGGAAGCTAAAATCACTTCTTTAGGAGCCTCCATGGAAGAAAAAACATGTTAGTGTTGAATGGGGTGATTATAAACTCAAACTAGGGGGTTCACATTTTTTAAAATATTTTTCATAGGATTTAAAACTCATGCACATGGTTTTTTAGTAGTGTTACACAGTTAGAGAAATCATGCTCCCCTGTAATTAGGGTTCACATTTTCTCCTAGTAGGGTGCATGGTTTTTGAAACCATGCCCCAATTGTGCAAACCCTCACTGCCCGAGGTTTCACGGTTTAGAGGGGATGGTCCCATAGTTTAGAAAAATCTTGTTTTCCCTTCAAATTGATCACATTAGGGTGAAGAATATTTTTGTCCAAACTACGTGGTTTCCCATAATCGCTTTCCAACCGTGCATAGCCCCTTGGTCTTCAAATTGATACCATGTTTTCTCAGAACGACCCCAAAACAAGACCTAACTTAAATGAGATCAAAATAAAGGCCAAAGAATACCTGAAATAGGGTAATAGGATTCCACATATATAATACTAAATTTTAATTTCCACTAAATATTTCATATATTTAGTGAATAATGTTTTAGAAGTTAGATACAAATGAATATTAATTAAAAATATTGATTAATTAATATTAATAGAGATCTAATTAATTTTTTTTATCAATGTCATTTTCTTATTCAATTTGACTTATATCAAACCTAGGTATATGTACATAGATAATTTCATACGTACATATAAGAAATTAATTCCAGTTTATATAAACACTGAAACATAATGTCACAAAATTAATTAATTTGACACGTATATATACAAAATTAATTCAATTTTATATAGAAATACATATACACAAATAATAAATGTTTAATATTGTTGTTATATATTTCTACTTATTGAATTTTAATATTTAATATATTAGTTTTTTAATTATTAAGTTTTATTCATTATTTAGTTTTATTTAATATATATTATTTATTACTTTTTAATATATATATTCTTAATTAATTCATTATTTTTTTTATTTTTTTAATAATTTTTTTTATTTTTTTCTTAATTTAATCATTTTTATTTTTTATTTTCATGATATTTTTATGACATTATCCATTTTTAATACATATTTATACAAATTTATTGATTAACATTTATTTTTTCGATATGGTTTAAATTTACATAATTAGTATATGTTTTCATTTTAATTTTAATATATATTCATTTTTATTTTGAAAATATATTTATAATTAATAACTATTATTCAATTTCATAACACCTTTTCAATATGTTATTTTTTAAATAAAATTACATCCATTTTTAACATTCATTCATTTAATATTATTTATTCATTAACAATGTTAATAATATTTTACGTATTTTATAATATATTCACATTAAATATTTCTTCATTTAATTTTTTGTAATTTATTCTTTCTTAATATCTTTAAAAATATTTATATACATTAAGTCAAGGCACACACATACACAATTAATGAAAAAAAAATTAGGAACAAAAACAGACACAAAAAATGTTTCAGAAATTTATTATATTTTTATATTAATTTTTGAATATTATTTATTAATATTTATTATTTAATATATTATTTTATCAATTGGTAATTAAATTTCATCCATGTAATGGCCCAGACCTCTACGGCCCATTCCTTTGTAAAAAAGAAGGTCACGAAGTGTTCTGGAGGGTAAAATAGACTTTTCCCACACTTTTCAGAATTTTGAAACTACACGCCATGTAGTATGAGTACAAACCGTGTACCCCCTCTCTTGGTATACAACGTTTTCAAGGTCGTTTCCTTGCCATGTGAAATAAATGGGTACACACCGTGTACCTCATACTACACGCTGTGTAGTCCCTCCCCGCGTACGCCTTACCCTCAAACTATATGTTGACCAGTAAACGGTCGTGTGCCATGTTGGAGCTGTATCCTTGCCGTGTGAAATAAATGGGTACACTCCGTGTACCCCATACTACACGCCGTGTAGTCCCTCCCCACATACGCATTACCCTCAAACTGTGTGTTGATCAGTCAACAGTCATGTGCCACGTTGAAGGCCGTGTTGGGAGCCGCGTGGTTACCGTTTGAAATGGCCGAGTACACGCCGTGTACCATAAAGTACACACCGTGTACATTTGTTTTTCTCTCCTATAAAAGGAGGGGTCCCCTCATCCTTTTCAACTCACCCCTCTCCTCCCCATTCCTCTGAGCAGATCTCTCCCAAGAGACTCGAAGGCTTCTTTTCTTCCATAACTTCTTCGTCTGAGCTCTGATTTACGATCCATCAGCGGACACAGGATTGTAATGAAGACGTGGAACTTATGATCTTGGATCCATTTTCTTTCCTTTGGACTTTCCTTTCTAACTTCTACCTGAGTAGGTTTTTCTGGGACTCGACCGAAGTGACGAACGCCGACGGACGTCTTCTAAAGTTGATCCGGGGGAGCGTTGTAATCAGAACCTATTGAAGTAGGGATCTTACCTTCATCTCTCTAAATATGTGCATCATGTGAGTTGGTATCCTCTTGTTTTCATGGGAAATATTTGAACCAATAAACGAAGATAATAACTAGTTAAAGAACGGGGATAGGAAAGTTGTTATGTTTATCTTTATATGTTGTAATATTATGTTGTGAAATGAGTAGGCTTATGCCTACTGAAAATCAAGGTCGTTGGGGGCCTTTGCTTGCGCAATTAAATGTTTCCATTTCTTTCTAGATCGTTTTTGTGGATGGAATCATTGTTCAATATGGAAATATGGTTAATCACATAACGTTGGCTGATTTAAAATCTGGAACCCTTGTGTGATCACCCCGGTTGAACAAAATGGAATAATGAACATGTGGGTGTTGGCTTGGATATGTGACATGTGATGGGGGTTGTATTGTAGGTTGTTGTGGATCAGGTGAGCAGCGGGGTTGCAGTTGGCTTGGTTGTGGGTTGGTGTGAATGTTATAGTGGGGCTCCGATAAATGGTATCAAAGTGATGATGATGTGCGGGTTTCGGTGTGATTGTGGTTAGGGTGGTTGGCAGCAGGGCTACAGGGATGGGTCTTAATGTGAACGAACTATGGGTTGTGAATAATAAATAAAAAGTAGAAGAGTTAATGAATGGTGGGTCATGGTAATAGAACGAGATTAATAATAAATGGGTTGGTTGGTTAATAATAAGGGACTTGTTGTGCTGCTTGTGTTTTCTTAACTTGATTTGTGAATGGTAGGGATATGTTTCACAAACAATTATTATGGTTGGTTGTGGTTGGATTCCAAGTAGATAAGGAGCTAAATAAAATAATTTTGCTGAAACGTGAAAACCTATATGGGGTTGGGGCTGTTTGTTGTATGATTGCTTCTTAGTGGAAGTGCTGAGGCACGTGCTCAGTTTCTCTATTCAGAAGCCATAGGTTAGGCTGTGTGTTTTGTATAAATATATATATCTGTATATTTTGTGTTTCATCACACCCCACCCATGTTGAGAACTTAGTGTCGAACACTCCCATTTCATGGGAGATGGTGTTTTCCCCTTAGTTACTAGCTCCTTCCTGCTCCTTCTTCCCTAGGCTGTGATGGCTTGAGGCGACCTTACACCTAAGACCCTTCAGGTAGGTTTCGATTGAGGTGTCATTATCCCAAGACTCTTTGGGAAGGTTTTACTATTTCACAAGAATCTTCAGGATGAGGCCCAGGTGTGTGCAGGCAAGATACGTGGTTATGAGGCCAAGGTGTGTGCGGGTGGGATACATGGTTGTGAGGCCCAGGTGTGTGCGGGCAGGATACGTGGTTGTGAGGCCCAGGTGTGTGCGGGCGGGATACGTGGTTGTGAGGCCCAGGTGTGTGCGGGCAGGATACGTGGTTGTGAGGCCCAGGTGTGTGCGAGCGGGATGTGTAGTTTATGAGGCCTAGGTGTGTATGGGCGGGGAGAGTGTGGAAGTGTCCTGACGTTCGCCATTGGAAGAGAAGCTAACTAATGGGAAATGGTGTGGGGTACCCAACACTCTTGTTCATATATACTACTACTACCTGTTATGATTGTGTTTTTGGGGAGTGTGGCTGGTGAGGTTGGGTGGATTGATTTCCCTGCTAGGATTCTTATATTGTTCTCACGGGACATTAGGATGGCTCTCCACCTGTGAATGAGAGCTTTAGGTCTCCCTTATGAGTATACTTGTATGCTCACCCTACATTTACTTTCAGGTTTCTAGGAGGACTACCAGGGCCGTGCGGGACCCTACTAGTCGGGACAGTTGGAGTTGTTGTACACTTGTTTCTTTTGGTATAGTATTTGTGAGCTTTCTTGTACTTGTACCTTATTTCCTAACTATTTAAACATGCAAGTGGGATTGGTTTGGGTTTATTTATATACACTTGTTCTTTTCCTTTTTAGTGGTTGACTTGTCCTATTTCCTGATCTTAAATAATAAAAATGTTAATGCCTCCCATATTTGTGAAAACTCATAGCCTTGGTGCTAGTCGCCCCCCCCCCCCCCCCCCCGAGACCTATTGGAGGCGGGACTCGGGGGGTCATTATCTCCCTTTCGCCATTGCCAGCTCAGGAGGGGCATCTTTGGTGGGAGGGGGTCGTGACAGAATGGTATCAGAGTTGAAGTTTGAGAGATAGGATGGAGTCTGGAGCTAAGCACATTGAGGATTGCATGGGATGGTAGGGAAACAGTGTTGGATAATCTTAGTGCGTGACATAGTCCAGAGAGGACTGGCTAGGACCCAGGATTTTAGGGCCCCCCATGATTTGATGCAAGGACTCTAAGCCTACCGAAGGACCAAGTGAGACTACATTGATTACAGGGTAGAGACCCTAGGGAAGGTACATGCATCATCATGACTGTGTTTTACTTGTTTTGGGAGTTCTGGGAAAGAAATTGAAATAAAAATGATAAAATAAAACCTTGATAAATTTCCTTACAACTTAGGCTTTGGCGATCTTTGTTTACCGTACAGCTATGGCACCTGGACGTCGTCCTCAGGTGCCTCAGACGGCCAACGCCCAGCAGATTCAGGCAGTCGATCAGTTGATGATTGACTGAGAGGAGGAAGATAGCCAGTGGCAGAAGACTCTCCATTCTTTCCAGTGGCAAAACCCTAAGAAGTATGAGGGTAGAACTTCGGATACGGAGATAGAGGTGTGGCTTGAAGAGCTAGGGATCACTTTTACCTTGATTCATGCTCCAAGTGAGTACTGGGTTCCCCTAGCCGTCAGTCAGCTGAGAGGTGCGGCACGACAGTGGTGGACGATCTACCTCGGAGAGAGGATAGAGGCAAAGGTTTCGTGGGCTGACTTTGAGAAGGAATTCTGAGAGGAATTCCTTTCTCCCATGATCAAGGTGGAGAAGCGGCAGGAGTTACTCTCCCTTCAGCAGAGGAGTGTGTCAGTATGAGAGTTGGGGATCAAGTTCAAGGATCTCCTGCACTTTTCTATGGATCTCTTTCTGGATGAGGAGTCTTGGGTGAGACGTTTGGAGGAGGTGCTTCATCCTTTGCTCCAGTATGATGTCAACCCCTTCACCCTTCTGACGTACTTGGGAGTACAGAAGAAGGCAGAGGTTGTAGAGAGGATGCACTCGTAGGGAGGTTCGCCACGTGAGGGGATCCAGCCAGGTTCGTCGAAGGGGAAGGCAGTCAGCAGTAGGTCTCCTGTGACGGGACCTTCCAGGTTCAGGCTAGTGGGGAGCAGGCCCCAGCAGTTCCAGTTCAGATCTTCAGGTCCTTGTCCCTTTTTCACGAGCCCAGGACCGAAGTGTTTTACTTGTGGAGGTTTTAGGAACATTAAGAGTTGGTGCAGGACCCATGCTTAGTACGGTGGAGGTGGGTAGGTTCAGCGTCCACCTCATCAGCACCAGTTTCCGGCGAGTCCCTTCCAGCAGCAGCAGGACCATGCTCCTCCGAGGGCAGACTTTGCGGGAGGAGGCCGACCTTAGGGTGATCCTCAGGGACCTCGACCAGGACGTGGTCGACATCAAAGAGGCAGAGGATCTGGGCGTGGATAGTTTCACGCAACATAGTTGGCAGCTCCAGCAGGACTAGAGGTGGTGCGAGGTACGATTTGTTTCTTCAGCACTCTCGTTTCTGCCTTGTTTGATTCGGGAGCTTCGCACTCCTTTGTTGCACCTGGTCTATCCCATGATTTGGGACTAGATGTAGAGAGACATTCCGTACCACTGGTGCTGATTACACTAGTTTGAGGCCAGACCAGCGTATCTTGTGTTTGCTGGGGATGTAGGCTGACGTTGGGACCACATCGATCTAGTGGGGCACTTCTTCTGTTACAAATGCAGGCATACAATGTCATCCTATGCATCGATTGGTTGTTTTCCATTAGTTTTGTTATAGAATGATTTTGAATAAGGGTCATGTTCTCTGACGTAGATGGCAAACATGTATCTTTTGTTGGCGAGAGGAGCTATCAGGTGGGAAAACGATTTGTGGAGCCTCTCCTTTCCTTGTTAGGCGGGCTATCAGTGGTTCCAGCTGATACAGAGATGATCGATGTCTCGGAGGTTGTTGGGGAGTCCCTATATGTTTTTACTAAGGAGGTTGTAACTCTACCCCCCCCCCCCCCCCCGACGTGAATTTGAGTTTGGGATAGACTTACAGCCTGGTGCCCATCCGATTTCGATAGCCCCTTATCAGATGGCACCTTCGGAGTTGCGGGAGTTGCGGATTCAGATTGACAATATGATGGAGAAGGGTTTTGTTCGACCCAGCGTATCTCCATGGGGTTCTCCATTTTTATTCAAGAAGAAGGCAGATGGTGGTCTCAGGCTATGCATAGACTACCAAAGATTAAACCAGGTGACGGTCAAGAACCGTTACCCCCTTCCAAGGATAGATGATATCTTCGACCAGCTGAGGGGAGCAGGTTAGTTTTCTTAGATTGATCTACGATCTAGATATCATCAGCTGAGGGTGAAGGATAGTGACATCTCGAAGATGTATTTCAGGTGCAGGTATGGGAACTTCGAGTTTGTAGTGATGTCGTTTGGAGTTACAAATGCACCGGCTGTGTTCATGGGACTTATGAACATTGTCTTCCGAGAGTTTCTGGACCGGTTTGTCGTTGTGTTTATCGATGACATCCTGATCTACTCAAGATCCGAGGAGGAGCTCGTTGGGAATCTCGGGGAAGTCTTGGAAGTCCTTCGACACCACCAGCTTTATTAGAAATTGTAGAAGTGTAAGTTCTTCCCATAAGAACTACATTTCCTTGGGCACGTAGTGTCTCAGCATTGAGTGTCAGTGGACCTATTGAAGGTGGAGGAATTTGTTTCATGGGTAGCATCCAAGAGCGTGGCAGAAGTTCGTAGTTTCCTGGGGTTATTGGATTACTATCGGAGGTTCGTTTTGGACTTCTCTCGAGTTGGTGCTCCATTGAAATCTTTTACTAGGAAGAACCAGGTCTTCCTATGGAGCGAGCAGTGCCAGAAGGCTTTCGACTACCTGAAGGAGAAGTTGTTCAGTGCTCCCGTACTCAGGTTTCCAGAGAAAGGGTTGTTGTATGAGGTGTTTTGTGATGCTTCTTATTAGGCCCCGACCTTAAACCTTACTTAATATTGAATTAAATGAATAATTCACATTGAGGATCATTTCAGGTTTAGAGTTTTATAGAATTAGGACATAACTATTACATCTCAAAATATTACAAAGTAGACACTTCTACTAAGATTCCATAAAATAAATACTCTTAAAAAGAAACATTTCTAGTTCCATGTTTTAGATAGCATGACTATCCCTTGATCCCATCCTTGACACAATTACACATTAAGCCATGTGAAAAACATTTCAAAAAAAACTTGGGGTGAGCATAAAAATCTCAGTAAGGGATACAAAAAGAATGAAAACTGTTAGTTTTTAGAACAACAAGTAAACCATGTATACTTTATCAAAGTAATACCTTCACCTTTATGAAGTAGTAAAAACTCTTCACTGAATAAAAGATCCTTACTTACCCTTTTGTAACCAAAATATTACCATAAAACCCATATAAAAATCACATAACATATAAAGGTAACTTGGGACGTAAACATACTTAAATGGAATAACCATACGGTCGACTTCCACACATATCACTTAATGGAATAGCCATACGGTCGACTTCCATACCCAATTCATTGGAGTTTATAACGTAACCACCTGTACTGGTATTCACGGCACCACCCTTCATATGGTTTATCACGTAACCACCCTTCAAATGTCCAAGTACCATTATAAAATCACAAGACATACAACAAATATAATGGAATGAAAACATTTCCATACTTTGATCACAATATAACACTTAAATATATTGACATAACAAATCCATTATAAAAAACATTTTCAATATGAAAATACATAAAAGAGTATATGGTATTTATTTCATTTTAAAAACATTATGTCTTGTTGAGGAATCCAAAGACCAAATAATACTCGCGGCGGCAGAAAAGGTCGTTGTCACCGTGTACGTTAAAGGAAACATTCATTTTTGTCGTTTTGTAAAACACTTCATAGAAAAAGATTCCTTTTGTATAAAATTAAAATTCAAAGGGGTTTATACACCGTATAAACGAAATTTGTGTATAAAACAAAATATGCCTCAATGAAAGGAGATTAAGACGAAGTCCCTTACCTCGGGTCCGACTTGACTCGATCGTTCTTTAACATCCTGAATAACAAACATGAGTTAATTTCTACATGCTTAAGAACCTTTTTCAAGTTCATTATAACTTTTATATCACTTATTACCATGTTCTAAACATTATGTAATCATTTATGTTAATAATGTTTGTTTTTTCGATATTTGGTTTTAAGTCGAAAGTGGATTTCTTACAATTACATGGTGTTCATATGGTCAAAGTTTCATTATATCCAGAATGATATTCATGATTTGGATATCATATATATCATATATATCCATCATATACATGTATTTATAATATTACATAATCATTTTGAGTTAAGAAATGAAATGCACCGTTCATGGAGATGGTAAGCCGTACGTACGCATGAACGCTACTTTCATTTCTATGTAATATTAATGAAATTAAAACTAAATGAGAGGTATGTATATTTTAATTACAGAATTATATTCATCGTTTAGATGAAACATACATCATATATAATAACTTTAAATCCATCCTTTATACGTCCCACATATGGCATTAACGAATCAAATCACTTTGAGGGGGCGGTAGTCCGCACTTCCTAAAATGAAGATATCACGTATACCCATAATGGAAGCCATAATGGTGTGCCATAAATGAAGAATACAGAAGATTAAGGAATACATAAACATATTATATATCATATATAAATATATTGACATATTAATGCCCACCTTTGAAGGTGTTGGAAGAATATTGAACAATCATCGTTTTGTGAGGCAGAAATTCGCCGTCCACAGAAACAGTATGTTCTTTAACCATTAGATGTAGGTGTGTGTAAGTGTTGCTCGAATTATTCTTATAACAACATCCTAGTGTAGTGAAGATACTGTATTTGTCACAAAAGAAATTAATAAAAAGAGTTTAGGGGGTTGGAGAAGCAAAATAAAACAAAAGAACACAAGAGAAAACACTACCTTTAAATCGGGTAACTCTTTTTGATTTGAGCTCAAAGGCTTCCTTGGGAAGACTTATTCCCAATGTGAGGCTTCAAGGAGTAGGAGAGGGATGTGGAGAGACAAAATGGGTAGGGGTTGGCCGAGCCAAAGGCTTTGGATGTTTGGGTAAGGTGGTAGAGGTGGGGGCCTTTTATAAGAGGAGAGGAGGGGCACTCTTGGAAAGTAAAGAAATGTTACTTTATTTTAAAATGAGTTTCGGATTTAAAAGGTCCCACATTGATATAATTCTAGGATAAGGTGATAAGGGTTCGAAATATACCCATACAATAGGTTTTTGACAAGTTTAGGTCTTAGATTTTACATTATCTTTTCATTTTATTTAAATCGTTAAATAATGAGGTAATTGTTGCATCATCATGGAGTCATAAATAATTTAATTTATATAATGTATAAAAATTATAAAAAAAATATCATGATGTAGGAAATATTTTTATATTTATAAGGAATATTTATAGTCAAAAATATGACTTGTATAACCCCATTTAAAAATTGTTTTAGTAAAACAACTCATGGTTGTGACATTTTTTACTTTAACATTAAATAAAAAGATATTAATGTCATTTTCCTTCCAAAGTGGCACCATGGGGTCCCCTAGTGGACTCGTGGATTGTCTTGGTCGTCCATGACACATCCAATAAGGGTAGTACATGTTTCAAGTTCATTTCATATTATTAAAGCACTATTTTTACCTTAAACTACACTAATTACCTCTAATCGCGATTAAAAACATAAAAATTACTATTCACCAAAACTTATTTTACTCCCATTGAACCACATTTTACTTCTTAATGACAACCATGTATGTCAGATTTTTGAAATTCAAAACACAAAAGTGGAAAAGTTTCATTTAAATGAAAAATCAGTTTCTTTAACTACCACTTAGTGGTTTCACTATTCATCAAAAATTGATGTTTTTCAGAAAAATACAAAAACTTCACCCAAAGCTATATTTGATATTCTGAATTCAAAAATGATGTCCATTTTAAAAAATTCAAAACATATAAGTTAAATTAATTAATTTAATAATTAATTCCCGCTGTCAGAGCAAATAGCGTGTTTTTATGAAACAATAAGTATCAAAAGATTGACACTAGTTTAAGTCCGATTTCAAAGTGAAATTAATTCCAATGACCACTATTGGATTAAATGGTAAAAATATATTCTATTTTCACTTTATAACCAATTCAGACGATAATCTAATCATATAAATAAATTAGATTAAAAAGAGGTTTTGAATTAAAATACAACACTTTTCACTATTAATTAAAAATGAACTTTATCGGAAAAATACCAAAAATTTACACAAATTAAATTTTGATGCCCCGATTATAAAAGAGTTATATTTGGTCCAATATAATGTATAAGAGTGATCACAACTATATTTAATGACGGTTCTCCATCAAAAGGTGATAAGTGAACCTTTAGTGAAAATTAGGGTATAAATGCCTAAAATTGAATTCTTTCCGTATTTTAAGCCTTTATCTTTTATTGGATAAATGTAAAAACATTTAAAAAACATATATAATCATATTTTAGTTATTTCTATCCATTCCCGCCAATACAACGGCTACGTGTTAACTTCCATTTAAAATAATTTTATTATATTACTAGTGTGCAACGTAAGTTTTCAAAGAAACTCATCATTGCGTATCGAGTACGCTATCGAACATAGCAATCCCTTTAAAGTAAAATTATTATTTAATTTGAAAATATTAATAAATATGAATATTTATTATTCTTTATTTACCTGGGATTTTACATCCTTCCCCCTTTTGGTAATTGCGTCCTCGAAATTTTATTCACTTATCCAAATAATTGGGGGTATTTATCCCTCATAGCATTTTCAGATTTCCACGTTGCCTCTTCAACCATATGGGTTTTCCAAAAAACCTTTACCTGGTGAATTGCCTTATTTCGCAACACTTTCTCTCTTTGGTCAAGAATCTGGACTGGTAGTTCTTCATAAGAGAGATTCTCTTCCAACTGAAATACCTCTGGGCTCAAAACATGAGATGGATCTGGCATATACTTTCTCAACATTGAAACATGAAAAACATTGTGTACCTAAGATAAACTCGGAGGTCAAGCCACTTGGTAAGCAACTGATCCAACTCTCTCCAGAATTTCATATGGTCCAATGAACCTTGGACTCAAATTTCCTTTCTTACCAAATCGCATCACACTTTTCCATGGCGAGGCTTTGAGAAAAACATGATCACCTACCTCAAAAGAGAGATCCTTCCTCTGGTTGTCCGCATAACTCTTCTGCCTGCTCTGAGCTGTTCTCATGTGTTTTTGAATCAACTGAACTTTTTCTGTCATCTCTTCTACCAATTCTGGTCCCATCAGCTTCCTTTCACCCACTTCATCCCAAAAAGATGGAGTTCGACACTACTTCCCATATAATGCCTCAAATGGTGCCATCTGTATACTGGAATTAAAACTGTTATTATAAGAAAACTCAACCAAAGAAAGATGTTGGTGCCAACTTCCCTAATAATCCATCGAACAAGCTCATAGCATATCCTCCAAAGCCTGTATTGTTTTTTCTGACTGCCCATCAGATTGCGGATGAAAAGTTGTACTAAAATTTAATTCAGTACCCAACAACTCTTGAAGGCCTTTCGAAAAGTTAGAAGTAAACCTGGGATCATGATCAGATACAATGGAGAGGGGAACTCCATGAAACCTGACTATATCTTTAAGATACAATCGATAAAGTTGATCGAGAGATAAAGTATCTCGAATAGGAAGGAAATAAGTAGATTTAGTCAAGCGGTCAACAATAACCCATATTGGATTATTACCTCGAGATGTCTTCAGTAATCCCACAACAAAGTACATGGTTATATTTTTCCATTTCCACTCTGGCACTGGTAAAGGCTGAAGCATCCCTTTCGGTAACACCCGCTCTGATTTAACCTGATGACAAGTCAAACACTTCACAGTAAAATTAGAAATATCTATTTTCATTCCATCCAACCAGTAATACTCCCGCAGATCTCTGTATATCATAGTACTGCCAGTTTGAACTGAAAACGAGGAATTATGAGCCTCACATAACAACTCATTCTTCAACTGTGAATCACCAGGGACACATAATCTCTTCCCAAACCTCAAAACACAATCATTATCAATGTTTAATTCAGGCAAATTTACCTTCTGAACCAGCTCTACCTTTTTCCGAAACTCACTATCTTCCCTTTGTGATTGCTTAATTCTGTCTGATAGGGATGATCTCACTGATACCTGAAACAAAACAGAATAACTTCCTACACCAACAACTTCAATGACAAAGTTCATCAAATCAAAAACCAAAGGATCTCGTTCCAAACATAGCATGGTTAATAAAGCATTACTTTTTCGACTCAAAGCATCGGCCACTTTATTTTCTTTTCCCGGGTGGTAATGAATTGTACAATCATAATCCTTGATTAATTCCAGACATATCCTCTGTTTCATGTTCAATTCTTTCTGAGTGAATATATACTTTAAACTTTTGTGATCAGTATATATTTCACACTTTACTCCATACAAATGATGCCTCCAAATTTTTAGAGCAAAAACAACAGCAGCTAATTCCAAGTCATGTGTAGGGTAATTTACATCATGAGTTTTCAACTGACGTGAAGCATATGAAATTACCTGATCATTCTGCCTAAGAACACAACCAAGTCCCTTCAATGAATCATCACTGTAGATAACACACTCACCATTCTTGGAAGGAAGTGCCAAAACTGGAGCATTCACCAATCTTCTTTTCAACTCCTAAAAACAATCATCACATTCTTTTGTCCAGATAAACTTAACACCCTTCCGAGTTAGCTTAGTCATTGGACTAGATAATCGTGAAAAAATTTCAACAAACCTTCGGTATTAACCTGCCAAACCAAGGAAACTACGGATATCAGTTACATTTGTGGGTCTTGTCCATTCTTCAACAACTTTTTTTTAGCAGGATCAACCGTTATGCCATCATTTGAAACAATGTAACCAAGGAAGGAAATTTGTTGTAACCAAAACTCACACTTGCTGAATTTTCCATACAGTTTATTTTCTTTTAAGGTTTCCAAGATAACCCTTAAATGACTTTCATGCTCCTATTTACTTTTAGAAAACACCAAAATATAATCAATGAAAACAACCACAAAGTTATCCAAGAACTCATGGAAAATTCTATTCATAAGGTCCATGAATATAGCAGGTGCATTGGTTAACCCAAAAGGAATAACTACAAATTCATAATGGTCATATCTTGTATGGAACGCAGTCTTCAGAACGTCTGCTTCTTTTACTTCCAACTGATGGCGCCCCGACCTCAAGTCAATCTTCGAAAAATACTGAGCTCCCTGGAGCTGATCAAAAAAATCATTGATATGAGGCAAAGGATACTTGTTTTTAATAGTGATATTATTCAAGGCTCTATAATCAATGCAAAGTCTCATTGAGCCATCTTTCTTTTTAACAAACAAGATAGGTGCACCCCATGATGATGAGCTAGGTCGAATGAAACTTTTATCTAATAACTCGTGCAATTTCTTCTTTAACTCTAAAAGTTCAACTTGAGCCATTCGATAAGGGGGTTTTGAAATTGGCTTAGAATCAGGAACTAAGACAACAATAAATTCAACTTATCGATCATGAATAATACTAGGAAACTCATTAGGAAATACATCAAGATACCCATTTACCACTGGCACATCATTAATCTGAACAGTTCCTTTATTTTCAACAATATGTGCAAGGTAACATTCATTTCCATCTTTTACTAGTTTCTCAACTTCCTGATATGTTATCAAAATCAAGGGTTCATTCTTGTACACAAACTGAAAATATTTCTGAAAAGAAACCATTTTAGCTCTGCAGTCAGTCTTAGCAAGATAAATAGAAAGCCAATCCATTCCCAAAATAACATCAAACTCTACTAGAGGAAAAACAATAAGGTTTTCTGGTAGATTCTTTCTGCACATAGGGATATGAAGGTTCTTATAATTCTTTTTTGTCTCAACTTTCCCTCCGGGTGTTTTTACCATAAGTTCAGGATTCATATCTTGAGATGGAATTTTCAATTTACTAGAAAACTTTCCAGAAAAGAAAGAATGTGTAGACCCTGAATCAAACAACACAGTGGAATAATATGAACAAACAAACAGTGTACGTGATACTACTTCATTCGATGGCCCAACATCTGCTGAAATAGTTGAAAAGGATTTCACCACCCCTTTCTGCTTATAGTCTGGCTGCTTTCCCTCAGTTGAGTTCTTCATTAGACACTCATTTGCATAATGACCCATTTCATTGCACTTAAAACATCTTACCGCTGACTTTTCATTGCCTGCTTGATCATCTTCCTTACAGTTATGAGCAATATGACCTGACTTACCACACCGAAAGCACTTTCCAGACTTGGATAAACATTATCCAGGATGCATTTTACCACACTTCTCACAGGATGGATATTTGGTTTTCTTACCTCCTTTCTTCTTTGATGAATTCTTCCCCTTTGCTTGCCAACTGGACCTCTTATTCTATCGTTTGTCAAAGAACACCAGATCATCGGTAAATTCCATTTCCACCTTCTCCGCACAACGAACATGTTTTTCATAACTTTTGAACTCACGAGAAGCTAAATCCCTTCGATACATTGGCTTTAACCCTGAGTAAAAACGGTTTATTTTACTATGAAGATCTCATATGAAGTTTGGAGCATACCTTTCCAATCGAGTGAACTTTGCTTCATAGGAAGCAACTGAGTCATCCTCCTGCCACAATTCTAGGAACTATTTTTCCATCCAAAGACGAACCACCTTAGGAAAATATTTCTCAAGAAACATACCTTTGAATTCGTCTCAGTGAAGATCATCAATATCATCACTATCCCTGATATTTTTCACCATCGACCACTACTGATCAGCTTCACCTTCAAAACGGTAAACAACAAGACTAACCTTTTGATTTTTTGAACACCCCATGACATCAAAAATCCTCTCCAGTGCATTAATCCACACTTTAGCTTGCATGGGGTCAGATGATCCTCTGAATAATGGGGGATGTTGCCTCATGAAATGTTCCACCACGGACATGTTCCTCTGCGGTTGATCTAGCTGATCTTGTGCATGGATACCACCACCATTTATAGCTAGAGTCAATTGTGCCATCACTGCAATAAACTGTTCAGTTCCGATCCTAACCATCTCAGGTTGCTGATTTGGAAGGTTGTCTTCCTCCTGATGTCGCCCCAACATAGCTGCTTTGTTTCCTCTATGGAAAACCATTCTGAATAGAGAAATTTCTTAGGCAAAGTAACATGGTAATATTTAAATGCTATATCATTCCAGTCATACCATAAATTAACTTATAATTTAACAATTTTCTAACTCCTAAAGTTGTCTAAACCGACCTCTAATACCAACTATAAGGCCCCGGCCTTAAACCATACTTAATATTGAATTAAATGAATAATTCACATTGACGATCTTTTCAGGTTTAGATTTTTAGATAATTAGGACATAACTATTACATCTCAAAAGATTAAAAGTATACACTTCTACTAAGATTCCATAAAATAAAAACTCTTAAAAAGAAACATGTCTAGTTCCATGTTTTAGATAGCATGACTATCCCTTGATCCCATCCTTGACCCAGTTCCACATTAAGTCCTATGAAAAACATTTCAAAAAAACTTGGGGTGAGCATAAAAAGCTCAGTAAGGGATACACAGAGAATGAAAACTGATAGTTTTTAAAACAACATGTAAACCATGTATACTTTATAAAAGTAATACCTTCACCTTTATGAAGTATTAAAAACTATTCACTGAATAAAAGATTATTACTTACCCTTTTGTAACCAAAAGATTACCATAAAACCCATATAAAGATCACATAATATATAAATGTAACTTGGGACATAAACATACTTAAATAGAATAACCATACGATCGACTTCCACACATATCACTTAATTGAATATCCATACGGCCAACTTCCAAACCCAATGCATTGGAGTTATAACGTAACCACCCGTCCTGATATTCACGACACCACCCGTCATATGGTTTATCACGTAACCACCCATCAAATGTCCAAGTACCATTATAAAATCATAAGACATACAACAAATATAGTGGAAAGAAAACATTTCCACACTTTGATCACAATATAACACTTAAATATATTGACATAAAAAATCCATTATAAAAACAATTTTCAATACCAAAATACATAAAAGATTATATGGTATTTATTTCATTTTAAAAATATTACGACTTGTTGAGGAAGTCAAAGACCAAATAATACTCGCGGCGGCAGAAAAGGTCGTTGTCACCGCGTACGTTAAAAGAAACATTCCTTTTTGTCATTTTGTAAAATTCTTCGTAGAAAAAGATTCCTTCTGTATAAAATTAAAAGTCAAAGGGTTTTATACACAATATAAAAGAAAGTTGTTTATAAAACGAAATATGCCTCAATGAAAGGAGATTGAGACGATGTCCCTTACCTTGGGTCCGACTTGACTCGATCGTTCTTTAACGTCCTGAATAAAAAACTTGAGTTAATTTCTAATTGATTAAGAAACTTTTTCAAGTTCATTATTACATTTATATCACTTATTACCGTGTTCTAAACATTATGTAATCATTTAAGTTAATAATGATTGTTTTGTCGATATTTGGTTCTTAAGTCGAAAGTGGACTTCTTACAATTACATGTTGTTCATGTGGTCAAAGGTTCATTATATTGAGAATGATATTCATGATTTGGATATCATATATATCATATATATCCAGAATATACAAGTATTTATAATATTACATAATCATTTAGAGGTAAGAAATGAAAGGCACCATTCATGGAGACGGTAAGCCGTACGTACACATGAACGCTACTTTCATTTCTATGTCATATTAATGGAATTAAAACTAAATGAGAGGTATGTATATTTTAATTCCAGATTTATATTCATCATTTAGATTTAACATACATCATATATAATAACTTTAAATCCATCCTATATACATACCACATATGGCATTAACAAATCAAATCACTTTGAGGGGGCGTTAGTCTGCACTTCCTAAAATGAAGATATCGCGTATACCCATAATGGAAGCCATAAAGGTGTGCCATAAATGAAACATACATAAGATTAAGGAATACATAAACATCTTATATATCATATATAAATATAGTGACATCTTAATGGCCACCTTTGAAGGTGTTCAAAGAATATTGAACAATCATCATTTCATGAGGCAGAAATTCGCCATCCACAGAAACAGTATGTTCTTTAACGATTAGATGTAGGTGTGGGTAAGTGTAGCTCGAATTATTCTTATAAAAACATCCTAGTATAGTGAAGATAATTATTTTGTTACAAAATAAATGAATAAAAAGAGTTTAGGGGGTTGGAGAAGCAAAATAAAACTAAAGAACAAAAGAGAAAACAGTACCTTTAAATCAAGTAACTCTTTTTGATTTGAGCTCAAAGGCTTCCTTGGGAAGACTTCTTCCCAATGTGAGGATTAAAGGAGTAGGATAGGGATTTAGAGAGACAAAATGGGTAGGGTTTGGCCGAGCCAAAGGCTTTGGATGTGTGGGTATGGTGGTAGAGGTGGGGGCCTTTTATAAGAGGAGAGGAGGGGCACTCTTGGAAAGTAAAGAAATGTTACTTTATTTTAAAATGAGTTTCGGATTTAAAAGGTCCCACATTGAGATAATTCGAGCCTAAGGTGATAAGGGTTCGAAATATACCCATCTAATAGGTTTTTTACAAGTTTAGAGCTTAGATGTTACATTATCTTTTCATTTTATTTAAATCGTTAAATAATGAGGTAATCGCAGCATCATCATGGTGTCATAAATAATTTAATTTATTTAATGTCTAGAAATTATAAAATAAATATATCATGATGTAGGAAATCATTTTAGATTTCTAATTAATATTTATAGTCAAAACTATGACTTGTATAACCCTTTTTAAAAATTGTTTTAGTAAAACAACTCATGGTTGTGACATTTTTACTTTTACATTAAATAAAAAGATATTAATATCAGTTTCCTTCCAAAGTGGCTCCATGGGGTCCCCAAGTTGACCCATGGATTTTCCTGGTCGTCCATTACACATTCAATAAGGGTAGAACATGTGTCAAGTTCATTTAATATTATTAAAACATTATTTTTACCTTAAACTACACTAATTACCTATAATCGCGATTAAAAACATAAAAATTACTATTCACCAAAAAATTATTTTAGTCCCATTGAACCACATTTTACTTATTAATGAAAACCATGTATGTCAGATTTTTTAAATTCAAAACACAGAAGTGGCAAAGTTTCATTTAAACGAAAAATCAGTTTCTTTAACTACCACTTAGTGGTTTCACTATTCATCAAAAATTGAAGTTTTTCAGAAAAATACCAATACTTCACCCTAAGCTATATTTGATATTCCAAATTCAAAAATGATGTCCATTTTAAAAAATTCAAAACATATCAGTTACATTAATTAATTTAATAATTAATTCCCGTTGTCAGAGCAAATAGTGTTTTTATGAAATAATAAGTATCAAAAGATTGACACTAGTTTAAGTCCGATTTCAAAGTAAAATTAATTCCAACGACCACTATTGGATTAAATGGTAAAAATATATTCTATTTTCACTTTAAAACCAATTCAAACGATAATCTAATCATATAAATAAATTAGATTAAAAAGAGGTTTTGAATTAAAATACAACATTTTTCACTATTCATTAAAAAAATGAACTTTATCGGAAAAATACCAAAAATTTACACAAAGTATATTTTGATGTCCCAATTCAAAAAAAGAGTTATATTTGGTCTAATAGAATGTATAAGAGTGATCAAAACTATATTTAATTACGGTTCGCCATCAAAAGGCGATAAGTGAACCATTAGTGAAAATTAGGGTATAAATGCCTAAAATTGAATTCTTTCAGTATTTTAAGCCTTTATCGTTTATTGGATAAATGTAAAAACATTTAAAAAACATATATAATCATATTTGAGTTATTTCTATCCATTCCCTCCAATACAATAGCTACGTGTTAACTTCCATTTTAAATAATATTATTATATCACTAGTGTGCAACGTAAGTTTTCAAAGAAACTCATCATTGCGTATCGAGTACGCTATCGAACATAGAAACCCCTTTAAAGTAAAATTAATATTTAATTCGCAAATATTAATAAATATGAAAATTTATTATTCTTTATTTACCTGGGATGTTACACTTCTAGCATTGGTCTGGGGTGCGTGCTGATGCAGAAGAAGGGAGTGATCTGTTATGGGTCTAGGCAGTTAGCCCTCATGAGCGTAACTATGCCACCGATGACCTAGAGCTTGCAGCAGTAGTGTTCGCACTGAAGTTGTGGTGACATTAACTCTTTGGGTAGTTCTTTGTGGTCTTCTCAGATCACAAGAGCCTGCGTTATATCTTCTCTCAGCGTCACCTGAACTTACGGCAGTGGAGATGGGTTGAGTTCCTCCAAGACTATGACTTCGAGATCTCTTACACTGAAGGTAAGGGAAATGTTGTGGCTGATGCCCTATGTAGGTAGTCGCATAAGGATGTGGTTCGGGAATCCACTTATTCTTGGAAAGTGATGGGAGAGTTGGCCGCCTTGCACTTGGATGCAAGGGTAGAAGGTGTTAGAGGCTATTTGTTTCAGATGACGGTGCAGTCCTCCTTGTTGCAGTAGGTGGAAGAGTCTTAGTGGGGGGGGGGGCTCTGAGGTGGAAGTAATGCAGGATTATGTCGATCAGAAATATTCTCTAGAATGATGGTCATAGGATAGACGACATTGGATGCTTTTTCATGGAAGGTTGTTTGTTCCGGAGGCGATGCGTGAGGGAGTTCACTGTGAGTTCCATAGTTCAGCCTTGGAGGTACATCCAAGAGTTTCAAAAATGTACCAAGGCCTGAGGGAACAGTTTTGGTGGCCTGGGGTGAAACGGGAAGTGTCAGAGTTTGTGGCTAAATGCCTAGTGTGTCAGCAAGTGAAGGTTGAACACCGTGTTCCCAGTGTTTTGTTGCATCCTTTAGATGTCCCAGAGTGGAAGTGGGATGCCATCTCAATGGACTTCGTCATCGGACTACCCAGAGCTCAGGGTGGTTATGATGTTATCTGGGTAGTGGTGGATCGACTGACAAAATCAGCTCACTTCAGAGAAATTAAGGAGTCGGGGCCGGTGAGTACCTTAGCACAGAGGTATGTAGACGAGGTGGTGTGTTTGAATGGAGTTCCAAAGACTATCCTCTTATATAGGGATACTCGGGTTACCTCACGAGTCTGGAGGGGGATACAACATGCTTTTGGAACCCATCTACGCCTTAGCACTGCTTTCCACCCCCAGACTGATGGGCAGACAAAGTGGACTATCTAGACGTTAGAGGACATGCTGCGAGCATGCGTTCTGTATTTCAGAGGATCATGGGTACAACACTTGCCTTTTGTAGAGTTTTACCACAACAACAGCTTCCACTATACTATTGTCATGGCACCGTCTAAGGCTTTGTATGGAAGACCTTGTCGTTCACCCATTTTCTAGGAAGAGGTTGGGCAGACAGGTGCTCTTGGGCAAGAGGTAGTGCAGAGCACCACAGAGAAAGTCCAGCTTGTACGTGAGAGGATGAAAGTAGCTCAAGACCGACAGAAGTCTTACGCTGATCGTCATAGGAGGCCCTTGGAGTTCGAGGTGGGAGATCATGTGTTATTTAAGGTTTCTACTCAATGGGGGGAAACAGTGGTTTGGGAATGGCAGCAAGCTCTCCCCTAGGTTCATCAGACCGTTTTAGGTGATGAGGAGAGTCGGCGAGGTGTCATATCAGCTTGCCCTACCACCTTAGTTGGAGAGGGTTCATGACGTCTTCCACATCTCCCAGCTACGTCGATACTTATACAATGACTCTCACATTATTGACTGGGGAGAGTAAGATATAGGAGACGATGGGACCTTTGAGGAATGACCAGTCAGAATCGAGGATCATAAAGAGAAGGTGCTATGTGGACGAACCATTCCCTTGGTTCGTGTGTTATGGAGGCATGGCGGCCTTGAGGAGATCACTTGGGAGCGGGAGGCCCAGATGCACGCTGAGTACCCAGAGTTGTTTTGACTTGTGTTTTTTTCCTGGTTCTTCTAAGCTTTGTGTTGATGTTATACTCTGTACCTTTGATATATGGAATTCTTGGCTTGTCGGTCATGAGACCATTTTTTTCCTTATTCTCTGGAAGTGTGTAGCATGTCCGGATGTGTGGGGAAAAGGAAAAACCAGAATTTTATCGAGATTCATTAATGAGGATGCGATTGAACCCATGCGGGCGAGTCAGTGCCGCCTAAAGTGGATAATATCTCGACATAGGAGAAGTAATTTTCCCCAAACCACATGTTCTGGGAGTGTGTTGGTTGTGCGGTGTTGGGGGTAGTGCATGTTGGAAAATCCTAATATATGGAAGTGGGAAGGCCAAATCCTTAACCGAGATGCATTAATTCGGATGCAATTGAACCCGTGAAGGCGAGTCAGTGCTGCCTAAAGCGGATAATATCTTGACAAAGGAGAGGTAATTCCTAACACCTATGATTAGGGTTGTTGGTTGGGTTCCTCTTATAACGAGAACCCTAAGAGGTATCTTGTTGGGATTCCTCTGGGTTGGTTTTTGAATTCTCGGGGACGAGAATGTTTTAATAGGTATCTGATGTAATGGCCAGGACCTCTCCGACCCATTCCTTTATCAAAAAGAAGGTCACGAAGTGTTCTGGACAGTAAAATGGACTTTTCCCACACTTTTCAGAATTTTGAAACTACACGCTGTGTAGTATGAGTACATGTCGTGTACCCCCTCGCCTGGTATAATCCATGTTCAAGGCTGTGTCCTTGCCGTGTGAAATAAATGGGTACATGCCATGTACCCCACACTACACGCCGTGTAGTTCATCCCCTCGTAAGCGTTACCCTCGAACCGTGTGTTCACTAGTCAATGGCCATGTTCCATGTTGGAGCTGTATCCTTGCCATGTGAAATAAATGGGTACACGCTGTGTACCCCATACTACACGTTGTGCAGTCCCTCCCTGCATACGTGTTACCCTCAAACCGTGTGTTGACCAGTCAATGGTCGCGTGCCATGTTGAAGGCCGTGTTGGGAGCCGTGTGGTTACTGTGTATAATGGCCGAGTACATGCCCTGTACCATAAAGAACACTCCGTGTAATTTTGTTTTTCTCACCTATAAAAGGAGGGGTCCCCTCCTCCTTTTCAACTCACCCCTCTCCTCCCCATTCCTTTGATCATATCTCTCCCAAGAGACTCTAAGGATCCTTTTCTTCCAAAACTTCTTCGTCTGATCTCCGATTTACGATCCATCAGTGGCCACGGGATTGTAACGACAAGGCGGAACTTATGAGCTTGGATCTTTTGTCTTTCCTTCGGCCTTTCCATTCCAACTTCCACCTGAGGTGGTTTTTCCGGGACTCGACAGAAGTGACGAAGGCCGACAGACGTCTTCTAAAGTTGATCCGGGGGAGCGTTGTGATCAGAACCTGTTGAAGTAAAGATATTACCTTCGTCTCTCTAAATTTTTGAATCATGCGGGTGGGTATCCTCTTGTTTTCATGGGAAACGGTTGAACTAATAAGAGAAGATAATAACTGGTTAAAGAATAGGGATGGGGAAGTTGTTATGTTTATCTTTATTTACTATAATATTATGTTGTGAATTAAATAGGCTTATGCCTACTGAAAATCACGGTCGTTGGGGGCCTTTACTTGCACAATTAAATGTTTCCCTTTCTTTCTAGACTATTTTTGTGGAAGGAAACTTTGTTGAATATGGAAATTTGGTTAATCACATAAAGTTGGCTGATTTAAAATCGGGAACCCTTATGTTATCACCCCAGTTGAACAAAATAGAATAATGAACATGTGGGTGTTGGCTTGCATACGTGGCATGTGATGGGGGGTGTTTTGTAGGTTGTTGTGGATTGGGTGAGCAGCGGGGTTGTGGTTGGCTTGGTTTTGGGTTGCTTTGAATTTTATAGCGGGGTTGCGATAAATGGTATCAATGTGATGATGATGTGTGGGTTTCAGTGTGATTGTGGTTATGGTGGTTGGCAGCGGGGCTGTAGAGATGGGTATGAATGTGAACGAACTATGGGTTGTGACTAATAAATAAAAAGTGGAGGAGTTAATTAATGGTGGGTCAAGGTAATGGAACGGGATTAATAATCAATGGGTTGGTTGGATTATAAGAAGGGACTTGTTGTGCTGCTTGTGTTTTCCTAAATTGATTTTTGGATGGCAGGGATATGTTTCACAAACAATTGATATGGTTGGATGTGGTTGGTTTCCTAATAGATAAGAAACTAAATTATCTAATTCTCCTGAAATGTGAAAACCTAAATGGGGTTGGGGCTGTTTGTTGTATGCATGCTTCGTAGTGGCAGGGCCGAGGCACGTGCTCAGTTTCTCCATTTAGAAGCCATCGGTTGGGCTGTGTATTTGGTGTACATATATGTATCTGTATCTTTTGTGTTTTATCGCACCCCACCCATGTTGAGAACTTAGTGTCGAACACTCCCATTTCATGGGAGTGGGTGTTTTCCCCTTAGTTACTAGCTCCTTCCTTCTCCTTCTTCCCTAGGGTGTGACGGCTTGAGGCGAACTTACACCTAAGACCCTTCAGGTAGGTTTCGATTGGGTTGGCTTTAGCCCAAGGCTCTTCGGGCAGGTTTTACTATTTCCCAAGAATCATCAGGATGAGGCCCAGGTGTGTGTGGGCGGGATACATGGTTATGAGGCCCAGGTGTGTGCAGGCGGGATACATGTTTGTGAGGCCCAGGTGTGTGAGGGCGGGATATGTGGTTGTGAGGCCCAGGTGTGTGTGGGTGGGATACGTGGTTGTGAGGCCCAGGTGTGTGCGGGCCGGATACGTGGTTGTGAGGACCATGTGTGTGTGGGGGGATGTGTGGTTTGTGAGGCCCAGGTGTGTGCGGGCGGGGAGAGTATGGCAGCGTCAGGACGTTCTCCGTTAGGAAGTGCATCTAACTAATGAGAAATGGTGTGGGGTACCCAATACTCTTGTTCATATATACTAATACTACCTGTTGTGATTGTGTTTTTAGTGAGTGTGGCTGGTGTGGTTGGGTGGATAGATTTCTCTGCTAGGTTTCTTCTGATGTTCTCACGGGACAGTAGGATATCTCCCCACCTGTTCACGAGAGATTTAGGTTTCCCAACTGAGTATACTTGTATTCTCACCCTACATTTACTTTCAGGTTTCTAGGAGGACTACCAGGGCCGTGCGGGACCCTACTAGTCGGGACAGTTGGAGTTGTTGCAGTCGTTGTACAATTGTTTTTTTTTGGTATAGTACTTTTGAGCTTTCTTGTACTTGTACCTTGTTTCAGATCTATTTAAACATGCCTGTGGAATTGGTTTGGGTTTATTTCTATACACTTGTTATTTTCCTTTTTAGTGGTATACTTTTCCTATTTCCCGATCTTAAATAATAAAAAGTGTAATGCCTCCCATATTTGTGAGAACTCATACCCTTGGTGCTAGTCGCCACCCCAGGGCCTATAGGAGGAGGGACTCGTGGGGTCATTATCTCCCTTTCGCCATTGCTAGCTCAGGAGGGGCATATTTGGTGGGATGGGGTCGTGACAATCCATTTTTTATATTTTATTAAATTTATACTATTAGTCAATTTGTAATTTTATTTTCTAAATTATTCATTTTTAAAATTATTTATCTATTAGTAATATTAATAATTTTTTAATATTTTAGTAATTTATTCATTTTTTATTTTTTTCACTTCATATTTTTTGTAATTTTATCCATTTTAATGTTTATTTATTAAAATTAATTTTTTTAATATGGTTTTAATTTATATAATTAAAATGTATTCATCTTCATTTTAATATATATTCATTCTATTTATTTAATAATCTATATAATTAATAACACTTATTCATTTTTAATGTATTCGCAATCTCATGATTTTTAATTATTAATTTTCACACCATTATAATATTCATTCACTCAATGTTATTTATTCATTAATAATGTAATTTATTTTATAAAATTTTCAATAATTTATTCATTTTTAATTTTTATTTGTCTAATATTTTTTAATTTATTCAATTTAATAGTTATTATTACATATATCTTCATTAATATTTAATTTTTTAATGTTTTTATAACGTAGATAATTAATATGTATTCATTTTCATTTTAATATATATTCATTTTTAATAGTTATTCGTTAAATATTTTGTAATTTATTTTAATTTGTTTTTATCAATTAATTAAAAAAGTGATTATAAATTTTTTCCCTTTTAAAATCAACCTGTATATAAGCTCTGTTATTTTTCACCATTTAATCTCTTGTCTAACTCGAACTCTACCTCCACTCCCCCTCAAATTTCTCAAATGAATCAACCCTCCCATAACTGAAAGTATGTTATTCTTTGTAATCCTTTTTAATCGATTTTGAATTATTTCATAATTTTTAGTTCTTCTTCCCCTATATGTGATATCTGAAAACTTATATTTGAATCCCTCTTATCAATAATATTTTGCAATGTGTGTTGAGAAATTGTTTTTCCTAGATCCAAGGGGGTTTTACATAGGATCTCTAGGGTTCCCTCTTATTTGATATTTTGGAAAGTAGGGATGTTATTCGGTATTGTTTATGTATTTATGTATATATATATATTAAAAAATTATAATTAAATAGAATAATTTTAAATGAATCTATATATATTAAAATATATAAATATTACATAAATATATATTTGTATATATGTACATATTAACAAATGTATAATAAAATAAAATAATTTTAAATGAATATATATATATATATGTGTTATATATATATAACTAATTTTATTAAGGGTATTGTAATTAAACTAACTCATCATAATACTATTTATTGTAATTATGTTGCAATATTTCTTGATAAAACTATATTTTAATATATTTTTTTCAATTAAAATTTTCATTTTCATTAATTCCGTGAGTTCCCAAAGTGAGTATGGCTTTTTTCTTGGGGAAATAATAAAATTCCATTGAAGTATCAATAAATTCCACCTTTTATTAAGATGATTTTTTACTTATTTAAAACATAAGCTCTCTATATTTACACATAAATATTTTTAGACACACACCTATAGATAATTATATATTTACAATCAAATTCGGTTACTTTGTTTACATATCAATGTGTATATACATCATATCCATACCTTGTGTATATTAATATTTTTTTGTAAGAAAATTAATATTTTGAACTTAATATGATTAATGTGAATAAAATATTTATGGATGTTAATCATATGGCAATGTAGTATGATGATGGCGTTAATTTGTACATATAATTTATAATAGATCATACATAACACCCTTTAGAAATCCATTTTCAATGTTTAAATTGTTTTATTGATGAAACTTCATCCAGAATAGTTGGAAGAATACTTTATTTGGCACAAAATAGAGTGAAGTTGTAAATGTTGGACTAAATAGGAGAAAAAATTTAATATACATTTTAACTGGTATAAAATTGTGATTTATAGATCATTTTCTATGAATACTAGTGTAAATTATGATAAAAATCATATGGAAGAAACGAAAATGGAAATTCAAGATTACCATCTTGATTATAAAAAAGTTATTTGAGAATTTAAACTATAATAAAAAGAGAAAATTGCATATTGGTTATACTAAATTTAAAACATTTTATCTGTATTGAAGCTATATAATTTGAAAGTTGGTAGTGGATATAGAATCACTATCTTTAAAGAACTACTGAGTCTACAGAATGATATGATACCAGAAGAAAATAGCCATCCTTTTCGAATATATGATACTAAAAGAATTCTATATTCAATGGGTATGGTATTTTAAAAAATACATGTTTATCCAAATGATTGTATATTTTTTCTCAAGGACCATGAATCACTCATAAAATTACCTAAGTGTGGCACATATTGATAAAAGAAATAGGAATTAAGTCCTTTGAAAGTTTTTTGGTAATTTCTAATCATACCAAGGTTTAGATTAATATATTTATATTTGGAAACTACTAAAAAAATGTACATGGAACACAAATATATGAATTGAATATAGGAAACTACATCTCCCAACTGACTCTTCTAAGTGGAAATAATGTTATTATGAGTTTCCTAAATTTTTAAATGAGATGAGAGACCCCAATCTTTCATTATCTATAGGTGAAATGAATCCATTTGGAGTAAAAAATAATTCTCATATTACATGGATATTTATGTTGGTAAATTATAACTTTCCACCATGGTTATGCTTGAAGCACAAATACATTTTGTTGTCTCTTCTTGTATCTAAAGAAAAAAAATCTATAATGATATTGACTTCTATTTGGATCTATTAATCCTACATATGAAATTAATGTGGTATATAGGTGCTATATAATATGATCCTCATAGAAGCGATGATTTCACATTTTGATCCATGTATATGAGAAGATAAATTACTTTCCAATTTATGGAAATTTTTCAGGCTATAGTATTAAAGGAATGTTGGGGTGTCCCATTTGTGAAAAAGGTAAACTCTTAGTTTGGTTGAAACATTCCTTGAGGACTGTGATTTTAAGAAATTTATAATTTTCACCATAAAAAAACAAAAACCGGACATGGATTACTTCATTTGATATAAATAAATAAAAAGGTATGATTCTACATTTACTAAAAGGTGATCAATAGTTCAAGAAATTAAATTATATCAATAATGTTTTTGGTAAACCTTTTTCAAAAAACCTTATGTAATGAAGTTGGAAAAAGAGATCAGTTATATTTGAATTAGCAAACTGTTTTTTTGTACATTTTATATTTTATTGATTTTAAGTACATATCCAAATAATGTATGTGATAATGTTGTTATTATATTACTTAAATCCCTAGAAAAAAATGGAATTATGGTTAGGTTGTACAAGACTTGGGGATAATGTAAGCATTGGCACCAGTGAAGGGTGAAATATAGACTTTTCATCCTCTAGCATCTTACACTCTATCTGGAAAATTTGTTTTCCATTTTTTCATCATTTTTAATGGTATAAAATTTCTAGAGAGGTTTTCATAAAATATTAATAATTTCATTTCATTGAATAATTTTATATTAATATATTTAAAACCACACAACTATCATGTTTTCATGCACTATTTAATTCTCGTAGCTTTTTGTTGCATTGTTCCTAGAAATGTATAACATACTTTAAACAAACATTGAATCTTTTTCAAATCCATGTGTAGTAATATTATTGTCTTAGAGAAATTTACAATAATGAATAAGAAAATTATATTCATATTATGCTAATTGAAGATGATCTTACCACCATTATTCTTTGATATAATGGTTCACTCGGTTAGAGAGATTGAAATATGTGGTTCTATACAATATAGATGGATGAACCCCATTGTATTGGAGAGTGATATATTGTTGAATAATATATTGAATGATATATATATTACATATAAGATGTTAATAGGATTTGTATCCTAAAATATCATCACAGTGGAAGCCTTTTCAGTGATGGGATTTTTAGAATATTTGTTGATATAATTACCATTATATAGTGGGATGAAGATCACATTTGCATTTTATATAACAATTTATAGGTTTCGCCATATTTTGAATCAATAAAATTAATTATTATACATTTTATTCCATTATGTTTTGATATTTTTATATCAACTACATACAATCAATGGTTTATATGATAGATTCAAGATCTTATTTATAAGGATTAATATGAAAATATGAATTTAATTGTCGAATGAATTTGATGTCTATCCATAGGATGAAATGAGAATGTATTATATTACAATGGTTCTGCAATTAATGGATACATGTACTATGTTAAGGAACAATATGAACAAATTATGATGTAATATAGTGGAGTTACTCCTATGGAGGAAGTGATGCATGTATTTGGTTCTATGTATATAAATCCAATTTATGAGAATAATTTATACTTTAGAACCATAAAAAAATTATATGAGTTTTATTATAAAAACATTTATGTGAAAAGTTTCCATTTCAAATGGTTTAACAATAAATGTGCAGAAAAAGTAAAATAATTGGGATTTTTGAAGGTGAATTTCAATGCATAAGGGTATATGGGGGAAACTTTTGTAATGGAATCACAATAACTTATGTATTTTATATCCTAGATCCTAAAAATAGAAATTCTTTAATTATTTTGTTGGTGAGTAGAAAAACTATAGGGTCAGTTGAAAATTAAATTTAGTATTACCCTTTCATTGGGAGATCAAAATCATTTATTGGAGGTTCCAATATAGGTAGTGTCTTGTTCATTATAGTTTACCACAATTAGGGGATTTGGATACATGATATATGATTCAAATCCCTTCATCCTTAAAATAAAAAATATTGATTTCAATGAAGAAGCTATTGCTTTTTTAATATATTATTATATTCCTAAAAATATTATGTGTTTTCTAATGTATTAATATAATTTAAATTAAATGATCAACTATTCGTGAAGATAACGACATCTCCGCATGCTGATGTTATCAATCTTGAGGAATAATACAACATCGATTTTGAAATTGAGGAATTGTTATGGGATCAACAATATGTGGATGAAAAAAACATGGCCATTGTAACATCATTATTTTAACTAATGTTATTAAGGTAATAAGTAGAGTTATAAAATTTTAGGTTGGATAGAATCCACATGGAAAACCTGTTTACCCTAGAAAAATCAATGTTCATTAGTTACATTGGTGATATAACTTGAATTCATGTGCTTATTGATATAAATATGTGGAAAAAAGTTGTGTATGGATTGTTGCAAATCATTTGGAAATATATTAGGGAAATATCATCATATACAACCTTTATATTGAAATATCATTTAACTAAATATTGATTTACTTTTCATTATACCTTGTATAGTTTGTTTTATTTTAGATGATTTTCACAAGAAATTATTTTTAATGTTCACTCGAATTTCACATTGAAAATTTCAAAAACCTCTAACAAAGAAACATCTTAGAGATGTTGAGGGGAATATAGAACCCCACCCACAATCTATATATACACACATTATAATCCAAGAAGCATGGATATATTTCATTAGTCGATGTTATGATGAATCATTTTAGGTAATTTTTAATTGATAATATTTTATTTTAAATTATTTATTTTACACAATTTGATTAATTTTTTTAAATTCGTGCAATTGAAAACAAATACTGGAAATAATTTTCATTTCTAAACCATATTTTTTTTATGGTTTAAAAATGAGAATTATCATCTTTTTCACCTGAATAAGAAATATTTTTAGTAGATTTGAAGTGGAATGAAAAATATGTACATTTTACATGTGTAGGTTTTTGAGTGTCAAATCAAGAATATTTTAAGAATTAAAACTCATAAGGGGATGAATATGAAAAACTGAAATAAAATCAAGAAAAAATAGATGATTCAAAAGATATTATTTTCTGATCTAGTTCGGTGGATGAGTACATGGGAAAGGGTCAAATAAAATGAATATTAGAACAATGATTAGTAAATGAATATCCGCATGACCCTACAAGCTTTGAGGCATATCATTATTCTCAAAATACAACCTTATGTGAGGTAATTATTTTTTTTCATAGCACCCAAACAACTACCAATAAATTTATATTAATACGATTTTATATGGTGAAATTTTTTGTGATTTGTATCTATCATCACCCTCCCATCACCTTGTTGTAATGTGTATTATGTTTAATATACAAGGACACATTTTATACAATAAAAAAATATCAAAAGATCACATGAGTGTGAAGATTTAAGTATATCATGACATGACCGCCGAGTTATCTATTCTAATTGATGCTCTAGATTTCAATATGTTCGATAATTATATTTTACTTTCATAACATAGATATTTAATCATAAAACGATACATGGTGATAATGAGTAATTTCATTTACAATTTTTTTTTTCAAATATGAAACCGTTAAAATTTGATGAAAAATGGTTTAAAATAATTTTTGGTATTACAAATGGAAAAAATAAAGGGGAAATAAAATGTTTTATGAGAAAAATTATAATGAATCATCCAAGAAATCAATGGAAATTATGAGAGTATCTTCATACAATATTTCCATTATCGTCTATGGTAACATTTTTAGTTTATGTAGATGCAACATGAAAAATATAGAAATGTGTCCCATAATGAATTTTAAGAAGAAATATTTAGACAGACCATTACATGCATGACTGGCCTTTAGAGTTTTGAGTGAAATTATTAAGTTTGAATAGCTTGGAATCTCAGTTTTGAATGAATACAAAAGTTGAATTTTCATAATCTATTTTTCCAAAAATTGATCTACTATATTCAATATAGTTAGTAATTATTTATATTTTCTATAGGTGTATATATTACTACTATATTAATGGAAACCCATATTAAGAAAAATTTTACTCATTAATCTTTTTATCATTTCTATGAAAAAAGTTAATATGAACATGGAATATGATGGAAAAAAAGATAAAATAAGCATGAATTTGAAAATATAATAATAGATGATAGATTATTCTTGATACCAAAAATGTATGGGTAAAAATTTTCAATCTAATCATATAAAACATATTTTTCTTTTTTTTATTACTTATTTTTTTTATTGTTTTTTAGGAAGCACTGGATTCTCATCACATGAAATTAGGATACCTCATTTTTTTATTTTTTGGATATAGAGCATAGATTTCCAAAAAATAAAACACACATAATGTCTATTTTTATTTGAAATACAATCATAATTTTACTGAAAAACTTCAAATTATACATTTTAGTTTATGTTTTAATGAGAAATTTTTTATGATAGAGAGATCAAAAAATTTCATAAAAATCATGGTATTTTTCATATGATTGAAAAAAAGAAGCCTATGGATTTCTATAAATGGAAAAAAGTTTATTTATATAAAGTAATATTTAATAATAAAAACGTATTTTAAAAAAATATTTATTTTGGTTAATATTTTTATAGTTTCCAAAGAAAAATAACAACAACAATTGTGAATATTATGTTTGTAAATTTATGAAAAATATCATATACCATAAAAAACTAGAATCACTAAAGAGGTATTTTTATAGGAAATTAAAATTTTATTTCAAATGTTTCTAAATCATCTATTTCTCTATATTTTCTCAGTACTACATGGATTTTTGACATTCTATATACTTAATAGAATAAGTATAATTTTTTAAAGATATGTGTGTAGAGTATGTGGCATCAAAATGTTTATTGAAATCAAATTGATGTGGTTACCTATTATGATTTTATTTTTTTATTTCATAGAGATCATGATGGTTTGAATTCATTTTAATCTGATAAATGATGTTTTTAGAAAGACTCCAAGTCTGTGTTCATAATAAAAATGCAATTTTTATCTAAAACGTGATTCATAAAAGGAATGAACAAATAAATGAGCATGTATTGTCTTGAAAATTTAAGAAAATGATTTATAATTTATTTTTGATGTATAGGAATTGATTGCAATTAAATCTGATATGTGATGTGACTTTTATAAATCAAAGTACTTGTCTTCAATATATATGATCATTTTAGTCAAAACATTATTCAAATAGAAAAAAAGAAAATTAGCTCTAATTGACATGATAATTTAGGAAAATTCTTCATAATTAATTATTCATGTGTGGGAATCAACTGTGCATCAATTCTAAACACAATGTGTTTATTATGAATCAATGTGCATGTTTTCAATTTAAATGTATCATTTTTGTTTTAAAGGTGTGTCACATTATCAAACCCATGCATATAAGCTTAATTTATTTTCAAGCATTTATACAATGATCCAGAATTAATTTTAGATGTGTAGGAAATGGTTTCACATCAATATAACATAAGATGTTGCTAGTATGATTCAATGTGCTTGTTTATAATATTTTACTGTCATTTTTGTCTAAAAAACAGTTGAGATTGAAAAAATAGAGAAAACCAGATCAAATAGACTTGATAGATTACTAAAATGATCCATAATTTATTTTTCATGTGTAAGAATTGACTGCATGTTAATTTGAAACATGATGTGGATGGTATGACTCTACGTTGTTATTTTCAATATAAAAGTTTTTATTTAGTCTAAAGTGTGTTTCACATATCCAAAACCAAATAAACAAACGCAAATTTTATTGATGATTTAGGAAAATGATCCATAGTTCATTTGTGATGTTTATGAATTGACTGAACGTCAATCTGACACATGATGTGGGTGGTGTGAATTAAAATGTGTTTTTTAGTATAAAAGTTTATTTTTAGTATAAAAAGGGATTCACATATCCAAAACTGAGAAAAAGAACTCTGATGGTACTGAATATTTGTGAAAATAATACAAAATTTAGTTATGGATTGTAGGAATTGACCCCACATCAATCATATTCATGATGAACCTAGTATGACTCAGAGTACTAGTTTTCAATAAAAAAAGTTTCATTTTAGTTTAAAATGCTTGTCACATTTTCCAAAATAAGATAACTAGATAAGTCTATTTTCATAATTTAAGAAAATGATCGTTCATTAATTTTTGAAAATTAGAAATCAATCGTACATCAATCTAATGAATAGTGTGACCGGTATGACTAAAAATGATTTTTTTTATTATATTAGTGTAATTTTAGTCTAAAATTTGATTCAAATAGAGAAAACTAATCAAAAAAAATTATATGGTATTGATATTTTACAAAAATGATCAATACTTTATTTTTTTTATTTGTAGGAATTTACCTCACATAAATCTAACACATGAAATCACTGGTATAACTCAAAGTGTTTGTTTTCCATATAAAAGTGTCATTTTAGTCTAAAACATGATTTACATTATTTAGACTAAACCCCATCATGATATATTATTGAGGTGGTGACAGAAGGGTAATTTAATGACACTTGGGTCACATGAAAATCATGAATACATCCCCAAATGAATTTTCAAGGAATTCGTATATGGTGATTTGGGAAATAATATTGTTGTTTATACAACTTCATGTCATGTAGATTCCGCTAGTGTATGATGAATAGGCATTGGAGCTGGAGATAGTGTTCCCTAGCTTACTCTCATATAACACAGACTTTATTTATACAGATTCATTCAAATGTGAGTTTTGATGCGGGATCCTCATGTTTCTCTTTAAACAGACATAGCACCTAATTTCACATTCATCCTTCACTCTCTCAATTAAATATAATGTAGTGCCCTCAGATTTGAATTAATTGGACATATTAGCTTGAAGTTTGAAATAATCACACACAACCCACTTTTTCTTCAATTTAATCCCACAAAAAATATAATGAAAAGATTATATTAGTGTAATTAATCTAATTAAAAAATATAAGTGTTTAAATATATGTACCAAATCCATTATCTAACGACATGTATCTCATTCCTATCCCTCCATCTTGTGTCTGATTCCCAGTAACCAAAAACACATATTACATATCTTTATATTTTACTTTAAATCATATCCTCTCTCCCCGTATAGATCGAATCCCCCACGAAACCCTACTTGGAGTTTGATCTCCTTCCTGCTTTGCATCTAACTCATTGTGCATTGTACCTTTATCTCCATCGAAAATCCAATGCCGATAATCCCAATATTTGAGTCCCTCACAAGCTTTCCCCTAACTCTCCTCTTCCCATTTCCCTTTTCCATGATTCCACTGGGTCCTCTACCTCCAATTCCATTGATCCCTGCTCTGATCTGTCTCAAACTCCGCCACTTCCATGATCCTACGGATCATCAAAAAGCGTGATAGTATCATCCCCATCACCTATCATTGAGTTTAATGCCAGATGTCGGGTGGAATGGAGGTCACGATAAATGGATTGAATTACTTTAACCTGTTATTGATCACTAATTTCGTCGGTGATGGGGATTTTGTAAGGGTGAATGTCAAGGGGTACAACAAGGTCTGGACTCCCATGAGGAAGAACTAGGGCCAAAACTTATCACCCAACACAACCCATGTTGTCCATTCCCTCTCTTTCCCTGTCATCTCAAGTGACGAATGCTCCTCGTCCTCCTGGAACGTCGCACTACTATCTTGGAAATTTTTTCAGACCTTCACTAGAAAAAATATTTGAGATTAATATGAAGAATGAAAAGATGTGGTTATCATGTGTGTACTATTTTTTATGTTATTAATTACCATGATTTTCACTCCACCCTATATTTCACTCCATAACTCCCAGCCTCTACCTCTGTATTCTCCATTTTCTCTAATTCCTCCCCTTGTCTCTCAAATCCTCATCACCACACCTCCCCACATTGCAAAAACTCTGCCTCCCCATCAATATACCATGCCTTTGTATTATCCTTTGGGTTTTTGAAAATAATGTTTGGACGATTTAAAACATGCATGAATTTATTGTTTGGTCTGAACACACTGTTTGAAAAATTGTGCGCCCTCACAGTGCACCCCTGATAGTAGGGTTCACAAATTCTCATAAGAGGGTGAAATGTTTTGCAAACCATGTGTCAACCATGAAAATACTCACCACCAGAGGTTTCATGGAT
This sequence comes from Viscum album, assembly GCA_963277665.1. Lineage (NCBI taxonomy): Eukaryota > Viridiplantae > Streptophyta > Magnoliopsida > Santalales > Viscaceae > Viscum > Viscum album. The sequence continues at coordinate 1,653,713,633 of OY728122.1, read as the reverse complement.
AGAAGGGGATGGATGCTCAGTTTTGACAAACCTTGTTCCCCCTTATAGTGGATTACATCATGGCACAAGGTTTGTTGTGTCCAACCTCAATGTTTCCCCTAACCATGATTTTGATATGCACAACCCCTTCAGATTCCAAAACTTTAAAAATTATCCCCGAATGATTCCAATAGAAGACCCTACCAAAAGAAGATCAAAATAGGGGTCAAATAATAACTGATAGGAAGTAATATGATGTTATAACCTACAAACTATAAAAACATTCGGTCCCCATAAATCCTATCAAGAAATATCCATGTCAAATAAGTAAGGCCGCTACTATCTCAGCAATGCCTCATAATCCCAAGCCTCATATGAATCAATAAAATGCTACCATAGTAGACAGACCGAAGGTATCATCCTCCCAAAAAGTACCATTGTCTCAAATTCAACAATATTGATTGGATGACCAGTCATTGATAAATCAGGCTCAATATCAATATCTAACAAGCACATGTTACGATACTTTTTTGAAAGATACTTCCAAAGCTATGATACATGGAGAACATTATTTATCATTGTTAACAATGGTGGATGTTCTAAATATCAAGACAGTTTCCCCAGTTTTTTAACAACCTAAAAAGGTATAAACCATTCAACAATCTTCCCATATTTTTCAATCCATTGATGACCCAAATGGGATGAAACACTCCAAAACACCAGGTCGAAAACAAAAAACTCCAAAGGTCACCTATGATAGTCAGTATAATATTTACTTTAAATCTTTCTAGTCAAAATTCTCTAACAAATAAATTGAATTATTTTTCTATTAATTGGACTAAACTCAATAAAAAAACATAAAAATCACCATTATCTATGCAACGCACCAACCCCAGAATCCTAGAGTCGGTGCATTATTTTAATACATTGGCCTGATTACAGGGAATCAGGTCTCGAAGAACTGATCAGTTTAACAGTCTTGGAAAATATATTTCATACATGAACGTTACATAAAATTATAAAATGACTAACAACAACCAGAACAACATTATCCTCTTTTGAACACATTCCTATACCTTAGAATATCCCTATAGGTCAACCATAAAATACTTCATCAATCTTGTGAAAAATAAAACATTGAAAGGGGTGAGATCAGATGCTCAGTAAGGATAACAATATAACGGAAACATTCATTAATAAGAATAAACATTAAAGGCAATGTATAAGATTAAAACAAAATCCTTTTAAACATAAACTTCAGCGTAATATGGAAAAGATAATGTCATATAATTCCATTTACCTATTCAAATTTATATTCTACTAGTCTAATAATCACAATCAATATCAATAGCCATTTTCATAATAATGGAATTCATAATGCCTGGATTCATAACCACATAGTCAAGGCCTTGTTCCAAGACTAAAAATAATATTTTTTCAAGGCCTTGTTCCAAGACACTAGATTGTCTCATTAGACCTTCGGATGCCTCGAGGAGCTATAGAGGGCTCCACCCATCACTTACTAAGTCCAATGCATTCCTCATATGAAAATGATTAAACATAACATAAAAATTCGTGTAAATTCTAGCATACGAAATGTCAATACTTTATCCATAAAACATGAATGGTATAAAAAATAACAAATCCATAGTCAAACATATCCCAGACAATTAGTTATAATATGTAATATTTTATCATAACAAATAAACTTACAACAAGTTTAAAATCCATCAAATCATGTTGACATATATGAAAATGATTTGTAAAACTCTTTGAGAGAAATATCCATTTTTCATAAAAACTTCTAAAAGTCACACGATTTAGAAAGGAAGAAATTTAAAGACATTTTTGAATCAAATTTTCCCATACCACATTGAATCTTTTGAAAGGAATTAACATTTTAAAAACATTCATGTCCATATAAATAAATCCTTAAAACCATTTTGAAAACATGGACGTTAATGAAAATGATTTAGAAGAATAAATATTTAAAACATTTAAAATTATGTTTTAGTAAAAAAGACCATTAAAAATAATCCATTTGAAAAATATATTATGAAACATGGAAATGGATAATAAATATGTCCCATTAGATACTTACATAAAAATGACCTCATATAATAAAGAGATTGTGAAATTAACCCTTTCTGATTTGGTAACTTATGAAATATACACCCCATGAAATAAGGATCATCCAATGATGATGTAAATACCCATAAATTAAAGTATATTACATATACAATACAATCATGGGTAGTACATACACCACACAAAAGGAAGTATTGGAAAATATAGCATGAATCTCACGGGAATGAAAGTGAGATGAAAACCCCGTACATTGCACTTTCCTTTGGTTGAGGGTATGTTTATCCTCCATTATAATTAACATAGTATGTTATTAAATTATAAAATAACCATATTCATATTTATTATATCATACATGACCCGTTTATGACTTTATACAACCCATTTAATAATGATTTTCGTGTTAAATTAACAATTTATGTATTAATCACTTTCTTTATCGTACATGTTTTAACTTGTTATTCTTGATCGTATTAGTTATATCATTATTTAAATACTATTTGAATATAAACCTTGATTTATATATAATATATATTTATAATATAAATATTCATAATAGATTGATATATGAAATGGAAGTCACCATTTCTGGAGACGGTAAGTCGTACGTACGCATAAACGTTGTTTCCATTTTCATATCGTAATGAACGGAAGTTAGTGAATAAGATATATGTATATACATACATATGTATATATTATGTATAATTATTATTTCATATATTACATACTTATTAATAATATATATTTTTAAAATCATCATTGAATGGTGAACGTGGGGATGAATCTTATTGCATCGTGGAAACGGTAATCTGTACGTTCGGACGAGCGACAATATCATTATATCGAAGGTGAAATCGTATGTAATTGGATGGTATATAGTATATAACTAGTCATTAATATGTTATATTTATTATTTATGTTATTTATATTCATTATTATACCCATCCAAATAATGAAGTGTTTGAATAACAAACAACACCACGACGTGGAGACGGTAAGCCGAACGTACGCACGTATGGTGACTTTGTCATTCATGTGATGGATAGAATAATGAATATGGTTGTAAAATTTTTATAATAACATCACAATATATAGAATATATTGTATTTATAGTTTTATAATGGAAAAAATAATGAGGAAGTGGAAGAGGAAAATAACTTGAAAGATGTGATGAAATATTTACCTATTTTTTGGGTTCTGCCCTTTGATTTGATCAAAAGGGCTCTTTAGGTTAGCTTTATGACAAAAGGAATGCCTCTAGGATTAAGGGAGGATTTTTGGGAGGATATTTGGGAAGGTTATGTCTGAGATAAAGGTTTTTGGATGTGTGAAATTAAGAGAAGGGTAAGTGCCATTTTATAAGAGAGGTGAGGGTCACTTTAAGAAAAGTTTGAAATATTATTTGATAATAAAATCATTTTAGGTTTATAATGGCTCCAAAATAAATTAAATAAACGATAAGGTGGTTATGGGTCTAGAAACTCTCAACCAATAGGTTTTTGACAAATTTAGGTTACCATTTTAACTATATTTTTTAGATTTAACTCTCAGTAAATAGTTTAGCTTTTATCGTGTCTTCTTATATTCTTACACTATATGGTTAATAAACATACACTAAACATCAAAGTGGACCTAAAGTGGTAAATTAATGACATATATAATATTATTTAAGCCCCTTTTCTGAACCATATATTTTTAGGAATATTATATCACCCAATAATATAGTTTTGTTTAAAAAAACTTTTTTATTTCAATTTTTCACAATATTTGGTATTTATTTTTTGTTAAAATAATAACAGCATGATTACTTCAAAAATAATTGATTTAATAAACAATAAAAGTAATATTAACCTATAAAATTAGTTTAATTGATGAAAATTATCAAATTAAATTTATTTGGTTATTTATCATATCAATTATTTCCATCTTTTATTAATAAGGTAATCACTACATCAACATTATGTCATAAATAAATTTAATTATTTAATGTATTAAAATTATAAATAAAATCCCATTATGTATTAAATCCTTTTTTAATTATAATTAATATTTATAGTCTAATTTATCTTTTGTCTAACCCGATATTAAAAATGTTTTAGTTATGAAAAATTGAATTTAACTCTTTTAACTCTTCTTTAAATTAAATAATAATAAATGTACTAATATAATCCAAGTGGACAAAATAGGGGCATATTTTATTCCTAAGGTTTTTTTTGTCTAATTATACTTATACAATAGAATTAAGACATGTTTTAGGGTAATTATGATATCATTTTTACCCTTAATTACCCTATTTTCTTTTAACCGTGGAAAATAAAACCCAAAAGTTACTATTTTCCAAAAATTATTTTCATCTTATTGAACCACATTATACTTACTCATATCGACCACGTCTCTCAGATTTTTGAAATTCAACTCACTAAAGCGGTAAAATTAAATTTTATGCAAATTTTCAAATGCTCCAAGGAGGTGGGTAAAAGACGGTAAAAAGTTCAATAAAATTTTTATATATCTAAAATCATTATAAAATGACTCCAATTAATTAAATTTAACTTATATAGGTATTATGTATCTATTTTGACATAAAATAAATTTAAATAAAAAATAATTATTTAAATAAAAAGTTGGTTTTAAACAATAACTCAGTGTTTTTCACTATTCATCAAAATTGAATGTTTTTAGAAAAATACCAAGAATTTGTTGAAACTAAATTTTTATGTCCCACTTCTAAATAATAATTTTATTTTTTCAAATATAATATAAAAGTGTTAGATATTTTATTTAAAAAATTTCACCATAAGTAGGCGGTAAAATTGCATTTTTGAAAAATACTTCCGTTTTCTGAAAAATTGAATTTGTTCTTATATTATGTCTAAGAAACACATAAGATGGGTGAAAAAAATATATAGAGTATATAAGATTAAAAATATTGTTAATACTATTAATCACTGTTTTTTGAACGGCTAGTTTCATAAGTTGTGGTGCACTCGAACTCGGTGATGTGTGTAGTGCAAGCTATTGAATTACTTTAACAAGATAACAAACTATGAAATCTTGGGGTATTACATTCTCCCCTCCTTCAATAAATTGAGCCCTCTAAATTTTATATTGTTCTTCCAAAATCAAAGTTTAAAAATAGAAAAATACCATTGTGGAAAACCACATCGGAAATTGGGTTAATAAAATTTAGTTTTAATAAGAGGGAAAAGGAAATGAAAATGTCGTCACCAAATTATGATCTCGATTAGGAGAACATTGGTGGAAATTAGAGACACCTAATTTTAGGAAAAACAAAAATATATATAGGGAGTGATTAATCTCATCAATCACAAACAAGTGTAAAATTGAGTGCCTCAAATCCATCAATCTATGATGATTTTAAATATCGCCGGTTCAAAAAAACATATGGTATTAGGATAACACATTTTTTGTTTTAAGATCTCTTCCCTAAAGTTTAAGAATTAATTTATTCATATAGGAATAAGAATATATATATATATATACTTGATAGGGATAGTTTCATCCTTCGACTAATTCCTACCACAAACTCACCTTTCACTCCAAAAGATAATAGAATTCAAAAATATTCTATTTATCCTAATCGTATAGGGTTTCAAAAAAAGTAATTTATAATTTATCTATTAGACTATTTAAAAAAACAACATTATACAATCTAGGACATCACGTAGGCCACTGGTATGTGATTCACCCTTGTCGCTCTTCGGTTGTGGATTCAAGTCTCACGGCCTTGCCGGATGCGATGGGTTGTCACCCGACCTTTGGGTTGTCCTTATTATGAAGAACAAAAAATAATCTCAAGAAATGATTTAACATTAAAAATAGAATCCAATGTAAAATATAATTGATTCCAACCTTTAGAATTATCCAAAATACTTCTATTCAAACTCACAGTCCTAAATTTATAATGAAGGTAAACACAATGAAGATCCTTTTTTCTATGTAATAACATGTGAATACCTTCATCATGTATTTTTTTTAAAACACTGTAACACCCTGAATTACCATAAAACCTTATTTATTACATTCATGCTCCCTTTTTCCTTATATAATACTGGATATACTCCTCCTATCCCAAAAAGTTTTAAGCTCCAACAAAGATGGAATATTCAAACCATTAATCAGTTCCAAGGTAGTCAAAATAACCAATATAATTTATTCAAATCAACCATATCATATTCCAAAATTACTATCTCAGTATCAGGACCATATTAAGGTTTATCATTCCTCCAACCATGTATTTTCCAAAATGATTAACATATTGTTGATTCACTTTTCATAGAACCGTATAATCTCAAATACTCAATGAAATAGTACTGCAGTACAATCCTTATTTATTTCCATAATTGATAAAACCAGTAAATTGTGGATACAACAATCAAATGAAATAATTCTTTAATAACAACATAAGATCACTAGTCATTCATCTTCTTCCGTGGTAGTATCATAACTTTATTATTATCCAATAGCATTATTTGGGGCATACTATGATGATTTGGACATTGATTCACATAGTGTTCCAACTCATTTCAGATGAAGTATTGTACATTTGAAACATTTTTCTTACACTTGCAATCACGTATGTAGTGTCATTTTTCTCCACACTTATAACAAACTACCATTCCCTTCAAGCATTTAGCAAGGTGATTCATTCCACAGTTATCAGATATGGGGAAATCATTCTTTCCCTTCTTCCCTTTATCCATCATTTTTTCTACCAACATTTTCTTCTCCTGCTTCCCTTCAAATCCATAGGAGTCAGAGAATTCTTTACTTATATTATTAACACATGATATTATTTCATCATATATTGAGAACACATGGGAGACTATTTCACTTCTAAATGTTGGCTTAATACCATGAAAGGTATGATCCTTCTTACTTTTGGGATCATATGTATTGTTGGAGTTTCCATTCCTTCTACTGGGAACCATTTCTAAACAATGGAATACACTTGGTCTGTTTATGAATCGCAATTCATAATTCCAAACTAATAAAATACATAATGTAAATTCAACAGTTTATGGATATAATCCATAATCATAAAAATGTTTTCATTGGGGAAGTATTTACTCCTAAATCCTTCATAATGTCTTTTAATAAAAATGTGAATTATCCTATGCATATCCCCCAGGAGTGTCGTAACTAAGAGTTCATTAAGGCCTGTAGTTGGGCACCAGTTCTCGTTCGATTCTAGACCAAAGTGGTGTTTTGGGTCTTACCCCTAGGTACATCTATGCTAGAGCCGCCTCTACCTGGTCGTATCCAAACAGAGATGTATTGCTTGGAAAACACACAAAATCTCTATAGTTAAAAAATTATAAGAAGTCATTCTATACTAATCCTCAAAGTCTATCTTAGGGTAGTGTACTCTTATGAAAGTTTATCTAAATCTATTTCCTAGGTTGTTTCTGAACTTTCTCTGATTCCAATTGTAACACCACGATCCCAGAAGCCCAGATTCAGTGCATTATTTTCATACATAGGCATGATTAGAAGGAATCAAGTCCTGAAGAACTGATCAGTTTAGCAGTCTTGGAAAATAGATTACATGCATGAACGTTACATTACATTATAAAATAAAAAAAAAACAAAATCAATGTCCCCTTTGGAACACATTCATATCCCTTAGCCTATCCTTGTAGGTCAACCAAAAAAAACATCTTCAATCCTGGGAAAAATAAAACATAGAAAGGGGTGATCTTAGATGCTCAGTAAGGACTACAATATAGCGGAAACTTTCATAAATTAGCATAAAAATTTAAGGCAATGTATAACACTCAAACAAAGGCATTTTAACTTAAACATCAGTATAATATGGAAAAGTTAAAATAAAATAATTCCATTTACCTATTCAAATTGATATTCTACTAGTCTAATAATCACATTCAATATCAATGGCCATTTTCATAATAATGGAATGCATAATGCTAGACTTCATAACCACATAGTCAAGGCCTTGTGCCAAGACTAAAAATAATATTTTTTCGAGGCCCTGTTCCAAGACACTAGATTGTCACAATTCGACCTATGGATGCATCAAGGAGCTATAGCGGGCTCCACCCATCACTTACTAAGTCCAATGCATTCCTCATATGAAAAGGTTTAAACATAACATAAACATTTGTGTAAAAATTAGCATATAAAATGTCAATAATTTATCCATAAACCATGAATGGTATAAAAAATAACAAATCCACAGTCAAAAATATCACAAAACATTAATTATAATTTGTAATATTTTTATCATAATAAATCATCTTACAACAAGTTTAAAATCCATCAAATCATGTTGACATAGATAAAAATGATTTGTAAAACTCTTTGATAGAAATATCACATTTTCATGAAAACATTTAAAAGTCACACAATTTATAAAGGAGTAAATTTAAAGAAATTTCTGATTCAAAGTGTCCCATACCACATTGAAACTTTTGAAAGGAATTAACATTTTTAAAACATTCATGTCCATATAAATTAGTCCTTAAAACCATTTTGAAAACATGGACATTAATGAGAATGATTTAGAAGAATAAATATTTAAAACATTTTAAATGATGTTTTAGTAAAAATGACCCTTAAAAATAATCCATTTGAAAACTCTATTATTAAACATGGACATGGATAATAAATATGTCCTAGTAGATAATTGCATAAAACAACCTCGGATAATAGAGAGATTGTGAAATTAACCCTTACCGATTTGGTAACTTATGAAACATACATCCCATGAAATAATTATCATCCAATGATGATGTAAATACCCATAAATTAAATTATATTATGAAAAAAATACGATCATGGTCAGTAAATACACCACATAAAAGGTAGTATTGGAAAATATATCATGAATCTCATGGGAATGAAAGTGAGATGAAAACCCCTTACATTTCACTTTCCTTTGGTCGGGGGTACGTTTAACCTCTAGTATAATCAACATAGTATGTTATTAAATTATAACAGAACAATATTCATATTTATTATATCATACATCACTCATTTTTGACTTTATACTACCCATTTAATAATGATTTCCGTGGTAAATTAACATTTAATGTATTAATCACTTTCTTTATCGTACGTGTTTTAACTTGTTATTCTTGATCGTATCATTTATATCATGATTTAAATACTCCAAGAATATAAACCATGATTTATATATCATATATATTTGGAATATAAATATTTATAATAGAATGATATATGCAATGGATGTCACCGTTTATAGAGATGGTAGGCCGTACGTACGCATAAATGTTGTTTCCGTTTTCATATCGTATTGAACGGAAGTTAGTGAATAAGATATATGTAAGTACATACATATGTATATATCCAGTAGAATTATTATGTCATATATTACATACTAATTAATAATATATATTTTTATAATCATCATTGAATGGTGAACGTGAGAATGAATCTCATCGCGTCGTGGAGACGGTAATCCGTACGTACGCACGAGCGACCATATCATTATATCGAAGGTGAAATCGTATGTAATTGGATGGTATATAACATATAATAAATCATTAATATATTATATTTATTATTTAAATTAGTTATATTCCTTATTATACCCATCCAAATAATGAAGTGTTTGAATAACAAACAACACCATGACATGGATACGGTAAGCCGTACGTACGCACGTTTGGTGACTTTGTCATTCATGTGATGGATAGAATAATGAATATGGTTGTACCATTTTTATAATAACATCACAGTATATATAAGATACTGGAGTTATTATTTTAGAATGGAACCAACAGTGAAAGAGGAAGCGGAAGAAGAAAAGAACTTGTAAGATGTGATGAGATATTTACCTCTTTTTCAGGTTCTTCCATTTGAATTGATCAAAAGGGATCCATATGGTGGCTTTATGAACAAAGGAAGGCCTCTAGGACGAAGGTATGAATGTTGGGAGGATATTTGGGTAGGGGTTGGCCGAGCCAAAGGGCTTTGGAGGTGTGAAATTAAGATAATAGGAAGTGCCCTTTTATAAGAGAGGTGATGGTCACTTTAGGAAAAGTTTGAAATATTATTTTATAATAAAATTATTTTCGGTTTATAATGGCTAAAAAATTAATTATTTAAATGATAAGGTGGGTATTGGTGGAAAAAATCTTAACCAATAGGTTTTAGACAAGTTTAGGTTACCATTTTAACAGTATCTTTTGGATTTAACTCTTAGTTAAATAGTTTAACATTTAGTACGTCTTCTTGTATTCTTACCATATATAGTTAATAAACATGCTATAAACTTCCCAAAGAACCTAAAGTGGTTCATTAAATACATATAAAAAATTATTTCTGACCTTTTTCCGAACCTTATATTTTTGGGAATATTATATCAACAAATAATATAGTTTTTGTTTTAAAAACTATTTGACATCAATTTTGACACTATTATGTATTTTTTTTGGTTAAAATTATAACAGCATTATTACATAGAATAAAATTGATTGAATCAACCCTAACATGTCATATTAACCTTTAAAATTAGATTAATTCATCAAAACTGTCAAATTACATTTATTTGGTTATTTCTAATATCAATTATTTTAATCTTTTATTAATTCAGAAATTACTTCATCATTATTGTGTCATAAATAAATTTCATTATTAAATGTCTAAAAATTATAAATAAAATATCATTATGTAGGAAATATTTTTATATTTCTAATTAAAATTTATAGTCTAATTTATCTTATGTACAACCCTATATTAAAAAAATGTAGTAATGAAAACTTGAATTTAACACTTTTAACTCTTCTTTAAATTAAATAATAATAAATTTCTTAATCTAATCCTTGTGGAAGAAATAGGATCATAATTTACTCCGAAGGATGTTTTTTGTATAATTATACTTATCTAATAGAATTAGGACATGTGTTAGTGTAATTATGATATCATTTTTACCCTTAGTTACCCTATTTACTTTTAACCGTGGTAAATAAAAGTCTAAAGGTATTATGCACCAAAAATTATTTTCATCGTATTGAACCTCATTTTACCTACTGATATAAACTATGACTCTTAGATTTTTGAAATTGAAGTCACAGAAACGGTAAAATTAAAGTTTATGCAAATTTTCAAATGCTCCTTGGAGGTGGGTAAAAGATGGTAAAAAGTTCAATAAACTTTTTATATATCTAAACGCATTATAAAATGACTCAAATGAATTAAATTTAACATATACAGGTATTATGTATATATTTTTACTTAAAATAAATTTCAATAAAATAAAGAATTATTTAAATAAAAAGTCGGTTTTGAACAATAACTCAATGTTTTACACAATTCATCCAAAATTGAATGTTTTTAGAAAAATAAAAAAAATTGTCGAAACTAATTTTTTATGTTCCACTTATAAATAATAATTTTATTTTTTCAAATTTAATATAAAAGTTTCATATACTTCAATTAAAAAATTCACCATTTGTAGGTGATAATATTTTCTTTTTCAAAAATACATCCTTTTTCTGAAAAATTGAATTTGTTCTTATATTATGTCTAACAAGCACATAATATGGGTGTTAAAATTATATAGAGTACAGAAGATTCAAAATGCAGTTAACAATATTCATAACCACTTTTTTAATGGCTTGTTTGGTAAGTTATGGTGCCCTCGAACTCGGTGTTTCATGTAACACAATCTATTGAATTAGTTTAATGAGATAACATAGTATAAAATCATGGGGTGTTACAATATAACTAAAATAATGAAGATTTATAAAGTTGATAATAAAAGATCTCCAAAATATCCATCTGAATTGTATACTAGTAAATTTTATTATTATCAATCTCAACGAGTCACAAATGGACATCCCAAGCTCCAGTAAAATCAAGAACACGTGCATGAATCATGTCCTTGAGAATATGTATATCAATTTATTCAAGTCAATCTATATACAGATGATAATTCATTCTCATATTCACATGAGATCCTAGTTCCTCCTGGAGACCTCTCCAAATGTGATAAGTAAAATGGAGATCCTAATCAGATATTGTATAATAATAGATTCCATGAAATCTCTCAATCTCTTGCACATCGAGATTTTCCATGTCCTCCAAATTGTTTGTATCATGAATGGTTATAAATTGAGGAAATTATGTTTTTTATCGATCTCAACCCATATCTAATTCTTCTTATGTTAAGTAAATAACTACACAAACAAAAAGTTCTTAGAGATAACATCCCACTTCCAATTCAGCACTAGAAGTGTCTGAATCAAACCTGAGGGTCTCTGGTTCTCATCTTTGACCTACATATCAGTATAAAAATAAGAAAAAAAGTTATTGATGTATTTTCTCCAACCAGGACACCAAAATACTCACCACATACCATAAAACGTTTTGGGTGTTCTAGGGTGAACCACCCACTGAGAACTATGATTGTCCCCCATTAAATACTTCCTTAAGTAAAAAGGTACAACAAAATGATATTGTAAACATATGATTCCCCCAAAAGTTAATTAATAATATCTAATTATATCCCTACCTTAAAGAGAGTCCATAATTCTATAGAATTCATCATCAAGATGATGCTCCTAAAGAATCATCCCAGAAAGTGCAGAGGTCAAATGAACACTTGTCAAGATAACATTGGTCCCATATTCCCAGAATCCTAAATTCCATAGAGAAAAATATCCATCAAATTCCACTCTTATGATGATTCATTCATTAAATGGGTTAGAGGTTTCCTACTCAAGGCATCAAAAATAACATTTTACTTCATGAGGGTGTAGGAAATTTTAAATTTAAAAGACTTTAAGTACTCCAACCAAAGCTTTGATAAAGGTTCAAATATTTTATAGTGATCATATAAATCATTTTTTTGTGTTTGGAATAAATGTAAATCCTTTCTCCAAAAAGGCATTGCCTACATCTCTTAAGATCATCCATCATAGCTGCAAGTTTGAGATTGTGGGTTGATAATTCTTCTCATGTGGCCTAAACTGTCCAAAGCCATAGGCATCCATGTGATCCCCCTACATAATAACACAACCCAAACAATAACTTGATGTGTATTCGAAGACTCAAATCCCTACACATCCTCTATAATATTCAACATTGTCACATAATTGAAAATATGTTTAAACTCATAAAAATAACTCTGAAATTTTTTATTCCATAAGAACTTCGATCCATTCTAAGTGAGTACGGTCATCATAGAATCTGACTTCGAGAAATCTTCGAAAAAACTATGGTAACACCCCAACAAGGAAAATAAGATATACATCCCAAAAACATTAAATGGTTTATCCCATCTCATAACATCCCTTAAAATCTTCATAATGACTGAGATACTTTATTAAGACACTATGTGTCCCTATAATTTCTCTTCCATAAACTAGAAATTATATTTTTAAATAATCACATAAAGTATGTGATCTCTAAATATTTCTAGGACTAATCTAAAATGATTCACGTGATCCTCCATAGTCATAGAATAAACTAGGATTTCATTACCAATAAATACTATGAATGAGTCTAGTCATTCATAGAAAATCATATTCATTAAAGCCATAAAAACTGCAGGATTATTGGTTAGACAAAATAAAAGGAAAAGATACTCATAATGGGCATACCAAATCCTAAAATAAATATTCTGAATTTTATAATCTTTTATTCCCAATGGGTGATAAGGAAATAAAAATCAATCTTTGAGAGCCACAATTCCCCTTTCAGTTGACGAAATAGTTCATCAATATGAGGTAATTGATACTTTTTATTTACCATAACTCGATTGGATTTTCTATAGAAAACACAAAGGAGAAGTGTTCTATCGGCTTTATTCACAAAGGGAAAATGTACCAACTAAGGTGACACACTCAAGCATATAAATCCTTTCTATAAAAAATCATCCAACTGATTCTTTAACTCTTTCAACTATTCTAGTGCCATGTGGAAATAAGGAATGGATATCAGCTGAGTACAAAGTACTAAATAAATTGATAACTCTACCTCTCATACTGGTGGAAGAGAAGAATAATAAGAAGGAAACATGTCAGGTAACTTGATGATGTCTAGAGGGGGATAACCATGTGAATATTCTCTATCCAAGTCAAAAGAAAACAATGGTATTATCCTACCCAACGTCCAAAAATAAAATACGTCTCTACTCATCCTCAAGTCTCATTCTCCCTAAAATACACAACACACCCCATCCAGCACTGTAAAGGATATTTCTTGAAGATTACAGTAAATTTCTAAAATATTAGTAATTATCCAATCCATCCTAAGGATAACATTAAAAGGTTTCATGTTGAGAAATATAAAATTATAGGTATGCTCAATAAATGATAGATAGAAAACATAATTAGGGAAATAGAGACCCTTCTCTCTCTTTGACATAAGGGTTGTGGTAATATCCATCAAATAATAAAAATGATCTATAGGAATAATTAGAAGGTTAATAAAATGAGTTGATATAAATGTTTGAGATACACCAGAATCAAATTAAATAGTCACTATGGATAAAGGTATAGTGATAATACCTCTCACATTCCTAGCACCACTATCAGCTTTCTCTTGAGACTCTTCCATTACGTGAAGAAGCTTCATTCCAGAATCTAGTGGCTGGAACCCTTTGGATATCGATTCATCCGATTATGGAAGAATACTTTGTGGAGATTATAATATTGTGCCACTATGAAGATTATTAAATAAATAATAGAACTTATTTCGGTGTCCTGAGAGACCAAAATATATACAAATATTTGAAGCCTTAGTACAAAATGTATTGAATGCCTAGTATTGTTGCACTGAAAGGAAGTCAATGGGACACTTCTTGGAACTGAAGGAGGTTTTCAAGATTCATGTTGTCTAAAACCACAATGAGACTCTTCATTCTTCCTCTTTCATTAAAATAAATTAGGGAAATTATACTAGGAGAAAAAGGAACTCCTTTTAACCCTGACTTACTAAGTTGGTCAATCTCAACCATCAATTTCATATCCATCACATCTATATAAGAATATATCTTTAGTAGAAAAACCTGAGATCATATGTCATATCGAAGACCCATCTCAATTCTCCATGACTTCATATTCTTATTAGTCACCACCTAAGGAGAAAATTGAACAAGCTCAGGAAATCAGTTTTAATACCGAATCATGTTCATGTCACCCTACTAGAGTTTGAGAGACTCCATTTATTTTTCTATGACCATAGAGTTAATATATAAACTATAATTAAAATTAATCAAAATTATTTTCATTCAATGACATCATTATTTTCCTCTGTCACCTTTGAATTCCACTATTTCCTACTAGGCCCTTCTAACATGAATGTAACACATTTTACATTAGTAATCTAGTGGTTTTCGAAGAATTAAACAAGAATATAATTTTTTAATTACTAGTCCAAAAAATATTGAGGATTATTAAAGCCTTGTAAAATAATATTATTATGGATAGGGAACTCCTGAATATTGTTCCAAGATGTATCCCTCAAAGGTTCTAGAACTGGATCCAGAAAGGGAAGAAGTGCATGTACTCTTCCTATATCATAGATAGACCGAACCACCATCTTGAAAGGATTCTATTACACTAGAGGATTTCATAATGGTGGTTCATGAAAAACATCTTCTTGGGGTCTATTCACATGTCTTATTATAGGCATGATGCTACAAAACATTAGTAGATGACACTGCAGAAATCGGAAAGGATACACCAAACAAAGATACAAAAATGTCATTTCCATAAAATAGGAATTTAATATTTGGATTTAAAAAAACTCATATCAATGGTAGAAAAAATACTATAATTAGATCAAAAAACTCATCAAAGATACTTTTTTCAAACACCCATGGTGACTTAATTCTCTTTAAGATCATATATGGCTAGACACTCATTCACAACTACCTCCTAAGTCCCATCACATCATCCCAACCCATATACTAACATCATGGAAGTATTCATAACCTCTAAATGATTCCAATTTGTCAAAAATAAGCCTAGATCTCTGGTACTCTAATACCTAATCCATCTATTACATAGCCATAACAGAATTCCTAATCCCCATGGTTTGAATACTAGTACATGGCATCATACAAGATCGAAGAGGGGATGATTTTTTAACCAAACAAAACAAGATTAAAGATACAAGTTAGAATTTTCAACAATATTAGAGGACAATTATTAGTAAAAATATGTTAATACAAAGCCAGATAAAATGATAAATATACCAAAGTAAACAATGATGTAAAATAAAAAAATCTCAAAATCTTATATATAACAAGTGGTAAGAAGATCCATCGATCACTATCATCACTCCATGATCCATGGGATCAATAATATCCAACACCTTCAAGTAGTGTTTACACTTTTTTGAGACATGGTATAAGATGTTATACAAATGACTAATGAAACGGTAGGGTGTGATCTAAAAATCCTAGTACGGTCTTGCTAAGTGTTCCATAATAAATTTCATAATAATTAGACCAATTATGAAATATTTTAATTAAAAAAGGCATGGTATATCATTTACATACTTTAAACCAAAAAAAGATTTCACATTCAATGAGATGGAAGATATATATATAATATTTTAAATAGAGATTTTGTATAAAATAATTATATAAAATAGATGGCACGAATAAAATAGTTCAATAATCATTGGAATGTGCAATCAAGTCAACAAATCATTGAAAAACACCATATATGAAATCCCCAATATATGTTAATTTTGAAAATTGGTTCCCCACACGTGTAATTATTTATCTCATCTCGAGATAGGTTTGTAAATAAAAAAATTCCCCAATATGTGAACCCATTACTGGAAGTTTACACCCCAATAGGGGAACCCATCATGGGTGTTCATGTCGCAAGTTTTTAGTAAAAGTTGGCATCGACTATCTATTTATTGGGAGTCAATATCTTAACATTATTTTCTCAGTTTCCACTAACTACCTAGGATAAAATGTGATTCAAAAATCAATCAACAAAACATGGGATAATCAAACATCAAATCAATTGAAATTACAATTTCTTTGTTTTTAGTTACCAACATTCCTTTCTCATTCCAGAACCAAAACATAGGTTTTCATAAATTCAAGTTATTTCAAATCATAATTAAAATTAATAATTGTTTCTCAAAATTAATCAAATAATAAATATATCAAATAAATGTTATAATCAATCTTTAATTTTCTCAAATCATCCAAAAAACTCAAATTCCATGGAATTTGGGGTGTTTGAAAGAATTTCCATGCCATTTAAAACCACGCAACAAATCCTTTCAAATTAGGGTTCTTAAATAAAATTAAAATTAATTTCAATTAAATAATGTAAATTTAGGTTTCAATCATAGGGAATAGATATATTGAACCACCAACCATTAATCACATGATCAAATACAACACCTACAATGTGATCACCATTGGAGAATGGGGGAATAGGGATTAAGAAACACAACATAGAATCAATATAAAAAACCAGAGTTTAAATCCATCAATAACATGATGTTAAAAAATTATATAGGGAGTATATATATATAAATTACAATAAACAACATGATAGGATATCACCATACCCATATGATATTGAACAAGATCAACGATGCTTCAATCATCCAAGAAAAGCATTTAGAGGATCCAAAATCATTTTTGAGAGCCTATATGGTTGAAATAAGTATGTGAGGGTTGAATGAAGGTGAATATAAACTTAAAACAAGGGACTAGGATTTTCAAAATAATTTTCAAAGGAGTTAAAACCCCCATTCATGATTTTTTGGGTAGGTCCACCCAGTTAGACAAACTGTGTGCCTTAATTGTGCACCCTTGCTGATAGGGTTCACGATTTTTCCTATGATGGAACATGGTTTTTAGAACCATGAACCAACAATGAAAACCCTTATTTCTTGTGGTTTTATGTTTTGGAGGGGTTATCCACATGATTTAGATAAATAGTGCTCCCCCTTATAGTGGCTCGCATTATGGTACATAGTTTTCTAGGACACACTGCATGGTTTTCCCTTACCATGCACCAATCGCACACATCACCTTGGTCTTCCGAAATTTTAAAAACTCTCTGAAAATGACCCCAAAACAAGACCTAACATAAAGGATACCAAAAAAGGTCAAGGAATCCATAAAATAAGGTTATAATATATTTCAACCACCCCACCATAAAAACTTTCACTCCCCAGTAATGTTGTTAGAACACTCCATGTCAAATGGGTGAGGCTACTACTCCCTCATCAATGCCTCACACTCCCAAGTCTCAAGTGAATCAGAACCATGCTTTCATACCACACATACCAATGATATCATCTTCCCATTAAGCACATTTTTCGTTGAGAAACAAATCATGACTTGATGTATAGTCATGGATAAATTAGGCTTAATATCAATATACACCCATCTCAAGACATGATATGGGTCAGAAAAAAATTCCAATGCTATGATATATGGAATAGATTATGTATTGAAATCAACTACAGTGGAAGTGGTAAAAAATAATACACTTTCCCAACCTACTCATTAACCTCAAAAGGTACCACAATCCATGGTGTAAGATTCCCCTCTTTACCAAGATGTTGATGAACAAAATAGTGTGAAACACTCTAAAAACTATGTCACCAACTAAAAACTACAATGGTTTGTTGTGAATACCAGTGTAAGATTTGTACCAGATCTTTGTTGTAAACATTATACGATGAATCAATTATATCTTCACCATCATTTCTTGGACCAATCTTAGTCCAACCAAATAAATTTCACCAATCTCTAAAAAACACAACTGATATTTACATGGATAACCATAAAAGGCCTCAAAAGGAGCCATCTAAATTGAAGACTAGTAACTGTTATTATAAGAACACTCAACTAGTCCAAAATGGACATCCAATTATCCACCAAAATCATGAACGCAAGCGTTGATCAGGCCTTAAATAATATTCATAGCTCGTTCTATTTTTCCATCCATCAACAGATGATATACCATGCTCAAATTCACTTTAGATCCCAGTACCTCTTAAAGGCCTATATAAAAGGGAGAAGTAAAATGGGGATCCCAATCAAAGAATATATCAAAAGGGACTCAATGAAATCTGACTATCTCATGAACTTATAGATTTACCTAGTCCTCAACTATGTATCTATTATGAATGGGTATAAAGTGAGTTGATTTAGTTAGTGGATCAATAATATCCCATATCACATTATTCTTTTGATAGTTACATGAAAACCCATCCAAAAGGAAATAGATATCTCTTCACACATCCAAGTCATCACTGGAAGTGGATAAAGAAGACACGAGGGTATCTGGTGCTTGTATTTTACCTTTTGGAAGGTATAGAAATGATAGACAAAGTTAGTGATGTCTCGTCTCATGCCTATCCAACAAAATCATCTCCAAAAATTAGAAAACATTTTTTTCTCAGGTGCACTACCCATTGGGAACTATGATAAACCACCATTACATAATTACCTAAGGATAAAGGTTCATAAAACCAATTCCAAAAACCCTGGATCCCCCCATAAGAGATCATCCACTAATTTATGGTCTCCATACCAAAAAGAGAGTCCATAATTCTATAGAATTAATCATCAAGTTGTTTCTTCCGATGAATCATCTCAAGAAGAGTAAAGTTAAACCGAACACTTGTTAAGATAACTTTGGTCCCTTCTTCCTAGAATCTTAAATGCCATTATTTAAAAAGAGTCATCATGTTATACTCTTATGATGATTCTTTCATGTCCTAGGTCGGATGCTTCCTACTAAAGGAATCATCAATGACATTTTACTTCCTCAGGGTGTATGAAATGTCGAATCCAAAAGGCTATAAGTATTTCACCCAACAAATTTGATGAAGGTTCCAAATTTTTTAAGAGAATATATAAAAAATTATTTTTTAGTTGAAATAAATGGAAATCCTTTCTCCAAAAATGTAACGCCTTAAAATATTAATAGAATAAATCATTGTTATGAGTTCAAGATCATGGATTAGAAAATTATTGCCATGTGGGATAATATGTCTAGAGTCATATGATACCATGTAATCACCCTTAAAAATAACACATCCCAAACATGAACCTGATGCATCACAGGAGACTACAGAGCCCTACCCATCCTCTGGAAGAGTCAACAATGGAAAGGAATTCGAAATATGTTTCCCAACAAAATAAATATGAAATTTTTCATTCCATAATAAATTAAATCCCTATCGATTGAGATTAGTCATCAGAGAAGTTGACATTGAGGATTCTTTGAAAAACCTACAGTAAGAACCTGCCAAGGCTAATAATCTTTGTATCTCAAAAATATTATGTGGTTTCTTCCATTCCATAATAGCCTTAACCTTCTTAGTATTGAATGACATACCCTGCTATGACACCACCTTTATTGTGAATTTCACTTCCTAAATACAAAAATCACATTTTTTAAGATTCGCATAATGTTAATGATCTCTCAAAATTTTAAATATTTCCCTAAAAGGATTCACATGATCCTCCTGGTCTTAGAATAAAAAGGGATTTCATCCATAAAGACTACTCTGAACGAGTCTAGCTACTTATATAAAATATTTTTAATTAAATATATAAAAAAATACGGGAGTATTGGTTAGAAAAAATGGCATTAAATATACTAATAATATCAATACCTACTCTTAAATACAGTATTATGAATTTCAGATTCACTTATTCTCAACTGGTGATAAACAGATCAAATATGAATATTCCAAAACCACCATTCCCCTTTCCACTAATGTAATTGGTCATAAATATGCGGTGATTGACACATTTTAATTACTATAACTCGATTTAGATTTCAATATTAAACACAGATGAAAAATGATCTGTCAGATTTATTTGTGAAGAGAACATTTTTCACCCAAGGTGAAACACTTTGGCATATAAATCCTTTCTAAAATAGATCATACAACTGAGTGTTTAACTATTTTGGATCAACTAGTTTCATATAGTATGAAGGAAAGGATACTGAATTAGTACCAAGTACTAAATCAATATATAACCCTACCACTATTACTGGTGGAGAACCAGGGAAAACATAAGGAAACATGTCTAGAAACTCGATGACGATTATAGGGAGACCATCACTCAAATATTATCCCTCCAAGTCAAAATAAAACACTAATATTACCATAACCAACTCAGAAAAAAGATGTTTTGGATCTACTCAACCTTAGGTCCCATTGTATCTGAAAGACATGGCACACCCCATCAAGTGTATTAATGGAGACCCATCAAAGATAATAATCAATTAAGGACTTATTAGAAATTATCCAATCCATCTATGAGGATGATTTCAATAGGTTTAATATCAATAACTAAAAAATTCTAGGTAATATCAACCTTTGAAAAACATAAAACAAAAGAATAACAATGGAGACCTTACTTTCTCCTCATCCCTAGGGGTGTGGTAATATCCATCACATATAACAAAATCTCTGTGGAAGGACTTTTATGGTTCAATAAAGACGTCTATATAAATGAGTGATACTCATGAGTATCAAATATATAAGTCACTAATGATTAATCTATAGTGAAAATAAATCTCAAAATTGTACGACTTGTATTAGATTATTCTTGAGACTCTTCCACTATGTGAATAACGTTCATTCCAGATTCCTTTGGATAGAAAAGCTTGCTTATTGAAGCATTTGATTACACCTATATAATTTTTAGAGTTAATGATCATGTTCCACTACACATAGTAGAGAAGAAATGGTAAAAATTATATAGTTTTCCTGAGGGACCAAAGAATCTAAAAATATTTTTCACTTCAGTATAAACATGTATTGAATGGCCAATATCCCCGCATGAAGAGAATGTAAATGGGACTTTGTTAGGAACCATAGGAGGTCTAAAAGATGTTTCTTATCTAGAACCATAACAATACTCATCAAAAAAACTATTTATTTTAAAGGAACTCATAGACCTACCACTGAGAGAAAAAGGAACTCTCATAAACACTAAAATACTAGCCATGTCAAGATCAACCATCAACTCCCTATCCAGCACATCAACATAAGAAGCTAGAGTTAGCTGGAAAACTTGAGATTAGATGTTATATAAAAAACCATCTCAAATCACCATGACCTAAAATTCTCACTAGTAACCTCCTTAGAATCAAACTGAACAATATCACCAAAGAGGATTACATACTAAGTCACATTGATGTCACCATGCTGGAGTTTTAGAAACTCTATGGATTTTTATAACACTATAGATTCTAGATAGAACTGATCATTATAAAGAAATTTAAATTTTTTCCATTCCAATACCTCATTATTTTCCAACATCTCCATCGACTCCCACCACCGACTGTTAGGCTCTATTATCTTAAATGTAACATATTTTAATTTAATAGTACTGGTTGTTTCCGAGACATTTAAAATAAGTTCTATTTTTATAAAGTAGTCCTCATGATATTGAGGATCATTAGATCCATGTAAAGCCTGTGTATTCTAGCAAAGAAACTCTTTCGCATGATTCTAAGATTCATCCCTCTGAGGTTCCACAGCTGGAGGTGATCAAGAATTAGTGAAGGAACTTTTCCTAGAGCTTGGTCAACAGAAAAAACAATCTCAAAAATATTTTGTTCCATTAGATTATTTTAATGTTTTGGTTTACTAAAAACTTCCTCTTGGGTCATATTCACATGCCATTTTATAAGAATGATGCTACACAACATCATCTAAAAACATTGAAGATGTCAATAATGATACACTGAACAAAGATACTAGAATCACAATTCTATCGAATTCAAATTTAAGATTGTGATTTCAATAAACTTAAATCAAATGCAGAAAAAAAGACTAGTATCAGGTAAAAACATCCCACAAAGATCATTTTCCCAAACACCCATGGTGAATTAAGGCTCATTAAAGTGAGATATAGGTAGTAAATCAATCGTAACAAACTCTTAAGTCCCATCAATTCATCCCATGATGCATAATGACATAGAAGAATTATGCTTAACCTCCCTTTGATACCACTTTTTCAAAAACCAGCCGTTATACCCTAGTACTCTGATACTAGATCTAGCTCTGACATCCCCTGAAGTGTGTTTTCAATCCCCTTGGGCTGGAGACTAGAAGCTATTATCAAACAAGATCAAAGAAGGAATGATTTTTCCATAAACTAGTACAAGATTAAAGAAATAAGTTAGCATGATCAATAATACAAAAGGAGAAGTACTAAAAAATAAATAGGTAAAATTGTACCCATACATAAAGGTAAACATCCTAAAGGAAACAAGGAATTCAACTAGAAAACAAATCTCAAAATATCCTTTGTAATAATTGGAAATGTTCTATACTAGTCACTGTCATCACTCCATGCTCTCATGGATCGATAAAATCCACCACCTCTAAGTGGAGCATTCCCTTTTCGTGGACTTGGCATAAAAATTATATAAAAGACCAAATAAAAATGAAGGTTGTGAGCCATAAATCTTATTAGGATCTCACCATGTGTCCCATAATCAATTCCATAATAATTTACAAATTATGATTCCTTTTAATTAAACAGTGAATGATATAAAATTAAGATATTTTTAACAAAAAACATGTTTTCACAATCAAAGAGATAGAAGATATATCAAAACTGGATTAAATAAGCTTTTCATATATAAAACTTATATTAAAACCTTACTTGAATAAAATAGATTAATAATAATTGGAAGGTATAATCAAGATAATAAATCATAACAAAGAACCATGTACGAAATCACCATTGTATGTCAATTTGGGTAATAAGATCCTCATACATCTCAATGTTGATCTAGGCTCATGATTGGTGTGTACACAAAATACACCACAATAGGGGAACCCATTATAGGAAGTCTATACCTCGATATGGGAACCCATCATCAGCATTCATGCAACAAGTGTTTAGTAATAGTTGGTACCGTCAGTCCATTTCTAGGGTATTAGGGTCTTT
Source organism: Viscum album (assembly GCA_963277665.1). Taxonomy (NCBI): domain Eukaryota; kingdom Viridiplantae; phylum Streptophyta; class Magnoliopsida; order Santalales; family Viscaceae; genus Viscum; species Viscum album. The sequence continues at coordinate 1,653,689,638 of OY728122.1, read as the reverse complement.
TCGTGCTTGTCCAGGTTACCACTAACTACCCAGGATAACAAGTACTTCAATAATCAATCAATAAAACTTGGTAAAATAAAATATATCAAATCAACTTAAATTACAGTTGCCCAGTTTTTATATTTAAACACAAATTTCTCATTTCAAAACAAAAACAGAGGTTTTCATCAATTCATGCAACTTTAAATAATCTTTTACAATAATCTATTTTTATCAAAATTAAAAAAAAAATCAATTTATCAAATATATTTTAAAATCAAGCCATCATTTTCCCAAATCTTCTCTCCACTTCCAATTCTTTTGAATTTGGGGGGTTTTACCCAATTTCCATGCAATTTAAAATCACACATCTAATCCTTTCAAACCATTGTTTTAAAATAAATTAAAAACTCATTTAATTTCAATAAATACAATTTAGGTTTTTGTTAGAGGAAAACTCATTATGGAAATACCTACCATTAATCACATGATCAAAGAAAACACTTGTAATAGGATGACGAATAAATAACGAGGCAAATGAAATTATTAATCACAACGAAGAATCAAGATCAAACATAACATATTTTAGACTCATAAAAAACATGATTATCCAACACTATCTAAAGAGGAGATAAAATATATAAAAAGAACCCACTGGTGGGGAGATCCACCAATCATGTGGAGATTGAATGGGATCAACAACTCTTTGATCTTCCATGAAAAAGGATTGCAGAAGCCAAAATCACATCTTTGGATCATCCATGGATGGAAATAACATGTTAGTAATGAATGGTGGAAATTAACAAAATAATTGGTGGTTTGAGATTTGTAAAATAACTTTTTATGGAGATAAAACTCACACACATGGTTTTTTTGGGTAGGGATTCATGGTTAGAAAAACTATGCACCCAAATCATGAACCCATATTGGTAGGGTTTATATTTTCTCCTCGAAGGGTGAATGGTTTTTCAAACCATGCACCAACCATGAATACCCTCAATGCTAGAGGTTTCATTGTTTGGAGGGGATGGTTGCATGGTTTAGACAAACAATGAACCCCCTTCCAATGGATCACATCATGGTTCATGGTTTTCTTTTCCAAACTGCACAATTTTCCCTAACCATGCTCTAATTGTGCACAGCCCCTTATGCTTCATATTTTCATCCCAATTTCTCCCTAAATGACACCAAAACAAGACCTGACTTAAATGAGATCAATGAAATGGTCAAGGAATACCAAAAAGAAGGTAACATAATGTTATATATATATATAATACTAAATATATATTTACTCTTAATATTTCATATATTTAGTGAAAATTGTTTATAAGATAAATAAAAAATAATATAAATAAAAAATACTACTTAATTAATATTAATCGACATATAATAATTTTTTTTATATAAATGTAATTTTTTTCAATTTGAATTATATTTAACCAGTTTATATATACATAGATATTTTCACACAACCATATATCAAAATTAATAATATTTTATATAAATATGCATACATAATGTAATTTACATACTTAATTTCACATGTACACAAATAAAATTAATTCTATTTTATATAAAAACACACACACAAATAATAAATTAATAATAATATCATTTAGATTTGAATTTATTAATATTAAATATTTAATTTATTATCTTCTTAATTGTTAAATTTTATTCTTATTTTATAATTGTATTTAATATATAAATTTTTCATTTTTTAATATATATGTTTTCAATTTAATTATTTTCATTATGATTTATTTCATTAATTATTTCTTTAAAAAAATATAATTTATTCATTTTTTAATTTTTATTTACATAATATTTTTGTAACATTTTTCATTTTTAATATTTATTTATACATGTTTATCTATTTAATTTTAATGATTTTAATATGGTTCTAATTTACAGAATTAATATATGTAATCATTTTTATTTGTATATATATATTCATTTTTAATTTTTCTAATATTTTTTATAATTAATAAATCTTATAAATTTATTAATATTTTTTCAATATATTTATTTTTTATTTAGGTTTTAGTCATTTTTAACAATCATTCATTTAATATTATTTTTTCATTAAAAATTTAAATTATTTTTTACATCCTTTATAATTTATTCATTTTAAATATTTATTCATTTAACATCTTTTATAAATTATTCATTTTTAATACATATTTATTAATTAATATTATAAATATTCATTAATATTTAAATATATTTATGATGATATGTATATGATATATTTTAAAATTTGATTTATATAAGAAAAAATATGTATTTTCACTTAATAAGTCATCTATTTTGTGAAAAATGGTTTATTAATAAATTAAAAATTAATAAAAACTTAAAATATTGACTAATTATTATCAATTAATAGACATTTAATAACATATTATATAAATTCCATTTGTTTTCCAATTTAACATATATTAAACTTTTATTATATATATAGACATTGATTCTACACACACTCATACATAATTAATAAAATTTTATATAGGAACACACACACATAATATTTCTATAATTTATTCAATTTTTAATATTAATTTTATAGTTTTTTATTAATATTTAATATTTAATATATTGTGATTTTAAATTTATAATTGAATTTCATACATTTTTTATATTTTTATTTAATATATAGTGCTTCTCACTTTTAATATTTTTTTATAAATGAATAATTTTTAAAATTATTTATCCATTAATGATATTAATTATTTTTTAATATTTTAATAATATATTCATTTTTATTTTTATTTGTTTATTATTTTTATAATTTTATATGTTGTTAATATACATATTTATTCATTGATATTTAATTTTTCTAATATGGTTGTAATTTTTATAATCTATATATATCCATTTTCAATTTAATATATATTAATTTTTAGTTTTTTTAAATAATCTATATAATTAATAACACGTATTCATATTTTAATATTTTGTAAATATATTGATTTTTTATTTAGTAATTTTTATTCTATTCAAACATTCATTCATTTAATATTATTTATTCAGTAATAATTTTAATAATTTTTTTATTTTTTTAACAATGTAATCATTTTAAATATTTATTAATTTCATATTTTTTAAATTAATTTATTTTTAATATTTATTTATACTTATTTATTCAGTAATGTTTAATTTTGTTTATATGGTTTTAATTTACAAAATTTATATGTTTTCATTTTCATTTTAATATATATTCAATTTTAATAGGTATTCATTAAATATTTTTTTAATTTATATTTAGTTTTTTTATCACCACATTAAAAAGGTGCTCCCAAAAAAACATTAGAGTATTATAAAATCAAACCTTACCTAAACCCCACTCTCTTACACCATTCAATATCTTATAGAACTCAACCTCTACCGCCAATCCCCCTCAAATTTCTCGGATGAATCAACCCTCCCAAAGCTGAAAGTATGTGATTCCATGTACTCATTTTTAATTGATCCTTAATTATTTCACATTTTTTAGTTGTTCTCCCTTAGTAGTTGATTTTTGAAAACATATATTTGAATCCCAAATGTCAATAATATTGTTTATTGTGTGTTGAGTAACTGTTTTCTTAGATCCAAGGGGTTTTTATGTTGGATCTCTTGGGTTCCCTCTCATCTTGGTATTTGGAAATGTAGGGATGTTCTTATATGTATTTATGTATACATATGTCTATATATATATAGTAAAAATATATGATATAATAAAATAAATTTTAATTAATCAATATATATTTAAATATATAAAAATTATATATATATATATATATATATATATATTTAATATATATATATATATTAACAAATGTCTGACCAAATAAAATAAATTTAGATGAATCTATATATATTTAAATATATGTGTGTTATATATAAATTAATTTAGAAAGGGTAGAATAACTAAACTAAATCATTAGAAAACTATTCATTATAATGATATGGAACAATTTCTCAAAAATACTATAATTTTTTATCCTTTTTTTCATTACAATTTTTTCATTCATTGCTTCCTTGAGAGCGCAAAGTGAGTATGAATTTTATCTTAGGAAAATAATCAAATTTATTAGAAGTATACTTAAATTCCTTCATTTATTATGAAGGATTCAAAATCTTTTTAACCTAGGATTTATATATATACACACAAATATGTTTAGACCCATACATATTCATAATTATAAATTTATACTCTAACTCTGATACATTGTTTATATATCAATATATATATTCATTATATACATACATTGTGAATATTAATATATTTTTTGAAAAAAAAATATTTTTTAACCTAATTGGATGGATATGAATAAAAAATTGAGGGATGTTAATCGTATAAAAAAGGATAATGAGGATGAACTTATAGAGTTTATCAACTTTCCAATATAGAACACAGAAGACCCTTCTTAAAAATTTTGTTTGTGTTTACATTGCTTGTATTGAATACAAATTCATCAATAAGTGTTGGAAGAATATTTGATTTGTCACAAAATATATTTAAGCTATAAATGTTTGAATAGACATGGGAAAAATTGAATATACATACTAACATGGATGATATTTTGACCAATGTATCATTTTATATGAATACTAGTGTAAATGATGATAAAATTATATAGATGAAATTAAATTGGAAATTTAATATGACCTTCATAATTTTCCAAATATGTTTGTAAAGTTAAATTATTTTTAAAATAGATATTTGTATATTGATTGTACTAAATATAAAACATTGTCATCCGTATTGAAAATATATTTTTTTAAAGTTTGTAGTGGATGGAGCGACACCTACTTTACAGAACAACTTATCCCCCTGAATGATATGCTAATAAAAGAAAATGAGCATACAATTAGAATATATGATTCTAAACGAATGCTATGTTCAATGGGTATAGTATTTGAGAAAATAAATATTTATCCAAATGATTTTACATTGTTTTTGAAGGACTGTTAATAACTCATAAAATTCCCAAAGTGTGGTGTATATTGATACATGAAAGATGAATCAAGTCCATTGAAAGTTGTATGTTTCTTTCTTATCATTCCAATATTTAGATGATGATATATATGTTAAAAACCCACTATCCAATTTACATGGAACACAGATATAATTATATAAAATTGAATATTATGTCTCCCATCAGGCTCTCCTCAATGGAAGAAAATTTATTATGAGTATCCTAATATTTTAAATAATATAAGAAACCTCTATCTTGCATTATCTATAGGTGAAATGAATCCTTTTGGTAACAAATAAGTACATATAGTACATGTCTAGTTTTGTTGGTAAATTATAACATTCCATATTGGTCATGTTTTCTCTACTTATATCTGGACAAAAAGAACTCTTTAATGATATTAATTTCTATTTGGATCTATTAATTGAATATCTAGAATTAATATGGTATATTGTTGTTACATTTTATGATGGTTATAGAAGTGAATATTTCACATTGAGGTCCATTCTATGTGAGATTATATATTAATTTTTTTATGTATGGAAATTTTTTAGGCTATAACATTAACAGAATTTTGGGGTGTCCCATTTTTGAAGAAGTTACACACTCAATTTGGTTGAAACATTCGTTGAAGACTATGCTTTTAGGAAATCCCAAATTTTTACGCCGATGAGATAAATATTAGTCCTGGATGACATCATTTAACGGAAATATAGAACAAGTTATGATACCACATTTTCTAACAGGTTATCAAAAGTTAAAGAAAATAAAATATATCAACATAGTTTTTTGTAAACCATTTTGAAAAAAATATGTAATAATGTTGAAAAAATGTACCGGTTTTCATTGAATTACTATAATGAATTTTTTTTTAAGATTTTATGTTTTCTTGTATTTCCTGCACATATAAAAAAAATATATGATATAGTTATTATCAAGTTACTAAATTCATCATACAAAAACATATGATATTAAGGCTAGGTTGTAAATTATTTACTTGGGGATAAGGGAAGAGTTGGAACCAGTGAAGGGTGAAAGATGGAATTTTATTCCTCAATAATCATACACACAATCCAGACAAGAAAAATATCAATTTTTTAACTTCATTAATGGTATAAAATTTCTATAGGGGTATTCATTAAATATAAATATGTCATTTCAATGAAAACATTTATGTTAAAGTGTCTGAAATCACATGAATTTAGTTTTTTGATGCAAGATCTAATTCATGTATTTTTATGTTACATTGTTGAATATTTTTCAAATCCATGTGTAGTATTTTTATAGAACCAAATATGTTTATAGTCATGAATAAGGAAATCGTGGTCAAATTATGGGAATTCAAGATGTTCTTACCACCTCTAATCTTTGATATAATTGTTCACCCCACGGTTCTCTTTGAGAAATAGATTGACATATGTGGTCCTATAAATTATAGATCAATGTACCCCCATTTAATGATATATTAATACATTGAAATGATTCATAATGAATTAAATTCGGCTAGTAGGTTATATAGGAGAGAGAAATATTATTGAATAAGATTTTTGATTCTATAAATATTACATATTAGATATTGATAACATTTGTATCCCAAAATATCATCATAGAGGAATCCATGTGGGTGAAAGGATTTTTTGAAGAGATGTTGTTAAATTACCATTATAGAGTGGCAATAATATCATGTTCACATTTTATATAATAATATAGAGGTTTGTCAATATATTGAATCCCACAAAGTAATTCTTAGACATTTTAATCCATTAAGTGTGGAAAGATGCATATCAAATACAGTTAATCAATGGTTTATATGATATTTTCAAGATCATATTTATAAATATAAAATTACAAATTCAATTATAAAATGACTTCAATGGATAGCTAGAAGAAAAAATTAAAATTTATTATCTTACAATGGTTATGTAATTAATGGTTATAAAATCAATATAAAGGAACAATATGAACTAATTATGATGTAATATAGTGGAGTTGATATTATAGTAGAAGCGATGCATGTATCCAATTCCAGAGATAAAAATCCAATTTATGTGAATATGTCATACATAGGAATTATCAAAAAATATACGAGTCATATTATAAAACATTTTAAGTGACAATATTTCATTGCAAATGGTGTGACAATAGAAGTGTATTTAACATTGATCAGTTGGTCTTGTTGAAGGTGAATTTTAATTTAGAAGGGTATATAGGAGAACCATTAATATTGTAACCACAATAAGTGAAAGTATTTTATATCCAAAATACTATAAATAAAACATGGTTAAATTTTTTTTGACTAAAACAACTCTATGGTTAGATGAAAATTCAATTGAGGATACCCTTTTATTAAGAGATCAAAATAATTTTATAATGCTCCCAATATATATAGTGGATTGTATTCTATATAGTACCATAATTAATTTAGATACTTTATATAGGATTCAAATACCTTCAACAATAAAAGTAAAAAAGATTGAGTTCAATGAACAAGTGAAAGTGCTCTTAATATATTATTCTTTTCCTCATTATATTATGATTTCTATATAGTATTTACATAATCAATATTAAATGTTTAAATATTCATGAAGATAATGAATTCTCCACACAATAATTGTATCCATATTGAGTAAGAACACATAATCGATTATCAAATTGTGGAATTGTTAGGGGTCAATAGCACATGGATTAAAAAAACAAGAGCAGTATAACAGCACCATGTTAACTAAAATTATTAAAGTAAGAATAATATTTATAAAATTTGAAGTTGTATGGAATCAACATGGCCAACCTGTTGACCACAACAAATATATTTACATTAGTTACATTTGGGTCACAACTCTAATTAATGCGTTGATTGATATAAATATTTTTCATACTGTCATGTATTCATTGAGTACAATAATCTAGAATTATATTAGTGGAGTATCATGATATATGTTCTAATTATTATTGAAAAATTATATAATTAAATATTGATTTACTTTTAGTTATACATTACATAGTTTTTTCAATTTAGATTATTATTAAAAGAAGTTTTTGTTAAATGCCACTAAGATTTCAAATATATCATTTCTGAAACATCTGACAAAGTAGTATCTTAGATCTTTTGATGGGAATTTAAACCCCCAACCACCAGTTATGTATGCTTGAAATATAAACCAGAAACATGGAAATATTTTTTTAGTTTCTATTATGAGGAATCATTTTAGGTGCATTTTAATTAATAATATTTTATTTGTAATATTTTATTTTATCCACTTTGATTAAAAATTTTAAATTCATGAAACATAAAAAGAGTGATCAAAATAAGTAGCATGAATCAAAAATAATGTAACCCTATAGTAAATAAAGTAATGGTTATGCTTCACATGAAAAGAAAATGGTTTGTGTTTTAATATATATTAAAAGTCTTATGCGGTATGAAAAAACATATGTTCCATTTTATATGTGAAATTAATGAATAATAATCTGTTGTCACTCTATCGCACATCATGTTCTATAGAAGGAGTCTCATGTAAATAAAGAGGAAAAACTTTTAGATTAAAACACATAATCATTATGTAAATAATGTGTAAGTATGATATAATAGTAATTTGCCTTCATTTATAACATTATTACATAAAAATATTGATTTAAGTCCATATATTTTTTATATGGTTTAAACACAATAATCATCATCAGTTGTAACTGAATAAGAACTACTTTTAGTAGCGCTTAAGTGACATGAACAATATAGAAGTATTAGAGGAAATGGTTTTGGGGTGACACCTTGAGCATATTTTAGGAAAGAAACATTACAAGTAGATGCATATAAGATTATTAAATACAAGCATACACAAATAGATACTTAAAAACACATTATAGTTTGATTTCGATTATCAGACCCGGATATGATAAAGTATCAAATTGAAACAATAGTAGAATAATGATTAGTAAATGAAGAGCCACATGAACAAACTATCATTGAGGCTAACCATTCCCCTCAATATCCATCCTTATGTGATGTAATCAATTATTTCATAACACACAAAGAAATAACAATAAGTTTATATTAATAAAAAAAATTAGGGTAAAATTGTATGTGATTTATATTTATTATCATCCTCTCATTTCCTTGTTGTGAGGGGTATGCCGTACAATATCTAAGGAGACATGTTATAAAATAAAAAAAACCAGAAATATTACATGATATTATGGATTGAAGTTTTTCATGAGCTGAGTTCTGAGTTACCAATTCTAATTAATGGTAAGATATCAACACATTCGATAATTCTATTGTAACTTTTGTAGAATAACTATTTAATATTATAAAGGTACATGGTTATAAGGAGCTATTTCCTTTATAATTTTTTTCTAATTAAAACCCATTAAAAGTTGATGAAAAAAGCTGTGAAATAAGGTATCAAATTACATAAGGGAAAAATAAAGGGGAAATAGAAGGCTGGATCAAAAACATCTACCCCATCAACTAAGAAAAAAAATTGAGAGTACATTCACCCACCTGCCCCAATGTCATATATATTAACATTTCTGGTTTATGAAGATAAATCATTGAAAGATAGAGATGAATCCTATATTTAACATTAAGAATAAATATTTAGGTATATCATTATATATGTGATTGGTCTTGAGAGTATTAATGAAATTATTATGTTTTAATGTTTGGGAGTCTTAGTTATTAATCCATATGTGAGTTGTGTTTTTATAATATGATTTTCCAAAACTTGATCTACTATATTCATTACAATTAATAACTATTTATATTTTTTACAAGTGTATGTATTAGTACTATATAAATTGAAAAGCCTATGAATAAAAAATTTTAATTATTAATCTTTCTATCATTTCTATTCCAAAAGTTAATTTCAAAATAGAATAAAATTAATAAAAGATAAAAGATATGGTGTTAGAAAAAATAATAAAATATTATAAACTCTTCTTGAGACCTAAAATAAAGTGGAAAAAATTTAATATCTAATCATATAAAATATATTTTTCATTTTCCATCACGTTTTTGTTTTTATTTTCCTAGAAAGTACTAGATTCTCATCGCACTCAATCTAGATACCGTGAATATTTATTGTTTGGATCCAAAAAATGGATTTCTGAAAAATCAACCACACATGATGTCCACTAGGAAATGCAATTCAATCAACATTTTATAGATAAACATAAAATTATACATTTTATTTTATTTTTTAATTATAATTTCTTTATGATATGGAGATCTATTAATATCATCTAAATCATGGCATGTGGTCTGTGACTGAAGAAAATAAACCTATGGATTTTTATAAACGGAGATAGATTAAGGTATATATAGAAATATTTAACTATCAAAACATATTTCAAAACTATTTTTTTTATTTTGGTCAATGTTTTTATGTTGTTTGAAACAAAAATAACAACAAAGATTGTGTATTTTATGTTTGTAAATTTATGTAAGATATCATATACCATCAATAAACTAGAATCACTACATATGTATTTTCAAAGTTAATTAAAATTTCATTTCAAATATTTTAAAACATCCATGATTTTTGATACACTATATATTCAAAGAAGAAGTTGATCTTAATAGAGATGATTGGGAAGAGTATGTGGCATCAAAATGATTATCTACAAATAATTTAGGTGATTACCTACTATGTTTGTAATATTTTTTATTTCATGGAGATCACAAATATTTGACTTCACATTAATCTAAAACATGATTTGTCTAGTATGACTCCAAGTGCATGTTCACAATAAATATGTCATTTTAGTCTAAAACGTGATTCACAAAGCCAAAACTGAACAATATCGATTGTATTGTCTTGATTCATTAAGACAACAATCCATAATTCATTGTTTATGTATAGAAATTTATCTCACATCAATATGATAAACGATGTGTCATGTATGATGAAAAGTTCATATTTTCATTTTAAAATATCATTTCAGTCAAGAGGAGATTCACAAAGAAAAACCCATTAAAACTTGCTCAGATTTTCATGAAACTTTTGTAAAAGTATTAATAATTCATATGTGTTGTGTGGAAAAAAACCAAACATAAATTCAACACATGATGTGGCTGGTATGACTCAAAGTTTATTCAATATAAAAGTGTCATTTTAGTTTAAAACATGTGTCACATTTTAAAAAATAATCATATAAGATTGATTTTGTTTTAAACATAATCCATAATTAATTTATGATTTTTAAGAAATTATTTCATATCAATCCAATATGTAATTTGGATGGTTTGACTCAAAGTTCATGTTTTCAATATAATACAATCATTTTAGTCTTAAACATAATTCATATAGGAAAAAAACAAAATGAGTTCAAATTTTCTTAATGCCTTAGTAAAATGATCCATAATTCATTTTTTATGAGTAAGAATTGACCTCAAGTTAATTTGAAACATGATAGGGAAATTATGACTCTATGTTCTTATTTTCAATATTAATGTTCCATTTAAGTCCAAAACAAAATTTACATAGACAAAACCAAGTAAATAATATCATATTGTGTTGATAATTTATAAAAAAAAGTTTCATAGGTCATTTTTTTCAAGTAGGAATTGACTACACATCAATCTGACACACAATCTATCCAGTGTGACTCAAAATTTGTATTTTAATAAGAATGTTTCATTTTAGTATAAAATGTGATTTAAATATCCAAAACCAAGAAATAAATCTCTGATTATATTTAATATTTATACAAATGATATGTAGTTCATTTATGGTATATATGAATTGACCACACATCAATTTGATACATGATGTATCCAGTATGAATCAAGGTACATGTTATTAGTAAAAAAGTGACATTTCAATTTAAAATACACATCACATTTTCAACACAACGAATATAAGGTCATCTTAATTTCATTCTTTATGAAACTAGATCATGATTTATTTTTTACATGTATAAATTTACCACACATCCACCTAACACACAATGTGTCCAGTGTGACTAAAAATGAATATGTTTAACGTAATAGTGTATTTTTTGTCTAAAATGTGACTCAAATATCCAAAATCATGGAAACTATTTCATATTGTATTGATAATTTAGAACAATAATCTATAATTTATTTCGTGATGGGTATGAATCAACTGCACATAAATCCAACACACAACATCACAAGTATGGCTTGAATTGTTTGTTTTCAATATAAAAGTGTCATTTAAGTATAAAAAATAATTTATATAACCAAAAACAAGTAAAAGAGATCATATTTTCATGATACATTAGAAAAATTATCCATAATTCACTATTGATATGTTATAATTGACCACACATCACTCTAACACATGATGTGGTCGGTGTGACTCTAAATACCTATTTTCAATATAAAAGTGTAATTTTAGTCTAAAACATGACTCCCATATCCAAAACTAGAAAAACGATCCCCAATTTCCTTGAATATTTAGAAAAATTATACTTAATTAATATTTGGCATGTTCAAATTGACCTCGTGTCAATCTGACACCTGATTTGGTTGGCATAACTCAATGTGTTTATTTTCAATATAAAAGTATCATTTTATTTTAAAACATGCGACACATTGTCAGAAGCCAAAAAAGAAGATCTGTTTATTTTTCAACATTAAAATAATTATTGATCCATAATTTATTTGTGGAATGTAGGAATTGACTGTAGATCAATTAAACAAACAATGTGACCGATATGATTTAAACCACATGATTTAAATATAGTAGTTTCATTTTATTTTAAATCAAAATTCAGATAGTCAAAACAAATAAAACATGTTCATATTATCTTTATACTTTAGGGAAATGATCCACAATTCATTTATGATGTGTACTAATTGACCACACATCAATATAATACATGATGTGGTCAGTATGACTCAAATTTCTTGTTTTAAATATAAAAGATTCATTTTAGTCTATATTGTGGTTCACATAGCCTGATCCAAGAAAAGGAGCTCAGATTATCTTGATACTTTAGTAAAATGATTCTTATTTAATTTTTTATATATATTATTTGACCTCACATCAATCCAACACATGATGTAACCCATGTGACTAAAATTACGTGTTGTTAATATAAATATTTAATTTTAGTCTAAAATGTGATTTAAATAGAGAAAAACAAGAAATATTATTCTAATTTTATTGAATCATTGGGGAAATGGTACATAATTCATTTCTCATGTGTAATAATTGACCACAAATCAATCTGAAACATGATGGATATGATATGACTCAAAGTTAGTTTTTTAAATATAATTGTTTCATTTAGACATAAAATGTGACACACATATCCAATACTAATAAAATGAGCTTGGATTGTCTTGATACTTTAGGAAAATGATCCATAATTTATTTGTGATGTGTAAAAATCAACTACTCAAAAATCCAACACACGATGCAGCTGATATGACTCAAAGTGCTTGTTTTCAATATAATAGTGTCGTTTTAATATTAAATGTGATTTACATAATCAAGACTAAGAAAAAGATCTCATATAATCTTGATACTTTTGGAAAACAATTCATATTTCATTTGTGACATGTAGCAATTGATCCTGCATCAATCCAATAGATGGTGTGATCAATATGACTCAATGTGATTGTTTTTAATATAAAAACACCGTTTTAGTCTAAAATTTGATTCACATAGAGAAAGTTGAGAAAATGAGATCGAATTGTGTTGATACTTTATGAGACAAATTCATACTTCATTTTTGATGTGTAAGAATATATAAAACATCAATATGACACACAATTTGATCGATAAGACTCAAGGAGAGTGTTTTTAACTGATCAAGATAATTAATAATTGATAATGTAACTAATAATATATTTAATAATTCAATTAAGATATCAATAATCAAAGATATGATTGTTAACATCTATTTATGTAATTAAGATAATTAATAATTTATAATATCATTAACATATTTAGTAATTAACAATGTCACTAATAATTCATAATATAATTATTAATTCATAGTATAATTTATAATTTATAATATATTTTGCAACCCAATCATTAATAATATAATTAATAGTATAACAAATTATATCACTAATATATTCAGTAATTAATATAATTTTTCATATTTAGTTTATATAACATTACAATTAAAAGTTATTTATTTTTTATGTACTATTACTAAAATTAACAATTATTTTATTGTTGGGACACACTTTTGTATAGATTTCAGTTGATCATTGGAATAATCCAACTACAATAGCTGTTTTTATTAGGTTGTAATGATAAATTGTAAATATTACATGAATTCAAATATTTTTTATGAAATTATTTAATGTAAATTTTGAATTTAAATGATGATGTCATTTTTATATTAAAATTGTGTTTAACGGTAATAATTAAATCCTTTTTTATTCTTTCCAATTTTTGGTTTTCTATATAGGCTTCAGTTTTATAGTAGTTAGTGTGACTTCTATCAGCGCTGATAAAGGATGTGAGATTTTTTGGGCTTTTAGGTAGTCTTCACTGTCAATGACTATTTTTTTGCACTAAATTTGTCCATATATATAGTAGTGATCATAAAAACCCTATGTAAAAATACACACTCAGATACACCAATGTATTCTCTCTGAAAATCATCAACGGATTGGTTGAACTCCCCCACCATTGGTGTGTTTTTCCCTTTTCCAAGGTTCTAGCCACAAATCTGTTGTACCCTGAAAGTGACACATCTGGTATTTATATGGAAAATCATGATCCCCTTATATGCTTTTAATAAAATTATAAAAATATATTTTTATGTGCTGATAAATCCATGTGGCATGGCATTAAAAACCCACAACATGCCCTACCACGAGAGTTATAGAAACTCAAATTGTCTCAAACATAACTTTTATGTCCACCTGAATCTGACTAAACCCCATCACAAACCATTTTTGAGGTTATGAAAAACTGAGTTTTTATTACTTTTCTTGGGAAAAATTATTCAAATGTGTCTAGGACATATTTTTTTTGAGAAAACATATCTGAAAGGTGGAAGGTTCTCTATTTCATTTACCTTAGATTAAATGGCATGAAACCACCTTCCTCCTTTTCCTGCCATCGACCCAGATCAATGACATGGAAAAGGTTGCATGGGATATACCACAATTCATCTAACGTAAATTGAAATGCAGGTTTTTCCCTATCTCCTTTAACCTAACATAAATACAAAAGGTGGAAGCAATATTGTTTCTTTTCTTTGAGGGCCCTAGAAAAGGGACCCCCATCCTTACTACAAATTTTATTCCTCTCTCATACTTCCACTATCTATCTAAAAAATACTCGATGATTCTTCCTTTGTTCGTGGTGGTTTTGGTGGCCTTAAAAAAGTGACAATTTTTGTGAAGCATCATTTAGATGTATTTTCCAAATTTATTTTAATGTTAATTATTTATTTAACTGATTTGATTTTAGTTAGTTATAAATATGTTATTTATTTATTAGTCTAGTTAGTTAGATATAGTATATAAAAAGTACTTACTATTGACAATCATTTAGTATAAATTAACTAACTGAAAACATAGGATTAAACAATGATTATATAATTATTATTTATTAATAATTAACTAATAAATACTATATGATTAAGTAATGACAAGGGAACAATTAATTAAGGATTAAGTAATGTTTAACTAATCATTAGGTAATGAATAAATAATTTTTAACTAATTTATAAATATTGATTAAATAATGATTAAGTAAAGATTATAGATTCATTTAGTAATTCTTAAATAATGATTAACTAATGATTATGGAATTATTAAGTAATTATTAGTGAATGATTAACTAATGAGTAAGGAATGATCATGTAATGATCAACTAATGATTAAGTAATTATTAAACAATTTGTAACTAATGATTAAAAATGATTAAAGAAGGATTAACTAATGATTAAATAATTTTTAACTCATGATTAATGAATGGTTAATTAATGATTAAAAATTTATTAATAGGGAATAACTAATAATTAAAGAGTGATTAAATAATTAATAAATAATGATTAACTAATGATTAAGGAATTATTGGGTAATTCTTAAAGACTTGTTAAGAAATGATTAACTAATGATTAACTAATGATTAAAGAATGATTAAAGAATAAGTATGTAAAGATTGAATAATGATTAAGTAAAGACAAATTAATAATTAAAGAATGATTAAGTAATGATTAAATAATGATTAACTAGGGATTAAATAATGATTAAATATTGATTAAAAAATGATTAACGAATGATTAATTAATGATTAACTAAATATTAAATAATGATTAACTAATAAATAACTAGTGATTAACTAATGATTAAATATTGATTTACTAAGGATTAACTAATGATTAAATAATTATTAAAGAATGATTAAGGAATGATTATTTAATGAATAAATAGTTATTAATTAATGATTAAATAATGATGAAGTAGTAATTAAATAAAGATAAAATAATGATTAACTAATGATTAAGTAGTGATTTAAGATTGAATAACTAATGATTAAATAATCACTAACTATAGATTAAAGAATGATTAACTAATGATTAAATATTGATTACTTAATGTTTAAATAATGAATAAATAAATATTAAGTAATGATTAAATAATGATTAAGTAAGGATTAAAAAAATATTAAGTAATTATTAAAAAACGATTATGTAATGATTAGCTAATAATTAAATAATTTTTAAAGACAGATTAACTAATGATTAAAGAATGAATTAGTAATAATTAACTAATTATTATCTAATGATTAAGTAATGATTAAAGAATGAGTAACTAAGGATTAAATAATGATTAAGTAATAATTAATAAATTATTAAATGATGATTAAAAATAATTAATTAATGATTAATTAATGATTAATTAATTAACAAGTAATGGTTAAAGAATGATTAAATAATTATTATATAAGAACTAACTATTAATTAATTAATTAATAGTTTTTTGATAACTTTGGATTAACATAGAGTAAAAAATCATGAAAGATAAAAAACTGGATGACTAAGATGCTTAACTGCACACTTGATTTGTTACTCCTTTGATTTAGAAGATTCATACCATATTGCACACCTGGTTTGTTACCCTAGATGGATATTTTTTGGATAAATCAGATTCTATTTATAAAGCACTGAACATACCTTTAATAAAGTGCATAATTATACTAAAAAAATTAGTGTAATATTTTTTGATATGTGAAAATTTTCTAAATTTTTGGTAGCCTAATGATTGTGTGGTTACCTAAGAAACAAATTACATGCCTCGATACTACAAGTGGACGTTTGATTAGAATATGTGTAACTATGGATAAAATCTAAAAACACCACAATGATCTAGACTCGATCGGGGACTGGTGAACAACAACAGACCTTAAGGCAGACCTAGTTTGACACTCTTGGAAAATATCCTTTATAAGATTCATTTTTTTATAAACTATTGAAATACATTTTGGAAGATTAAAAATTAAACTATGAAACATTAGTGTCATATTTTATGATATAGGAAGACATTCTAAAATATCCTCATTATAAAGATCATATATTCATCCCTCATTATCAATAATATTCACATAAATTATTGTGGGTTAAAAAGAAGATAAATTGTCAAATTAATATATTTATCCCTGAAAAAATGAAAATTATTATCATATAATGTAAAATTGACAACAACAAACCCATTAA
Organism: Viscum album; assembly: GCA_963277665.1. Taxonomy (NCBI): domain Eukaryota; kingdom Viridiplantae; phylum Streptophyta; class Magnoliopsida; order Santalales; family Viscaceae; genus Viscum; species Viscum album. The sequence goes on along the minus strand of OY728122.1, from coordinate 1,653,672,038 downwards.
ATAACATAAGAATGTTTTATAATAGACAAGAAATACTATGACATTTTTAAATAGAACAGAGTTTGGATAAGATGAGACTGACTTCAAAAGCGAATTAAAATCCATCCTATATTCAAGTGGTAACTTAATAAAGGCTTCTAGAGGGATGTACTTAATTTTTTCATTTTCCAAATCATTATTCCTTCTAATAATGTCTTCTCCAAATGGGGAGGATTTTCATTATAATGCCAAATGATTTTGAATTTTCTAAAGTTAATAACATCCCTTTGGATGATGTTATTAAGCTACCAGTTGAAAATAATCTAGATTATACTTGAATTCTAAAGTCAGTATGGTCTTATCAAAACAGTAATATATTGAAAAATTTTAAGGTATTCATTGTCATTTGTAAAGAATTAATGTGTTATTTAATGGGTTTATTCTTAGCCATTTCAATTTATATGATCATAATTTTCATTTTATCATCGATAAATAAACTTATTTTATAGTTTATCTTCTTTTTACCTCAATTTCAAAAACATTTCATGACTTATTTTTTAATAAACTTTTAGATAACAAAATATAGGTTTCATATTTTAGGATATAAAAAGATGTTCTAAAATTTTAGTACAATTAATATTAAATGGTCAACCCTCATTTTTAATAATATTTACACTATCATAATCATGATAAAAAAATTTACATTAAAAATCATGTTTTTGTTGTCTATTTCTATATAGAGGTTATTAAAACTGAGCAAGAATCATATTATAGAACACAACCAACAACAATGGTTTGGAAAATTGATTCAGTAACGCAAACTGAACATCATGAAATAATTCATGGTTATTTAAATTTGATAACTAATCCTGAGATCAGGTATTTTATCTATAGACATTTTCAATTCTGGGATACACTACGACATCTTGCTTGTCCATTGGTTGTGGATGATCCCTAGTTCCAAGAAATAAATTAATTTTCCCAATGGTCATATGGTTCCATAATTGAGTTATATATTGAGTTTTATACTTTACAATAATAAAGTCTAATTGTACGAAGATGTAGACTTACACAAGTATTTGAAGAAGCTCCATCCCAAAACATTGAGTCTATTCCCTATGATGCAGAAAAGGAAACATTATCTGACCTCATGGATATACATATATATCATACTTACAATAAAGAATATTATAACGATGTAACATATGGAAATAGCGGTACTGATGGGGAGGAAGTAGCAAAAGTTGGGGAGGATGTTTCTAGAAATGTAATAATGTTACAACAGCCTCAACCCACAATAAATCATCTAACACTATGTGCATATTTTTTTGAATCCAAGACATGTCTGAATAAATTCTACTAAAATTATATCAAACCTAAAACTATGTTTCCAATAGTTGTAGTGGACAAGTTTAGTGATCTAGAAAAAACATTATATATTGGTAGATATTTTCCAAGAAAATATTCATTAAAAAACATACTAAAAATATTTCAATTTGAGAGGCATTATAGATATTTAGTTCAGAAATGAAACATTAAAAAATACATCATATGGTGTGATAAATATGGGTACAATTTTAGATTACTCTTGAGAGTTATTCTGAACATTTCAATTGGAGGTTGGAGAATTTCAAACAATGAGGTAGGTCATAATTGCATTCATCCAAACCTAACACAAGATCATACTTCATTGGATGCAAAATAAAATAATCTATTATCAATAAGATGATTAGTAAATTCCCATATGTTTCTATATCCCTTGTGAAATATAGGATACAACTAAATTTTGGTTATAATATTTCCTATAATAATGCATGGATGGAAAAACAGAAGGCAATTGTAATGGTCTATGGTGATTAGGATGACTCGTATCCGGTGTTTCCACGATTTCTATCCATAATGAGAGACAAAAAACACTTTGTCTTCCTTATTTATATGAACAAACATGTGTCTCAAGAAAACAGACATGATCCATCTCGTGTTCAATTTATATGGTAGTTTTAGGCATTCTACTCCCATACTTGTTCACTTCATTTTTGAAAATAGTTCATACTGATTAATGGAATGTTTCTATATGGAAAATAAAAGGTAATATTTTTGATTTCAAGAACCCTAGATGGTCACAGTTCGCCTCTTTCCCTATCATTCTCTACTATGGAGAACAAAAACTAGAAATCATGGAGTTGGTTTTTGGCATGTTTAAACAACCATTTCTCCCACATTCAGGGAGTCTGTTTGATCTCTGATCGGTATCAGGAAATCAATAAGGAAATCAATGTGGGTCCTAATACATAGAGACCCCCATAAGAACATCATTGGTACTAAATTAGACACATTTTTAGAAAATTGTGAATAAAATTCCACAATTAACCTATAAAAAATGAAATCATGAGGCTTGGTATACAATTTATTTATTATTTTATACTATTTTAACATCAAGATGAAACTAATTTATGTGAAATATGATCACTCCTATGTATCATATGAGCCTGTTCAATGATGTTTTAAAAAACATTTCGAACAAATCCTCAAGGCTAATAAAGATGTGTATGATTATATGATACATATTCCAAAAGAAAATTTGAAATTGGAACATGATGGGGGGAGGAGTTATGGACACATGAACACAAACATTCTAGAGTGTGTCAATGGCATCTTTAAGGGGTTTTGAATGTTAGTTATAGCTACCCTTGTTTAGGAGAACTTTTATCATTATATAAAGTACTTCATTGATAGAAAAAAATATCCTTGGATGGGATTTAGTAGGGGATATGGTATGGAAGAAACCTTTAATGAGATATTGAAAAGAACATTGAATAGTCTTCTGGTTATTGAGTGCACCCTTTCTACCGAGAAAACTATGAATTTGAAGTTCAAAAGTGCCTAAACCCCGCAAAAAATATTACTAGTTTAAAGAGGGTGGTATTAATAGAATAAAGTCAATTTCAATGTGGAAACTTCAAGGCAATATAGTTTCTCTGCTCAAAAGTCATCGCAACATGTTCCTATGTGAACATATCATGGGATGAATATGCGGATCCAGTGTACCAGTGGAACACCATTTCAAACTATTATGTTGCATCATAGATGCCTATTGTGGAGCATTAATATTTTTAGATGCCCAAATACTAGCTGATATTAATACGTGACATTAACAGGTTGCATCAACGATGGAGACTAAAGTCTAGGAGGATTCGAAATGAGATGGACTAGTCTCTAGAACAAGATAAAAGTTTTTGATGTAGCATATTTCATCAAGAACATCATAACTAGAAATGATTCCCTAAATTTACTAGATCAATTAATCTCTCTCATCCACAATAATTTATTATCTCTAATGTTATATTTTCATATTATTAATTATATGGTGTTAATATGAGGACCTTCATTTTGTACAATTTTCTAACATTTCTGAATGCTTTTACTATAAAAGATACAATAATACTTTCATATTCACATTAAAAGGATTATGAAAAGTTTATTTTAGGTGACACGAATGAATAATAAAACTATACATGGATAAACCATAAATTAATCATGTGATAAAATAATCATGAAACATACCATCATGTGAGAAATCATACATAAATTACAAAGCATGTTATTTGAGATCTAACTTATTAGTTAAAGTCAACTATGGTAGTGTTTGGTTATAATTTTTTCATCATTATGTAAAATTTTATAGTAAAATAAGTAACAAAATGTTTTTGAAATTGAGGATAAAATAAGATAAAACATAAAATAAATTTATTTGTACTTGATAAAATGAAAATTATGAACATATAAATATATAAAACCATATATTACAAATTTTATGTGTTACATTCTACTAGTAATAACTTTATGATGACCATAAAGTTATATCTACACTTTTAAAATATGAATTATTTCATTTTATTAAATCATTATGGAGGATACTATGCTACTCATGGAAAATTTTAGGCATGTTTCATATGATGAGATAGTGGAATGTGAGGCTCGTCGGATCAGGGTGTGTAAAGAAAACCATTATCATCACCTCCTGCCTCTTGTCGCCATTATATCATACCTATGACATGTTTGACTATATGGAATTTTAGTATCATATTTTACATTTTTTGATCACCAACTACTTGTTTTCATCACCGAGAGAAGGAGACCAAAGACACGCAAATTCCACTTTCCTGAGGGAGAGATGACCATCACCCTTAAGGATTTGATAGTCCTACTTGGTCTTCGTATCCAGGTTGATATAGTTATAAAACCCACCCATAGAGAGTATCCTCATCTTGTATGGAGATTTCTATGCGTTGACATTTTGGGTGATGATGATGTTAAAGATGGAGGGTCAATATCTATGAGGTGGATGGATATGAACTTTACACAGTTAACCACTAAAGATGAAGAGACGAATTCCATGCGTCATTAACATGCATATATATTGTGGTTCATTAGTTGGTCATTGTGCATTGATATCTCTAGTATGCAAGTTCACATGATGTATCTGAGACTATGAGAGGATTTTGATCGGCCTTGGAGATAGAGCTAGGGATCCGCATGCTTGGATTACACTTACAAAGCCTTATGGAAGACAAGCCACTCTGATCGCACAGATCCTGGAGGATGCATTATCCTTCTTCAGATGTGGACATGGGAGAACATCCCTCCCCTCTCCCATATTATTGGTGGCTCGGAGCTGCATATAGATTTGTTTTCTGATGCTCTGTGTGGACGCAGGTATGATCACCCATCTCAACTGATTTTTGATGATAGTAGAAGTCATTTATTTTAATTTTTTATTATTTATCAATTTTAATGTTTTATTTTACTGGTGGATTCAGTAAAACCACTTCATCACCACTTTGAGACATAATTTGGGTGCATATTGTCTCATGTTGGATAGTCTAATACCAACAAATTTAAGTATATACAATATTTATTTGACTAACCAATTTCATTTTATTGTCATTTTTTTCTTCTATATCAAACCTTTTTGACTAATATCATATGTCCTTTCAGATTACATCGATTCCATATTGGGCTTTATTAGACCATTTTCCTATATAGTTCACTATTTTACTTCATTATGCAATGGTTTTAGTTCATCTCGTTCACTTTTATATTGTTGAGTGGCACCGGAATGATAAATTCATGCACTAGATTGAATATTTTCAGGGCATTCTTTTTTCCATTAAGACAGTCACCAACGCTTCATACTGTGATACTAACATGGAGTCATGATGTCTAGTGGTGATGATGACATGCTGAGTATCTTGATATCTGGGATAGATGAGCTTCGTTTCATATTTATGGTTTATGTATGATGTGATTCCACATATCGCAATAGTTTTAGTATGAGTCTTAGTATATTTACAACATACTTGACTACAATATATTATCTGCATGTATGATCTAGGGGAGGAGGTGGTTTCTAGCCTGGTGGCCACCCATGTTGCAGTGCAAGGAATGATGCTTTCTTATCCTATATTTCATTATAGTATGTTCAATCATCCACCCTAGGGGGATGAAATTCCAACCAGTGGAGTGTAGGTTCCTACTCCGAAACCTCCTCCAGTAGCTTCTAATTCTAATGAGCCATGATGTTTATGAAGTAGACTATGACATGATACATGTGAGGCCACACTTGTTCTACAGATAGAGGTTGGACCTCTAGTAGTCCATCCTCATCTGATTGAGGATGTGAATCAGGAGGCATGGTATCCATCTATGTTGGTAAGATATCTACAGTTTTTTCTGGGAATAGATGATCTGATATTCTATTAGGGTTCATTTTTAATTCAACCAACTTTCATGCCAGAGCCTTCATAGGTTGTATGGTTCCCCCAGGAAATGATGGAAGAACCTTACACTCGCCTAGTCGGAGAAGGATTGGGTGAGTAGGATAAAATCCTATTGAAACCTCATCTCATTGCGACACATGCAGGGCATACAATAGTCAAGGTTCCAACATCCAAGGATCATCCCTCTCCAGGTCATCATACTCTACCCTAGAACAATGGTCGATGATCTCGATAAGGGAACCCTAGTCACACACTAGAATATAGGATAAGACATCACCCTAGAGAGTGATTGTAATCATTAATGTATATGTTTTCTATCTATTAAAATGATGAAACTATTTTTACCATGAACCATTTTTACGTGTTTATCTAGTCCTTAAATTTTCATTTATATTTTAGTTATTGTTTATATTTTTTAATATTTAAAAGTTGACTTCTATAAACATAAGAAAACTTATTAAATTTCATGTAGTTAACTTTAAAATCTTATAAAATATTAACTTTAAAACAATCTAAATAAAATATAAAACTAATCCTAATCATCTGAAAAGTTTATGGAAATAAAAATAATTACATAATTATAATAAATAATTGAAAATGAAGGGAATTTAAAAAAAGATTAAAAATACAACTGTAATGGATTGAAAAAATTATAATGTTGCACTAAAATTACTTTCCTCGATTGTTTTTGAGAAAACATTTCTATTTTTAATTATTTTTTATATGTGTAGTATGTGTTTCAAATATCATTTATATTGTGTTTATATTTTATAAGTTATAGACATTCAAAGACACCAACTTCAATAATTATTATGTTTAATATAGGTTAATTTGGAAGAATATAACTTATAAAATATAATTAAATTCTAAGGGATATTTGAAAAACTTAATCAACATATTAAACATTATTGAAAATAAACAAAATCATAAATGCAATAAGTAAAATCTAATTTTCATGTCACAAAATTTATTACTTAAAAACATAACATTTTCAATTTCAAATATTAATGAAATAATACTAAAAACAATAAACACAATATATATCCTAATTTACAAACATAAATAATATCATATATACAAACATGTTTATTAAAAATAATATTTTTTTTCTAAAAGATGGCAGAGGCCCAGCCACCTTTCCACATAACCAAAAGGCGGCAGGGCCTCTACTCCATTTCTATACTGATTTTTAAGAAAATGTGACCAAATCTTATTTAATTTTTTTTCAAAAAATTCATAATAAAACACTAACAAAGAGTAATTTCAAGTAGTCTTTGGTTCGCATTATGGTTAAACATTTCAGAATTGGTGTATCCTAAAGAGGCGTTAGAGATGGAGATATTATTCCCCAACCTAGCGTTGTGTTCCATGGTAGAAGTCAAGCGGGATGTAGTTCATGATCAACAGCTTCAGGTACGTCAACCAGGTGTTGATCATCAATGTCTCCATCACATAGGATATGGTGAGGGTGAAGGTGAAGGGATCTAACATAGTGTGGTTTCCCAAGAAGAAAAACTGGTCATCTAACGTTGTCATCGGCAGCCAGTCCGTCTCCTTACAACTCATCATAAGTGACCACCATTCCGCCACCTCCTAGAAAATCATGTCTCCATCCTGGAAATTTTTTAGACCATCATTGGAAAAAACAACATTGTTTGATCAGAAGCACGTAAAGATGTAGTCGTTGTGTGTGTGTGTGTGTGTTATTTTTTATTTAATTCATGACCTCGACTATCGCTCCTCCCCATCTTGATTTGTTTATGATATATGTTTTTTGGGATTTGTTTGAAAAAGGTGCAGGTTAATTTTATTTAAAAATGTGTAATAAAGGTGGCAGCGAGGCTATCACCTTTAGTTGTCAAGTGAAAGGTAGCACTGGTGCTGCCACCGTTCGGGTTAAGCCAAAAGGCGGAAACCTCGTTGCAGCCTTTCCCCTAAAAGAAAGAAATACTATTCTTTTATTTTAAAAGTTTTTATTTTTATTTTGTTTTTTTGTTTATATATATATAATAAAAAAATTAAGCAGAATTCATCTTTTATTTAATATCCAACATAACTGTCATTACAACAGTCCAAATTTTGACAGAAGCTCTGACCAAGGGCCCTCTTTAAATTACTAATTATAATTAAAAATTTATTTATATAAATAAATTTTTAATTAGTAATATCATTATTAATTAGTAATATCAGTATTATATAATAATTAATTATTATTATATAATTAATAATAATTAATATATATTTTTATGTTTAGTTAACTAGTTAATTAGTAATATCATTGTTATATAATGAAAAAATATTATATAATATCACTATCAATTAACATGTTAATTAGTAATATCATTATCATATAATTAATATTTATTATATAATATCCTTATTATATAATTACTGATTATAAGTAATAATTAATTATATAATTAAATTTTTAATTAGTAAGATCATTTTAAATTGTATAATAATTAATTAGTAATAAAATTATTAATTATATAATTATTAATTATATAATTATTAATTATATAATAATTAATTAGTAATATAATTATTAATTATATAATTAATTAGTTAATTTGTAATATTATTATTAATTATATAATAATTAATTCGTTAATAAGTAATGTAATTATTAATTACTAATTATAAATTATTTATTATATAATTAATTACTTAATTAGTAATATCATTATTAATTATATAATAATTAATTAGTTAAATAGTAACATAAATATTAATTATTAATTAGTAGTTGTATAAATAATTAGTAAATTAGTAATATCATTATAAATTCTATATTAATTAATTAGTAATATAATGATTAATTGAATAATTAATAAATCTATAATAATTTGTTAGTTAATTATTATATTACTAATTAAAAAATTTAACATTATAACTATTATAATTAGTAATTACTTTTGTTAATTAGTAATATAATAATTAATTAGTTAATATGTAACATAATTATAAATTATTAGTAATTAATTATATAATTAATTACTTCATTAGTAGCAACATTATAAATTATATAATAATTAATTAGTTAATTAGAAATATAATTATTAATTATCAATAGTTAATTATTTAATTAATTATTTAATTATTTATATCCTTATTAATTAAATAATAATTAATTTGTAATATAATTATTAATTTTATAATAATTAATTATTTAATCTATAATATAATTATTAATTGTATAATAATTTATTAGTTAATTTTTAAAATAATTATTAATTATTAATTATTAATTATTTAATAAACTTTTTAATTAGTAATATCATTATAAACTATATAATAATTAATTAGTAATATTATTATAAATTATATAGTAATTAATTAGTTAATCATTAATATAATTATTAAGTATACAATTAGTTATTTAATTAGAAATATTATTATTATATAATTAATAATTATATTAATATGTAACAAATTAATTATTATATAATTAATAAATATATTTCTATTTAACGAATTAATTATTATATTTCTAATTAACTAATAAATTATTATATAATTATTAATTATATTACTAATTTACTATTTAATTAAAATAAATTAAAACTATATTACTAATTAGATAATTAATTATTATATAATTAATAATTATATTACTAATAAACAAATTAATTATTATATAAATAATTATTAACAATTAATAATTATAACTATAATTAATAATTATATTACTAATTAACTAATTAAATATTTTATAATTAATAATTATATAACCAATTAAATATTTAATTGTTATAAAATAAATAATTATATTACTAATTAACAAATTAATTATTTTATAATCAGTAATTATATCATTAATTAACTAATTAATTATTATATAATTAATAATTATATAACCAATAATTATATTACTAATTTATTATTATATTATTAATAATGTTATCACTAATTAACAAGTTAATTATATAACTATATAATTAATAATTAATAATTAATAATTAATAATTATTTTACTGATTAACTGATTTATTATTAGCTAATTTTTAGTTATATAAATACTAATTATATAATTATTAATTATATTACTAATTAACTAATTAATTTTTAATTAATTATTATATGTTTAATCGATATTTTAAGTTTTATTTATATTCTCCTTATAGTTTATATTTTTAGACATTCAAAGCCACATATTTGAAACATTTTTATGTTTCAAAAAGGTGGTTTTGAAAGCATATAAATTATTTTTCATCAATATTTTATATGAAAATCTTTTTATTTTCAACTATTTCTTATCTATTTAATCCATTTATTATTTCTCATTTATATTGGTCATATAGTTTATATTTTATAGGCTTTCAAAGTCATATACTTGAAACATTTCTAACTTTTATGTTGGTGGATTTTAATGCTTATAAATTATTTTTCATCAAGATCGGTTATGAATTTTTTTTTCCGACGATTTATTATATGTTTAATCCATGTTTAAAGTTTCATTTATATTGGTCTTATAGTTTAAATTTTATAGGCTTTCATAGCCACGTACTTAAAATATTTTTAACTTTCAAATAGCAGCCTTTGAAAGCATATAAATTATTTTTCATCAACATTTGTTATGAAATTATTTTTATTTTAAACTATTTATTTTATGTTTTATCCATGTTTTAGGTATCATTTATATTGGTCTTTTAGTTTATATTTTAGATTCTTTCAAACCCACATACTTAAAAAAAATTTTGAATCCCACATCAGAAATGAAGAATGATATGCACAGGAAATGGAGAACCAGAATCCCTCATCAGAAATCCAGAATGATTTCTTGGGCAAACTCTCTTATAAAAGGGAGCCCTGGGTGAGCGATTTTGTATGAATCCTGATTGTTGTAATGGTGGTACTGCTGGATGTTAAATAGAAGATAAATTATGTTGAATATATATATATAAACAAAAATATCAAAATTAAAAATTTAAAAATACCAAAATAGTGACTTTTTGTTTTTAGAGGAGAAAAACAATGCGGTTTCCACCATTAGGCTTAACCAAAAAGGTGGTAATTTCATTGCCTCCATTCAACCAAAAACATAATGTGACACTCCCTCCACTGCCTTTAGTAGATATTTTTATTAAAAAAATGACATACATATTTTTAATGAAAATTCCCATAAAATATTTATATAAAAACTCCCCTGGCTCCCACTCCACAACTCCTGACCTCCCCCTCTGCATTCACCTTCTCTCTGATCCCTCCCATTATCTATCAAATCCATATCCCCAAACCTCCTTGCATCACCACACCTCCCCCTCCCCATCCATAGACAACCCTACCATACCCCTCTCCACTTCTATTTATTTCCTCTACTTTAAATCCTTATTTTTTTAACTTCTCACTAATCCCTTAGGGTTGTCTAACCAAGATCATATGAGATAAAATGATATAACCAGGTTTTTTAAGAATAAATTTCTCCTTCCCATTGTTTTAAAGTATCATTCCAATATACTATTAGCAATATTTCATACTTATATAGATAATGGACTTCCTTGTGATCTTGAATATTATATTTGATTACTCTAAATTTTATTTCGTTGTTCACTTTTCTTGAAATTTCTTATGCTTCTCTACATTTGAATTTATTAATCTTATTACTATTTTTTTTTCAAATATTACATTATGTTTTGTAAATTGATTATATGAAGGTATCTTTACATATAATTCCCTATTAATTATAACAAAAAAAAATTCCAAGATATTTTTATATTTATATTTTCAAGGTAACATAAGCTGATGCACCTGAAAAAATGACTCTCGTAGTTGACACTATTTTATATGATCTTCCTATCTCTAATTATTATTATTTATATTTATTTTTCATTTCATATATTAGTTTATTTCTTTTAAAAATGCATTATATGTTAACAAGTCTGAATTTTAAATTTTTTAGAGCATAATATACCTCTAAATATGTCACAGGTGCAACTAAATTACCATCATGTTTTTGAAGAAGTGAGATTACAATGGAAATTAACAAGGCTGCAAAAGAAAAATATTTCCCATATTGGCATGTACATTATTATCAATATTATTCTTCATATGTGTATATATATATATATTAATATTAATTTTATTATTAAATGACATGTATATATTCGGTATGAATTTCTTAAAATTTAAATAATGAAGAAACACACATTATTTGAATGGATATGATGTTATGTATTCACATAGTCTGGAAAAGTTTAAATCCCTTTTCATTATGAGAAATTATATTTCATGGTTTATTTACTTTTTTCATTTCAAACGATTATATTTGTTCCATTGAATATGTGACCTAGAAATTATCTGTTTTATTATGATATTATTATTTTACATAATAAACCGCCTAGTAATCTACACATTAGAAAATATTTTTTAAGTCTATAGATTGAATTAAGAAAAGTGTGTATGGTGTTATTAGAGAATGTTTGATGAAATTATATGTAATTCATTTATGTCATAATTATTTCCCAAATATATTCATAAATTTATTAATTACTTAAACTTTTTATATTAATTTCATGTTCACTAAACAATTGACCCTCTTTAAGTTTTATTAAACAATTATCCCTCTTTTAGGATAACATATTTTTTATATTCCATTTCTCATATTGTTTTTCTTTATAATTTACTCTATCATGTTATTAATAGTCTCAGAGGTTAATAATTCTTGGAACTTATAATGGTATCTTAGAGTTCTCTCAGTTAACCGCATTTAGTTATCAAGATCTCATTCAAGTGTCTAGGATCACGTCTACTGATCATGTATCTAATGATTCATCTTTACACACTTGGGTTTACCCACAATCAACTCTTCCACATATTATATCAACATGGGCTTCATCTATGATAGGTATGTGATCTAAAATTAAGAGTTAAAATTAAATTTTCAAAATTCATTATAGGCTCTTAATTTTGTCTATTTTTCTCCATGAACATTCTTTTTTTATAGTTGAAATGTATTTTTTGAAGTAAAGAAAACCTGTATGGTAACACTATTTCAGAAATCTTTATTACATGCTTTGAAATTTATTTTGATCATCTTTTATGGCATTCCTAGCAACATAATATCATTTATTCTTATATGAATTCATTAATTAATCTTAACATCATATGTTTTTATACTATTAAATCATTATTGGAATAACAATTTTACTTTGGTAACATGTGATAAATAATGATGTATTGTAGTGTTTTTTTAAGAAATGTAAACTTTCATGTGAATAATTTTTTTCAATCCTTATTATATTCTTTAGAATAGCATTTTTAATTTATTTTTTTGTATGCACGACAGTGCAATATCTGTTATTATGCTATGAATATATTAATTAATTTTAACATCATATGTTTCTATATTAATCAATCATTATTGATATAATGTTTTTTGTTGTAAACATCGGTGATAAATAATGTTTTATTGTTGTAACTTACTATGATCAATTAAATTTTATTTTGTTAATTTATATAGCTTCCAATAATAGAATTTAATACTATCCACTCCATGCAACCCAAGATGTAAAAAAAATAACATTCAAATGTTCCTAATTTGATTTACACATTTTCATTTTATTTAGGTATTTCTCTATTCAATATATTCCCCTATCCTTATATACTATTATTTTTTGAAATCTATGCATCAGAAGCTATATATTGAGTCTATATACTATAAATGTTTTAAATAATTTAGCATTTGATTACTTAGGGGAATGACCCATGTATTATGTTTTGAATTAAATTACTATTAATATCACCCAAACATCAGTCAAAATTTCTTATAACTATCCTTCATATTCATTATTTTTATGGTGTGGTGTATTTGTGATTATTTTGGTTTTATGGTTATTGGACATATTTTAGGCATGTTCATGAATTTTAATTCACTAGGTATAGAATTTTAATATTTTCTAGATTAAATTTTTTGTTGACAGACATATCACTACTATTTATATATATATGTCTTTCATTTAATGCCATTAATTTCATAGTTTTTGAGAAATTTAAAAAGTCATAGAGTTTGGTTATTTATAACTCCATTCTTCTGTGATTATCTGTACACAACTACCAACTCTGTTCACCATGGAAATTATATTCCCTAGTACCATTGTGTACTTCTATATTTAGGTACCAATGAAATTAATTTTCACAATTAATATTAATTCATTCAATGAATTGTTTTCAAATTATGACACATTTAATTAGTGACATTATCTAAAATTCTATAATTTGTAAACTTTTCCATACCATATTACTGATGGTATACATTTAATTATATATTTTATTTGTTTTATGGTTTTTTGTCTCTATTTTAAGTCTCAAATGTGAACTAAGAATTTGAAATTTTCAAAGTATTCATTACTATAAAAATAAATATTATCTTCTATTAATGTTTTGTAAATAAAACCTAATCCATTTTACAAATTCAAAATTTTAGTAAATTAACACCTAATTGTTTATTAGTCTTATTTTAGAATATTGGATCTTATAATACATATTTATTTGTTGGTTTTTTATTTTCCTAAATGGTAAGTTTCATAATCATTTATCAATGTTTTCTTAGATGAGCATAAAAACCAATATTTCTTCAATTACCTTATATAATCAACTCGATTTTTATATACATTCTTATATAACTTAAATCAGTAGTCATGTTCTAGTTCCATGGTTTTTATAGGTATAAATCATTCCAAAAAATTTCTTTTTCAATTAAGAATACAAAACTAGGTATGTTTCTAGCATCCTGAATATTATCAAGTGGGAAGCACCCTGAATGACTACAATACATAGAGGTATATATTTGAATACCATGAATCTCAATGTTTTTGAACAATTGAAAATTTTCTTGAAGAATTTTCTCGATAACCGGTTTCTCATATAAGGGTATAGGGAACAACTACTTGAATTATTAATTACTAGAATGTTCTTCCATGTTCCTACTTTATACATATATAATAAAGTACAAGTGAAAATAAAGCTTACAAGTATGACTAATCCATTCATTATATTTTTTCAAAATTATTAATCATTTATACAATGAAAAAAACTATAAATTTATAATTTGTGGATGTTTTACATTCTACACTTATTAAGGTATCCATTTTCATTATAATTTTATAATTTGTGGAACTCTTCTTGCACATGGATTCTATTTTGTTATCCCTTACTGATGGATTCTTATTCCTAAAAGAAGAATCTTCCCTTTGTTGTAAATTTACATAAAACCACACCTCATATATCTCTAAATATCGATTATTATTCACCATAAAAGTTAATATTTGTTCATTCTTCTAATTTACCACCTTTCCATAAAGCCTAACTTTCTTGGGTGTATGATCTTCCTTTTCCTAGCTGCCTCTCCATCATTCCACCTTCTATTTCAATGTATACTATTTTTACTCGGCCTCTGAATCTCTCTCTATATTAATGACTATTTCATATTCATGGAACCATCTTCACTTTAGTCTTCAGAAACCATAAATAAGATAAGAAAGGTATCACAATATTGATTATTCCTCACTAAACAGGTTGGGGTAACATCCAAACCTAAACCACCGAGTCTGAGACAGAATGCCACATGACCTCATACGCACCTCCTTGTATGCAATAGGTTTCAAACTAGTATTGAGGGTCTCAATATGAACTATGGGGAGACTATAACATCTGTTAATAGTGAAAAAGGGAAATAAATAACCAAAGTGTAATTATTAGAGTAAATGCAGTAATTGAATAATTGTTGTGCACATAAGAAAATAGCTCCCAATTTAGCCAGCCTATCCAAAATGAAAGATTCATATAAAAAAGAGATAAACATATAAATAAAAAATTTTGGGTCCTCCAGTGTCATTCCCATCCCACTCCCGATCCACGATCCACTGCTCAACCATCCACCATAGGTCCCGTTTCATTCTTCGGATAATGGGTCATGAAATATACAAGTGCACTGAAATGCCTGAGTAGGGTTTGAGTAAAAAGACTAATAAGGACACCAATAATGTGTCTGTAAAAAGTGTTCACATGTGTAAGAATATATAACATAATAATAGATAAATGTTCACACAAGAAACAATTATGTTGAGCATTCGTGAACTAACCAAGTCGACACAAATATAATCTTTGTCTACTTCCACACCATGCAGAAAAATAATAGAACAATCATGTAAACATCTCAACATCAGAGCCAGCCTAAAAATTATAAATAGTCGTACATGTATAAGGCCTCCAGTAAAAACTAAACATGGTCATAATTCCCTAAAGTTATCTCCAGGTTAGTTCACATTGACAATCAGGCCCCACTGTTTCCACACATTTTTGTTCACTCATGATCAGGATGATCTATGATCATCACATATATGTTTGACGACTATTGATCACCATTCCCCAAAGTCAGTCCACACTAGGCCATCATGTCATATCATCCAACTCAGTCTCATCATCAAGTCACTTGTATCATATACACACACTCCCCCTCAAGGTCTACCTAGCCAAAACATTCCCACCTATCACTCTGGAAGCATGAATAACACAACAAAATATCATATACATAGAATAACACGAGAAAATAGTGGAATCATGCATAACATGTCACGACTATGAGAAAATATATACATACACATATGTGAGAAATTGAACATTGTCTAAATCACATCATCATTCATAACCATATTATGTAAATAAAACAAGCCTCATGGATACACACACACCCAAATTCATCAAATAAAAATCATGATTTCTTCAAGAATATATCAAACATATCAGGATAACATCATATAAATAGCCTAAAATTTTAAGGAACATCCTACCTCACTATTTTCTAAGTCAACATCATGTTTTACCATGGTTTTTGTTACCCAAACCACACTCATATCCAACCAGAAAACAATCACACATGAACCAATCCTCAAACCATCCATGTTTCGACATTATTTAGAATTAATTCTTACATAAATAATTAAAATGTGAAAAAATAAGATTTTTTTAAATAAAAAAATAATATATTTCTTCCTTCAGAAAAAATTTAAGATTAATAATCTGCTCGTTGAGATGAATCTAGTGGAACCAAAGGTGCATTAATCCAATAAATTTCAAATAACATATTGAGGAGGGACAGTTAGAATATAATAATAAAAAATATTTGAGATTGGGGAGTGGTGTGAGGGAGGAGAGATGCATGAGTTATTGGGGGACGATATTAATTTCCCTAGAACCACCACATTCCCATTTTTATTATATTTTTCTTAAAATAATTAAATATCTCTCAAACTATGAATCGTATGAAAAATTAGAGGCCATTTTTAGGTCTAGGATGTGTTTTTCACCTTTGTAATGACATATCATTTATGCAGGTTTGGATTTTGGTCACATCACACATGATAATAAATTTTAAAAATTTATTTATATTATCATTATAAATTTAATTAATTAAATTCATTTTAAATTATTTGGACCATATTTTCCATGATATTCCACCATTTTGGGATAGAGGTAGTTTCCAAAAGCTTTTATTTTATCCATTTTTATCCAATTAAAAATTGAAAGTACTTAATGGAATTAATCTAATCACTCCTCTATTAAAATTTGAATGAAATAGAAGATTAATTTGACATGTTAATGGAGGAAATTTTGGGACATATTTAATAATAATAATTATTGTTGTTACTATTATTATTAACGAATTACGAAAAAAAAATTGGGCTCATATATATATATATAGGATATATGTGTGTGTGTGTGTCTGTGATTGTTTCTAGGTTGGGTGTGAGTGTGGTTCAAGTAAAGAAAATCTTGGTAAACCTTGAGGACAACATGGAAAATAGTGATTTAGGCAGTTCCTTACCATTTTGGGCCATGAATTTTATGTTAGCATGATATATATGATTTATGATTAACTAAACCATGATTTTTATATGATGCATTTGGGTGGGAGTATCTATGAGGCTTTCTTGATTTAGATAATATGATTATCCATGATGATGTACTTTAGACCATTTTTAGTTGCTCACATGTGTATATATATGCTTTTCTCACACTCATGACATGTTATGTATGGTACCACTGTTTCCTTGTGATATTATTAATATATTCTATGTTGTTGTGTTATTCACAGTACCCAAGTGACAAGTGGTCATGTCGTGGATTACTAGCCCTTGAGGGGGAGCATGTACAAATTTTTCATGTGACTTTATGACAATACCAAGTTCGATAATGAGGAATTATGGCCTAGTGTGGCCTGTTCTAAGGGTATGATGATCATGAGTGATCTGATCCATATGTGATGACTATAGGGTATGATGAGCATGAGTGATCATAACTTCATGGAAATAGTGGGGTGTAATGATTGATTAGTCACTAAAAGTGGCTAATATTCATTGGTAATATCTTTATATTCATTGTTCCAAAGTCCATAACCATTTTTTTAGTGCATTATATAAATAGAACTTCATTTCTCATCTTAAATGCAATTCATGTTTAAAATGAACATTTGGTCCCAATCATTCATCTGTTTGTGGATAACATTATATTCATTTTCTGAATTTGATATTTTGGTATATGATTTATCACTTTTTTTGGAAAGTTTTATCTCTTAGGTCTGATGGATGAATCCCAAGGGAAGATGGAGATTTTTTTGCCCTAATGCAGAAATTTACTGGAGAAAGAATAATGGGCCTAAGGCCCATCAAACAAATGTGGGGACCACAAACCAAGCCCAATGAAGATCAAATATTTATAGTAGAAAGAAAAATATACGAGGATCATTTTATTCAACTGTGGATGGAGCTAATTATGAAGTTTTCATGATGATAAAGGGATCTGAAGTTGAGATTTAAATGGTGGGCCTGACATTAATGCACATAAAGTCATCCCAGTATTTCGACCATAACATCCAAATGGCTGCGCCAAATGATCTGAAATTTGGATAGATGATAGAGGACACATGGAATAAGATAATTTTCCTCTACTACTGCTGATAATTCGGCCTTCTTCAATTCTAAATTCACATGTCAAAATGGTGGACGAATCTCGACGAAATTTCCGGGTTAACTTTGAAACGTCAAAATCCCTTAATTTTCTCACCCTCCTTTTGACTCTATAAATTAATGGAGATGGAATTTATTGTGGTGGAGTGTCTCTAATGCTCCTAATATGACTATATAAGGAGCTGTTGGTGAAGGGAATTTTCATCTAAAATTTTTCTTTGAATCCATGATTTTCTTTCAATTATAATTTCCCGCTTTCATTTTGTAATGGCAGCGTCAATTTCTCTAATGTAAGTTTTTCATTCACATTTAGTATTTTAATAAAATTTATTCTTCTTCACTTTTTATTTTCTTTTTCTTCACACGTTGATACCGTGGAATTGAATTGTGAATTTATTCACACCCGTACTTGTGAATTCATCCCACAATGGTGGAGTGTTCATTTTGATTAATGGTTTTCTTCTTCAATCCATCTTATTTAAGTAAACAACCTGCTTCCATTGATATAATAGTATCAATGTAGGGCTAACCTTCTATGGGTTGATCCTAGGGAGTTTTATGAGCTATATTGAATGTTATTTGATGTTCCTAAATTCTTAAATTTGTTCTTTATTTTAAGAGTTCCTTTCTATGATTTATCTTCTTCTTTGTCTTCACTGACTTTAATGATGACACATTTTCCGTGCTAGTACGATCCAATTCCATGGAGTGTTCATTTAATTGATCATCTAAGTGAATTGTTAATTAGCCTTGAAATTTTTTATAGATTAAATTAGAGAATGATATTGAGGTATTATTTCATTTAATGGATACCTCTTGAACCGATGAACAGAAAATCAAATGAAAAACAAATACATCCAATCATGCCCAAGAGACAACCATGGATAAACTCACCTTAATTAGTTGTTTTAATTCAAGTAATTATATCAGTTTTTTTCATTAAATTAAATCAATACTTCTTCAAATCAATCAACACCATAGTTGGATACTTCATAGCCAATCCTATATCTAATATTAGTGTCTCAAGGTTTCTTCTTCGGTCCCTCTGGATTTGATCCCTACTTGTACTTCAACAACCTCTTTTACTAGTAGGGTAAATTTGGGCACAACCAAATTTTGGCGCCGTTTCCGGGGACCCAAGTAAGTTTTCTTAGACACCCAACTTCTATTCTCACCTAAATTCTCTTTTCTCACCTATATTTATCTTTTCTTTTCCCCTTTATATTTTCATGTGCCCAAAAACAAATCAAAATCAAAATTTCATTCAACTCCAATGGAGTATCATCAACAATATCCCTTCAGAAAATCAGGATGGAATCAGTTTGAAAATCCACATTGGGAATCACCAACCTTTTTTAATCAACCTTTGAATGAATACCCCAAACCCGATAACATGAACAAAATTTTTAATGATGAATGTTTAAAAGATCAATTTCCATACCTATCAATAATGATTGAAAAGATGAATAATGAGGAATTCCATGATTTTCAAATATCTATCAATCCTATTCTTGAAACAATTCTTCAAAAATTGTGTGAACAAATGGAAAAAATGAATTCAGAGGTATCAAGTTTTAGACTAGAACTACAAAGCAATAAAACTTGTGTGGAACCCATTCCAACTCAAACCACATCTTCCTCAATATTGATAGAAGAATATTGTAACACAAAAAAAACCCTCATCCATTTATTGAAGAACCAACCTTAGAATTTGGGATAATTGGAGAGGATCGAGTAGTTTTTGGTGGGTCATTAAATCAGGAGGAAATTGACTTTTTGGTTTCAAAAGATGAGAATTTGTCATCATGGATTGAGTCTCCTAAGTATAAATCCATTAATGAATTTTCAAAAACACCAACCATTGAACCATTGAGATAAATCACAAACTTTGAGTCCATACCCATTCCAAAAATTGATCTTTCCAATTTTGTGGTTGAATCTTCTATTCAAAAGGAATCAATTCTGTTGTGCAATTTTGAAAATGAAATTGAGTTTGATTCAAAGTTCCAACCTATGTCTAAAAGTGTTAGCCTACCTGAACTTGAACAAAAGGACTTTCCATCCACCCTTAAGTTTCCATTCATTGGGGATATCCAAAAACATCCAATTTTCATAATTTATTATCTCGAAACCAATAAAGACTAAATGATTCTTAATGTCTTTGAAAAGACTAAAAAAGAAATTGAATCCACCATCTCTGATATTACATGGATTTTCCCACTCATTGTAGAACAAAGTATTGCACATGAAACAACTTCTAAAAAAGAATTAATCTCAATATTGTTGAAGTGGAGAAAATGGGGTCCTAAAATGTTGAAAGTTGGAATTGGATAAGTTGGGGGGTTCAAGTCGAGCAAACGACGTTAAACAAAAGCGTTGTATGGGAGGCCACCCATGGTTTTCATGTTTCTAATCATTTTGAATCATTTTCTTTTTCATATAATAAATTACCATAGACTGTTGACCTGTTCTTATTTTATGAGTATGGTTGGGTATGAAATGGGAGCGCCATATTCATCTGTGTCACGTGGGGTGACCCTTGAGTAATACCTTACCCATAAATTTAAAAGAATACAATATATCATCAGTTTATTTTATTTTTATATTTTTTGTTGGTTAAAAATAATATATAAATATATATAATAAATAAGTAAAAGGGAACATCTTGAGTCGTAAGGAAAATCCATTCACCATCATCCAAGCCACTGAGACTCAAATCCAGGATTGAAGGGAGATTGTGGCATGAACTTAAAATTCAAAAACAAGGTGAATTTGTTGCATGTTTATCATTTTCAATTTCATCTTTGAACTCCTCTCCTACCCCCCTTATAACTTTTCTTTTCATTAGACATTGGGGACAGTGTTATTCTATTTTGGGGGGAAATGAAATAAAAAATAATTTTTTTTAATAATAACATGCATGGAAATAAAAAATTCCATTAACCTTGAACATGATAACACACATTATAAACTCTGAAATTGGATATCGAAAATTTTTGCAAGCCTTGATTCTGATTTTAATGCAGGTTTAAGTTCATGATCATAGTTTTTGAAAACTGTGGTTGTCTGATGTGATTTTTCAAATTTTACATTTCATCCTCTTAATAAAAATGCCACAATGCACATCTACTAGATCGTGTGTCTAAATTTGACTTCTTGAGTCCCTTTCATTATAGTATAGGGTTCTGGGGTCACTTTTAGTTTAATTTGAGTATCCAAAAAGAAACAAAAAAACAAAAAAAATTGAAAAAAAATAATAATGACCACATAGTGAAATGTTTTGTAAAAATGCATGGCATCCAACACTTAGGGATCGTGACTCCATAGTTATATTTCCAAGAGTTAGGCTTTATATCTCTATTGTAGAGAATGGAATTGACAATATGCGTGGCGTCCAACACTTGGGGATCGTGACTCCATAGTTGTCTCTCCCAGAGTTAGTCTTTTCATATATATTGTGGTTAAAAAAAACTAACAAACAAAAAACAAAAAAAATCAAAAAGAAAATTTGGATACTCATCTTATGGTTTAATGTGATTCACACCTAGCACTTCCATTTTTTCCCCTTGAAAAATAAAATGGGCCCCATATCTTTTGTGATGCACAAAACTTTATCATGCTTAATTGAAATTGGATGAAATGTGGCGATGAATTTGAACAAAGCAATGGTCTTGGGCTTAGGATATACTTATGGACCTAGATTGTTTTAAATGATTTGGATGGTTTTCATAATGTTTTTTGGTATGAGGTCTTTGGGTGAGCAATGTGTATTAAAATGTTTTTGGAAATGGGGATTTAAATTTCGTATTTGTAATTTATTTTTCTCGGGACTAGAAAAATTCAAGTTGGGGGTGTGATTAGTCACTAAAAGTGGATAATATTCATTTTTAATATCTTTATATTCATTGTTCCAAAGTCCATAAACATTTTTTGGTGCATTATATAAATAGAACTTCATTTCTCATCTTAAATGAAATTCATGTTTAAAATAAAAATTTGGGACCAATCATTCATCTGTTTGTGGATAAAATTATATTCATTTTCTGAATTTGATATTTTGGGATATGATTTATCACTTTGTTTGGAACATTTTATCTTTTAGGTCTGATGGATGAATCCCAAGGGATGATGGAGATTTTTGTGCGTAGATGCAAAAATTTATTAGAGAAAGCATAATGGGCCTAAGGCCCATCAAACAAATGTGGGGCCCACAAACCAAGCCCAATGAAGCTCAAATTTTTAAATTATAAAGAGAAAAATACGATGATCATTTTATTCAACTATGGCCAGAGCTAATTTTGAAGTTTGTATGATGATAAAGGGATCTGAAGTTGAGATTTAAATGGTGGTCCCAACATTAATGCACATAAAGTCGTCCCACCATATGAAATTTGGATAGATGATAGAGGACACATGGACGAAGATAATTGTCTTCTACGACCTCTGATTATTCTGCCTTCTTCAATTCCAAATTCACACATCAAAATGGTGGACGAATCTGGATGAAATTTCCGGGTCAACTTTGAAACGTCAAAATCCCTTAGTTTTCTCACCCTCCTTTTGACCCTCTAAATTAATGGGGATGCAATTTATTGTGATGGGGTGTCTCTAATGCTCATAATATGCCTATATAAGGAGCTGTTGGTGAAGGGAATTTTCATCTAACATTTTTCTTTGAATCCAAGATTTTCTTTCAATTGTAATTTCCCTCTTTCGTTTTGTAATCGCATCATCAATTTCTCTAATGTAAGTTTTTCATTCACGTTTAGTATTTTAATAAAAAAATTTCTTCTCCACTTTTTATTTTCCTTTTCTTCACACGTTGATAACATTGAATTTAAGTGTGAATTTATTCACACCCGCACTTGTGAATTCATCACACAACGGTGGAGTGTTCATTTTGATTATTTTTTTTCTTCTTCAATCCCGCTTATTTACGTCAACTACCTGCTTCCATTGATAGAATATCATCAATGGAGGGATAACCTTTTATGGGTTGATCCTAGCGAGTTTCATGGGCTATTGAATGTTATTTTATGTTCTTAAATTCTTAAATTTGTTCTTTATTTTAGGAGTTCCTTTCATTGATTTATCTTCTTCTTTATCTTCACTGACTTTAACGATGACACATTTTGAGTGCTAGTATGATCCAGTTCCTTAGAGTGCTCATTTAATTGATCATCTATGTTACTTGGTGATTATCCTTGAAATTGTGTATGGATTAAATCAGAGGATGATATTGAGGGATTATTTCATTTAATGGATACCTCTTGAACCGATGAACAGAAAATCAAATGAAAAACAAATACATCCAATCAAGCCCAAGAGACAACCTAGGATAAACTCACCTTAATTAGTTGTTTTAATTCATGTAATAATATCAGTTTTGTTATTTAAATTAAATCAATATTTCTTCAAATCAATCAACACCATAGTTGTCTACTTCATATCCAATATTGTATCTAATCTTAGTGCCTCAAGGTTTCTTATTCAATCCCTGTGGATTCGATCCCTACTTGTACTTCAATGACCGCTTTTACCGGTAGGGTAAATTTGGGCGCAACCAAAGATCTATGTGAATTGTCATATAGTTAGTGTTGGGGCATGATGAACAAGTTTGGTTTAACCTAGAGGCATGGGGTGTGTTTGGCTATTGAGAAGTTTAAGGATGCCTATCACATTGAGACATTCTAGGATTGTTCGAATATTTTGTTGCATGGTTCCAAAGTTGGTATAACTTTTCTTTTTGGTGTCTTGGTTACCACATGGACACTCAGAATAATTGTGGATTCTGTGATCATTTATCTATTATTATGTTTTAGACTATTATTCATGTGAACACTTAATAAAGATTCACGGGTGGTTTCCTACAATGTATTTTACTCACACCCTACTCAAGAATTTTTGTACACGTTTAGCTTTAATGACATAGGATCCAGTGAAGGGAAAGGGACCTATGGTGGATGGTTAAGACATGGAGCACGGATCAGGAGCTAGTCGAGGTAGAAACTGGAGGGCCCAAATATTTTTATTTATTTTTATCTCTTTATGTATTAGTTCCATAATTTTTAGACAGGATTGACACATTGGGATATGTTTCTTATATTTATGTCATCTATTAATTTTCTATAATTACACTTATTTTTTATTATTTTATTTATTGATTATTATTGATCTTAAGACATGATTCTAAGGGTATAATCTCCCCACAAATGGTCTTGGACCCTTGATTCTAGTCGGCTTACTCTTGTATATTGAGAGTCACACGTGACATCATGTGAAATTTAAACTCAGACCTCGTGGTTTGGGTTAAGATGTTACAATTGGATTAATCTACTTTGGATTAATCTTAGATGTTTGTTACCCTTAATTAAAATATAGTTAAATTTTATCAAAATAGAGTATACATACTATACAATGAAATTATATGGAGTTATAAGATTTATATACATAATATACGCCTCTAGTATTTTAAAACGCACAAATTCTACAAAAATATGATAGAGTTCTCTTACACTATATGAATATTTTATTTTCATATGTTTTATTATTACATATACCATCATATTTTTTTTTCAATGTCAGTAATTGATTTTATTTTTGATTCATCTCATTAAAAACTATTACATATGGTCATATTTATTTTATTATTAAATAAATGTTTAACATTTGTTAATTATATTTAACTACCATATTATTCCCATATAATTGAAAACATATCTCCATTATATACAAATAAAAATTATTTTTGTAATGAATCATGGGTTTGTTTATAGTTAAGGTTGAAAATAAATGTTGACAACATTTATAGTACATGCTCATATAATTCATGTTGTTCATTAAATTCTACAAACCAAATACCCAATTTTAATGATATAACTCCAATGTCTTTCATTGGTAATAAGACATTGAGTTCATATAAAATACTATTTATGGAATTAATAGTACAGGTTTGGGTTCATTCTCTCTTCTACCTAAAAAATTAAATTCATTTTCTATGTTTTACTCAAATTTCTTCAGACACTTATTTTTAATTCAAAAACTTTGGTCTGAATATGTTGTATCAATTCACTATTATATAGGGGATTATTATTATTTATATAAGTAATGAGGTGAATTATGAAACTACATGATTATATTATACTTCATATAATAAAATAGAAAAAAATATAGCTCTATGAAAATATTACCCCACCCTCTATAGTACATGCACCATTGATGTATAGTACTTCTCCTTCCATGTTAACAGTTCCAGAATGACTATTGGTTTCTGATTCCATTAGATTCATTCTCACCAAATAGAGAAATATGTTATCAAAATAAATCTAATAGAATATGATTCATGAAATCTTTATATTATAACAACCAATTTTCAATAAATCTCCACAAGGAAATGAAATCTGTTGGAAAAGATTGTATAACTCTAATTACTATATATTTATTTTAATTTTTTTTCTAATTAATCTTTTCATCAATTTTTTTTTATTTCCTCTAGAAGAGGTACTTTATCACTCTTCAATTTATTTGTTTTCATTGTTCATCATCCAAATTATCCTTATATAGTCCATCATTATCCCACCTAAACATTCTTTAGTTATCATTAATTATCTTACATCCCTCAACAATCAAAATCTATATTAGAATCATTTCCCCCAAACTATGTACCTCTATGTGTATTCTCCCTTTCACTGAATTATTTGTAGTTGTGATCATTGGAATGATCAATACCCTTGTAAGTTTACATGTTCCTTATTATTGTTTCATCTCCAAATATATATCTTATATGGTATTTCTATTATTAGATTTCTATTTCCCCAAATTTTCCCTAATAAACATATTTTTATTCTATTATAATATGTGTTTTGTTAGACCATTAACTGCATCAGTTTATTAAGTTATAATTTTCTACTTTTATCTTACACAAAACCAATTTTATTGAGAGGCCACTATATTATCATTGAATAATGAGATTTCTCAACTACATACACCTGATCAGGAAATGATAAACCTTTAAAACATTTATTTTGTATAATTGGTGGTAATGCACATATTTGTTATACTATTATAATTTTATTTTTATTTTTATGCATTTTTATAAGCATTTTATTTTTATGAGTATTGTATTTACATAACCAATAAATATTTACATATCATTTATTATAGATACTTTCGTTAAAATATTTTTATTTAGTATTTTTTAAAAGTAAAACTTATTTTTGACATATATATATATTTTATATTCATGATATTCTTATTCAAGGAAAATTCACAACTTTATTATTGTGGAATGGAAAATATATAATCAAAATTCATACTTGTAATAAAATGAACTCCTTAAATGAGTAATGATATGCATTAAGAGTTTTAATATAGGTATTCATTTTCATTTTATCTTTTCCATTGTAGACCAATTAAGGTATGGATTTTCATTATAATGTAAATTCATATGTGTATTTTATTATAAGGTATGCATAACTTATATTCTATATTTTTTATTAAAAAGTTTTTTTATTTGTATTTTCCTTATATCTTTCAAAAGTAGCAACAACAAAAATCTATAACCTAAGTTTAACTATTTAAGGTTAGTTGTAGGGTAGTATTAATATAAATATTTTCAGTGTCGGTTTCCATGTACTCTTAAATTTTTTTTATTGTTTTGATAATTTTTATTTTTCTATTAAATGTTATTTTTAATAAAGATTGTTACATCAAATCATTTTTCCCTCTATTGATACTTTCTATTCGAAATTGGTAAACTATTATTATTTTTTAATTACCTATATTAATTTTAAATGAATCTTTATCATATTTAACATTTGATTATCTTCTTTTCAAACTATCTTAAAAGGATTTGAATATTTTTTAAAGGAGGATATGTTTGATCAATACTAGTTTCCTATAGGCATAGTAGAAACAGTTATGGTTGAACCTATTGTAGGGGTTCTTATTTCGTGACACTTTATTTTCATGTGAACATTAATGGTGTTTACATGTCATGAATCATCCCCTGGGGCCTATGTCGTGACTACCCCAATCTATCATTCCATAAGCTAGGGGTTGGTTACTAGCACCGGAAAGGTATTTCCCTAAATGGGAAGGCATTACCTTTGAACCTGAAAAGACATAAACTAAGAACATGACAATATGCAAACCACGTAGTAAAACAGTAGTAGTAAAGTGTGTAATAAAATCAAATGGGCCGAAATACAAGCCAAAATAAAAGATACAACTTGAATAGAAAACAACTCTTGAGATCATCCACCAAGGATCCTACATGAAGGGTACATACAACTCATCTCCATAACTCTCCATGTCAACCTATCACCTCTGTGTACTGCCTGGTCCTGACTCCTATGGTCTCTTCCATGATGCTCGTTGCCTGTACAAGACACAACAAGGTGCGGGTGAAGCCCATGAAGGGGGGAGTATAACAATACCTAGTAGTGACCCCAAAATCCAAAAGGTCTCTCAAAATTCCAAAATGGAAAACCAAAAAGCATGATCTCAATCACAAATCACAAAGAAAAAGACTCAAATCAAACCAGTTATAATACTCAGAGTTTAGGAATAAAGATTAATAGTCTTAATCTATATCATTTTATTTCGTTAGGACATTTCCACAACTGATCCACAAAGGAGTTGTTCCATTTTCGATCCACACAGGGTCGTATGTCGTTGATCCACGAAGGGCCCCTCTAAGGATGGTCCTCATTGGGTCACACACTTCTGATCCACACAGGCTCATAGAATGTTGATCCAAATAGGGTCACTATGGAGGCGATCCACACAGGGTCACTATGATTCTAATCCACACATGGTCTCTATGATGCTGATTCACACAGGGTCGTTATGATATTGATCCACATTGGGTCACTATGATGATGATCCACACAGGGTCGCTATAATTCTAATACACATAGGGTCTCTATAATGCTGATCCACAAAGGGTCGTTATGATTCTAATCCACACAGGGTCTCTATGATGTTGATCCAAAAAAGGATTCTATGATTCTGATCCACATAGGGTATCTATTATGCGGATCCACATAGGATTACTATGATGTTGATCCACCCAGGGTCTCTTTTAAATTGAAAGCTAACCATAGGATTCCTCGCACCCAGTGTGCTTGAGTTCTATAGTATCTATTCCTCAAGACTAATAACACAACAAGATACAAAATACATAGTAAAATTGCAGTAATAATGTGTGTAATGAAAATGTAGCGGATGAAATACAATCCCAACTAAAAGATACAACTACCATAGAAAAAAGCTCCAGAGATCACCCACCAAGGATCCTACTTGAAGGGAAGGTATAGATCATCTCCACAGCTCTCCACATCAACCAGTCACCTTCAAGTACTGCCTGGTCCTAGCTCCAAAGGTCTCAGCCAAGCTGCTCATCATATTCACAAGACACAACAAGGTGCGGGTGAAGCCCATGTAAGGGTGAGTATAACAATACCGAGTAGGGGCCCCAAGACACCAAAAGGTCTCTTATAATTCTTCAAAGGACTACCACCAAGCATGATCTCAATCAAAATGTACAGAGAAAAAGTCACAACTCAAACTAGTTATATAACTTAGAGTTCTCAAATAAAGATGGAAATTCTTAAGCTATATCATTTTATTCTGTTAGGAAGTTTCCAAAAATGATCCATGAAGTAATTGTTCCATTGTCTCCCCACATCCGGTGCGCTTGAGTTCTATAGTATCTTCCCCTCAAGATATTGGTCATGTCTCAACTGGAACAAAATTCCACAAAGGATTAACTCACATGATCTCCATGTCAAAAGGATCCCAACGTGATAGACGTCGCGTCAATCAGACACCCGATTTGTGAGTTTTATGCATTTTAGTACCGAGGTCCCAGTTGGATTCAGGTTCAATCCAACCCAGCTAAAACAAAATTTCTCCAAGACATAAGGGGAGTATCTCAAAAGGAAAGCCTATTTCCAAATATTTCATCATGACATACGGTTCGTCAAATGGACTTTTGGTTTGTCAGAAACGACCATTTAAGCGTATCTGGGCCAAAAATGGTCTGGGTCCGGTCTTACACAAACCATTCTGGGTCTAACCAGGATCTATCCCAATCCAGACCAAACTAGCTGGGACAAACTGAGTGGGTTGGGCCACGGGTTCGGCCTACTGTGTCACGGACTGGCCCAGCCTATCGGGTGACTAGGCCAGCTTCAGCTGGGGGCGGCCTATGGGGTGACCCGGCCAGCTTCAGTTGGGCCCAGCTCGTGGGGTGACCTGTCCTGGTAGCTAGTGTGGTCTTCTATCTGAGTGTCTTCCCCCCTTTTGGAACAGAAAATCATTTCATGTTAATCAACCAGTGATGCCACTTTGTACTGCCCTCTCGTTAGTTGGACCCGCAGGGCGCGGGTCCCCTCTGTCGCGGCTCTTCACCAAGGTGCATGATGACGCTCTGCCTTCCACCAATGTGGAAGATTAAGGGTCAGTCGCCCCTACCGACCACCACCAAACCTACAGGTTCCACAAACATCGGCGGATGGAAGGAGCTGGCCGCTATCATTGACCGCTGGTGCGGGTCACCAGTGTCGTGTCGACGGAACATCTGCAGGCCACCAGGTGAGCTTTGGTGGGTTTTTTCCATTCTGAATGCACCTAGGGCCTCTCGGGATGCTTCTGTTGCTGTGCGGCTCCCAGATTCAAGATTCCGTCAATTTGAAAATCCTCCTCAAAATAATTCATCAGAAACCGATGTGGAGGAGGGTTCAGGCCTTTTTCATTTGTCTTACACACTCCACATTAGCATCATATCAAGAGTGAGTAAATAGTATATCACATAAAATAATGATAAACCCCATTCAATCTTTTCTGGAAACAACCACCCAGAGTTTCATACGAATCTTAGATTAACTCATTTTTTTTTGTCTGTATTCGTCATGATTTTCAAGAACGAGGGAAAGAATCAAATTCAACTGAATTTGAACAAAACACGTACCTTGGATTCTGAGGAGACGTCGTGGTTGTGGAAGTAGAATTCACATTTGATGATGCCATTTTTGTTCATGATTTATGGATTGTTTCATCCAACGTTTTTGTCCAAGCATTCGTTCTTCGTTGGTGGAGGACATCATGGATCTTTATTAGAGGTTCCTCTCTTCCTTGTCATAAACCAAAGCCTGATCTCTATTTAAATAGAGGGGTAGGGAGATTAACTCATCATATGAATTAATGAGGTTCATTAATTATTTTTAATTAATGAACCTCTTAACTCTCAATGATGTGGTTACACAACAGAAGATTCACACTATTAAATGGATTGACAACCTAGCGGTCCAACCACCGCCACTCAAAAGTTGTTCGAAAAATAAAATAACATTTTTATGTTATTTTATTATTCTTCAAAAAGTCTGTAAAACTATCTTTTCTCACCCAAACTATTGTTTTTTATTTTAAGACTCCCTTAAGATAATCATGGCACAGAGGATTCAACATTACCCTCAGATTTCAATTCTAATCACCAGTTCAAACGATAGAAATTCTTGCTCACACATTTACTGAACATACCATAAAAAGTAAAAAATTCAATTCTGGTCACATGGAGACTCGGAATCAAGAGATATCAATTTTTACCGACTCCTAATAATCCCAAATAATAATAATAATAAAATGATATGAAATTTCCAGTTCTTTATATTCTCCCCACCTTAGTGATTTCCATCCCTGAAAGCTACAACAAAACTAGGGAAATAAATTGGGGTACAGAGCTCATATCTGACCCTCCCAGTACTATGTTCTCTCCTGGAGATTCTCGTGCTACCAAAAAACTCACACTGGAGGAATTGATCATGCACGAAGGACCTACTCATGTCAATCCACTATCTCTACTAGTAACTTTGCAAACGTCTCCCTATCGTCGATGTCCATCTCTCCCCAGTCAATAACATGAGATAGATCATGCACATACCTTTTCAACTACGACACATAGAAAACATTATGCACCTTGTGAAACTTTGGGGGAAGAGCTAGATGGCGCACCACCTCCACTTCTCTAATGGGGATCTGGAAAGGTTCGATTAACATCAGAGATAGCTTGTCGCCCTGACCAAACCTCCATATCCTCATTGGGGTGAGACCCGTAGGAATACATGGTCCCCCTCATCAAACTCCAAGGTTCTCCATCTCCAGTCAGCATAAGACTTCTACCGGTTCTGTGTAGTCTTCATCAACTCCTGGATGATCTGCATCTTCTCTATGATAGTCTGTACCAACTCTGGACCCAAAAGTGTTGACTCCCCTGGGTCTGTCTAGCAATGTGGTGAACTACATGGTCGCTCGCACATGGCCTCAAACAGATCCATGCTGATGGTAGAGTGATAACTTTTGTTGTAAGTGAACTCCAATAGTGGAAGGTGGTCCTCCCAACTACGTACAATATCAAGGACACAAGAACGAAGAATGTCCTCACATGTTTCTATGGTCTGCTCCATCTGAACTTCAGTTTGAGGATGAAAGGCGGTGCTCAAGCGTATCTGAGTCTCGAATGCCTCCAATAATCCCTTCCACAAGTGGGATTCAAAACAAGCATTGTGATCTAAGGCGATCTCCAATGGAGCCTTGTGAAGTCGTACAATCTCATGTACATTGAGACGTCCCAAGCTTTATATCGATCTCTACTCTCCGATGGGTAAGAAGTGGTCCAACTTGGTGAGTCGGTCAACAGTCACCCAGATAGAATCATGACCCCTAGACGTACATAGTAGCCCTGTCATGAAGTACATGGAGAAACCATCCCACTTCCACTCTGGTACCTCAAGTGGTTGTGCTAAGCCTACTGGTATCTGATGCTCAGCCTTCACTTGCTGACAAGTGATGCATCGAGAAATGAACTCCACCATTGCTTTCTTCATCCCTAGCCACCAGTACTGACGCCATAGGTCCTGGTACATCTTCACCATACCAATATTTACCACCAAGGGGATGTATGGAGCTTTCTCAACACCTCCTCCGGATGGTAGCATAGTGCATCCTATGAAGAGGATGACGTGCTAATCACCTTTAGAAAATCCATCAATATCATGTCCTGAAGATATCTGAGCATGTAGGGCCTAACAATCTATGTCCCCAAGTTATGCCTCCCTAACTAGCTGAAGGAGTGAGGGAGTAAATATCATAGACTAGATTTAAGATGATCCATCTCTACCCACGATGGATATCTACAACGCGGATAGTAACTCTGTCACCTCGCTCAGTAACTGTAGACCATACCTCCTACTAAGTGTGTCTTCTGCTACGTTCCCCTTCCTAGGAGTGTAGACTATCTCAATTTTATATTCCTAGAGGAACTCTATCCATCATCGTTATCTTAGGTTCAGGTCCTTCTATGATAAGATATTCATGTGACTCTTGTGATCAGAGTAGACTATAAAACAATCACCCATCAAGTAGTTCCACTACATCTTCAATGCAAAAACCACTGCTGCTAACTCTAGGTCATGGGTAGAATAGTTTTTCTCATGTTGTATCTACTTCTGCAAGCCATAGGTGATCCCCACTCACTCATGTAGTAGGACACAACATAGTATGGTCCCTAATGTAACGCAGAAAACTACATACCCAACACCCTCTTCTGGTGGCCTCAATATGGGGGAACTCGTTAATCTCTGCCTCAACTCTTGAAAACTATGTTGGAATATATCCATCCACATGAAAGGATTTCCGTTCATATTCAAAGATTACAAGAGTTTTTCAACTCTTGAAAAGTAAGGTACAAATCATTGGTAGTACCCACCCAATCCCAGGATCCTCCACACCCCAGTCACACTCCTAGGTGACTCCCAAGAAAGCACAACATCTATCTTCTCTAGATCCACTACACCCCCAGCCTCTGAAATTACATTCCCTAGGATGTGGACTTCCCAAATCCAGAACTGGCACTTTGAGAGCTTCCCATAAAGATGGTTCTCTCAGAGTGTATCCAGAACTATCCGCAGGTGCATGGTGTGATCCTCCTAAGATGCCGAGTATATCAAGGTGTCGTCAATGAAGACCACCATGAAGTGATCGCGGTAAGGCTGGGAGATCCTGCTCATGATTCCAATTAACAATGTTGGGGAATTGGTCACGCTGCAAGGCATCACCATGAACTCATAGTGTTCATACCTGCATCTGAAGCCCGCCTTCGTTATGTCCACATCTCGTACCCTGAGCTGATGTTAGCTTGATCTGATGCATATCTTTGAAAACCATCAAGCTCTCCTCAGTTGGTCGAAGATGTCATCAATCCTAGGGAGTGGATACTTGTGCTTCACAGTCACCTGGTTCAGGCACTGATAGTCTACAAAAATACTCAAACTCCAATCTAACTTCTTAACGAACAAAATCAGGGATGCCCATGGAAAAAAACTGGGCCTTATTAACCCCTTCCTATGAAAGTCCTCCAACTGTACCCGCAACTCAAAAAAACTCTATGGGAGCCATACGATATGCTGGTGTAGATATCGGTGTCATCTCAGGGGTACAAGACGATGTAAAATTCTACCTCTCTGCGAGGAGGTTGTCTTGGAACATCATCAGAGAAGACATCAGCATACTGGTCCACCACTACAGTATCACTCAGACTCCTCACGTCAACTACTCTAAGGGTAAGGAAAGCCAAATAATGAGTGATCGGCCGCGCCCTCCCCCGTGTAAGTCCATCCATAGCACAAAAGGTTCCTTTCTCACCAGCGAAGGAAAACATGGTCCCATCATCGTAGACACACCACATTTCACGCCTAAAACAGCCAATCTGAGAATGGACCATGGATAACCAGTCCATATCCAAGATGACATCATAAGTCCTCGATGCCGCTACTAAGAGATCCCATCCAAATATCTTGCCTCCTAGAGTAATATCACACTACTGGAACCACTATATGATCATTGAATCCTCTCCCATAGGAGTCTCTAATAATTAGGATCGATCTAATGGATCTACTGGAATCTCTGAGCTCCGAACGAGAGACCTGGAAACAAAAGAGTGACTAGAACCTATGTCTACAAGTATTGTACATAGGGTAGAGTAGACACAGATCATACCTTGAATCATCTATGGAGAACCATGGTCATAGGTGTCACGACCCGTCCTCGAGGCCCGTGCCATTACTACCCCAAGCCTGCCTTCCATAGCCCAGGGGCTGGCGACTAGCACCAAGGTGTAAATCTCGGTAAAAAGGGAAGGCATTGCCTTTTTAAAGTAAACAAACACACAGAGTAAACAACCAGTTGAAGTAATCACTAAGTATAAGCTGGTACCAGAGTAAGTGCGGAAAGGTAATTGGGCCAGTATACAAACCCAAACTGAAAGTAAAGTACAACTCGAAAAGGAAAACAACAACTGAAAGGTAAATCCGCAACGACGAGCTGTCCACTGGGAATCCCACCTGAAGGGTGGGTACAGAAAGCCTCCACTTCTCCTCGATTCCATCCTACCACTCCGAGTACGTCCCGCCCAGTGGTCCACCTCCAGGTACCATCCTGCTCTGCAAGCCTCCACCACGATCAGCACTGTCCGTCGTCTGCAACCAACACAACGTAGTGTGGGCATAGCCCGTGTAGGGGTGAGTAAAAGCTACACAATAGGGACCCTGAGACCCCCGAAGGTCTCCCCGTATCCAAAAAGGATAAACCAAAATGGAAAGGTAAATCACGAAGTAACATCCGACACTGCTTAGGTATATTCCCATACATATACCTAAGTCATCAATTCTCATTCAGCTCCAACATTCGAGCCTAAGAACAACCCAATCCACACAGGAAAGAAAAACGTAAATCCACATAGGATAGAACAACACAATCCACATAGGAAAGTAAAATAGGATTCAGCTCACATAGGTATACTTCTTCGAAAGACGATTGAGATGATCACTGATCCATCTAAGTCGTCGGACCCAGAAAGGATTGATAGGTACTAACCCCCGTAATGAACCACACAGGATCGGACCCACACAGGATCTATAGCCGCTGGCTCACACAGAACCGCTGAGCACTGACCCACACAGGATCGGTAGCATTGATCCACACAGGATCGCTAAGTGTTGTAGTCATCTCCGTCGAATCCACTGAGGATCTCTGTACTGTCGTCGTAGTAGTCACAGTAGCAGTCGCAGCCAACTCTAGGGTTCCCGCACACAGCAAGCTCGTTCGGGAGGGTCCGCTCCACGAGCCGAGAGGCTGATAAATCAACTAACACATAGTCCATAGTTGATGTATCCAAAAATTTCATATCGTCAACAGGAACTCAACGTCGTTGACGGCGCGTCAATCGGACGCCCGGTCTGAGAGTTATTGGATTTTTCGTCCCAAGGGCCCGGTTGGTTTCTAAGGAAAAACCAACCCGACCGTACTCCACCTGCGTCCAAACCTCGGGCGGAGTAATCCAAAAGATCTTTCTCACTAAGAGGAATCCAACAAAGCCAACGGCACGTCAATTGGACGTCCGAAGCTCAAGATATGAGCATTTCCGCTCCGAGGGCCCGGTTGGTTTCGTGTACGAACCAACCCGGCTGAACTCAAAGTAATCTGAAACCTTGAGTATGATATACCAAAACGACCATCTCAATTCAAGGATCACATCGCAACTAACAGTGCATCGATATGAGGTCTGTAGCCCATGTTATGGGCAAAAGACCGAAGATGGTCCGAAAACGGGGGTTTCGGGCCCAGACCGACCCAGCCCGAGACCCCCCGGTCGGCCCGAACCGGGTCTGGGTCGGCCCAGCCCGGTGTGGCCCCGCCCTGCCCGGCCTGGGCACAGCGCGCTGGCCAGCTCGGCCAATGACCGGCCGTTTTCCAGGGGATGCCTGCCCCCTGGTGTAACCGCGGCCCCCCATTTATGGGGGCCGTTTTGTTTGGCCGGCCGGGGGAATTAATTCCCCTAGTTTCCTTTTGTCCGGCCGGCCCGCACCGGCTGGCCGGTTCTGCCAACAAGTATTGGCGACGGCCGGTCCTTCTTCCTTCTCCGACACCGGCGGCCCAGAACCGGCTGCCGGTCACCTTGCTCCGCCGCAGCCCAGAACCGGCCGCGGCTTGGTTCGTCCGGCGCGGTGCGACAGCACCGCGCCCTTCCGTCGCGGCCCTGCTCTGGCCGCGGTGTCATCGGTTTTCTTCGACACGGCGCGACGGCGTCGCGTCCTTGTTCAACTTCACGGTGTGGCGCGACGGCGTCACGTCCTTGTTCAACTTCATTGCACAACGCGACGGCGTCACGCCTTACTTGTCGTGCGATTCCCGCATGGTGCGACGACACCACGCCATTCCGTTCCATCCATATTAGAAACAATATCAATAATGGAGGAGGGTCGGTCGTGTTTGTGCGGTCCGGCCCCCTCTCGTTAATCGATAACAACTGGTTGTAAAACTACGAAGAACGACAAACTAGAAATCATGAATGAAAATAATTAAAATAATCCCCTACCTTGATAACAGAGATGAAGAACATCGGCGTCGTGAAGCGACGATTCAAAGACGTTGACGGAGATTTCGTCGCGGAAAACCGTCGCGAAAAGAGACATTGTGGAAGAAAAATGTCATAAAAGAAGACGTCGCGTCGCGGGTCGGTGTCACGGAAGACGGTCTCCGAGGGCTCGGCGCTCCACGTCGGAGATCGTTCGTTCTTCGCGTTCTTCGTCAAAGAGAATGAAGAACTCAAGAATTCATTAGATTTTTCTCCAAAGGCTCTCAAACAACTAAACACTGACCCAATAAAATAATTTCTTAACTTATTTTATTAACACATCAAGGCTTTTGAAATTCAAGTTTTTGAATTCCACATTAACTCACCTCATTAATTCCATAAGTTAATAAACTTAAGTTAACAAAATTAATGGGAGTTTGAGGAGGTTAGAGGATATGAAGGGGTGGGGTTCGTGTTGGCCCCACCACCCTCATAACCTCCCAAGGGAGGTTGGGTAGTTACCCAACTTCCATCCAAAGGATTAAACACTTAGAGTAAAAATAAAAATTGTTGTTAAATTTTTATTTTTAACTTCCACAATTTTTATCAACTTCTCTCATGTAAACGCAACTCCGGATTAAGCGTTCCTAAGTAATTACTGGCACTGCGGTTCCATCGGTTCCCTCGGAATTCGATTCCGAGCACCGGTTCAAAAGATAGGAATTCCCGCTCGTTCGTTCACTGAATGTACCCGAGCTAAACTTTGGATAGAAATTCCGGGCACACCGGGCCTCGGAATCAAGTACCGTCTGAAACCGCGTCCTTGTAAAATCCCAAAGAAATTTAAGAAAAAAAATTCCCTTAAATTTTATGGGTCTTTACATTACTCCCACCTCAAGTCTTTACGTCCCCGTAAAGATACATCGAAAACTAGGGAAACAAATGTGGGTACTTAGCACGCATCTGAGCCTCCCGCTCCCAAGTGCTCTCCTGGAGGTTCCCGTGCTGCCATCTGATGCGCACTAGAGGAATCGACCGTCCACGTAGGACCCGATCCTGTCGATCCTCAATCTCCACTGGGACCTCTGCAAAAGTCTCCCCATCATCAAAGTCGAGCTCCCCATTGTCAATGATATGCGTCGGGTCGTGCACGTATCTCCTTAGCTGAGATACGTGGAAGACGTCGTGCACCAGGTGCAACTGAGGTGGTAGAGCCAGACAATAAGTCACCTCACCAATCATGCTAAGGACCTGGAATGGTTCGATGAAGTGTGGAGACAACTTTCTGCCTTGGCCAAATCTCCGTAATCCACCTCGAGGTGAGACACACAAGATGATGTGGTCACCATCCTCAAACTCTAGTGTCCTCCGCCTCCTGTAAGCATAAGACTTTTGCTGGCTCTGAGCTGTCCTCATCTGCTCCTGGATGACCTGGACCATCTCTATCATGGCCTGTACCATCTCTGGTCCCACAAGTGCTGACTCCCCAGGGTCTGTCCAGCATAGAGGAGATCTACAAGGTCGGTCGTACAACTCCTCGTATGGTGCCATCCCGATGGTGGAGTGGTAGCTATTGTTGTACGCAATCTCCACCAATGGTAGGTGGTCCTACCAGCTGCAAACAACGTTAAGGATACATGCACGGAGCATGTCCTCAAGAGTCTAAATGGTCCTCTCCGTCTGACCATCCATCTGAGGGTGAAAGGCAGTGCTCAGACGTAGCTATGTCCCGAACGCCTCCTGCAACCCCTTCCAAAGCCGGGAAGTAAAGTGGGCATCTCAATCGTAGGCGATAGGTGATGGCACACCGTGAAGCCGTACAATCTCCGGAACATAGAGATGTCCCAAGCTCTCTACTTAGCCCTGCTCTCTGATGGGTAAGAAGTTAGCCGACTTGGTGAGTCGGTCGACAATAACCCAAATGGAGTCGTGACCTCTGGAAGTGCGTGGAAGTCTAGTCATGATGTCCATAGATATCCTGTCCCACTTCCACTCCGAGACCTCTAAGGGTTGTTCCAAGCCTGCTGGTACCTGGTGCTCTACCTTCACCTGCTGGCAGGTGAGGCATCGAGAAATGAACTCTGCCACAGCCTTCTTCATGCCCGGCCACCAGTGTTGTCGTCTGAGATCCTGGTACAACTTCGCCCCTCCAGGATGTACCGACAAAGGAGAAGTGTGAAACTCTCTCAGCACCTTCTCTCGTAAAGCGACTGGTACCAAGGTACGTCCTCTAAAAAGGATGTCATGCTCTGCTCCAAAGGAGAAACCATTAGGTGCCTGTCTTGAGGATATCTCTGTACGCCGCGTCTCACAGTCAGCATCCCCACGCTGTGCCTCTTTGACCCACTACAGTAGTGGAGGAGTGACTGTGAGAGACTGAAGGAAGGCTGCTCCATCTCTATCGACGAAGGATATCTGCAAAGCGGCTAGCTGCTCGGTCGCCTCCTCAAGTAGCTGAATGCCCGTCCTCCTACTGAGAGCATCAGATACTACGTTTCCCTTCCAAGAAGTATAGACTATCTGAAAGTCATAGTCCTGGAGGAACTCGAGCCATCTC
Source organism: Viscum album (assembly GCA_963277665.1). Lineage (NCBI taxonomy): Eukaryota > Viridiplantae > Streptophyta > Magnoliopsida > Santalales > Viscaceae > Viscum > Viscum album. The sequence goes on along the minus strand of OY728122.1, from coordinate 1,653,632,348 downwards.
CATTGTCTCAGATTCAGGTCCTTCTAAGAGAAGATGTATCTGAGACTCTGATGGTCAGAAAAGACTTTAAAGCGCTCTCCCATCAGGTAGTGTCGCCATGTCTTCAGAGCGAAGACCACTGCTGCTAAATCCAGGTCATGGGTAGCGTAATTCTGGTCATGCGGCCTCAACTGCCGTGATCCATAGGCGATCACTACCCGCTCCTGCATCAGGACACATCCGAGTCTGTTCCCTGATGCATCGTAGTAGACTACGTACTCTACTCCCTCCTCAGGAAACCTCAAGATAGGGGCGCTGGTCAATCTCTATCTCAGCTCCTGGAAGCTCTACTGACATATATCTGACCACACAAAGGGTTTCCCCTTCTTTGTCAAAGCTGAGAGTGGTGTCGTAACTCTGGAGAAGTCTGTCACGAATCTCCGGTAGTATCCAGCTAGTCCCAAGAAACTCTGCACCTCTGTCACGCTCCTCGGTGGCTCCCAAGCTAGCATTGCCTCGATCTTCGCAGGATACACTGCAACTCCCGCCTCAGAGATTACATGCCCCAAGAAGTGGACCTCATATATCCAGAACTCACACTTCGAGAACTTTCCATAAAGCTGGTGCTCTCGGAGTGTGTCTAGTACAACCCGTCTGTGGTAGGCGTGCTCCTCCTCAGTCGTCGAGTAAATCAAAATGTCGTCGATGAAGACCACAACAAATCGATTGAGGTATGGCTGAAAGATCTTGTTCATGAGGGCCATGAACACTAATGGAGCATTGGTTACGCCGAATGGCATAACCAAGAACTCATAGTGGCCATACGGACATCTGAAGGCCGTCTTCTGCACGTCCTCGTCTCAAACACTGAGCTGATGATAGCCTGACCTGAGGTCTATCTTCGAGAACCACCATTCTCCCTTGATCTGATCAAAGAGGTCATCAATCCTCCGTAGCAGATACTTGTTCCTCACTGTCACCTAGATCAGGCGATGATAGTCGACACAAAGTCGCAAGCTCCCGTCCTCCTTCTTAGAAAACAAAATCGGGGAAGCCCAGGATGAAACACTGGGTCGGATGAATCCCTTGCCCTGCAAGTCCTCCAACTGTACCTGTATCTCTCGAAGCTCAGCGGGGGCCATCTGATATGCTGGAGTCGATATCGGGGCTGTCCCGGGGTACAGGTCAATATAAAAGTCTACCTCTATTCTTGGAGGTAGCCCTGGAACGTCGTCGGGAAAAACCTCTGCATACTGATCCACCACTACAGCAAAAACATGACTCCGCACGTCAAATGCTCATAGGATGAGGCTAGACAACTAATGAGTGATGGGCTGTCCTCTCCTCTGTGGAATTCTATCCTGTGCTGCAAAGTCTCCCTTCTCGCCGGTGAAGGTGAACCTACTCCCGTCAGTGCGTACACATCGCACCTTGCGCCTAATACAGTCAATATGTGCATGGACCGTAGACAACCAATCCATGCCCAAGATGTCACCGTAAGGCCTCGACGCTGCTACAAGAAGATCCCAGCCGAAGCTCTCACCTCCTAGAGTAAGCTCACACTGCCGGCACTAGTGCTTAATCGTCGAGTCTACTCCTGTAGGAGTCTCTATCCATAAGGATCGATCTAATGGCTCTGTCGGAATCTCCGAGCTCCGAACAAGGGCAACGGCTATGAAAGAGTGACTCGCTCCTGTGTCTATAAGAACTGCAGAAAGGGTGGAATAGTCACAGATAGTACCTCGAATCATCTCGGGCACGTCGTGGTCGTAGGCCTCTGCTGCCTGTAGTTGTGCCTGTCTCTGCTCGCCAGCTCCCTGTGTTTGGGGTGGACCTCCTGGTGGTGGTGGTGGTAGAGCCTCAAAGCGTCGCCCACCACCTGCTGCTTGGCCAGCTCCTCTGCCTCGTCTTCCTGCTCCCTGCGAACTGCCACGGTCGACCCTCTGCCTCTGCCTGGGTGGTCCCTCAACAGTCTGTTGCTCCTCAGTATGGCTGGTCGAGCAGTCATGTGCCATGTGGCCCTACCCGCCGCACGAGTAGCACTGCCTTCTTCTCGAAAGACTGGCTCCACGCTGTGTGCCCCGCACTGCTGAGCCAATGTCCTGAGGTCATCTGCCTAAGGGTCTGGTCTTCCTGGACCCATGAGTCATCCGTTGACTGCCTGCTGCCGAAGACTCTGCTACGTGTCGCCCTGCGGTGGGTCTCGGCGCTGGTGTAGACTCAGCAAGAAATCTCTCGATCAAAAGGGCTCGCTCCAGTACTCCTGTCTGAGTCGGAATGCTGAGGGAGATCAGCGATGCCCTAATCTCGTGTCTCAATCCCTGCTCAAAGGTCCGGGCCCGGAAGAATGGGTCTCGTACCATGTCTGTATAGTAGCGCGAGAGATCTGTAAATCTTGCTGAGTACTGGGCGACCGTCATGCTGCCCGGCCGCAGCTGAAGAAGCTCCTAGATGCGCACCGCACGGAGGGTGGCTGGGACGAACTCAGAGCAGAAGAGGATCTCAAAATCCATCCAGAGACGAGATGCCTCTTCGTACACCGGGAGAATCAAGCTCCACCATCTGTCTGCTGCTGCGTGCAGTAGGCTCGCTGCGAGGATCACCATGAGGTCTGCCGGTGTCCTCACTAACCTGAAAACTCTCACCACTGCCTCCAGCCAGTCCTTGGCTACCTGGGGGTCCGTCTCCCCACGGAACCTGGGCGGTCGCTGGCGCTGGAACTCATGCAGTGCACTAAGGCGACGTGCATCGTCAGTGGCTGGGGCTGGAAGCATCGGTGGCTCGGCGGGTAGAGCTACTGTCGGTGCCACTGCTGGCAAAGGGCCCTGCACCGAGGCCTCGTCACTCGGTGGGTTGTCGTCACGCTCAACTCTCGGAACCCTAGCTAGCTGTCGTCTTGGGGCCATCCAGAAAAGGAAACAGGTGCGCCATGGTCATAACAGTATACCTGGTGAGCTGATACAAAGTAATCACAAAGAAAACTTGAAACACACATGCAATCAATTTTTGTGTGCATTAAGTCGGAAATCATAAGTCAGGGTCCTGGTGTACGGATACGTCGGCCGCCGCACCAACACTGGACTCCCTGGACTAATAACCACACCCAATACGCTAAACACTATTGCTTCACATAGAAAAGATCAGAGTCCGTGGTAGAACCGAACTCCTTTGATAGAAATTTGTCACGACCCGTCCTCGGGGCCCATGTCGTGACTACCCCAAGCCCGCCTTCCATAGGCCAGGGGCTGGCGACTAGCACCAAGGCGTAAATCCCGATAAAAATGGAAGGCATTGCCTTTGTAAAGTAAACAAACACACAGAGTAAACAAGCAGTAGAAGTAAACACTAAGTAAAAGCTGGTACAAGAGTATGTGCGGAAAAGTAAGTGGGCCAGTATACAAACCCAAACTAAAAGTAAAGTACAAATCGAAAGGGAAAACAACAACTGAAAGGTAAATCCGCAACGATGAGCTTTCCACTGGGAATCCCACCTGAAGGGTGGATACAGAAAGCCTCCACTACTCCTCGAGTCCATCCTACCACTCCGAGTACGTCCCGCCCAGTGGTCCACCTCCAGGTACCGTCTTGCTCCACAAGCCTCCACCACGATCAGCGCTGTCCGTCGTCTGCAACCAACACAACGTAGTGCGGGCATAGCCCGTGCAGGGGTGAGTAAAAGCTACTCAGTAGGGACCCCAAGACCCCCGAAGGTCTCCCCGTATCCACAAAGGATAAACCACAAAGGAAAGGTAATTCACGAAGTAACATCCGACATTGCTTAGGTATAAGCCCATACATATACCTAAGTCATCAATTCTCATTCGGCTCCAACATCCGAGCCCAAGAACAACCCAATCCACAGAGGAAAGCAAAACATAAATCCACATAGGATAGCACAACACAATCCACATAGGAAGGTAAAATAGGATTCAGCTCACACAGGTATACTTCTTCGAAAGACGATAGAGATGAACACTGATCCATCTAAGTCGTCAGACCCACAAAGGATTGATAGGTACTAACCCTCGCAATGACCCACACAGGATCGGACCCACACTGGATCTGTAGGCGCTGGCTCAAATAGAACCGTTGAGCGCTGACCCACACAGGATTGGACCCACACTGGATCGGTAGCACTGATCCACACAGGATTGCTGAGTGTTGTAGTCGTCGTCGTCGAATCCACTGAGGATCTCTGTACAGTCGTCGTAGTAGTCACAGTAGCAGTCGCAGCAGGGTTCCCGTACACAACAACCTCGTTCGGGAGGGTCCGCTCCACGAGCCGAGAGGCTGATACATCAAATGACACATATTCCAGAGTTGATGTATCCAAAAGTTCCATATCGTCAACAGGAACTCAACGTCGCAGACGGCGCGTCAATCGGACGCCCGATCTGAGAGTTATTGGCTTTATCGTCCCAGGGGCCCGGTTGGTTTCTAAGGCAAACCCAACCAGACCGTACTCCACCTACGTCCAAACCTCGGTCGGAGTAAGCCAAAAGATTTGTCTCACTAAGAGGAATCCAACAAAGCCGACGGCACGTCAATCGGACGTCCGAAGCTCAAGATATGAGCATTTCCGCTCTGAGGGCCCGGTTGGTTTCATGTACGAACCAACCCGGCCGAACATAAAGTAATCTGAAACCTTGAGTGAGATATACCGAAACGACCGTCTCGATTCAAGGATCGCATCGCAACTGACCGTGCGTCGCTCGGAGGTCTGTATCCCAAGTTATGGGCAAAATACCGAAGATGGTCCGAAAACGGGGGTGTCGGGCCCTGACCGACCCTGCCCGAGACCCCCCGGTCGGCCCGAACAGGGTCGACCCGCCCGGGGTCCGGGTCGGCCCGGCCCGGCCAGGCGTCCGGCCGGGCCTGGGCATAGCGTGCCCAGCGTGCGGGCCAGCTCGGCCAACGGCCGAGGGGTTTGGCAAGGGGGGGGGGGGGGTGGCGCCTGCCCCCTGGTGTAACCGCGACCCCCCATTTATGGGGGCCGTTTTGTTTGGCCGGTCGGGGGAATTAATTCCCCCGGTTTCCTTTTGTCTAGCCGGCATGCACCGGCCTGCCGGTTCTGCCAACAAGGACCGGCGACGACCAGTCCTTCTTCCTTCACCGACATCGGCGACCCGGAACCGGCCGCCGGTCACCCTGCTCTGCCACGGCCCGGAACCGACCGTGGCTTGTTTCATCCAGTGCGGTGCGACGGCACCACACCCTTCCGTCACGGCCCTACTCAGTCCGCGGTGTCTTCGGTATTCTTCGACGTGGTGTGACGACGTCGTGTCCTTGTTCAACTTCACGGCGCGGCGCGACGGCTTCGCGCATTACTTGTCGTGCGATTCTCGCATGGTGCGACAGCACCATGCCATTCCATTCCATCCATATTAGAAAAAATGTCAATAATGGAGGAGGGTCGGCCGTGTTTGTGTGGTCCAGCCCCCTCTCGTTAATCGATAACAACTGGTTGTAAAACTACGAAGAACGACAAACTAGAAATCACGAACAAAAATAATTAAAATACTCCCCTACCTTGATAAAAGAGATGACGAATGTCGGCGTCACGAAGCGAGGATTCGAAGACGTTGATGGAAATTTCATCACAGAAAACCGTTGCGAAAAGAGACGTTGCATAAGAAAAACATCGTGAAAGAATTCGTCGCGTCGCGGGTCGGTGTTGCGGAAGACGGTCTCTGAGGGCTCGGTGCTCCACGTCGGAGATCGTTCGTTCTTCACATTCTTCGTCAAAGAGAATGAAGAACTCAAGACTTCCTTATCTTTTTCTCCAAAATCTCTCAAACAACTAAACACCAACCCAATAAAATAAGTTCTTAACTTATTTTATTAACACATCAAGGCTTTTGAAATTCAAGTGTTTGATTTCCACATTAACTCACCTCATTATTTCCATAAGTTAATAAACTTAAGTTAACAAAATTTATGGGAGTTTCAGGAGGTTAGAGGATATTAAGGGGTGGGGTTAGTGTGGGCCCCACCACCCTCATAACCTCCCAAGGGAGGTTGGGTAGTTACGCAACTTCCATCCAAAGGATTAAACACTTAGAGTAAAAATATAAATTGTTGTTAAATTTTTATTTTTAACTTCCACAATTTTTATCAACTTCTCTCATGTAAACGCAACTCTGGATTAAGTGTGCCTAAGAAATTACCAGCACTGCGGTTCCATCGGTGCCCTCAGAATTCGATTCCGAGCACTGGTTCAAAAGATAGGAATTCCCGCTCGTTTGTTCATAGAAGGTACCCGAGCTAAACTTCGGATAGAAATTCCGGGCACACCGGGCCTCGGAATCAAGTGCCGTCTGAAACTGCGTACTTGTAAAATCCCAAAGAAAATTAAGAAAAAAATTTCCCTTGAATTTTACAGGTCTTTACAATAGGCCTCAGCTTCCTAATTTTGAGCTCGTCTCTATCTTCCTACTCCCTGAGGTCGGGGTTGACTACCTAATGGTGGGTGCGGTAGAATCTCAAATTTCCACCCACTGCATGCTTCATGACCTGATCCTCTTCCATGTCCAACACGCAATGGACCTCATCCCTCGAATCTATGCCTCTTCCTCGGAATTCCCTTGACCTTCTAATAATCATCGGTTCGGCAGGTCAGGCAGTCGCTAGCCATGTGGCCCTACCCGCTGCACATGAAACAAAATTTTCTCCTCTATTGAACTGCTCTACCTAGTGAGCTCTGAACCTCCGATCGTAACTCCTGGGGTAATAATTTGGAAAATATAGTCTACTTATACCTCTGTGTCACCTACCTACTACCTGATATAGATGACTCAGCTACTTGTTTTCTGGTGGTGGTACTCACCGCCAGTGCCTGCTCAACTAAGAATTTCTCTACCAATAATGCTCACTCGAGTACTCCAGCCTGCGTTGAGATATTGAGCGACATCATCATTGCTCTGATATCCCATCAGAGACCATTCTAAAAGTTTAGGGCCCTAATTAAATGGTCTTGTACCATGTCGATGGAGTAGCGCAAGAGGTCAGTGAATCTCGCTGATTACAGGGCCACTATCAGTATTCCCTACTATAAGTGAAAGATCTCATGAATACACAGAGAGTGTAGTTTCACTGGAACGAACTCCACCCTAAATAGGATCTTGAAGTATGTCTAATTGAGGGTTTCCTCATCATGTAACTAGAGTGTTAGGCTTCACCATCTCCCTACCATGCCCAAGAATAGACTTGAATATAGGATCACTATCTGCTCTGCTAGTGTCCCAACTAGGTGGAAAATCTAGCCATAGCCTCTATCCATTCCTCAGCTGCCTGGGGATCTGTCACACCATGAAACCTTGGAGGCCATAGCCACTAGAACTCATGAAACACACTCAGTCGTCATGAAATTTCATCTAGTTGGGCTGGTGGAAACTATTTTCCAACAGGTGGTGGTGCGGTTTTGCACCACCCGAAGGGGCTATAACTATATGAGGGCCCTACACCAAAGCCTCATCACTCAGTGGGCCATCATCGGTAACTATCTCAGGAATCCGAGTTGGATGTCTACATGGAGGCATCCTGAAAATAAATAGGTGTTCCACGGTCAATATGTAATACCTGGTGAGCTTACTCAAAAGACATCATAAGTAAAACATTTACAAAACACACAGAATTAGTTTTTTTGTTCACAGAGTCAGAAATCAGTATTCATGGTACTGGTGTATGGATACGTCAGCCGTCACACCAACACTGGACTCCCCAAACAAAAAACCACACTCAAAACACTTAACAATATTGCTTTATTGGAAAGATCAGAGTCCTAGTTCTATAGTAGAACTGACTCATCTAATACGACTTTGACATCACCCATCCCCCGAGGCCCATGTTGTGACTGCCCCAAGCCCGCCATCCATAGGCCAGGGGTTAGAGACTAGCACCAAAAAGTCATTTCCCTAAATGGGAAAGCATTGACTTTGAAATTGAAAACACACAGACCAAGAACACGACAAGATGAAAACCACATAGTAAAAATGCAGTTGTAAAGTGTGTACTAAAAGTAAACGGTCTGGAATACAAGACCAACTAAAAGATACAACAACAACAGAGAACATATCCTGAGATTTTCCCCCAACGATCCTACCTAAATGGTATGTACAACTCATCTCCACAACTCTCCGCGGCAACTGGTCACCTCTGTGTACCACCTAGTCCTAGGTCTTAAGGTCTCAGCCAAGATGCTCATTGTCTTCACAAGACACAACAAGGTGCAGGCGAAGCCCTTGTAGGGGTGATTATAAAAATAACCTGTAGGGACCCCAAGACCCCCGAAGGTCTCTCAAAATTCCACAAAGGAAAACAAAAAATCATGATCTCAATCACAAATGCATAAGGAAAAAGGCTCAACTCAAACTAGGTATATGACTCAATGTTCTGGAATAAATATGAGCAGTCATAAGCTATATCATTTTATTTCATTAGGAAGTTTCTACAACTGATCCACAAAGGATTTGTTCCATTGTTGACCCATAGAGGGTTGTATGTCACTGATCCATGATAGATAGTTCTAAGGTGGGTCCTCATCGGATCACACACTATTGATCCACATAGGGTCCCTAGAATGTTGATCCACGACGGGTCACTATGATGGTGATCCACATAGGGTTGTAGTGATGGTGATTCACACAGGGTCTCTATGATGTTGATCCACATAGCATCTCTATGATGTTGATCCACGCAGGGTTGCTATGATGCTGATCCACACATGGTCACTATGATGTTGATCCACACAGGGTTGCTATGTTGTTGATCCTCAGAGAGTCGCTATGATACTGATCCACACATGGTATCTATGATACTGATCCACACAGGGTCACTATGATACCGATCCACAGAGGATCGCTATGATGCTGATCCACAGATGGTCACTATGACACTGATCCACACAGGGTCTCTATGATTATGATCCACACATTGTCTCTATGATGGTGATCCACACGGGGTCACTATGATGTTGATCCACACAGGGTCGCTATGATGTTGATCCACACAGGGTATCTATGATTGTGATCCACAAAGAGTTGATATCATTTTAATTCACATAGGGTCTCTATGATGCTGATACACATAGGGTCGCTATTATACTGATCCATAGAGGGTCGATCATCAATTGACAGCCAGCCACAGGATTCCGCACACCCAATGTGCTTGATTTCCCAAGTATCTTCTCCTCAAGATATCGGTCATGTCTCAACTTCCATGACAATCGACAAAGGAGTAAATCAAATGACTTCCATGTCGAAAGGGTCCCAATGAGATAGACGACGCGTCAATCGGACACTCGGCCTGTGAGTTAGAAGTGTTTTAGTACCGAGGGCCCAGTTGGATTCAGGTTTGATACAACCCATCCATACTCCAACTTTCTCCAAAACTCAGGTGGATTATCTCAGAAGTACCATCTCATTCCAATGATTCTATCACCGCAACTGGTTTGTCAAATGGACGTTCAGTTTTTGAGATACGGCCTTTTAAGAGTATCTGGGCCGAAATGCATCTGGCTCTGGTCGAACCTGGTCGGACCGACCCAACCTTCCCCAACCCGGTCTGGGTTGGACATGAGTCAACCCCAGTCCAACCTAAACTAGATGGGGGTTTTTTCCCAACTTAACATGCTTACGGTCCATCCGGGATACTGCCATCGCTGTGTGCCTCCCGGATTCAAGATTCCATCGAGTTGGAAATCTTCCCCCAAATAACGCATCAAAAACTAAATCAGTAGTGGGTTTGGGCCTTGTTCATCTATCCCACACCCTTCGTGTTATAATCATATCCATATGGAGTAAATAACACATCACATAAAATAATGATAAACCCCGTTGGATATCTTCCCACAACAACCACTCGCAGTTTCATACGAATCGTGGATCAAATAGTTTTGGATGGTTCATGTTCTTCATGGTTTTTAGGAACACGAGAAAGAAAAAAATTCACTTGAATTTTAACAAAAACCATACCTTATATTCAGAGGATACATCACGGTTTTGGAATAAGAATCCACGTTTGATTAATCCAACAACGTTAGTCATTTCCAGATAGATCACTCCAAAGTTGTTGTCCAAGAATTCATTCTTCATTGGCAGAAGATGTCGCGGCTCTTCGTCAGAAGTTCCTCTCTTCCGTGTCAAAAACCCATGCCTGAAATCAATTTAAATAGAGGGGTAGGGATATTAACTCATCATATGAATTAATTAGGTTCATTAATTAGTTTTAATTAATGATCCAATTAACTCTCAACAGTGTGGTTATAAAACAAAAGAGTCACGCCATTAAATGGATTGAAAACCCACCAGTCCTGCCACTACCACTCAATAGTAGGTAGAAGAAAATATTATTTTTATTTTATTTTATTATTCTTCAAAAATTCCTTAAAACTATACTTTTCACCTGACCTACTGCGGACAAATTTAATAATCCCTTAAGTGAATCTCGGTGTTGCAGATTCAACGGCGCCCTCAGATTTCAATTCTGAGCTCCGGTTCAAAAGATATAAATTCCCGCTCACACGTTTGCTGAACGCTCCTTAAAAAAGTTCAAAATTCAATTTTGGGAACACCGAGCCTCAGAACCAACCGCCTTCAATTTTAAAATACTAATTATAATCACAAATAATAATAATATTAATTAATTATATGCAATTTTCCGGTCTTTACATTACATGAATGTAAATCTTGGAGGTGTTGTGAAACTAAAAAAAGTAGATTCATCTCCTTTATAGTCTTTGATATAATTTTTCAAATTCATTTTTCTATTTTCATATATTATTCATTTTCCCTTGAAATTTTTTCATCAAATAAAATATTACTTCAGATGTATAAATTACATTATTATTACATGTTTGCGTGATCATAGGGTTTCTCTTGGCGACTTAAGAAAAATGTCTATTATTCACACCAACATTTGAAATTTTTACCTTATAAGATCCATTATAGAAGAAAATCAAGTTGTAGATGTGATCCAATGAAGAGAAAAATAATCTGGTGGTGTGAATCAATTATGATCTATAAATCTATCTTTAAACATTCACAACTCTAAGTTAACTTTAATGAATGATTCATTCATCTATAAGAACATTTTTGAATTCTAATTATAAAATTGCAACAACCTGAGTTTTTATGGATATTTTTTTTCTAGAATGAATTAATTTTCATTGATTTATTTCAATACTCTATGTCAAACATTCCTTTCATAGGACACCGACTTGTCTTTCCATAAACAAAACATCGACTTTCTACAAAACATTATTTTATTGATATAATTATTTAAATGAGATAGTTATAACCTAGCTATTAAAATTAATAATATTAACAGTAATAACCACTTTTCAAATATTTTTTATAATTGTTTTTATAAAAATAGAACATACTGATAATCAAAAAATATAATTTTTGGAAAATTCTTTATATGTTTACAAATATTATTTTCTCAAATGAATTGTTATTTATGCACTTATGTGAAAAGTAATAAAATTAATTTTAGACACATTTATAAATTTAAATTAATAAAATAAACTTTATTTTTTAATTTAGTATTTGAAAATTATCTTAGTGTGAATTTTTGGGATTTTTCTCAGAAACTTCATTTTTTGGATGAATTGTGAAAATATTGAATTTTAATACAAAAACACATTTTCATATAAATTTTTTAATGTATTGAATTATATTTTAATTTTAAATAAAATTTGAACTATATCACTTATTTATCCATTATTCCAATTTATGTCATTGGTATCCATTTCACAGTGAAATTGAATAAAAAACATAGCAAACTTCTGAACAATTTTACTTTAAAAACTCACAGTGTCGTCCTGTCTATGAGATTAATTTTAAATTAATTTCATCCATTAATGTGATTGGAATTTGTAAAAATATATTCTATATTTTTAATAATAATAATTTAAAATTTATAATAATCTCAACTTATTTTTTGACCAAAAATATTATTGAATGTGACTAAAATTAATTATTGTGATTAAGAGAAAATTTAGATTAAGAATGAACTAAACATTAAACATATGGCCCAAAAATACCTAAAAACATTTTCAAAATGCATTTTATGGACATATATATATATATATATATATCTTATACTCCCTTCTTTATAATTTTTTATCATTATTGGATCCACTTTACAAGGTAAAAACATGGGTAGAATTCCCTTTCCCAAAATTTACAAGACTGCCAATACTCCTCCAATATAAAAAGGCATCCTCTCCTACCACATTCTAACACCTCTAAAACCAATTTATATTGAGAATTATCAACCCAAATATCTCCTAAAAATCCCTAACCTCATCCTACAATCCTATATTTTGGAATAAATCCATCCAAGGAAGCCCTTTGGTGAAACCAAAAGGAGTTTCCCAAAGAAGATGTAATATTCGTCCTCTTGCTCTTTAGTTTTATTTCCATTATACACCCCATAAAATATCATTATTAAATGATTATTAAATAGAAAAACAATCCTAAATAGTTTTTTTTTAATTTTTCAACCTAATTTTATACAATTTTCCATCTGATGGGTAACAGACATATTGTTTATGGGTACGACAAACTACCACCTCACAAAATGATGATTTCCCTTTTTTCTTTACCACCATTCATAGTTAGGAATTATGACGTAAATGATGTTTATATATGATATATATTATATTTATTATGTATTTATTATTATTTAATTATTTTATATAACATACGTTTATACTTTCTATCATGTATAAATATGATAACATCGTTTGTGGATGTGTGGACTACCGCCTCTTGAAAGTTATTTGATTCATTTAAACCTTACATGGAATGTATTAAGGATTTGTTTTGTGAAATTATATGACATATATATGATATAATAATTCTACTAGAAAAATGATATATACACACACATATTTATATATATACATATATTTCATTTACTTTCTTTTATTCAATACGATAATAAAACAAAAACATCATTCATACATACATACAACTTACCATCTCCATGAATGGTGTATTCCATTCATAATTATATATTATATATATTATTATAATACAAATATAATTAATTTAATTTATATTTATATCATGTTTTTTATTTTTTAAATCACTATATAGGAATAAGGTCCAATGATATAACAAATTAAGAGACATGAAAAAAACAAAGCCGATATTACCTGAAGCGTAACCTTAATTGGGAATAGTTAACAAGTGGGTAATATAAATTATTAATAAAATCTTATATGTTATTATATAAAATAATATTGTTCTTTAAAATATGTATAATAAAATTAAAAAATTTTATATAGGAGGCTTGTACGAGTATAATAAGAGTCAAGACATAAGGTAAGGGAATTTCATCTCACTTTTTAAATACATGAGATGATTTCCATGTTCATCAATCTTTTATTTTGTGTGGTGTATATAATATACATGAATTTATTTTATTATTATTATTAAAATATTTTTATTTAAATATCCTTTCTATGTTATTTATATCATGCAGTTAATGTTTTAAAAGATACCAAACTAGCAAGACAATTGTGTATCACTTTTACTTCTTTGAGACACATGTTTCATTATAAACCTAAAGTATTTTTAAGGTGTATATAATTATATTTGAAATATTATATAATTTATATCCTTATCTTCATGATATTTTAATCTTTATGCAATTTCATTTTCTTATAGGAAAAGTATGATCCCATGTTACCATGTGGTAAGCGTTTATTGAAATAATCCCATCATTTATCAGGATTGTTTAAGATTATGCTTCCATTTATAAAATATTATGATCCACATTATCCTATGTTTATTAAATATATCGCTATTTATTTGTACCATTTTCCAAATCCTTGGTACTTAAGATTATTAATAAAACACTTTTCATAAAAATTTGACTGTATTTCTCTCTTCGGTTGGAATTATTTTTTTTAAACAATGTTTTCAAAAATATTTTCAAACGATCATTGAATATTATTTTTTTAAGGAAAAAGTATTTTATAAATTTTTGTGGTTTTCAAAGATTTCTTTATATGTTTTCAAAACTATTTTTGATGAAAAATCATTTCAAAAAATGTCTTATGTTTTAATAACTGATTTTTAATATAGAAAGGATATTTTCTTCAAGAAATGTTTTTAAAAGATCTTTCAAAATTATTTCTCGTTTAAGATGAAATTTGTTGGTGTAACATGATTCCTTTATAGGGAAATGATTAATTATTTCCATTTATATTCTTTATTTCAATACTCAATGTTTTTATGGAGTTATGTTTATGGATCTAGTTTCTCTTCCATGGGTTATATTCTTTTGAATCCTCATTCTTTTCAGGTGTTATTCTTCTGATAAAATTATTATGAGACCTATATATTTTTTCATATGATATGATATGATTACATGTTTATGATACCCATTTCATTTCATGGGTTATGATATTATTATTTGTGATCTCATGGTACTATTATGTTTGATTCCCTTATGTGATGGGTGGGACCTATATCTCCCTCCAAATAATTGAGTAAATATTTATATCTCATTAGATAGAATAATATGGTATTGGGAGTGAAACTTGAATAATAATACAGCCATGGGATTGAACCATGACTACCAAGATGGTTTGGGGAGTGAACTCATAGAACTTAGACGTATATGGCAGTTAACCATGACTACAAAGATGTTATAGGGAGTGAAAACATACTACTGAGATAGCCTTCGATGTGATTCCTTGAGTACTATGGAAAAAACCTTATATGATTATGTGTCTGCCACACTTCCATGTATTATTCCTAAGTTATGATTTAATGGATTATGTTCTTTATTTTCATTTGATTCATGCCTTATGAATTACCATTCTTTGTTCCACGATTCATGTTTATGATCTTATGATATATGGGTACGAAATTATAATGTTATGATCATGTTCTCATACCCCTATTCTCATGTTAATGCTTACACAGATCCCTTGTTTACCCTTACTCGGAATTTGAGCTCACCCCTTTTTGTGTTTCCTTTCCTAGGTTATGAAGATATGTATTAAGTATGATTTGTTTAAGAAGGGTTCTAGTCATGAATATCCTAGTGGGAGATATTGCATTTCACTTATGTACCAATGTTTTTGTTTCCATTTTTCCGAAGGCACTAGACTAATATGGTCTTTGGGAGTTTGTTTGTGTAATTTATTAAGTATTCCATAAAATTAATTTAATGTGAATTTATGAAAATTGAGGTTTGTTATAGTTAGTATTAGAGAAAAGGTTTAGTTAACATTTTGAAACTATGATGAGAAAACATTAGTGAGAACCCTAAGGACATGTCTAAGGATCGGTGTAAGGATGATGAAAATTATAGGAAAATGTGCTAGAATCTTGGTAAAGGATAAAGTGAGTGGTTTCCTAGAAATAAATCATTTTCTATATACTATAAGTGGAATTGGATCTAGCACTAATGTTCTTAGGAGTAACAACTCCAAAAAGGTGTGTCTGTATAGACCCAATTTAACCTGGTACATGACAATGGGCCTTAACACACACTTCCCTTGAAACAACTGGGTGATATGATTTGGTAATTCACAAACTCTTCCAGAACGATCATTAATGATTTAAATAGGATTTGGTTGTGAATAACCTAGTATAAAACTGATGTTTCATAGATTAAGTAAGGTTTAATAATTTAGACATCCTATAAGTGAATTTTCATGACTATGTGGTTCCTCATTATGATAACTATTTCATACTCTGTGATTTTGGTTTTATTCAATGGATAGAACCCAAAGGAATCATATTAATGGTGATTTAGGCTAATAGTACAACAATTTTCCTCTTGAGAAACTGAATGATCTGGGAGCTTGAATGAAAAATCATATTTCTATGATCACACAGTTTTCTCAAGCTATGAATCATTGTGGACATCCAAATGGGAAAATGAGGGAACACCATTATGTTGAGTCCTTCATGAGGAAAATTCCACCTTATTATAGTGGGTATACTAATCCAATTGTTGCTGAATAATGGATTATTACTACTAAAATGATTTTCTATCTTCTCTAGTGCTTACATCATAAGAAAGTAATTCTGGATCTTTATTGGTTAAAATGGGAAGCATCCTAGTGGTGGACGCTAATTAAGAATATGAGGGAGTAAGATGATATTGAATCCATGGATTGGGATGTGTTCAATAAATTATTTTTTAATATGCACGTTCCTATGATTCTTAATAAAAAGATGGAGAAATATTTCCATGAGTTGAAGAAAATGGGTGATGAATTTGTTGGTACCCGAGAGGCTAATTTCACAAGACATACGATGTATGCTTCAGGAATTGTCATCCAAACCAAAAGTAAAGTTGATAGGTTCTTTAGTGGATTAAAGGAACATATCATAAGGGAGTTTTCTATAAGAGATCTTAGTATCAATGAAGATATTTGCGTTGTGAAATAAAGGTTAAAATTTTAGTTGGAGTCATGTATCAATCCCATTGTATGAAAATAAATGGATGATGGCGTGTAAAAGAAAACCTAAAAACCATGAAAAAAATAATATAATCTTTCATTTATGGTATATGTGTGGTAAGTAGCGTGAATAAAATTTCCATAAGGGGTCTAGTAAATGTTTGAAGTATAGAAGGGAAGTAAATTGGGCATTTGATTTCTAATGTGATGGGAATAAGTTAGCTAATGGTGAAAATGGAGAAAAGAGGCACAAAATGAACATCCCACACTTTAGTGCTACATGTTTAAACATAATGGGTATTACACTAAAAAATTCCCAAACCGAAGGGCTAATGATGATGATCAACATAAACAACCTCTTAAGCTGGGGGACAAAGGGAAATATCATGCAATTGTTATTTTGGATGAGGGGTGTGATAACGAAGTGGTGAAAGATACACTTACCATCCACTCTATAACTTTTAATTTATTATTTAATTCTAGATCAACCAACTCTTTAATTTATAAAGAATTTTATAAGGGTGTTAAGATTCCACCAAAACTATTAGATGTGGAATAGGAAGTGAAACCCCCTAATGGTACGATGGTTTTATTCCAAGCATATGATTCCTCACCAATAGATGTTCCTGGGAATATGTTTCATACATTCCTTTCATTATTCCTTTGAATTAATTTGATGCCATTTTAGGCATGGATTGTATTTCTATGCATAAATCCCACATAAATTTTCACGTAAGGGATGTTATGTTTGATATTTCAAACCTCCATATGATTTTACATTAATGTGACAATAATAATAAACTTCCTATAGAGATTACGTCATGTTTATGGTTCTTAATTCTCATTCTTCATGTATTTTTATCTCAAAAGTTTGGAGAGAAAAATCAAAATCGATGATATGCCTATTGTTTATGAATTTTTGGATTTCATTCCAGATGAGTTTCCTATCCTTCCACCAAAAAATGGAGTTGAGTTATAAATATAACTCATACCTTGTTCCTAAACAATTATAAATACTCCATATAGAATGGCCCATGTAGAGTTGAATTAATTGAAGAAGAAACTCCAATAAAACCTTGATTAGGGATTCATTCATCTGTATGTGTCACATTGGGGTGCACCTGTTCTTTTAAAAAAAATAAAGATGGATCAATGTGACTCTACATTGATTATTAGGAGTAGAAGAAGATCATGATCAAGAAAAATTATCTTCTTCATTGTATTTATGACTAGTTTGATCAAATGTGTTGTGCTAAATACTTTTCCAAGATTGACCTTCATTATAGATATCATCAATTAAGGGAAAAGAAAGAGGATATAACCAATAAGACATTACATATGTGGTATGGACACTACAAATATATTGTAATTCATTTTGGCCTTACTAATGTTCCTTTTATCTTCATAGATTTAATAAATAGTGTATTTATAGATAATCTCAATCAGTTTGTGGTATTATTTATAGATGATATTGTGTTTTATTAAAAGAGAATATAGGAGCATGAAAACCACTTAATAATTTTCTAAAGACCCTAAGGAAGGAAAAAATATATGAAAATTTTTAAAAGTTAAAATTTTTGTTGAAAATTGTTTCATTCATGGGTCATACGATCTCAAGATAGGGTATGGTAGTAGATCAATAAAAAATAAAGGCTGTTGAATGTTGTCCCAGACCAACCACGATGACTGAAATTCAATATCTTTCATGTTTTAACTGGATATTATCGATGGGTCATGGAGAATTTCTCGTGACTATATAATCCTCTGACCAAGTTAACTCAGAAGGGTGTCAAGTTCTTCTGGACAGATGAATGCGAGGAATATTTCATGGAATTTAATAGAATTTTAGTAATCTCACCTATTTTTACATGATCATAAAGTGGATAAGGGTATCTAATTTATAGTGATGGATCGAATAAGGGATTTTGATGTGTTATTTTGTATGATAACATGGTTATCACTTATACCTTATGATGGTTGATGATTACTGAGAAAAATTACCCAACACAAGATTTTTGAGTTAGCAGTGGTAATTTTTTATTAAAGATATGGAGGAATTATCCTTATGGATAAAAGTGTGATATATATACCAATCATAAAAGTATCGAATATATATTCTCACAGAAGGATTTGAACAGGCACCAGAGAATATGGTTATAGTTGATAATAGATTATGACTCCTCAATACATTACCACCATGGGAAAGTGAACAAGGTGTACAATGATCTGATTCGAAAGGATCATGTTATCTTATACATGATGAAGATAAAAAAATATCCAATATTTCTGTATTTGAAAAATATGGAGCCAAAATCCAAAAGGAAGGACAATAATATTCTCTTTATAAAATGAATGTTTTACCCTCTATCCAAGTGATGATTAAGGTGGAGATAAAGGAATATGTGGATCAAAAAAAGAATATTAGAAATGTTCCTGATTTAAACCTCGATCAAGATGGAATGATAAGGTTTAGGAAACATGTATTTTTTCCTTTCATACCATATTTGAAGAAGGATCTATTAGAGTAAGCTCTTAGTTCTTCATTCTATATTCATCCTAGAAGTGTGAAGATGTATAGGGATTTGAAATAATACTTCTGGTGGGATATCATGAAGATAGATATCACAGAGTTTGTATCTTGGTTCTTGGTATGCCAAAAAAGTTAAGGCTGAAAGAAAAAATTCTAAAGATTCGTTTCATCCATTACCCAATCCAGGATGGAAATGGTTGAATATCACTATGAATTTTTTCATTATAATCCTCAAAACATATAAAGGATTTAATTTTATATGGGTGGAAATCGGTGTCTGTACAAATTCCAAACACATCATTGGTATCATAAAATACTTCTCTCTGGATCATCCTTCCAGGATATACATTAATGAAGTTGTATGGTTTCATAGAGTACCACATTCCACCGTATCAGATCAGGATTTTAGGTTTACTTCAATGTTCAAATGAAGTCTTCCATAACTAATTGATAAAAAATTTATTCTTGAACTTCTTATCACCCTCATATGGATGGCCACTCTGAAATAAAAATTTAAACCCAAAAGTATATGTTGAGATATTATTCATTAGATTTGAAAGGTTGTTGGGATCAACACCTTCCCCTAGTTTATTTTTATTAAAACAATAGATTTCACTAATGAATTTAGATGAGACCTTGTGAATCCCTCTATGGGAAGATATTTAGATCTCCAACATTATGGTATGAAGTTAGATAAAGAAAACAATTGGGACCTGACATCGCTAAAGAAATGGAAGAGAAAGTTAGATCCATCCAGTAGAATATTTGGGAAGCTCAAAGTTGACATGAAATTTATGTTTATTATCAATGGAATGATCTATACTTTAAGGTTTTAGAGAAGTTATTTCTATGAATATCTCTCTCAAATAAGGTTATGATGTTTAAAAATAAAGGGAAACTAAGTCCTAGGTATATCAGTATATTTGAGATTATTGATTATATCGGGATGGTAGCCTATCCCATAGCACCTCTTTCAAATATATCTCAAGACCATGATGTTTTCAATGAATCTCTCCTCAGTAAGTACAAACATGACCCTTCACATGTACTAAACTCAGAGTTCATTTCATTAGAGCATGATCTTTCTTTTGAGGAACAACAATTTAAAATTCTTGATCATATATTGAATGTTCTATGAAACATGACCACTCACCTGGTCAATGTTTGGTAGAAAATAACTAGTTCGAGGAAGCTATGTGGGATCTTAAGGACAAAATGAAGCAGAATTATCACATTTTTTACCAAAAAGAAAAATTTCCAGGGAAAATTAATTTTAAGTGGGGTAGAATGTACCACCCTGAGTTTTTATAGAAATTTTTTTATTTTCTAAAATGAATTAATTTTAATTGATTTCTTACATTTTACTAAGTAAAAAATTCATTTCACTTGGAACTAAATTGTCTTGCGCTACACGTAACACTGACTTGGTGGGCGTTACATGCAACACTATGCTTCTATGAAACATCATTTCACTGTAACAATTATTTAAACAAGATAGCTATAACCAAACCGTTAAACATAGGTAATATTAATAGTAATTAACACTTTTAAAATATTTTTTATAATGGTTTTATATAAATAGATCATATTTATAATGAAAAATTATAATTTTTGGTAATGTCTTTATATTTTTAAAAATACTATTTTCTAAAATGAACTGCTTTTCATGTCCTTCGATAAAAAATATTAAAATTAATTTTAAATAAATTTATAAATTTAATTTTATAAAATAAACTTCATTTTTTGAATTTATAATTTCAATATTATTTTAGGGTAAATTTGAATGATTTTTCAGTGAAAATTCATTTATTGATGAATAGTGAAAAAATACTTGATTTTAATTCAAAACTATTTTTTCATCTAATTTTTTATAATGTTAAATTATACTTTAATTTTGGTTAAAAAGTCATATTATATCAATTATGTATCAAATAATACAATTTTGGACATTTTAATCAATTTCACATTGAAATTGAAATTGAAAAAAAAAATAACTTTTGAATGTTTTTTACTTTAAAAACCCACAATGTCATCCCATATATGGGATTAATTTTAAATTAATTTCTTCCCCTTATATGATTTAAATTGGGAAAAATGTATTAAATATTTGGAATAATAATAATGTATATTTTCTAATTAGTTCAACTTGGTTTTTGAACTAAAATATTATTGAATGTGATTAAATTTCATTATAGCGATCAAGATAAAATTTATCTTAACAAAGAACTAAACCTTAATCTTACAGCCCAAAACGACCTAGAAACCTTTAAAAATCCATTATATGGATATATTTATAACCTATCCTCCCATGGATATAATTTTTATCATTATTAGTGCCACTTTAAATGGTAAAAACATGTGTGGAATTCCCTTTTCAAAAATTTACAAGAGTGCCACTCCTCCTCCACTATATAAAGGCCTCATCTACTCCCACTTCCTCACACGTCTCAAGACACTTTGACTCAACCAAGATCTTCCCAAATATCTCATAAATATACATCCAATAATATTATAATCCTACCTTTTTACATAAATCCATCCGAGGAATCTCTTTGGTGGAAACCAAATTGAGTTACCCAAGGAAGAGGTAAAATCATTCCTCAAGATCATTAGTTCAATTTCCATTCTTCACCCCATTAACTACCCTTATTACATGATTATACATGAAAAAAAGTATCCTAAATATGTCAATATGTTTCTATTATAATGTTTCAACCTACACATACACACACATCCATCTAATGGGTAAAGAATAATCTATTTATGTGTAGGGTGAACTACCACCTCATGAAATGATGATTGTTCATTTTATCCTTTACCACCTTTCAAGGTAATAAATCATGATGGTCACGATGTTTATATATGATATATATTATATATATTATATCTTTATTATTATTTAATTTTGTATAACACATACCTTATTACTTTCTATATTGGTTAAATACCATAATAACATTTGTGGACGTGTAGACTACCGCCTCCTCAAAGCAATGTGATTTGTTCACACTTTCCATGGAATATATTAAGGATGTTTTTAGTGAAATTATATGATATATATATATAATATAATAATTTTACATGAATAATTATATATAGGCATATATATACATATATATACTTATATTTCATTTACTTTATTGCATTCAATAAGATAATAAAACGGAAACAACGTTGATGCGTATGTACAGCCTACCGTCCCCATGAATGGTGGATTATATTTCATAATTATATAGTATATGGATTATTATAATACAAATATTCAGAATATAAATGATATTTATATCATTTATTATGTTATTTAAAACATTCTATACATATAAGAACCAATGATATAACTAATTAAGACACGTGCGGAAAATAAAGTGGATATTACCTGAAGTGTAACCTTAATACTGAATTGGTTATAAGAGGGTAATATAAAGTCATAATAAAATATTATATTGTATGAGATATAGTAATATTTTTATATAAAATATTTAAAACAAACTTATATTTATTATGCCGGAGGATTTTATGAGTACAATGAGAGTCGATCCATAAGGTAAGGGAATTTCATCTCACTTTTTATATCCATGAGATAGATGCCATGTTCACCACTCTTTTCTTCTTCATGGGGCATATAATTCACATGAATTTCTTATATGATGATTATTATTAAATTTTATAGGTATTTACATATCCATTCTATGATGATTATTTCATGGGGTTAGTGATTTAAAAGATACCAACTCGTTAAGATATTTTTGTCTAAATTTTTTTTCTTTGAGACACATGTTTTTTTATACCCCCAAATTCTTTTACAAATAGTATATACCTATATTTTACATGTTATATCATAAATATCCTTATTTTCATGATTTTTTACATTTAATGAAATTTCATTTTCTTACATGGAAAGTATGATCCCAAGTTACCATATTGTAAGAATTTATTGAAACAATCTCATCATTTATCGAGGTTGTTTATGATTATTCTTCCATCGATCAAATATTATGATCCATATTATCCTATTTTTATTCAATTTATCTCCTTGTATTAGTACCATTTTCCCACTTTTTTTACTTAAGATAATTAAAAAATTAGAAAAAATTTGAATGTATTTCTCTCTTTGGTCCGAAAAATGTTTTATTTCAAAAACAATGTTTTTAAAAATGATTTTAAATGATCTATAAATAATTTTTTCAAGGAAAAAGGATTTTAAAAATATTATATGGTTTTAAAATATTCCATTATATTTTTTCAAAAACTATTTTCCAGGAAAAACATGTAAAAAATATATTATCTTTTTAAAAACATGTTTAAATATAAAATGGATATTTTCCTCAAGAAATGTTTTTAAAATATATTTCGAAATTATTTCCCATCTATGATGATATCTATTGGTGTTACTCATGAAATTATAGGGAAATTATTTAAATTTTCCATTCATATTATTTCTCTAAATGGTTTTTTATGGAACTATGTTTATGATACCCATTTCTCTTTCATGAGTTATATTCTTTTGAAACCTGGTTCTTTTCCTGGGTTATGATTTTGATGAAATGATTAATAAACCTATATTTTTTTCATAGGATATGATATAATCACATGTTTATGATCCCCATTCCATTTCATGGGTTATTATATGATTTTTTAGTATCTTGTGAAACATGTATGTATGATTTCAATATAATATGATTGGGGCCTATATCTCCCTCTAATGTATTGGGTAAGGATTTATATCTCATGAGATAAACTAAGATGGTCTTGAGAGTGAAAATTGACATCTAAGACGGCTATGGGAGTGAACCATGACTAATAATATTGTATCAGGAGTGAACTCATACAACTAATATGTATGTGGGGGTAAACCTTGACTACCAAATGGTATGGGGAGTAAACACATTTTACTAATATGGACTTAGAAGCGATGTCTTGACTTTTATGGGAATCATTTTATATGCCTTTATGTCTGCCACAATTCCATGTATTCTTCATATGTTATGATTTAATGGATTATGATCATTATTTCTATATGATTAATTTCTTATAAAAATCCAAGATTTATTCTATGATTTATGTTTATGATCTTATGAAATGCATGGTATGATCTACTAATGTTATGGTCACATTCTCAAACTCATATGCTCGTTTATTTACTTACGTGTCTATCTTTTTTATCCTTACTAAGGATCTAAATCACCCATTTTTATGCCTCATTTCCAAGGTTATGATGATATTTACAAAGTATGATGTTTATAAGGAGGGAGCTAGTCATGAAGAACCTAGAGGGAGATAATGTAGTTCACTTATATTTCATTTTTTATGTTTCAATGTTTCCAAAGGCACTAGACTAATACAGTATTTGGGTGTTTGTTTTTGTAATTTATTATGTATTCCACAAAGTAATGTAATTGTATTCCATGAAAAGTGATGGTCTATATAAAAATTTAATAAAACTATTATAAAAACTAATCCTTTTTCAGAATATGATAATAGTGGAGTTTGATCAGTGCCCTTTCCAATGAAGAATTTTTGCATGATGCATATTATTTACATTCATGGAATGTAAAAGGAACTAACATTTGTAATCGTTCTTATGATATGGTGAGTTTTGAAATGTTAAAATATGTGAAAAAACAATTATTGAGTAACTATTTTAAAGAGAGTCTTAGTGATGTATAGAATTTATTAGTTTTGGTATAGAGGTAATTTGTTGTGTTGGTTGTACAGTTTCGATCAATGCTGAGGGGTGGTTTTGAAATTTATTTTACAAACATATTTTTAATTTGAAATCACTATATAAAAGAGTTTTATTTTATTTTTTTATTATATGGTCTTTGTATATTTTTTTTTGGAGAATCAATAATTTGTCATAATAGATCCATGTATGTTTTATTTTATTGCACAACAACCGGTTTATAATATCATAAAGGGGGGAAATTACAAAAATTTGGATTTTATGAATCTCTATTTATAATATCTGTCAATATATGTCATAATATGGGTTAAATAATATCTATGTATTATAGTCTACAATCTAAGTATATCAATATATTTATTATAATATTGAATTATTACCAAATTGAAAATGAAATGTAATAATATATATATAATATTACATGTCAATGAAATTCGGTATATGAGTTTTAGTATGTTTATCATTTGTTATAATAATTTTTGTATCACTAAATTGTAATGTAATAAATTTTTTATAATATGAAATCTCTATGTAACATTTTCCACTATCTATGATATAATCTTTAATATATAATGTCAATGAAAGGATGCATTTTTTATAAACTACAATGAAAATTTTCGAATGTATGTGTGTATTATAAAAAAACATTGTTTCATATCAGTATTATATTATATTCATTCTTAGTATAACCAGTGTTTATAATATTTATTCTATAAAAATGTATGTGTGTTTTTATCATTTTACTACTGTTTATTTTTGGAGTCATAAAATATGTTTTATTGTAACATTTTTTTATCAATACAAATAAGAAATATTGTTTCAAACACAAGTTTTCATCTCCAATAAACCAAATAGATTTCAAGTGCTAGATGTAGCAACATGTGGTAGGTTTCCACACAATAAGAATAGATAAACATTTTCCATTCTAAATTACATTTTCTTTCTTAATATAATATATCATATTTTATTTTCAAAATTTTTTGTACTCTCATGTTTTAATTTCTATTTCAAATTATTTTTCTTATATTTTAGTTATCTAAAAATGTCTTTTTCCCCATACAAATGCACGAGTGGGGAACTTGTTATTATTAAACATGAATATTTTTTGATCTACACTTATTTAATTAGGAATAAATGTTTAAATCATTATATTAATGCACAAAATAAATAATTAAATAAAAACAACATACATATTAGATATAAATATTACAGTATTAGGTTAAAATACATATATATAATATAATAAATAATATAATAAGTGACTTATTATTAAATATATTATTTAATAATATAAATAATATACACAAAATCAAGAAACATGAATGATCAAGAAAAATATAAATTAAATTTTGGAGGAAAAATTATAAGGCACCACCACTGCGTCATCAAAAATATAAAATTTCGAGTGAGAAATTTATCATTAAAATGAAAGTTTAAAATATTTATAAATATTTCCTCAAACATTGAAATTAAGTGCATGTTTAAAAAAATGTATTTTAAATCAATGAAATGCATTAGATTTTTTAATGAAATTACATAATATATATCAAAAAACTATTGGAAAATTTCTGCATTTTTCACTAATTAGATACGCCTTTATCATTTTACATTAATACATAACAGAAAACCATCTTTGAAATATAATTGTATATCCCAAAAATTTATTTTCATGATGAAACATGACTGTACTTTAGTGATTATCCTTTTCTTAATCCCATTAAAGATATATTTACATTAATTTTTTTAGATAATTTTCTCCATCTTTGACATTAACATTACAAAGTGCTTTGAAAAATAATCAGAGTCTGTTCACCAAACATGGATAAAACTCAGGTAATCCAATGGAACTATGGATATATATTAAAATATTTTATTTAACATGAAAATATTTTAAAATTTATTTTTTGTAAATATTATGTTCGATAGCTTGTGATATAAACACTACTACAGATTCACACTTTAAAAGAATACAAAAAGGGTTTTATCAAAAAAAAGATCTATTATTAAAAGTTACCTTAAATTAATACAACTTTTATCAATGTTTAAAATAGCATTGATAAAAGACACCTTTATCAGTGCAAAAAACACACTCATAAAGGCTATATTGATGCATTGTGCTGCTAAAATTATTGGACACTACAGCAGTAAATATAGAATTTAATTGAAATTAAATTCAAATCACAAATAATAGAAATAAAAACTATATTATATAAATATAAAACATATTGGTTTTTAAAAATAAATTGGTAAGTATAATTTATCACAAACATTCAAAAACATCAATATTCCATTATCTTTGGTCCCCGACCCCCTCACAAAAGAGCTTGATGATGACACCAGTTGTCGAACAAGCCACTCCAACTCAATAAAAAGAGTAAACCTCTATAAAAAATAATTATTATGTTAGTAATAAAATATTTAAATAAATTCATCAAAAATAATATAAATTAATAAAATGTAAATTTAAACTAAAAACATACTCTTTGAGTCATACTAGTCACATATTGTGTTGGTTTGAAGTGTGACTGATTCATACATGTAAATAATGATTTACCAATAATTTTCCTAAATTATCAAGACAATATATGTATGGTTTATTGGTTTTTATAGAGTGACACATATTTTGAATAAAAACTTCAATTTGAAACTGATAACATACCTTTTGAGCCATACCAGGCACATCGTGTATCATATTTAGGTGAAGATGATTACAAAAAATTCACTAATTACTTACAAATCATTGTCCTAAAGTATCAAAAGATACAAATTGATTTTCATCATTTTGATTATGGGACATGTGTTTTGAACTAAAATGCCAATTTTAAATAAAAATACACACTTAGAGGCATAATAGTCACACTGTGTATCAGATTTATGTACAGTTGATTCCAACGCATCAAAAATAACATAGGGATCATTTTCCTAAACAATCAAAAAGACTAAAATATGTTTTCTCAGTTTTGAGTATTTCATGTGTCTTTTTATTGAAATATCAATTTAATTTAAAAATACACACTTTAAGTCACATCGGTCACATTGTGTGTCAGTTTGACATGAGACTAATTCCTACACATCAAAAATGACATATGGAACATTTTACTAAAGTATAGAGATAGTATGCGGGAATTTTCTTGGTTTTCATTAAGGGACACATTTTTTGAACAAAAAATATCAATTTTAGAATCATAACAGACACTTTTAGTCATACTAGGCATACCATGTAACAAATTGAGGTTTGGTTGATTTCTGGATGTCACAAATGACTTAGGGATCATTTTTCTAAAGTATCAAAAGAATCAAAACAAAATTCTCAGTTGTTTTTATGTGATGTGTGTTTTTAAGTAAAATGAAAATTTTAAATAAAAAGGAAAACATGGAGTCATAGAAATAACATGGTGTGTCAAATTATGATATCGTTGATTTCTACAGATAAAAACTGAATTAAGTATCATTTTCTGAAAGTATCAAAACAATATGAATATGTTTTCTCATTTTTGAGTTTGTTATGTGTCTTTTTACTAAAATAAAAATTCAAACAGAAAACACATACTTTGAGTCACACCGGTCACATAATATGTTTGTTTTACTTGATAATTATTCTTAAACACAAAAAATGACTTAAGAATTATTGTCATAAATTATTAGGAAAATAAATTTCTATTTGATCATTTTATAGTGAGTGACACATGTTTTGAACTAAAATGTAAATTTTAACCGAATAATAGGCACATTATGTCATACTGGGAACACCCTATATTATATTAATTTCTGTTGGATTCCTACATTTCAAAAATTAATTATAGACTTTTGTCCTAAAGTATCAAAATAATATGAATTCATTTTCTGGGTTTTGAGTATGTGACTTTTGTTTTGAAATAAAATTCCAATTTTAAATAAAAAGAAACACTTTGAGTCATACCAGTCACACAGTCTATTAGATTTACCTGTGGTGGATTTCAAAATGTCGAAAATGAATTATGGATTTTTTCCCCAAAACTATCAAGATAATCATAATTTTTTCTCAATTTTGAGTATATATCATGTCTTATTTCAAAAAATGTCCATTTAAATTGAAAAAACCCTTTGAGTCATACAGGTAACATCACATATTGATTTTTAATGAGACTGATTCCTACAAGTCAGAAATGATATATGAATAATTGTAATAAATAATCAAGTTAATCTGAGAGTGGCCCAAATTTTGAACTAAAATGATAATTTTATCTGATAAAATACACTTTGAGTCATATTAGGCACACCATGTATCAGATTGAAGAACGACTGATTCATGCACATCAAAAATGACTTATGGATCATTATCCTGAAGCATCAAAATAAAATTAATTTATTTTCTTAGTTTTGAGCATGTGACATGTGTTTTCAAATAATGTGAAAATTTTAAACTAAAAAAATACACTTCAAGCCATATTGGTAACACCATGTGCCGGATTAAGGTGAGGCTAATTACTACACACCAAAAATAACACATCAATCATTTTCAAAAATTATAAAAAAACTGAATGTGCTTTCTTACTTTTGAGTGTGCAATGTCTGTTATGAAAAAACTAAAATTTAAACAAAAAATATAATCTTTAAGTGATACTTGGGATACTGTGTATTAGATTGAGATGTCATTGATATCTATATATCACATGTGTCTTTTTCCTGTAATGCATAAAAAATTTAGGGTTATATAATAATATTACAATTTTATATGTTGAAATATTTAATGAATCCTAGAAAAAATAGAAAAATGAATCACCGTGTGTGGATTATCATAATACATGAGTGTGTCATCCTTATTGAAGACTTTGTCTATATTTTTCCTTTCTCTGATCTTTTTGGGCTCTTAATAGAGAAAAAAATGTTTG
Organism: Viscum album; assembly: GCA_963277665.1. NCBI lineage: Eukaryota > Viridiplantae > Streptophyta > Magnoliopsida > Santalales > Viscaceae > Viscum > Viscum album. The sequence continues at coordinate 1,653,602,853 of OY728122.1, read as the reverse complement.
AAGAAAAAATAGTTACATAAGAATACATTTCTTTATAATATCTATTAAAATTAAAAAAATAAGTATCATATAAAATTGATAACGAAATTAAATAATCAATAATAGACAAAATAATAATTAAATTAGCTATATAAGTAGTAGGAAGTCACCACTTCATGATATTTGTATAAATTTTGACACCATGAGTTCTTTCAATTAATTTCTAATTAAATATATTTTCACTTTTGAATATGTGGTTTTTCAACAGTCTTGGTCATAATAGAAAAATATAAATTAATAAAGGATTTATAAATATTTTAAACTAAATTGTAATTATCATCTGGAATACCACTTTGACGATGCTGGTTTTTCTTATGGAATATGATATCTTTAAGAAATTTTCAAATGTAATAACCATAATATTTTCCATTATTTTGTTTCAGGAATTTCAGAAACATTGATAAAAATATTTTCCATTGAAATACATTTTTATAGTGAAATCACAATATATATACCCTAATATTAATCCATTTATAGACGTTGATAGGCTTATGATGCTCATGGACTATCCTCATCCAATGATTTTTGAACATATTTAAGAACCACACTATAATAATATAATTTTCATTAAAACAGAATATAAAATATTTATTTTGAAGTTTATTTGTAAGATTTTTAATTTATTTTATTAAAAATTGATAAAAGTTATCTTGTGTGGTAATTTAATTGGGTATCCGTGCATTGAATCTAGAAAATAAATCTTTGTAGTATCCGGATTGATTGAAATTATTAACCAATGCTTCCTTAAAAAACAAAAGATGAATGAGTAATGAAATTAATGAATATATATTTGATATGATTGAATTATATTTTTCTGTAACACCCCAAGCTTCTACAGTACGGTTCTCTCTGAATAATGGAATAGCGTGCGATGTACGCAACACAGAGTTCAAGCGCACCATAACCTATCAAACAAGACGTTTAGAAAGTGGTTATGAATAGTAATAACCACATTTTGAATTTTATATAAATTTCATCTAATTTTAACATTCATATTTTGTGTTTCTTAGAAACAATATTAGGAAAATTTCAATTTTTAGATAAAAGAAGTATTTTTCAAAAAAATGTCATTTTTTCACCTTTTAATGGTGAACCCTTTATAAATGTAATATTTGACACTGTTATTTATTCAATTTGATTAAATTAAACTCTTCTTCAAAAGTGGGACATAAAAATTTAGTTTGGATAATTTTTTGGTGTTAATCTTATAACTTTTATAATTTGATGAATAGTGAAAGATATTAAATTTTAATTGAAAAAAACTTTTTTAATCAAAATAATTTATGGTGTTAAATTATACATTTGAATGGTTTTTAATTATAATTAAATTATATTTTTGTCATTTAATAAAATGTTGTTCATTGGAAGTAATTCCACTTTTAAACCGAACATAAACACATATCAATCTTTTGATAGTTTTTACTTCTCAAAACTCGCTTTCTGGTTTTCACAACGGGAATTAATTTTAAATTAATTAATGCAAATTATCTGTTTTGAATTTATTAAAATAGATATTATTTTTGGATTTTTAATATCAAAATTATCTTAGGGTGATTTTTTTTTCTTTCTTTGAAAACATTCAATTTTTTATGAATAGTGAAAACAATGTGTTATTGTTTAAAACTGACTTTTTATTTATATAATTATTTATTTTTATTTTATTTTATGTCAAAATAGATACATAATACAAATATTAGTTCAATTTAATTCATTTGAGTCATTTTATAATAAAATTATATGTATAAAATGTTATCAAATTTTTAAACATATTTTACCCACCTTCTAGGCACGTTAGCAAATTTGCATAAAACATAACTTTACCACTTTCGTGAATTGAATTTAAAAAATCTGAGAGACATTGCTGAAATCAGTAATTAAAATGTGATTCAATAAGATGAAAGTAATTTTTGTTGATTAGTAACTATGTAGTTTTATTTACCAAGGTTATAAGTAAATAGGGCAATTAAAGGTAAAAATGACATTATAATTACCCTAACACGTGTCATAATTCTATTGGATAAGTGTATTTCCAAAAAAATAAACCTTAGGAATAAAATATTATCCTTTGCGGCCCACTTGGTTTAGAATAGGACATTTATTATTATTTTATTTAAAGATGAGTTAAAAGTGTTAAATTCAAATTTTAATAACTAAAACATTTTTAATATAGGGTTATAAATAAGATAATTTATATTATAAATATTCATTAGAAATATAAAATTATTTACTACATCATGGAATTTTATTTATAATATTTAGACATTTAATAATTAAATTTATTTTTGACATATTGATGATGCAGTAATTACCTTATTAATGAAAGATTAAACTAATTGATATTATAAATATTAGAATAAATGTAAATTGAGGATTTTGATGCAGTACAAAAATTTCCTAGGTTAATATTACATGTTAGTGTTGCTTCCATTTATTGTTTTCGAAGAAATCATATTTTTATGGATTTCACAAAAACCAAACACCGAATAATGTAAAAATTGACATAAATGGGTTTTTAAAAACAAATACTATATTATTAAATGATATAATAGTCCAAAAAATATAAGGTTCATCCAAAGGACTTTTATAAAAATAGATGTGTCTTTAATGAACCACATGGGGTTCTTTTGACATTTTATAGTAAGTCTATTAACCATATAATATTAAAATACAAGGAGACATGGTAAATGATAAACTATTTAACCTAGAGTTAAATATAAAAGATAAGGTTAATATGGTGACTTAAACCTGTATGAAACCTATTGGTTGAGAGGTTTTCGACCCAGCCCCACCTTATCCTCAAACTAAATCCTTCGGGAGCCATTATAAACCGAATATGTTTTTATAATAAAATAATATTTCAAGGGTTTCTTAAAGGGACAATCACCTCTCTTATAAAAGGTTACTTTCCCTTCTCTTAAAATCACACCTCCATATCCATTTGGCTCATCCAAAACATGCTCAGATATCCTCCCAAAAACCATCTATTCAACCTATAGGCCTTAATTTAATAATAATGCCAAACTAAGTAACCCTTTTGATCAAATCAACAGGAAGCACCCGAAGAAGTGGTAATTATTTCATCACCTATTTCAATGTTCTTTTCTTCTTCCACTTACTCATTATTTGTTGTTTCCATAACAAAATAATAAATCCAGTACCTTATAAATACTTTGATTTTATTATAAATATGGTACAACCATATTCATTATTATATCCATCCAATGATTGACAAAGTCCTCATATGTGTATACATATGTCTTGTCGTCTCCACGCTGTTGTGTAGTTTTTTATTCAACACTTAATTATTTGGATGGGTATAATAATGAGTATAATTGATTTAAATAATAAATATAACATTTCCGTTATTATTTATATATTAAATACCCTCAAATTACATACGATTTCTCCATCAATAGAATGGTATTGTCGCTCGTGCGTACGTACGGATTATCGTCTCCACGAACGCGATGAGATTCGTTCCCCATCATAACCATTCAAGAATAAACATCATTTTATAATTAAAAAATAATTTTTAAGAACATAATAACATTATTGATATGAATCAAATACATCCTATCAATAACAAACATGTATTATGTAACAAAAAATATCAAGAAAAATGAATCAGTTAACACCAGAAACAATGATACTACTGAAGTATTATTAACAAATAAATATTAAAAGATCATATATGACATCATTTTTATGTATATGGTTCTTTTATAATTTAATAAAAATTATTTCACCATTATAACGGAGGGTATATTATCCTCAAATAAGGAAAAGTACAAGGTAATGGGTTTTCATCTCACTTTTATTCACGTGAGATTCATGTTATATTTTCCACTATTACCTTTTGTGTGGTGTATGTACTTCCCATGATTGTATTATTTATTTAATATAACATAATTTATGGGTATTTGAATCATCATTTTATGATCCTTATTTCATGGGGTGTATGTATCATATGTTTCAAAATCTTTAAAGGAAATTAAAATTTCAATTTCCATACATTGGGGTTTACACATACTTCATTAATTATTTTACTCCAAGATTAGGTGTGTAATTACTTTATTATTTATGTAATAATTTACACTCCCATTTGTGTTGATATAATTTTGATACACATAATCACTCCATTGATAAATTCTCATACCATTGATATGAACTTGTTAAGGGTAATATCAACTCAATTTCTATTCATTGAGTTAAACATCAAAGTAATTGGTATTGTTATTACAAGAATATGTTTGAATGTACTTTGATTGATTTACTCTGAATATCCAATTATATAAAGTGTATTTCTATTTTTCACACATAATTATTTCATTGATCTATCCTTAATCTAAGGATATGATCTATTTAAGGTACTTCATCTTAATTTACATTCCATTAATACCCATTTGTTTCTATATAATAATTCACTTTTATATGGTGTATATATTTTCCTTTGACATATTATATCATGAACCCATTTATTCTCAGGATATTATAATGTTTTGATTAATTTTATTCCAAAATTAATTATATTCAAGTTTCTCTCATTTGGTTGGGAACTCTTTTACTAAAATATTATTTTAAATGTTTAAATGTTTTATTCTTATAAATCCTTCTCATTAATGTCCATGTTCTAAAAATGGTTTTATGAATTTATTTATATTGACATGAATTTTTTGAAATTAAAAATTCCCTCCAAAATATTCGAATTTGTATGTGACACTTTTATTCAAAAATCTCTTTTAAACGAATTCTTTGATAAATAGTGAGACTTTTCATTATTTTCAATAAAAAGGGAATATTTCTCTCAATTAGTTTTACTGACTATTTTAATCTATGTCAATATCCTTCATTATATTTTATTCTTTATTGAGGTTGATTTATTATAATACAATCTTCCATATTGTATTGATTGAGTTATGTTTGACTGTGGATGTGATATTTTTATGTTATTCATGGTTTTTGGTAAAATTATTGACATTTCGTATGCTAGTTTTAATACGAATGTTTAGATTATGTTTCACAAATTTCGTATGAGGAATGAATTGGACTAAGTAAGTGACAGGTGGAACACGCTATAGCTCCTCAATGAATCGGTCGGTCTCATGAGACAAACTAGTATCTTGGAACAAGGCCTTGACAAAATTTTATTTGTAGTCTTGGCATGAGGCCTTGAATATGTGGTTATGATGTCCGGCATTCTGCATTCCATCATTACAAAATTGGATACTGATATATCATGTTATTATTCTACTAGTATAATATCCATGTGAATATGTAAATGGAATTATTTGATTTATCTTTTCCATATTATGCTCATGTTTAAGTTTAAAAGGCTCGTGTTTAAGTCTTATACATTCCCTTAAATGTTTATGCTTATTTATCAAAGTTTTTTTGTATATTGTTATCCTTACCGAGCATATGATCTCACCCCTTTTTATGTATTGTTTTTCCAAGGATTTCAAGAAGTATATCATGATTAACCAGCAGGAATAGGCTGAGGGGTATGAGTTTTTTCAAAGGGGACATAATGTTTTTTTGTTTATTTCATGATGTAATGTAAAACATATGTATGTATCTAGTACTTCCAAGGCTATTAAACTAATCGTTCTATCGGTACATGATCTCATGTGATCATGAAAATGATATGTAATAATGTACCAACTCTGGGTAACTAGGGTCGAGGCATTACAGTTGGTATCAAAGGATGTTTAGTACAAACCTTGGAAACTTGATTTAGAAAAACATTTATTAGGGAACATTGTCTTAAGATAGACTATTGGGATTAACATAGAAGAACATCAAAAAAATTGGTAATTTGAACATTATGTGGGTTTTCCATGAAATACATCCATTTTTGTATATGAGTAGGTAGAGGTGGCTCTGGAAGAGATGTACCTATGGGTAAAACCTGAAAACACCGCTTTGAGCTAGACTTGAATGGGAACTGGTGCACGACAATGGGCCTTTCTGCACTCTTGGTTACAACACTCTTGGGGGTTATGCTTAAGATAATTCACATTTTCTTTACAAACTGATTTGAAGGATATTAATATAAGATGAGAATAAATAATCTTGATTAATCCTAAGGTGTTTTAGAGTGAAAATACGGTGTCCTAATATTCTCTAAATTATTTTATGAATATTGTTACTCACCCAATAATTTCTAGTTTTAGTCAATGGTTGGATTCCAGGGAAGTCATAGTAACATTGAACACGATGTACAAGGTGGGTGTGGTGGTGTAAATGAGCAATGAAATGGAATGTTGATAGGCATAAAAGATATTGTGTTCATGCCAAATCAGTTTTCAAAAATATAATCAAGAACATATATATTAACCAACTCCTAGACTCAACAAATAAGAGAAAGGTGGTGAATGATTAGAGCTCCAGCAATAGAGACCACGGATAAAAGAATGCTCAATTTCCATCATGCACAAAATGTGGAAGGAGACACCAGGGAAACATCCTCAATGGAACAAAGAAATGGTTTATGTGTGGGAAGAAATTAAATAAAGTTAATAATTTCCAAGGAAAAATGAAGAGTTCTATGGAAGAAAATAAAAATGATCCCAATAATCCATTTACAGTCATTTTCTATAAATTTAGGGGACTTGGGAATTACCTGAGTTATTACCGTATCATTTAGGATAACCTCTTTGTCAAAGAAGAACCTTTGTTGAAATAAATGGATGGTGAAATATTTAAAAGTATGAGTTCTCTTTGGTGATGGGATTACTTTGGAAACATTTTCCCTTGTATGTGTAACTCTTTTGTTTGTTATGTGAAAATTCTATTCAAAGAAGAATTATATTTTCTTTTTTGGATATAGTTATAAATAACCATTTTGGTTTATATGATCCTTGAATTTAGGGTAATTACTGGTTATTAATTTTTTGGATGAAAATGAGAGGTATGAGATAACATTTGTGGTTAAATTATGTTATGGTTATTTTGATAAATTTAAATCATTTTGGGAATGTTATAAAATATAGTTTTTGAAAAAGGAAAACATGCAAACTGTGTGACAACCCATCACGTTGGACAATGTTGTGGGAATCAAACCCATAACCAAAGATCGACTGTAATTTATCACCGACCATTGGACTACGTGAAGTCCATAGTTAGTGTGACTAATTATTTTTAGTTAAATGATTTTATTTGTCAATAATATGTTGATTTGGGATCTTATGTTTTATCATATAAATAACCTTAGTGTTGGAAAATGATTTGCGGATTAAGTGATAAATATTATTTTGGAACACGTTCGCTCTATTGGGAACACTATATTTCTAAGGAAAATAGAATACTATGGGATTTCATTTGAGGAGTAATAGTGTATTTTTAACTATGTTTTTATTGTGGATTTATAGCTATTTGGGATATTTATAGAAATGATTAACCTATCATAGAGAATTTTTGATTAGGTTATTCACTTTTAAGTATGTTACTTTAAGATTAGTTTATGTTATTTGGATATACAATTTAATGTGGAAGACTATGTAATCAAATTATTATCAGTTTTGGGTTTCAATCTTAGTTTAGATTATATTGAATGATTTTGAGGATAATTTTTTATTGAATAATATTTATTGAACTTTGGGTATTGTTCATTTAATTTTAGAAATTAAGATTAGTATTTATTTCTCTAAAGGATTATCATTTTTGGGGATCATCTGATCTTGTACTAACCATTTTGGATTTGGTTAATCTCTAAAGACAAAGGAAATATATAGTTCATCCTTTGTGGATTATGTGATTCTCTATATGAGGATTCTAGCTCTTAAAGTGTGATCAAGTAATCTTGAATACTCATCATTTGGAGTGAAAGATGAGTTTGGGGTTGAAATTTGTTAAATGATGGAACTTTACATATCAATTATTTTTTTCTTATTCTATGAAGAAATTAATTCTTAACCCTTAGGGAAAGGATCTTAAACCAAAAATTGTGTTATCCTAATACCTTTAAGTATTCATCATAGATTTATGGCCTTGAGGCCCTCAATTTTTCATTCACTTTTTTTTGATTGATGACCTCAATAACTCCCTATAAATATTTATATTTTTCCTCCCCTTATAATTTCCACCAATGTTCTCCTATTAGAACTCCAAATTTGGTTGTGACTTTTTCATTTCCATTTCCCTCTAATTAAGACTAAATTTTATAAACCCTATTTCTGATGTGGGTTTCAACAAAGGTATTTTATATTTTTTTACCTTTTATTTATGAAGAACAATTTCTAATTGCGAGGACTCAATTTATTGAAGGAGCGAAGAATGTAACACCCCAAGCTTCCACAGTACGCTTCTCTTTGAATAATACAATAGTGTGTGATGTACGCAACACCGAGTTCAAGTGCACCATAACCTATCAAACGATCCATTTAGAAAGTGTTTATGAATAGTAATAACCACATTTCAAATTTTATATATATACCATATAATTTTAATATTCATCTTTTGTGTTTCATAGACATAATATGAGGACAAATTCATTTTTTTAGATAAAAGAATTATTTTAAAAAAATGCAGTTTTCCTCCTTTTAATGGAGAACCCTTTCTAAATCCAATATTTGACACTTTTATGTATTAAATTTGATGAAACTAAATTATTATTTAGAATAAGGACATAAAATTTTAGTTTTGATAAATTTTTTATCTTAATCTGATAACTTTCATATTATGATGAATAGTGAAAGATAATAAATTTTAATTGAAAACAAATTTTTAATCCAAATAATTTATAGTTCTTAATTATACATTTTAATGGTTTTTAAGTACAATTAGACTATAGTTTTATAATTTAATACAATTTTGGTCATTGGAAGTAATTTCACTTTTAAACCGGGCATCAACCCATATCAATCATTTGATAGTTTTACTTCTCAAAAACCCACTTTCTGATTTTGACAATGGTAATTAATTTTAAATTAATTAATTCAAATTATATGTTTTTAATTCGGTAAAATATACAAAATTTTTGGATTTATAATATTAAAATTAACTTAGGGGGTTTTTTTGGTATTTTTCTGAAAGCATTCAATTTTTAATGAATAATGAAAAACATTGCGTTATTGTTTAAAAGCAAACTTTTTATTTAAATAATTATTTTTTTATGTTTATTTTAACTCAAAATATATACATAATACCTATATTAGTTCAATGTAACTCATTGGAGCCATTTTATAATAAAATTAGATGAATAAAATTTTATTGAATTTTTTAACGTCTTTTACCCACCTTAAATGAACGTTAGAAAATTTGCATGAAACACAATTTTACCGATTATATGAATTGAATTTCTAAAATCCTAGAGACACAGTTGACATCAATAAGTAAATTTTGGTTTAATAATATGAATATAATTTTTGGTGAACAGTAACTTTTTATTTTTATTTACCATGGTTAAAAGTAAATAAAGTAATTAAAAGTAAAAATGATATTATAATTATCCTAACACATGTCATAATTCTATTGGATAAGTCTCTTTCGACCAAAATCAACCTTAGGAATAAAATATGATCCTTCTGGGTCCACTTGGTTTAGATTAGGATATTTATTATTATTTTATTTTAAGATGAGTTAAAAGTGTTAAATTCAAATTTTAATAACTAAAACATTTTTAATATAGGGTTATACATAATATAATTTAGACTATAAATATTCATTATAAATCTAACACTATTTCCTAAATAATGGTATTTCATTTTTAATTATTAGACATTAAATAATTAAATTTATTTATGACACAATGATGACGTAGTAATTTCCATATAAATGAAAGATTAAAATAATTGATATTATAAATAATAAAATAAATGTAAATTGAGACTTTCTATGATTTCCACAAATTTTATAGGTTAATATTACATGTTATGGTGATTAAATTTATTTTGTTCGAAGGAATCATATTTTTATGACTTTCACTAAAACCAAGTACAAAATAATGTCAAATTTGTCATAAATGAGTTTTTAAAACAAATACTATATTATTAAATGATATAATAGTCCTAAAATATAATTTTTTTCCAAAAGACTTATATAATAATAGATATATCATTAATGAACCACTCAAGGTTCTCTTGGAATTTTATAATAAGTTTATTAGCCATATAATATAAAAATACAAGGAGACATGGTAAATGTTCAACTATTTAACCAAGAGTTAAATATAAAAGATAAGGTTAATATGGTGACCTAAACATGTATAAAACCTATAAGTTGAGAGGTTTTCGACCTATCCCCACTATATCCTCAAAATAAATCATTTTGTAGACATTATAAACCGAGTATTATTGTATAACAAAATAATATTTCATGGTTTTCCTAAAATGGCCATCACCTCTCTTATAAAAGGGTACTTCCCCTTCTCTCAAAGTCATACCTCCAAAGCCATTTGTCTCAGCCATACACTACTCAAATATCCTCCAAAGTACCCTCAAATCAACCTAGAAACCTTGCTTTGATCAGAAAGCCAACCTAAGGATCCCTTTTGATCAAATCAAAAGGAAGATCCCAAAGAAGAGGTAATTATTTCATCACCTCTTTCAATGATCTTTTCTTCTTCCACTTCCTCTTTCTTTGTTGTTTCCATAAAAAAATAATAAATCCAATATCTTCTACATAATGTGATATAATTATAAATATGGTACAATAATATCCATTATTCTATCCAACCTTTGAATAACAAAGTCATCATACGTGCGTACATACAACTTACCGTCTTCATGTCGTAGCGTAATTCATTATTCAACACTTAATTATTTGTATTGGTATAATAATGAGTATAATTGATGTAAATAATAAATATAACATGTCATTAATTCTGTATATATTAAATAACATCCAATTACATATGATTTCACCATTAATAGAATGGTATTTTCGCTCGTGCGTACGTACGAATTACCGTCTCCACGAACAAGATGATATTCATTCCCCATCATAACCATTCAAGAATAAATATGATTTTATTATTAAAAAATTATTTTTAAGAACATAATATCATTCTATATATGAATAAAATACATACTATCCATAAAAATATGAATTGCGTAACAAAACATATAAAAAAATGAATCGGTTAACACCCGAAACAATGATACTACTGAAGTATTATTAACAAAGCACTATTAAAAGATCATATATGATATCATATTTATGTATATGGTTATTTTATAATTTCATAACAATTATTTCCCCATTATACAGGAGGTTAACATATCATAAACTAAGGAAACGTGCAGGGTAAGGGGTTTTCATCTCACTTTTATTACTATGAGATTCATTCTATATTTTCCACTATAACCATTTGTGCGGTGTATGTGTTGCCCATTATTTTATTCTTTGTGTAATATACATTAATTTAAGGGTATTTACATCATCATTTTATGAACCTTCTTTCATGGGGTGTATATTTCATAAGTTACCCTATCGGTAAGGGAATTTAAAATTTTAATTTCCACTCATTGGGATTTACACATACATCATTGATTATTTTACTCCAAGATTATATGTGGAATCACTATTTATTATTTATATTGTAATTTAAACTCCCCTTTGTGTGGATATACTTTTGATACACATAATCACTCCATTGATAATTTCTCAGGCCTTTTATATGAATTTGTTAAGGGTAATCTTAACACAATTTCCATTCAATGAGTTAAACATCCAAGTCATTAGTGTTGTTTTTACAAGAATATGTGTGAATGTCCTATGATTGATTTACATGTAATATAAAATTAAACTCAGGGTGTTTATATTTTTCACACATAATTATTTCATTGATCTATCCTTAATCAAATTAAATGGTCTTTATAAGGAATTTTGTCTCAATTTACATTACATTGAGACCTCTTTGTCGTTATGCACCAATTCACTTTTATATGGTGTATATACTGTCCTTTGACATATTATATCATGAATCCATTTATTCTCATGATATTATAAAGTTTTTATTAATTTTATTCCTCAATTACTTATATCTAAGTGTCTCTCATTTGGTTAGGAACACTTTAACTAAAATATCATTTTAAATGTTTTAAATTTTTATTCTACTAAACCCTTCTCATTAATGTCCATGATTTAAAAATGGTTTTAAGAATTTATTTATATGGACTTGAATGTTTTGAAATTAAAAATTCATTCCAAATGTTTTCGAAGTGTTATGGGACAGTTTTATTCAAAAGTCTCTTTTAAACGACTTCTTTGATAAATAGTGTGACTTTTAAATCTTTTCAAGAAAAAGGTAACATTTCTATCAACTAGTTTTAGTGACTATTTTCATCTATGTCAATATCCTTCATTTTATTTTATTCTTAATTGAGGTTGATTTATTATATTACAATCTTCCATATTGTATTGAATGAGTTATGTTTGACAATAGATGTGCTATTTTTATTCCAATAATGGTTTGTGGTTAAAGTATTTAAATTTTGTATTCTAGTTTTAATACAAATGTTTAGATTATGTTTCAACCATTTCATATGAGGAATTAATTGGACTTAGTAATTGACGGGTGGATCCTGCTATAGTTCCTCGATGAATCGATAGGTATACTGATACAAACTAGTTTCTTAGAACAAGGCCTTGACAAAATTTTATTTGTGGTCTTGGCACGAGGCCTTGACTATGTGGTTATGATGTGTGGAGTTATGCATTCCATCATTATGAAATTGGATATTGATATTACATGTGATTATTCGACTTACAGAATATCCATGTGAATAAGTAAATAGAATTATTTGATTTATGTTTTCCATATTATGCTCATGTTAATGTTTAAAAGGATTGTGTTTAGTCTTATACATTGCCTCAAATGTTTATGCTTATTTATGAAAGTTTCCGATATATTTTTATACTTACTGAGAATTTGAGAACACTCATTTATATGTTTTATTTTTTCCAGGATGTGAAGAAGTATATCATGACTAACCTGTAGGAATAGATTAAGGGATATGACTGTGTTCAAAGGGGGAACAATGTTTTTTTCTTTATTTTTATGATGTAATATATAACTTATATATGTATCTAGTACTTCCAAGAATACTGAAATAATTGGTCTTTAGGGACTTGATCTCTTTTGATCATGAAAATCATATGTAATAATGCATTGAATCTAGGTAACTAGGGTCAGGGCATCACATTTTTCACATAATCATGGGTATTAAGAAGAGTATGTCTTCTGTAAGTTTTCATACAAACAGTACAGTTTGTTTATTTCACTTTTACTTTATATTACTTTGGTTCCAATGAGATTTTTTTTATAGATGTGATCTCAGGACTAATGGGTATAAATTTATATTCACATGGTTTACCTTCAAATTATATTGATATATAGATATGAAAAAAATATGAATAGTATTTATCTATAATTAACATTGTATAGAAGCTATTGTAAAATAAAATTATGAATAAAAACTACATATATACATTTATAATTGTGTCTCAAAAATATTCCTGGTTGAGGATTACATTTACATTTTCAGTACCTTGATAGTTTGTAATGGAATCTCCTTACATCTATTCTTTAAAATTAATTATAGTTATATCACCTCTTTTTAATGTTGTATCCATAAGAAGCTTTAATATTAGTAAATGTGGATGTTGAACTGGTGGTTAAGGGTACTTTCTGAAGATATTTTTGACTGATCGGTTGATCCTTTATATTTTTCTATTTGATCTTCTATTTCACCCCTTTCCTTTCTTCATCTATTATAACAGTCATTGTTTGAGTATTTTTTTATTAATCATTAAATTTTTTTCATAAAAAATAAATTGGAATGGAATACCTCCTTATCTATATGTATTTTTATGTGATCAAATATCCATGGCATGAATGTTCTAATAGCAAGATATACCATATGAACATCCACATCATCAAGTGAAATAGGTATCTCGACACTCGGATCATGATCAACATGAATACCCACTATCATATAACCTATTTTAAGTTTCTTGTGTTGTAGAATATCTACTTGGATATTATACATAGTAAACCTTGCAACAAAGAAATGGGTGGGTGTTTATAGATATAAATTACATTTTTTCACCCTATAGAATATCAGTGAAGGAACAGTATCACTGTCTTTATGATTCACATTTCACAAAAAATAGTAAGGAAAAAAATTGATTACATATTGTAAGACATCACTTTGAGGGAAATTTCTCCGCTTAAAGTAGAGGGGTGGTAGATTTTCACAGTGGTTTTTTGTTGTTTTTTTCTTCTCTTTTATTCTTTTCCATTACATTTTTAAACAAATAAAACTACAAATTACATTTTTACTGTACAATAGATAATTTTTCATACATAAATTCCTTTTTTTAACTTTATCCCCTGTTCATTTATTTTCTCAAAATATGTTCAGGGAGACATCCCAAAATCCACACCTCTTATGTAGCCATTTTGTTTTTTCCACTTCAAGGCAACTAATAGTAGTCATTCTTTCGGTAAAAATGATGATGATTATTGTGTCAAAGTTGGATAAAAATATAATAAAATAAGTAATATTCGTTATGTTATACAAATTTTAATAATCCATTTTATATTATTTCACAAATATGCATGATTATCATTCCTTTTCTACGCTTTTATCTATTAGTATATTGTATTTATTTACACGATCCAACTTTTATAGTACATGACATGTTTTGGAAGTGGATTTTGATTTTGATTCATCAATCTACATATAAAAAAGGAACATAATTATATTCTGGTTTCATGTCACAAATAAATATTACTCTATATATATAATACATACCATTTTTCAAGTAAAGTGTGCCCCATCCTTACTTTAAGTTAGTGGGGCACTGGTTTTGTTGCACACTGCTTATTTTCAGAACTCCATTACTATTTCATCAATTAATTATTATTGATAAAACTAATTAATAAACACATTGTAAAGAAATGTATTTCCAATCATGTTGTATATTAAAATATGTCTTCTCTGGATGACCAGTATAAATTCCATGTTTTTTAGTTTATTAGGAGTGGATACATCTGCGGTTGGTGCGGGTTTATATTCCCTTCAGCATATCTAAGATAATACTTCATATGAATTGTCTAAAAGCCTTAATGACACTTTATAGTGATCATTAATAAACATTTCATTCATAAAAAATCTATTATAATTTCACTCTAATAGGGGTAATTAAGATTGAATCAATTTTTCATTATTTAGTTTCTTATAAGATAAATAAATTATATCATAATGTTACCCTAATCCCTTCCCAAATTATTTCATTAATCTCACATACAAAATTATTCCATGAATCTACATCAAATAACACATGAAGTTGAGTGGTGAGCCCAATATAACTACTAAACATGGACTTGTAGGGTTTTACGGGATATCCATGTGAATTTAATCCACAATACATTTTTTAATTTTATTGAAAATCCACATTAAGGGGAAGTGGGAACCAACAGATCAACTTCTTTAGTGTCCAAACACAACCTCATAAAACACCCATTATAGAGAAAAATTTTAAAACAAAAAACACAACCCTTCACTGTGCCTTCCCTATTAGATGTAACCTATTTTAAAATTAAAAAGATACCAATATAAAAAAAACCAACATAGACTCAACAAAATCTTCCACCTAAACAACCATTTCAAAATTTGAAAATCAAATAGTAAACCATCATCACGCCAGAGCAGTAAACCAACATCATGCCACTATCAACTTTGCATTTATATGATCACACTGACACCGAATCCATCATATCATTGTTCCCATTATACCCCCTTCATCACCAAGAACACTGATGTTGTCCTTGTAGCTCACTACCAAAATCTCTATTGAATGAAACCATCGGAGACCATCGTAATCGATTAGTCTTCATCTTCACCACCAACATTAAATCCATCATCGTCGTCAAAACCCAAACCAAACCACAAATTGGAATACCAATAAACTATAATCAAATTGGTCAATGGCTGTAAAGAACCATGCAAACCTCCACTGATACCTTGAGGAAGAAAACTAAAAAACCAAATCCAACGTCAAGGATCGCACACCTAGAATATTTATGGTCGTCAAATGACACATCCCAAAACATGTTGTAACCCCCTCTCCAGATCCGACCATGGTAGGAGCAGTGAAACATAGGGTCATAGAAATGGTTCAAACAAACGATGACTCAGAAATAGGGCATCATCAATGAGGTATAAAAATCAGGGACCATCAAAGTATAAATAAGGAAACCCAAGCAAAAAATGTTGTCGATGTGAAGAATATCAAATAAGATGTCGTTGATTTCAAGGAGACAAAATACAATTCCATCGATTCAAGGAATACTGAAGAAGGCACCATTGATTCGAGGAATACCTAAAAATATTTCATCAATTCGAGGAAGACCAATGAAGATGTCATTAATTCTAGGAAGACCAATGAAGACGTCATCAATTCGGGGAAGACAGAAGAACACATCATCGATTCGAGGAAGACCGAAGAAGACATCGTCGATTTGAGGAAGACTGAATCACCATCACAAGAGAGAAAGAAAAAAACATGACCAAAGAGTGAGAATCACATAGAATCCAAAGGTGATGGGAAGAGGAACCCTGGTCTTTGGTAGAGAGAAAACGAGTCTAGGATGAGAGCAGGGGAAAAGGAAAGTAATAAGAGGAGGAGTTCCAAAAAAGGACCTTGACTGTGAGGGGTTGAGGAAGGAGCGGTGGCGGGGACACTGGGAAGAAACCCGACCACAGAGGAGAGAAGAGACCCAACAAGTGGGTGTCCATCCTATAAAAAAATATTCCTACTCCCCTCCCATGTGAATTTAATCAAACATCAAATTTGATGCTTTTGTTTCTCACCATAATAATTTTTGCTAACATCGTCATGTTATGACTTTTTTTTAAGTGACATATGCTATTCACCATATACAATTTTCATAGTTCCAACATAATAAATATATTTTTCTTCTAGATTTGCAGCATCATCATATACAGAAAATTATTTCTCCACTCCATTGGGAGCATCAGTATGTTGAAAAACCTATTATTCCTCGAGATTTCGAGCATCAGCATGTGTAGATGTCATTATCTGTAGAAGTGGTTAAAATTTTAATTTATATTACATAAATATAAGAGTGAAAAGATTATAATATAAGGTAATATAGTGTATACTATAAATAATATAAAACATGATTATTTACCATTCTTTTTTCATGGTTGAAGGGATTTTACCCCTCTATCGAGCATCCAAATACCCTCATTGTGGTATACATTGAAATAAAACATCCTTTATATATTGGAACCTATAAGAAATTATTGTGACATCTTAATGAATGGGTAAACCTCAGTTTAATTAACATCTGGACCTCCAATGGTTTTGATCGATAAAAAAAATTAACCACATCTGGTTTGCTGGATCTGGAACAGAAAATGAATTTACAGACCATGATGCCATTATAAATAGTTTCACTTTGTTCCCTTCATTAATGAAATAAAAATTTACTAATCCAAACTCATATATTTTTACTGAAATCAGGTTATCATCCAAATTGTACTGAAAAATAATCACTTGGAATATTTTATAATCCCACTCCCATATTTTTTTGATGATACCAAATTATGACATATTCGCATAAATTGGATTTATATCCTTAGTACCAGAGACATGTATCTGTTCAAAAACAAGTTTAAGAACACTATTTTTAATGGTACTACATCTATCATGTTAATTTTTATAAAATTTATACTCATTAATTACATAACCACAATAAGATAATACATGCACATGTGGTCCATTGGCTAGCCATTAAAGTAATTTTTAAATTTAATATCAATTTTTAGTTGACCCATTAAAAATATGTTCTTGAAACCATCATATAAACTGTTTATTATGTGTATTTTATATCCATATTTCAGTCCTTGACGGATTAAAATTCATAAAAATTAATTTTGGGTGTTCAAGATATGGAATAACCTCTAAAATGTTATGAAAAATTTAATAGAGATCTTTCTCCCACTCTGTAATATTAATTACAACAATTATATTC
Source organism: Viscum album (assembly GCA_963277665.1). Lineage (NCBI taxonomy): Eukaryota > Viridiplantae > Streptophyta > Magnoliopsida > Santalales > Viscaceae > Viscum > Viscum album. The sequence continues at coordinate 1,653,584,807 of OY728122.1, read as the reverse complement.
TATAAATTCTATTGCCCAGGATTTTTCTAGTATTATGAGATTTCTTAGACCAATGATTTCCACATCAGAAAGGTAGTCGGTATATAATTCAACGACTTCCCTAAAAACATATCACTCCATCATACAACCTTCTAGATGACTTTTATTATTGACATACCCCTTCCAAATTTTCTTATACCCTTAAATGGGGTACATAAATGTACAATATCACAAAGTATAAACATTATAACCATGTGAACCATCAAGTTAACCATCATATTAAATAATAATAGTGGGAAAAATATATCCAATTCACATAATATGATAGTAACTTCCATTTACATGGTTGTAAATTTCACTAGGTATATAAATTTTCTACATATATCTTTGAAAAGGAAATAGATATTGGTCAATGTATGACATGAATTCTTGGAAAAAATGAAACAAAAAGATATATGAATTATACTTTCCATGAAAACATGATAGTCATTTTTTTGAATCATTAAAATTAAATCAATCATTGACATGATATTATTGAAATTTGATTAATATCCATATAGAACCATTACATCATTCAAGGAGTTTAAAAATTGATATCTCTCTTTCCTATAAAGAATGTAAGAATCTAGAAGAATAAGATTACATATTTCAACCTTCACTAGCACCAAATCTTCTCAAATCTCCATGTCAATCATGTCAAACCTAATATTAATCCCAACCTTTATTTGCTAGTTTCAGTTAGAAAAGTTCCAATGATATTATCAAATAAATTTATTTCCACATGCATTACATCAAAAAAAAATTCTAACATAAAAAAATTATAGTATGGTAATTCAAAAAAATTGATCTCTTTTTTCAATCGGTTTTTGAAAGGATTTTTAGGAGGGTTTTTCAAAATAAGTGTTCATATATTTTAATTTCTCATATAGTTTATCACCTATTGGTAGATACAGTTTTGTACCTTCTTTAAAACTCTCATTGAGTAATTCCATCAAAGATCAATACTTATTTCTTCAGGGAAGAAATATACATTGTACTAGAAACACAATCTTCGAATAATGTTTCATCCTAATTGTCTGTATACCTTGTTCACAACTGGGACACCCTTGAGTTCCATTAATGATATATCCTATAACTTTCCTTATGTAGGAAAGTCATTTATAGGCCCATAAAATATGTATCCCAATATGAAATATTAATTTATGTAAGAATCACAAAACATAACACCTAAATCCCAAAATAATTTTAGATCTTTGATCAATGGAGACATATAAACATTAATATAATTACCCAGTTATTTTAGTCTAGATATAAGATGAGATAACATAATTTACCTTTGTTTCATTCATAACCACATTGAAATGTTATAATGTACCAGCATAACTATCCATGTACTATGAGTACTACATTGAAAACCAAAAGGATTCAATCCATCAATTAATGGTACAAGATGACGGTTTCTCAGATGGTTTCCAAATTTATGATACTCATGCTCAATTTTATTCAACTAAGGAGTGTTAGTCAGGTGATAATGTTTCAAATGATTATTTATTATATCTGTATAACATGTCAATTACCTTATAGTCTCCTCACTCCCATATAGGTTCCTAAACCTGGGAATTATTGGAGATTACCATAAGTCTTTCATTGGATGTGATTCAACTTTTGGTATTAAGACACACCGCACATTGAGATTTTTGAAGTGATATGTGGTTCTTGAAAATGGTGTACATTATTTTGGATAGGAATTTATTCTTTTAGAGATAATAAAAATTGAACTTAGCACTCTTTTAACATCATATGTTTGGCAAGGAAGCACATTATCTACAAGGAAAATATCATTCAAGAGAGAAATTAGTTTAGCAAAGCTAGAGTCACTTCATCTGTTGCCATTTTTTACATTATATATCTTCAGTATGGATGAAAATGCTACATATTTTGAATAAAAAACATACAATGGTGTATTGGTACAACTCTTTAAATTCTAAAACTATTTTGTATAATCATGAAGTTCATATTAAACTATCATTTTAATTTCCTTACTAAAATATCCATCATTACTCAAACCTATAATCATATCCTAAATACAGTCTTCATCATTTCTCACACTTGTAATCATATCAGATGATCCATAATATGCATTATTATCTCGGTCACTAGATATATTTAATTTCTACTTATGCTTCAACCACCATTAATAACATTGATCTATTCCATGAAAGAACAAGTGTCATTTCAAATCCTTTGGACTAATTAATCTTAAATAACAGTAGAGTAAACACAAATAGTGGATTTGAGAAGTGTCATATACATTATCTTTTGATAAATTTATGAACACTTTTACCCTATATTCATACTTTTTTGTCATATAACCATCATCCATCAATTTTTTATACATATACATTTTATTTAATCAAATAATAATAATATTTTACAAAAAATTATGAAAAATTAACCGATAAACGTTCCTACATAAGAATCATTTAAGCTATATAAAGCCTTTGTTATATGATAATAAGATTAGAAGGATGTGTATTGAGATTATTTTGTATTCAAAGAAATCATTGAATGAAATGAATGTATGATATCTAAAATGTTACAAATAATCTAATTTAATTTTCATATATTTAACAACATTGAGATCAAGGATGGTTTTTGTAACTTTTCTTGGTGCTAGTACAACAAAATTTGTGATGTCCCGGACATTGATGGCACTCAACGGGTTCCACAAGACTGGCGGGCCACATGACCTCAATCGTATCTCCCCAAATGCCAAAGGTTGTCGACTAGCAGCAATGGCCTAGGGTGTGTCTGTGGGGAGACTATTCCCTCATTACCATAGTGTATCCCACCGGGTGAATGTAAACATAGGAAAATGGCGGATGAACTATAAGTAAATAGAAGACACAGTGGAAAATATAGAAAACATTAACAATAAATGGATCAATTCAAATAGTATTCCACAACTGATGATATTTTTCATCAGTTGAAAACTAGAAAACATGGGTACAAGACAACAGACATAAAATGTTCCACAAAAGTATAAAGGAAATCAAAAAACTATTAAAAGCATCGCAAGATCTGACTTGGTTATCTTCTATCAAGATCCATACTAAACAGAAAGAAATCCAGAGTTTTAATTCATATGCTTCCATTTGTTAACACCTTCAACCATGAAATATACTCTGGGTATCAAACGGTGCCCTAGGATGGTGTGAGGTAAATATCAATGGGCCACCACAAATGGTGTCTATAACATCTAGCACATGTAATAGAAATGTAATAGTGTGAATGCATGCATATACAAATTAAAACAGTACAATGTAACAAAATAACCAAGTACCTACTTCATCCCTCACCTAGTGTCTGAACTTATAAATAACTTATTATTTGATTATTACCAGTTTGTAAATAAGTCACATGTTAACTATATGAAGGCTTCCAAGTTCTATCAACGAAACCTGTAGTAATATTTATTAGTGAAGTGTGAATGTGATAACCAAGGTGGTGTAGACCTCAAGGGTCTCAAAATCAATAATAATTGTATCCTAGATAAGGATATGAGTGTAATCCAAGGAGAATATTCCAAGGCAGTCCATAATAGGGTGCATACCGGGTCCATGGTGATCATGCAAAGTAAAATGGGGCTATGCAGAGACAGGGCCCTATGGTTAGTATCCATGGCACCTAAATGTCAATGATTGATCCAAGGAGTATATCCATGGCATCCTATAATGATATTGAAGGGATCCTATGGTGTCATAATGGGCATCCAAATAATAGACAAGGATCGGGATCTTGGTGGGTCACAACCTAAGCAAGCCAAATATTTGAATCAGAATGGGGTTCCCGAGTGCTCAGGTAATTCTCTGATCATAATCCATGGGGAGCTCGAGTCAGGACATTCCTATTTGATTATGAAATCATGTAATATTTCATTTTGTTCAATCCTTTCCTTTAATTAGTTTGATAAGGTCAAGTAGCAGGGAACCTTTTAACCAAGTCCTTTGGTCCATTCCTTTCCATTCATTGTTATGATAAGGACAAGTAGCATGAAACCATTAATTTAATCCATTTAATTAATATTCCATATTCAAGGATCATTTTGCTACCTTTTATTAATGTTGTAAGGGGCGGTAAAAATATGAAACCTACTATTCATTTACATTTGAGTCCATGTTATATACTTAGTATACTTGCCAATTCACATTTCACATTTCATTGTCAAATTGAATCACTTACCTAAGGCGTTTCAAGTGTTAAACATACACGGTACTTTCCATTATGTAATTAAAAATCTAAATCAAGGCATTTAATATAGTAAAGCCCTTATAAATTTCAAGCCAAGTCACACCTGAATGGTGGCTCAAACACATCAAATACTGAAAACCCAATTAGGTCATAACATCCTCCATGGTATGAATGGAGTTGTGGGTGTAACCACAAAAAATTAATCACATATTTGTAAATAGAATAACCATATGGTTCTAATGATTATAATAATGGAATATAAATTCTATAAATGGAACCTGAGAAATTGGTGGGCCCCACACGATAAATCCAAAATCAAAAAACTTTATGGATGAGTTATAGAACACCCACCTTATGATTGTACAACACTCCTCCTCTAGTATTGGCCCTTGATTTGGCTCAAATATGAGTAGATCTATGAAAAAGAGAAAAATTCTCATAACCTGATAACTCAGTTGAGAGCAATAGAAAAGAGGAAAGGATTAAATGGACTCGAGGTCTTACCGTTACACATCCAACTTTAAGAATGGAATCTTGAAAAGATCCTAGATGAATGATATATCTTGATTCCAAACATAGGTAATCATAAATATCCAATATGAGAGGAAAATAGATTAATCCCATTAGTTCTTAGATTAGGGATGAATAGGTGTCTTGATAGATAATTAAGAGAAATTTAGGCATTTTACCGAGAAAAATAGTCTATGCATATTTTGTCCATACATTTTGAAAAACTGTGTGTAAATTGTGCATGGTTACCTAGGTAGAAGAGGCACTTGGAAAGATAGGTTGCACGTCCATGCACCAATTAGGTGTGGTCGATCTATCTAGAAAAACATAATCCACATGGTTAGGCAAACCATATGCCAACCATGTGACTAATCCATTTTTCCTAAAAAGAGGTGTTATAGGTTCCGAACATGTCCATGACACCCTTGGGACCTTTACCAACTAAAAAGGTCCATGATAAGGAATTACACCAAAATTTAATACCTGAGTGAAAAATAGGGTTCTTACCTTCTACCCCATTAAAATAACTCACCCCTGAGTTCACCTTCCAAGGGTGTAGAAACAATGTCTAATAACATTTCTAGACACTGAGCACATACATTGTCTTCCCTCTCCCAATTTTCTTCATGTACACGATCCTGCTGCCATATCACCCATACAAAAGGGACAGAATAGCCTCAGAGAGCCTTCTTGTTCTGGTCAACGAAATGTACTAGATTCTCCTCAAAGGTACCATCACCATCTAATTCAACTTCCTTGGGATCAAAATTATGAGACAGATCAAAATGATATTGGAAAAGCTGTGAGATGTGGAAGACATTGTGCATTTCATGGTACCTCTGAGGTAATAGTAACTGATAGGCTCTCAGCCTGAATCTCTCTATAATTTCAAATGTACCAACATAACGAGGTGATATCTTTCCCTAATTTCGTAACCATATATGGATTTTGTGATACATGAAGGAAAACATGATCCCCAACCTCAAACTATAGAGTTCATCAATGGTGATTGGCACAAGATATTTTTTCTAGACTAAGCAGTAGTCATACTTTTTTTGATTAGCTGAACCGAATATGAAGTCTCCTGAATGAGACAAGGGCCTAGTAGGGCTACCTCACCCACCTCTAGCTAGCACATGGGTGAATAACATTTTCTACCATATAAGGCCTCAAAAGGATACATCTTAATTTTCATATGAAATCTATTATTATAGAAAAATTTGATGAGAGGGATGTGTTTCTCCCATGAATAGCCAATGTCAAAGACACATATTCCGAGCATATCCTCTAGAACCTGTATTTTCTTTTCTGACTACCCATCACTATAAGGGTGAAAATTTGTGCTTTGAATCACATGTGTTCCAATATCCTTTTGCAAACCCTTCCAGAACCATGATGTGAAATGAGAGTCCTTATCTAAAACAATAGTGAATTGAACTCCATTTAGCCATATGATTTCACAAACATACATTTTTTCCATCTCATCCACTGATAAAGTCTCCAAAATATTAATGAAGTTGTATAATTTCATAATTTGGTCAATGAATACCCATATAGAATTACAACCCCTCAGTGACCTTGGTAACATGACTACAAAATCCATATAAAAGTCTTCTCATTTTCATTTGGGGACTGGAAGAGGCTATAACAAGACTTATGGTCACTAGCGTTATGCCTTCACATGATGATAGGTGGAACATCTAGTGATAAATCATTCTTTCTGATGTTTCATCCTAGACCACCAATACTAGTGTCACATGTCCCGATACATCTTTGAGATGCCTGGATGAACTACCCATTGAGAGGTGTGGGACTCATGCATAAACTCCTCTCTTATATCTGCAGGAACCCAGATACTTCCACATAGATACAAGAAGTTGTCTCTATCCACCGACCAATCTAGATGCGAGTTATCTCCAGATATAATCTCATAGAGGACTAAGATTTCCAGATTTGAAAACTATATACCCTTCACCTTCTTAAGTAGGGAAGAGGTAACTATCAAGGATGTGAGATAAGACTACTCATGATTGTTATGAAACTTCATATGTAGCTCAGAGAATATGGCCATTAACTTCCATTCATCACTATCTTCCTATACAACATGTGTTTGAGTTTTTTGACTCAATGCATCTGCAACTACATTTCCCCTCCCATGCGTATAGGAAAGGCCAAAATCAAAGGATTTTAGACATTCAACCCATCTTCACTATCCGAGGTTTAATTAATGCTGATAAAAGATATATTTGATTATATTGTGGTCCATGTACACCAAAAATTTCTCACCCAATAAATAATGTATCCAACAATATAAGTCATGGACAATTGATACTAGCTCAAGGTCATGTGTCGGGTAATTTCTCTCATGAGGCCTCAACTTTTGAGATCCGTACGCAACAAAATTGACCTCCTGCATCAATACTACTCCTATTATAAAGTCTTATTCCTCACATAAGATGGTATAACTTATGTTTGTCACAAGTAGAGTCAGAATAAATGTCAATACAAGCCTCTATTTTATCTCCTTAAAGTCTTCCCCACATTCTTTTAACCATATGAAATTTACACCATTCTTTGTAATACTAGTAAGAGGTGAATAAAGGTTGGAAAATTCATCTGTGAAATGCCTATAATATCCCTTCATCCCCAAGAAACTCTGCATATCAACACGTTCTTGGGATCCTCCTAGTAAACTACAACACTAACCTTTTATGGGGTAATAGATGCTCCTGATTCTGAGAAAATATAACCCAAGAAGTGAACTTTGTCGATCCAGAAGTGGAACTTAGTGAGCATGACATAAATTTGATGCTATCGTAGATTACTCATAACGATCTCAATATGTTTTCATGGTCACTACGAGTGTGAGAATACACTAAGATGTTGTCCATAAAGACCACGATAAAAGAATCCAAAAATGTGGTGGAACACCCTACTCACCAGAGACATGAAAATGCTGGGCATGTTCATAAGATCGAATGACCTAAAAAGGTACTAATAGAAACCATACCTACTACGGAAAGTTGTACACTGTATGTCTGATGGTATAACTCACACCTGATGATAACCTGATCTCAGTTCGATCATAGAGAATACATTTTCTCCTAAGTGTTTTTCAAATATATCATCTATTTGAGGTAGTATATATTATTTCATGACTGTATGTTGGTTCAACATTATGTAATCCATACATAGACATAATTTTATATCCTCTATCTGGAAAAAAAAAGCACAGGAGAACCCCAAGAGGTTGTATTGGGCCATATTAAGCCTTTGGACTCTAAATTCTCTAACTACTACTTGAGATCTTGAATATTTTTAGGTTTCATAATTTATAGAGGAATGTACACTAGGGATACTCTTAGAGAAAGATCAATTATAAAATCTACCTCTCTCTCAGGAGGAAATCAAGAAAAATAGCTGGGAAAGACATCCATGAAATGATACTCTACTAGAGGGAAATCAACATGGTGTAAACCCAAATCCTCCATGACGAGATTTTAAATATGGGCAGTCACTCCACCTAGACCATGATGATTTGGTCGTAGCCTACTATCCTAGACATCCAACTCACCCTTATGTAGGTAAAGTTTTTTCTTTTTTGATGTAATAGATACCCTATGTTGATAGAAATATACAAAAGCATAATGATGAACTAACTAATCCATCTCGAGTATGACATCATAGCCCATAATTTCAAGAAAAAAGAGGTTTCATAAGTAAGGGTAGCTTCCTACCTCAAGGGGAAAATCATTACACAGGAGTGTACCATCTATTAATACCCTTAATAGTGTATCTTGGGACATTACACCACAGTAACATTGTCTCTCTAGTCCAAAACATCCCCCTGATAGATATAGAGAAAAATTATTTCGAATCACCTATATAAAAAAAGCAGATACTACAGTAGAGGCCACTAGAATAGTACCTCGTACTGTAGATGGTCTCATAGAATAATCCTCGGGTGTTGGTTTTAGTGCATTCAAATGACCTGATCCATGACCCTATAAAACAGACAAACTTCCATGATCATAACTACTCTGTTGGTGCTGATGGGGATAGGGGTCTGGCTATAATGACCACAACCTCCTACTCGACCATACCTATCACTTCCATTCTAACTCCCCACCTCATGCATGATTAATAAACAAACTCTTTATGGTGGTGCTGGTGCTGATCCCTTCACACTTGATGGTGGTGAAAACATACTACAAAAATGCTGAAGATGCCACATAAGGCCACACACCTAACACTTCAGTGGGTCTCTACCACACCTAGGTTTCTAATTCCATGTCTTCCACACTAATGACATAATTTAGAGCTATCAAAATGGGCACTCTATTTTCCACTTCCTTGAAAATAAAACTCAAGGGAATGTTTCCTACAATTGGAATAACTATTTTCCTAACATGGTACAAATCTTTTAAACTCTGTACTATTGTCGTCCCTCAAGTTACACTCAGTAATAAGAGACTGATTCACTATTTCATAAAAATTAGGTAGGAAAAAGCCATTCACCTACATATGGATGGCATACTAGAGACCATCCTCAAGGAGTCTATCACGAGAAATCTCATCACTGTCTAGAAGCAGTGAAAATCCCTAAAACTTTGTTAAACACACTGAATATTCCATAACTAACATAGAACCATTCTCCAGATGCCATAAATCTCTAGAACTTTTATCTATCAACATATGAGGAAATAAATGATCTTAGAAGGTAGTCTAGAAATCAACCCATAACATGCATTGATGAAGGCTGGCCTAGGTAATCATATCCCACCAATGATTGGTCGAGTCCCAAAGCATGTATGTAGCAAGATTGACGCTTCGGTCTGGAGGCATTTCCAAATACTCAAAGATAGATAGGATGTAATCTATCCAAGACTCAACAGCCTGTAGACCACTATAACCTAGGAAATTAGGAGTTTTTTGCTGCTGGAACTCATGAGTTAGATCATCAATCATAGGTGAAAGATATGGATCACCATGCATTGACTTCTTTAGATGTAGGAAACAATCAAAAACATGAGAATCGATGCCCATATTAGGTAAATCATTCATTTTGTTAAGTGAAAATCCTAGAGCTAATAGTGGTGGCTCCGGTCCCACCACGTCAAGAGTATGGTCTTTGACACCCTCCTGGAATACGATACGAGAATGTTGTGGCAGCATTGTTCTTCAAATTCCAAGAACACACCTCAGAACAAGATTTAGGTAGAAACATAGCACCACGTACAAAAGATAAACAAGGAAGGCTCCCTACCCAAGGTATACTACCCCAACTACCCACATAGATGGCCAGATATTGGTCAGTGTTCAAGAATATGTTTTGTTTTGTTTTATATTTAATTTCCAGGTTCACTCCTTTACCTTTCATAAACCTAACAAGGTGAGATATGGATGTAAAACCATTTCATTTTAGATGTTATGATTCACTTTATAATGGATATCCATTTGTGATGAATAAGTGCCAATACACCTATCACTAGAAATGACACCCATTTATTTATAGCATAATGGCTTGACTCAGTAAATTACTCATCCCAACCTATGAGGGCCCATACACCTCATGAATTGAGACAGAAAATCACTCAATTCAAACCAAAAGTAATTCATGTAAATGTTAACTATCACAACATCACTCATCAATCAGATGAATATTGAGCAATGAAAAGTAGTTAAATGCACCTATATGGCATGGAAAGATGCATGAAATGTAAATTATCGGTGCCTATAATCATGAATCTAACAATGATCCTTGCCTTTATATCATCGGGCCAAAGATGAAAGAAATTCCTCAATTAGAGTAACCATCAACAACTTTGCACAACATCTGCATCAACCAATGGTGAAATAATATCAACTATAACAGGAAAATGTAGAAAAACAATTATAATTTAGGAAACATGGTTTTTACCATGAACATGGGTTCACGACACCCAGGAACGGCTTATGAAAAAGTCCCAAGCATTCCAAATCACCAATATATTGTCTCTAAATAGTAATGAAAGAAATAAAAAATCATCTGATACAAAATTATGACATCACAGACCTAGATTCCACTCAATGGGTGCCCCAATCTAGCAGGCACACATGGCCTCAAGTGCATCTCCTCAAATTCCAAAGGATGTTGATGTGCATTGAAATACTAGGGTGTGTCTGTGGGGAGAATATTCCCCCATTACCAAAGTGTAGTACAACTGATGAATGAAAACATAGGTAAATTGCGAAAGAAATATATGTAAAAAGAAGGAACACCAAAAAATAGATACAACAGTAATAATAATTGAAACAAACCAAATAAAATCAAAAAACTAATGATATGTCATGTCACTAGAAAACTGGAAAACATGGGTACAAGATAGTATGAATAACATGTTCTATAAAAGTATAAAGGAAATCAAAAGACAGTACCAAGCATCTGGATCTCAAAATCGGTCATCTACTATCAAGCTACATACTAAATAGCAATAAATCAAGTGTTTGAAGTTGTGTGATTCTCTATGTCAACACCTAAAACCATTAAATCTACTCCTGCTAACCAAATTCATCCATAGAGGGTGAGAGATAAATCTCATCCGGCCACTGCCAAGGGTGTCTATAACATCTTGCCTATGTAATAGAAATGTAACTGTGTGAAGACATGCATATATAAAGTAAAACAATACAATGTGACTAAATACCCTAGTAACTACTTCAACCTTGGGATGAATTTTGATCATATAACTGATTAATTATTTTATTATTACAAATATCTAAATAAGTCACATGTTAACCATTGAAAAGGTTCCAAGTTGTTACAAGGAAACCTATAGTAATATTTAGTAGTAATGTCCCAAGGTGAAAACCAAGGTGATATAAATCTTGGGGTTCACTAACTTAGTAATAACTATAGCCTGACTAAGGATAAGAGTGTAATCCAAGGAGTATATTCCTTGTAATTCCACAATAGGGTGCCTACCGAGTCCAAGGTGATCATCCAAGGTGAAATAGGGCTAAGTCGAGACATGGACCTATGGAATGTAACCATGGAACCTAGTTATCAATGTTGGATCTAAGTAATGTATCTAAGAAATATTGTAATGATATTTAAGTGATCCTATAGTGTCATAATGGACACCCAAATAATAGACTAGGATTAGGATCTAGGTGGGTCTCAACCTAAGCAATCTGGATCCTTCAATCGGAATGGGGTTCCCGAGTGGTCATGGAATTGTCTGATTAGAATCCAAGGTGATCTCAATTTAGGAAATAATTATTTTATTATGAAGTCATGTAATATTTTATTTGGTTCAAACCTTTCCTCATATTAGTGTGATATGGTCAACTAGCATGCAACCATTGAATCGAGTCATTCGGTTCAAGCCTTGCCTTTCATTAGTGTGATAGGGAGAAGTAGCATGAAACCATTCATTTAATCAATTTAAAGAATATTCCATATTCATGGTTCATTCTGATACCGTTCATTAAAGTGAAAAGGGATGATACAGATATGAAACCTACTATTCATTTACATTTAAGGCCATGTCATATACTTAGAATACTTTCCAATTCAAAATTCACATTTCATTATCAAATTGAATCACTTTCCTTAGGCGGGTCAAGTGGTAAACATACATGGTACTTTCCATTATGAAATTTAAAATTTAAATCAATCCTTTGATATAGGAAAGGTTACCCTTATAAAGGTTACACCAAGTCACACCCGAAATGTGGCTCAAACACATCAAATACTAAAAACACCATTGTGGAATAACATCTTACACGAGATGAATTGATTTGTGGGCATAACCAACGACAATTAATCACATATTTGGAAATATAATAAACTTATGATTCTAAGGATTATAATCATGGAATAAATGTTCTATAAATTGAACCCGGTGAAATTGGTGGGACCCACACAAAAAATCAAAAAATCAACTAACTTTAGGGATGAGTTATAGGCCACCCACCTTAGGCCTGTACAACTATACTCCTCCAGTATTGGGCCTAGATTTTCCTAGGATCATATTAGATCAATGAAAAGGATAAGAACACGCATACCCTGATAACTCGATAGAGAGGAAGAGAGAAGAGGAAAGGATTAAACAGACTCAATTACTTACTGTTGTGCATCAAACGTGATGAACGGAAGCTCGAACGGATCTCGGTCAAAGGAGATCTCTTGATTCCTACCTTGGGCCTTCAAAAAGCTCCAAAATTGAGAGGAAAATAGGTTAATCTTGTTTGTTCTCATATTAGAGAAGAATATGTTGTTCAATAGATTATTAAGAGGAATTTAGACATTTTAACCAGAAAAATAGTGTGTGCACGGTTTTTCTGCATGGTTTGAAAAACCTTGTGCAAACTGAGAATGCATTCCTAGGTAGAAGTGGAACATTCATAGTAAGGCAACATGAATGTGCTCCAACTATGCAAGGTGGCTCTATCTGAAAAAAACAATCTGCAAGGTTAGGAAAACGGTGTGCAAACAGTTCACCAACTGCGCAACTTACCCGGTTTCCCCAAAAAGCTGTGTTTTAGGCTTCGAAAAAGCCTCAGACACCCTTCGAAACTTTTCCCACTAAAAATTAATCCAAAAATGTACAATATAAAGAATTAGACATAAATTTAAAGGATTCATAACATAGTGAGAACCCAGGTTTTTACAAAAGGTAGGAGGTTATTTTTATTCATTTTTTGACTTGATATGTGGTGGTCCAAGTGATGTTTTGGTGATAGGATAATTAGGATTTTAATTTTATCTTTTTTTAGATGATGAAAATGTTGAGAGGACCCAATCACATGGTATTGAGGACCCAAAATTCGAATAATATCTTGAATTTAATTAGGGTTTGAAAAATTAACTATATATCAATCTAAATCAGATGAACTGATAAACTCAACTAGAAGAAAATATTAAAATGATTACTTAAATAAATAAAATGGTTATCAGAATGAATGCAGGTGGGGCTAAGAGTAATAATGCAATATAAAGAAAGACCCACTTCAAAAATTCATGTGAAATGAAATAATGAATTTTTTATATATAAATTAGGTTTGGGATAAGGGTATAGGTTCAATAAAATAAAATATGAAAAGTGTAATATTGGAAATTTTAAAAAAGTTTCTTTGTATCATTTTGTTCCTTCCAAATAACCCTGATTTTGGGGTGATTTAATTTCTTAAATTGTAGAGATACATATTTCTACGAGTTTCTTCCTAAAGTATTTTTCTCTGTCCCATATAGCCTCACCAAAGAGGGAAAATTTGTTTGAATTAATCCATTTGGTTTCCTTTATGTCAAAATTTCAACTGACAAAGAGCTGTTAAGGTAGTGGTGCCAAATTTATCTTGGAGTTTGGATAACACCTTGATGTTCTCATTCATGCCGCAACCAAGCTAAGAAAATAATTCAATTTCAAAGGTTATGGATGGAGGGAATGTTCGAGGATCGATTAAATAGGACCTTGAACGATATGAAGCCAATGGGCATGTAGATTGTTTGATGTAATATTAATGAAAGAGGAATAGAAATAATCACATACATTATTTTTTAAGAGGATCAGTTTATTCAAGAAGTTTGAGGGGGTGGAAGAAGTGGTTTACTTCCATAAGATCTCGAACGATGTGAAGAATAAATTTCTATCAGAGTTGAATTTATATGACTAGGAAGGGTGTTATTAGCGCTTTCCAAAAAACATATGATAAATCTAAGTTTTATTAATGCTAAAATAATAAGCATTGATAAAATATATCTTTATTAGCACTTTTTTAGCACTGTTAAATGTATATCTTTATTAATTCTAAGATTATAGCACAAATATAGACTATTTTTTATAAATAAAATAAACAAATAATTAAAAATACATATTAAATGTGAATAAATTATAAAAAAAAGTAAAAAATATTTTACATTTTCATGACTATATAATATTAAATTAATTAATGTTAAAAATGAGTGAAATTGAATAATTAAAAATGAAGAGACCTTAATAAAATCCAAAAAATGGATATGTTTCTTAAATTATAAAAATTATTACAAAAAATTAAAAATGGATATATATTAAGATGAAGATGAAAACATATTGAATATATTAAAACATATTAAATTAATACGTATAAATAAATAATGAAAAATTATTAAATTCAAAAATATAAAATATCATAAATATAAAAATGAATAAATAATATTAACTGAAATAATATTAAAATGAATAAATAAAATTTTATTGGTAACAAAGCTATTTTAAAGAATAAATTGGTAATATTAATAAAATAAATTGTAGACACGTACAAAAATGAATAAAATAATAAAAAACGTATTTAAATGGAATCATTATATAGATTTTAAACATTTTAAAAATATTATGACATTTTAAATAAAATTGAATGAATATTAATCATATAAATGAAAAACATTCTCAATGTCTTAAATATAAGTAAATAATTATGTATAGTTTGTAAGATTAACAACATTGGTTGTAAACACAAAAAAAACTAAATAAATTAGTAGAAAATTATTTTCAATTAATAAATTATTCAAATTTGAAACATTTAAGAAATATTACAAATTAATAAATATAATTGATAAATATTTATCCCATAAATTATAAACATATAATTTCAATTTATTTAAATCTCAAATCCGTTATATTTTTTATTTAATTTTTATATAATAACCTCAGAATCCTTAATATACTATGATATTATTATGACAATTTTTCAAACTACACTTTCACACACATCCATCAAATCAGATATGTAATCATCATTCATTTGTACAGCAACCTACCACCTCGTGAACTGACGTCGTTCATTCATCCATTTATTGCCATTAAAGGTTGGAAATGATGATGTATTTATTGTTTATATATGGTATATATGATATTTTTAATTTTTTTATCATTATGTAATTATAATATAAAAAACCTTAATGGGTTCCATATTGTGGGGACATCATAACAATGTTTGTGGATGTGTGGACTACTGTCCCCTTAAAGTGATGTGATTCATTAAATCATTACATGGAATGTATTAAGAATGGCTTTAATAAGAATATTTGGAATATAAGACATAAATATTATAATATAATTATAATATAGATATATATATATCATTCACTTTTCATTTTTTTAATACGAAAAACAAATGAAAGTAGCATTCATGTATATGTAAGACCTATCGTCTCGATGACCGTTGCATTTCATTTCCTATCTCAAAATTTCATGGATTGTTATAAATACATATATACTAAATATATATGATGTTTAAATCATGGTTTATGTTCTGAATATAGTGAAATCATGATCTATTTAATTGAAACAATGGGTAATAATTCAAAACAAACTAAAAAACTAGTCAATTAACATCCAAGATAGTAATAATAATGAAATTTTATAAACAAAAGAGTGATAAAACAATATAATAAGATTGTATATGATATAATTAATATGAATAAGGTTCTGATTTAATTTTATAACTTTCATTAAACCATTACATAGGATGTTAAAGCACATATAACTAAAAAGGAAGTGCGAGGTATGGATTTTCTCATCTCACTTTTACATCATTGAGATATAAGACTTTTATTTCTTATGTGTGGTGTATGTATAATACCCTATGATATATAATATCATAAATCTCATTTTCTTCATAGTATTTAAATGATTCAAAGAGGTATTGGACACTTTTATTTAAAATATTTTTTTAAATCGATTATTCAATATGTGAAGAATGTTTTGGACTAGTACGATATGGGTTAGGGACCACCACAAAAATCCCCCAGGTTCAATGGTAGTCTCATGAGAGGAATCTGTTTAAAAAATAAATTGGGTTTTACCTAATATGTTAAAACTTCTTTTGAAAGGTCATGATGGTAAATGTAACATGTACCGAGGAAACATAGCATCCAAAAAATTAAGAATTTCCACTATTGAGAATTAAATTATTATTATTATTATTATCATTGAGATTTTTTCTTTGAAATTGTATATGGATGAATTTCATTATAAAATTATAGATTAAATGGAATGTATTTCAGTTATTTACCTTTTTATATTGATTATGACTTATCCATTTATTTGAATAGAATGTCTTTTCAATTATTTACATTTCCATATAGACATATTCTTATTGATTCATTATTTCTTTTATTGTACTTACACTAATTGATTATTTATGTTCACCCTTATTATGTTTCCTTTTCCCAAGTTATAAAGAGGTATTCATTGAATGATTTTCAAGGATAGTGATTTTTACTTATGTTATGCTTTATTTTCCTACCCCAATGTATTATGGGGATCAAGAATGTAATTTGGATTCCCAAAATTGCTAAACAGATCAGTCATTTAAGACTTTATTCCTTGCAATCATATTAATGTAATAAAATAATGCACTATCTCTGGGCTTCTGGGTATGGGTAATTACAGTTAGTATCAATATAAGTTTACCAGGGACCTTAGAAACTAGATTTATAAAACATAGATTAGGTAACATAACCGTAATATAGACATTGAGAATATGTATAGAATAACTTAATATAATTTTGTTAAGGTAGATATTATGTGGGTCTTCCAAGCAATACATCCATGTCTGGATACTACAAGTGTATGTGGTTTTGGCACATATGTACCTTGGGGTAACAAATCCAAAAAAGTGTATTTTTCCTAACTCAAGATTTACTTAATACATGACAATAGGTTTTACTACGCACCTGGTTTAACACTCCTAGGGGATATGCTTCAGATAATTAGATTTTTCCTTACAAGACATTATAACATATTTGAAAGAAAACATATCCCCATGGAAACCACGATTATGATTATGAGATTATTTATTCATAAAATCATCAATTTATGTTAAGTGTTATTACATATTTTGAATTATAAAAATAATTTTATGAGCTAATCTAGTATATTCAGCTGTATAAAAATGGATCCCAAAAGGAAGAATGGTATCAATACTCATGGACAGTTTATAGTTTTCCCCATTGAGTAAGCTAATACATATGGTATTGGAAAATAGAAAAATATGGCTATACATGGGACACATAATTAGGTTATGGAAAATAACCTTTCATATATGTATCAACCTATTCTACAAAAAGATTTTCTGATGTTAGATTTCTTTATGTGTTAGAGACCACATTCATTTAGTGGGACTACTAGCCCAATGGTGTTGAGAAATGGATTAAGTATTTAGAGAAGATATTTATGGTATTGTTATGATGTGAAATGGAAAATCATACAATTTCAGTGTATTGTATTAATGGTGATACAAATCAATGGTGGCTATTGATCCAGAATACTAGGGAGGAATAAAAAATATAACTCATGGAATGAAGAACTTTAAAAAAAGGCATTATTGGATAAATATATCCCTCATGATAAACAAATATTGATAAAGATAAAGTTCCATAGTTTAAATAAAAATTTGGAAGAAATTGTGGTGAAGTATGAAGCTACCTTTATCAGGCTGTCAACGCATGCTATGTATTTCATATGCAATACAAATTGCAAGATTGATAATTTATTTCAAGAACTTAAGACATGTATCTAAAGGGTGATAGTGTCTTAAACATTTTTCTTCATATGATGAAATAGTTTTATATGATATCAAGACAAAAAATAATTATCCAAGTAATATGGAATCAAAGGGAATAATGAGAAGAAGAGGAAGAAAGAAAAATTATAGATAATGAGACAAAGGGAAAGAAGGGTTTTTAAAGTTGTGATAAATATAGAAAGAATCACCCAGGAAAAAGCATTAAAGGATTGATTGTTTGTTATAAGATCATATAAGAGAGTCATGAGGAAAAATAATGAAAATAGAAGAAGGAATATGATTCTATTCACCGTTATAACAGCAAGAAGATGAGGTGATACACAAATGAATACCCCAAGAATCAAGAGAATATACCTAAGACTAAGGTAAGGGATCAAGGATGAGATTATGTAATTGAAAAAACCAAAGTGGAATGATTAATCTGATTCTGTATTTGGATATATTAAATATGTTTTAAAATTATTTTATTTATGATGTTCTCATTATATTATTTATGGAATATATGATGATTTAAATTTAGTATTTTTTTTGTTAAGGATTTGAGATCATATATTGAATGGTACCAATAAAATTAATTTAGTAAAAGGTTAATGTTTTTTGGAAAATACTTTTTTTAGGGAAATATAAGACATAGTATGTTCATGATGTTGAGATAATGATGTTGGATAATGTTATTTTGATACAATTAACTAACATGGAAATGATTCTTATGTTTTGGATCATAATATTTTGGAATGTTGGAAAATATATGAAATGGTTTAAGTTTAAATTTAGATGCGGTTTTAGATATTGATGTATTTCTTCAACCTATGTTGCTACTTGTTCCAAGTGATTAAGTAGAAATTGTTCAGGTAACAACCAAAGTATATTATTTTTCATATATAAATGTACTAAGTTGTTATATTTTCTTATATTCTAAGAGAGTGAATGAATTCCTCATCTAGAGGAAAAAAAGGTCTTGAAAAAACAATGATGTCCTATTATCATCATTTCTAATGATATCAGGGACCATTTTTCACACCTCTGGTTTATGAATTTTTGGCCAACAAATTTCTCAAGAAAATGTTCTCTATCACTCATTATTAGAACATGAATCTTAGGTTTCTCTTCCATATCTAGGTTTTTACTGATGTTTTTTTGGTTACCTTCACATTTCTCTTTCCTTCTTATTATGAAGATGTGGTTTGAACCCTATTTATGATGCTGGTTCTTCAAAAATAGTATTTTAAAATATCAACACCTTAATTATCAAGATCAAGTTTAAATTGTGAGTATGAAATTTAATTTAGGTGGAGATAACATAACAACCCAAAATTCTAATGTAAGAAAACTATATCTAATAGAGTGTATGCCATGAAACATCAAGAATTAAAAAAGAATCTAACATCCTAATAAAATATAAAAAATATAATATTTTAAATAAATCTATTATTTACCTTTTAATTCACACAACACTAAGTTATCTTTCATTACATGCAAGAACAACTTTTTCGATAGTTTGTGTTACACGCAAGACCAAGTTTTACCAAACAACAATATATTATTGGAATATTATTTTTTTAATAATATATAATCCATACATTAAATTATTGTTTATGAATAGCATTAAATAAATTATGTAAATATATATTTTAACTCATTGGTTACCAAATAGTTATAAATTAATATAGAATCCAAATGAATATAAAGGGTATGATTTAACAAAGAACGTTTTTTATCATCCCAAAGTCATTTTATCCAATAAAATTAAATTAATTACAATTAGTGAATTATATTAATCTAATAAATATATTTTACATTCAGCGAAATATTTTTGACATTCATCCAATATATTTAATAGGAATAAGATAAAAACAAACACAATTTTAGTTATAAAAACCTATATTTTTCTAAAGGAATTTTTTCTAACTTCTAATGGAGAACATATTTTAAATACAATTTTTTTAAAATTATATATATTTTATTTGAAAAAATATAGTTCTTATTTTATATTTGAATATAAAAATTTTCTTTGGATGAATTTGTTTTTTTATTTGATAAGTTTCAGGTTTTAATTAATAGTGAAAAAATATTTCATTTTAATTGAATATAGAATTTTCGTCTAAAAAATTATAGTGATAAATTAAATTATTAATTTCTTTAAAAGCTTAATTTTATAATTTTTTAACTAGTTTTGGAATGAATTTCTCATTGTATAATTATATAAAAATATTTCAATATTTTGAGTATTTTCACTTTTAGAACCTATTTTCTCATTCCATCAACAAGATTAATTTCAAATTAATTTTAGTCACATATGTGTTTCGTATTTTGAAAATTGTATTCCATATTTTAAATATTAAATTAAAAAGTTAGTAAATGTTCCACTTTTATTTTTGTAAAAAATATGAATAGCAAACCTTGGTAATTTTTATTACCATGGTTAAAGGTAAATCGGGCAATTAAGGGGGAAATTAATATTATAAAATTACCCAAAGATATGCCATAATTTATTTGGATGAGTTATGTTTGAAAATATTTGAGATATTGGAGATACGTTGATGACTTTAATCCATTTTTAGTGTTTTATTAAAAGAAAGGTCAATTTTGTCATAATGTTTTTAACAAGTTAAATATTTAAAATATGGGGTTATATATGGGGTTTGTAAAACTATAAATATTCATTATAAAACTAACATTTTTATCTTCATCATGAAATTTATTTTCAATTATTAGGGAAGAAATAATAAAACTAATGGCTTGCACAATGATGAAGCTATAATTTTTTAATTAATGGACATATTAAGTAAATTTTAACAAAAATATTAAAAAAATATAATTTGATATAATTATTTTTGTCCATGAATTTTATAGGAGATATAGAAATATTAGGAATATTTTTATTGTTTTTTTCAATTTATCTTGTGTATTGATATTTTAAAAAAATTAAAGAAATGAATAATATCAAAATTGACATTAATGATATATTAAAACAAATAATATTATATAAAATGAAAAACATCATAAAAATCTAAACATTATAAAATTTATTTGGATAAGACTTAAAATAACTTCCATGAAGCATTTATGGTTTGTTTAGAATCTTAGGGTTATTATATTAACCCTTAAAGATTAAAAAGGTAAGTTTTCATGGTAAGAGTTAAAGGGTATAACAAAGGGTTAAAGACAAATGATATGGGTAAGAATGTGACCTAAACATGTAACAACCCAATCATTTATGAATAAAATTACATTTCTATTAATTTATTATAGAAAATACATGAACTCATTTTTTTTATTGGGTTTAAATGACTGTTAAGTATCATTATTATTGATAATATAGCCATTAAATAGTGATCACATGGCCGATATAAATATAAGGTTTTTAAAAATAATCATTTCGACATAGGAAAATGAGAGGGTGTCCTCATCTAGTAGACTTTGGATATATGAATCTCATTTTCAGAGCTTAGAAAAGAGTTAGCATCACTGGGCCTCACACTTGATCAATCACAAGACAAGATTCAACACGTTACATTTGAATAGAATTTCCTATGATTGAAGTTCATGTTAATATAGATTACCACCTAGGTGCTGTTATCTGAGCCCCCCCAAGAGTTTGTAACCATCCCACACATTACCCTTAGGTTTTATGAGGGTTTTATAAGGGGTAATGTAATAAGGTATTAGTTAATTATTTTTTAATCTCTTCTTATAAATAAAAATGTTATTCCATTAATTCCTTTATAAGAATTGTCTTTCTTAAATAAAAGTGTCAAATTTGATAAATTGTATTTTCAGGTATAAATGGTAATTTTGAGAAATTTATACAATATATTAAACTATGGTTTTTATTAATAATTTTATAAAAACAATTCTTATAAGTGATTATTATATCAGTTCCTTGTCTGTAAATGATTAGGTAATCAGTATACTAAGAGTTATAATTTATTACGATAAAAAAAGTGTATTTTTGAAGGATTTATTTTATGGAATTAATGAATTTTTTATATGACTAATTTTTTAATAAAATATTATTATCAAATTACTTTTATGAATAATAAATGAGTATATAACTTTTATGAAGTCAAATGTAATTTTTATCAAGGTTTGAAAACTGTTTTTGTCAAAACCCGTGAATTAAAAATAAATGTCATTTTTCATTTTAAAAGTGAAAGTTAACCTATTAAGAAAATTATTTAGATAAAATGAATATTTTTTTTGGAATCAGGACATCGAAATTTTCCAAGAGTATGTTTTTCATAATTTTCTGAGACAGAAAAATTTTTGGGTAAAAATTAAATACCGTATAAATAAAATATGTGTTTTATGAGATCATAATGACCCCAAAATAATATATTAAATATCCTAATGGTTATTATCGGCCCAATATTTATTTTCTCATTAAAATAATTTTATTTTATATTTGTTTTACTTATTTTAAAAATCCATAGTGAATCCTCCAAAATGTATAATATTCTTTTTGATTTTCAATTCATTTCTTTAATAATGTGACTCATCATTACACAAGAAAAGCTAAACTTTTATTATGTTCGTCATTTGGACTTATAAATTAATGTTTTCTACTCTAATTTGGAAAAAACATGGGAAAACCCATGGGAAGGTTTTTGGTTTTGAATATTTAATTATATAGATTCCATAACCTAAGTTTGTGGAATATTAAAGAATTCTCCTCTCATTACCTATATAAACCCACCCAATATCCCACTTATCATCACTAAAAATCCTTTTAGAACATCGATGTTATTCCCTATGATCTCTAGAATCCCCCCAAGGCTCTCAATCTCTCAATAATCCCCTTTTAAAGATCTTGAAGTCACACACTCAAGTAAAGAATTCCTTGCTTTTTCATTTTTACCCATGTTTTTTCATGTTGTTATACCATTTTATTTTCAATTAAAAATGTTGGGGTATGATTCCAAACCTTGAAAATAATTAAATCCTTATTTTTGGATGATTTTATATGATTTTAACTCTTATTAATGCCTTCTGTGTACACTCGTTACCATGATGAAATTTTGTAATGGATTTCTCTCTTCTTATTTCCATTCATGTATTTTTCCCATATTATGCATCTAAATTCAATTTAATATATTTTTATATTATGTAACATGATCCTATTACTCTATATTTCATGTATAAATTATTATATACACCTTTATCTATCATCAACCAAAAATATTAATTTCCATATGATGATGTTATGCTACCGAAATTGCACCGCGATTTTTCCAAGCCAAAATCATCTTGTAGTGAATACCATTCCCAATTCTCTATCTGGGATATTCACCTTTATTCACATATTAATATTAAATTTTAATTAAATTTATTTATTCCACATTCCATAATCATGGAATAACTTATGATGTTGAATGATTACATGTTATATGATCCATGTGGAACACTTATGCATAAAATAATATGTTTATAAAGGGTGTGGCTTGATAACACTCAAACGAATTGGGTAATGCTTTTTATCATGATAAAAAATGTGAAATTAGGGTTTAATCATGATAATACATGTGAAATTAGGGTTTAATTATTCTAATTCATGTTCAATGTGGGTTTACTCATGCTAATCCATGTGTAATGAGCCTTGCCTAATGCTAATATCATGTTGAATATTGTTGCCACATTTCCATGTTATGATAATCATGCTATATCCTACCTTTATGTTAATGTTTATATTATGATCCATTGATATGACTATTTACTAATATGTATTTTATTCTTCATGTTATGCCTTTTTTACTCCCTTAATGGTCTTTATAGCTCACCCCTTCCTCATATATGTCCTTAGGTTATTCCATGATGTGTTAAGTACAAAGGAATCAGTTGGTCATGTCAAAAAGGTTTGAAATAATGATGTTGTATTTAATGTTTTAATTTTTTTATGTAATGTTCTTAATTTCCTAAGACACTACACCTCTACATCATTTTAGTTTTCTTATGTACAAGTTTATGCAATAAATCATGTTTAAATGTGTAAAAAAGAGGAGGGTAGTTATAGTTGGTATCAGAGGATAGGTTTAGTTATTTTTTGGATTAGGGTTATAAAACTAAAGTGAAATCCATAGGTATAAGACTATTTATAAGAAAATAATCCCAAAATTTTGGGGATTATTGAGTAAGTGGTTTATTAAGAAAACAGATACCAGTCCAGATATAAACAAGTAAGGGTGGATCTGCCCCAGATTTTTTCTTGGGGTAAAATCTGAAAACACTGCTTTGAGATAGACTCAAATAGGAACTGGTGCATAACATTGGACCTTTCTACACTCTTGTTTGGACACTCCCAATGGATATTCTTTCGTAAATTAATAAACTTAGTATGAACTATTATTAAGGGAAAAAATGACCCTGAGAGTATATGTTGGGAATTAGATCATGGATAACATAGATTGAAGCCTATAAATTCATAAGTTAAGGAAACCAATGTAATTTATAAGTTATTCTTTTTTTATATATATATTCTATTCCCCTTTTATGTGTTTAATAATTATACCCCTAACTATCCTTTTATTCTATCCAATGTCTAGTAAAAAGAGGACTCAGGCTAATAACTAATGCGAAGATCAATGTGATGATTTTTTTAATTACCTGTCCATTCTGATGGGAGTGGGAATCAGAAACATTCTCCCGATACTCTCTCATTTAAATCATGTTTTTAATTGAAACATGGGTCAATAGGAACTCCCCCCCCCCAAGAATGAACAAGCTTCAATTGAGAGCTTCATGAGGCAAAGGCCTCCTACTTTCAATGTATTACCTGATCCCTCAACAGCCAAACAAGGTATAAAATCCATTTAGAAGAACTTCGCCATCCATAAATGTTCCGAACAAAAGAAGTTTCTTCTGGATACTTAATTTATAGAGGTTAAATCAAATAAATGGTGGACATTTATCGAAAATATGATGCTTGTGGAAGATATCGAGGAGTTTAAATTGAAATATTTCTAGAAAAAAAATCAATAAATATTTTCCTTGCACCCTCCGAATTTAGATAGAAAGGGTCTTCCTTGACCCTAAGAAAAAAAGACTAATCCATCACAGCGTATGAGAAAAAATTCACAAGGCTTTCATGATACACCTCTAGCTTTTTCATTACCCCCAAATGTATGGTTGACTACATATATAGTGGGCTGAAACCAAGCCAACAAAAATCCCTAGTGATTCATGACTTTGATAGCTATTAGAAAATTTTCTGATGTTCCCTTAAAGTTAAAATGGCGATCGGAGAATATCAGGGGTATCATGGGGATAAGAAGAATAAATAGGACTTTAATTCTGGTAGTTAGATGGATAAATCCAACAGTGATAATAAATTCTATCACCCCACTTTCCAAAGGTGCAGAACGAAGCACCCTAGAAATTCCCTGAAGGGGATGAGGAAATGTATTAGGTGTGGAAGAGAATGGAACCTTGCCATTAATTGCTGACAAGAAAAACCCATTGCTACAATAAAGGATAGGATTCCCCCATTTTAACCTCCACACATTGTTCATTACTACAACTGTAAAGAACTTGGTCACTTTTCAAACCAGTTCCCCATGCCAAAGGTTTTCAAAGTCAACCAAAAACTTCCAAGGTGTCAAGCGTGATATTTTACCATAACTAATACCGAAGCGAATCTTGAAAACTAAGTGGTGATAGGTACGCTGGTTATTCATTAAAGAATAGAAATAATACTTATTTATTGTGGTTATATGCATTCTTTTATATCCTAAATGTTTAGTAAAACAATCCAAAAACCACAAAAAATCATGGATGCGGAGATGTCGGTGAGAATGGAAAATGGGGAAATTATTGAATACCATGAATATAACACCTCCCATCTCACAATTTTTGGATTGAAATTTTCGGAGAACCTCGTCATAATCCCTTAGGTGTAATTTGATGAAATTCTTGTCATGGATTGGCTTTCCGTATATAGATCCAACATAAATTTTTGTGAGAGGGAAATCACTCTCCATATAGAGAATCGACCCCCAATTATATACAAGTGCAAGGAGAAGGATGAATCTTATTTAGAACCATCATCTCAAAAATGTATATTAATTCCCTCTGATCATGCATATCTTGGTCAGATAATCAATTCAAAGGAAGGAACCATAATTGGAGACATGCCTATTGTGAGGTAATTTGTTGATGTATTTCCCAAATAATTTCCTGGTCTTCCTCCAAAAAGAGATATTGAATTATCAATTGATCTTATACCTGGGGAATTTCTAATATCCAAGGATCTGTAGAGAATAGTTTTTGTGGAGCTTTAAGATCTAAAGAAACAACTATTGGAGAATCTGGATAAAGTGTTTATATGACCAAGTACTTCACCATGGGGTGCACCAGTCCTCTTCATTAAGACGAAGGATGGTTCAAAGCTCCATTGCATTATTTATCGTGAGATCAACTAAATCACAATAAAGAAAAACTATCCTTTTCCTTGAATTGATGAATTCTTTTGATCAGCTATGTGGATCAAAATACTTCTCCAAGGTGGATCTATAGTTGGGATATTACCATGTAAGGGTGAAAAAGGAGGATATCCCCAAGAGAGCTTTTCGTAAAAGGTATAAGCATTATGAATTCATAGTAATTCCTTTCAGACTCACTAATTCTCAATAAGTCTTCATTGTCATTATGAATCAAGTATTTAGATATTACCTCGAGAAATTTTGGTAGTATTTATAGAATATATTCTAATATACTCTGAAACCAAGGAGTATCATGGGGAGAATCTAAGAACTATACTAGAGACCATGTTAAAGGAGAATCTCTATGAAAAGTATAGTAAGTGTGAGTTCTCAATGACGAAAGTATCATTTATGGGGCATATCATCACAAGGAATGGGATATATGTGGATCCCTCCAAGAAAAATGAAATTGAGGGATGGCTAAGGCCAACATCATTGATGGATATCTATAGATTCCTTGGGTTAACTGGATATTGTCGCTGATTTGTGAGAAATTCATAATGATTCCCAAACCCTCTTACAAAGATAACGTTGAATGGAGTCATGTTTTCATGGAATGATGAATGATAAGAGTTCTTCAAGGAGTTGAAATAGAGTATTATCAATGCGCATGTGCTCATAGTACCCACAAGAGGATGAATTTGTGTGGTAATCGGTGATTCATCGAAGAAGGGAATGGGTTGTGTGTTGATGAAAAATTATAAAGTCATTTCCTATGCTTCAAGTAAATTTAATGTTCATGAGAAGAACTATCCAACACATGATCTAGATTTTGCTGCAGTGATCTTCACTTTGAAAATTTAGCGACATTACCTATTTGAGGAAACGTTTGAAATATATACAGATCAAAAAAATCTTCAAGTATATATTCACCCAAAAAGAGCTAAATATGTGAAAATGATGATGGTTAGAGCTGATCAAAGACTATGACTGCTCAATTCACTACCATCCAGGGAAAGCGAATAAAGTAGTAGATTCTCTAAGTAGAAAGGACCCAATGATTCTATCATCGATGCGAATTAAAAAAGGATCCAACATTCCTAGATTTGATGAATGTGGACATGGGAATCATAAATAGGGGAACATAATCAATCATTTTACAAATTATTTCTCAACCATCTATTTTTGAAAGGTTAAACTATTCTCCAAAGGATGATGTGGGAATTCAAAAGAAAGTGGAAACTATTAGAAAAAGGAAATCCTCATAGCGGACAAAAGTGATATGCTTAAAATCATCGACGAGACATAGAATTTGATTTTGGAGACATGGTTTTCCATTGCATATCACCGTGGAATAGGGTAATGATATTTTGGAATAAGGGAAAGATTATTTCAAGATACATCATCCCATTGGAGATCCTTGATTGCATTGGAGCAGTGGCCTACCAACTATCACTCCCACCAAAACTATCTCATGCCCATGATGTATTTCATGTATCACTATTAAAGAATTGCATACTTGACCCATCGCATGTACTCTATCCAGTGGTGGTACCATTTGAGAATGACCACTCTTATGAATTGAAGCTAGTGAAGATCTTAGATCTCTTGGAAAATGTTCTACAAAATAAGAAAATTCCCCCAGTCAAAGTGTTGTGGAGAAAAAACAAGTATTAATAAGCTATGTGGGAACCAGAGGAAGTGATGAGGCAGAGTTACCCTCATCAATTTTAGTGTGGGGAATGGAAATTTCAAGGGTGAACTTTCATAATGTGGGAATGTTGTAATGACCTGATCATTTATGAATAAAATTACCTTTTGTTTAATGTATTATAGAAAACAAATGAAATAATTTTTTTATTGGGTTTAAATAACTGTTAAGTATAATTATTGTTGATAATATAGTTGTTGAATAGTGATCACATGACTGATATAAATATAAAGTTTTTTAAAAATAATCCTTTTGACACAGATAAAGTGGAGGATGGCCTCATCCAGTAGACTCAGGCCATATGAATCTCATTTTTCAGACCTCGTAAAGGAGGTATCATCACTAGGCTTCACTCTAGACCAAGACCAAGACGATATTTAACAAGTTAATCTTGAATGGAATCACCTACGGGAGAAGTTCTAGTTAATAGAGATTACCACCAGAGCGATGTTATCCGAGCTACCCCAAGAGTCTGTCACCACTGTACACCTTACGCTTAGGTATTATGAGGGTGTTATAAGGGGTTAGGTAGTAAGGTTTTAGTTACCTATTTTTTAATTCCATTTTATAAATAAAAGTCTTATTCCATCAATTCCTTTATAAAAATAGTCTTCCTTAAAAAAGTGATGAATTTTATAGAATAAATTTTTGGGTATAAATTGTACTTTTATGAAATGTGTAAAATATATTAAAATATTGTTTTTATTAATAATATTATAAAAACAATTCTTATAAATTATTACTATATCAGTTCCTTATCTATAAATGATTAGGTAATCAGTTTGATAAGAGTTAAATTTTTTTATGATAAAAGGGAAACTGTATTTTTAAAGAATTTTTATAAAAAATTAATGAATTTTATAAATAACTAATATTTTAATAAAATATTATTATCAAATTACTTTTAGTAATAATTAATTATTATTTAACTTTTATGAATTCAAATGTAATTTTTATCGAGGTTGGAAAACTATTTTTGTCAAAACCAGTGAATTTTCAAAAAATGTAAATTTTCATTTTAAAATTTAAAATTCACATATTTAGAAAATTATTTATTTTAATGAATATTATTTTTGGAATGAGGATGTTGAAATTATACAATGGTGAATTTTTCATAATTTTCTGAGACAGAATTTTTGGGTAAAAATTAAATGCCATATAAATAAAATATGTGTTTTACGACATCTTAATGACCCCAAAATGATGTAATAAATACGGTAATGGGTATTATATGCCCAATGTATGTTTTCCCATAAAAAAATGTGATTTTAGATTTTTTTGATTATTTTATAAAGCCTTAGTGCATCCCAAAAAATGTATAATATACTCTATGATTTTAAATTCATTTCTTTAATAATATGGCACATCTCTACATAAGAAAGGATTATATTTTAATATGTTAGGTCATTGGCCTTATAAAATAATATTTTCCACTACAATTTGGAAGAAACCACAGGCAAAACCATTGTATGGTTTGTAATTTTGAATATTTAATTATATAGTTTTCAAAACCTATGTTTGTGGAATATAAAAGAATTCCCCTCTCATTTCCTATATAAACCTATGAAATCTCCCACTTATATCCACTAAAAACCCACTTATTACTTCCCTAATATTCTCTCCTCTCTCTATAATCCTCCTAGGTTCCCCTACCTCTCAATGATCCCCTCTTCAATCTCCGGAAGTCACACACTCAAGTACAAGATTCCTTCCCTTTTCATTTTCACCCATGTTTCTTCATGTTGTTACACCATTTTATTTTCAATTAAAAATTTTGGAGTATGATTTTGAAACTCCCTCATACTTACCTCCTTATGTTTTTATTATTATATGCCACTTTATCTCTCATTAATTCCTTATGTGTACACCCGTTATCATGCAAAAATTCTGTAAGGGATTTCTAACTTCTTATTTCCTTTCAAGTATTTCTCCTATATTATGAATCTAAATTCCATTTCATATATATCTTTATACTGATCCCATTAATCTATATATCATGTATAAATGATAATATACCCCTTCATCTCTCATGAACCAAACTTATTAATTTTCCATATGATGACGTTTTGCTGAAGAAATTGCACTGAGATTTTTCAAAGCCAAAATTATCATGTAGGGAATACCATACTGATTTATCTGTAAAGGGTATTCACATTTATGAACTTATAAATATTTAATGGTTCTTAAATATATTTATTCACATAACCTTGTAATAACTTATTATGTTGAATGATTCTATTTTATATGATCATTATGGAACACTTATGCATTAAATGAAATTTTTATAAAGGGTGCACCCTGATAGCGCTCCAATGCATTAGGTAATGTTTAGTATCATGATATTCCAGGTGAAATGAGGGTTTAATCTTGATAATACATGTTTAATGAGGGTTTAATCAGGCTAATTCATGTGCAATGAGGGTTTACTCATGCTAATCCATGTCCAATGAGCCTTAGCTCTGCTACTATCATGTTGAATGTTAGTACCACATTTCCATGTTATGATAACCATGATATATCATTCCTTTATGTTCATTTTTTTCTTAATCTCCATTGATATTCCTATTTCCTAAAATTTATTTTATTCTTCAGGTTTTTCCTCATTTACTCCCTTACTGGGCTTTATAACGGACCCCTTTCTTATGTATGTCCTCAGGCTATCCAATGCAGTGTTAAGTGTGAAGGAATGATTTGGTCATGTCAAAGAAGTTTTAAATAAATATGTTGTTATGTAATCTTCCTAATTTCTCTAGAAATTAAAGTTCTCAATCCTTGGAGTTGTCTTAAGTAAAATTTTATGTAATAAATCATGTTTAAGAGTGTAATAAAGAGTAGGGTTCTTATAAAACTTGTATCAAAGTTATTTGTTGAGATTATTTTTACCCATCCTCATTTTAAATTATAAATAACTCACTTTGGATATTTTTTGAATTGAATATTAATTTAAATTAATTTAATATTTTAATAGTTTCGAAAAGTACCCCTCTTCTTAATTATAAAAGGGAACCTCCTCCCTCAATTTCTCACACCAAATTGAGCTTTATAGCTAAACAAATCTTCGAAAATAATTTCCCAACTTCCCTACCCTTATCATTGAAGTCTCAATTTGTTCATAAATCCATCCAAGGAATTCTTTTGGTATAAACCAAAAGGTGTTACCATAAAATTAGTGAACATTCTTCAATGATAAATTCCATTTTATTTATTTATTAATCACTTTAAATTACTTTTATTTCATGTTTATAAAATAAAAAAAGTACCTTCAATATACTAATATGTTGTTATTCTATTATTTCAATATTAACTTTCACAAACATCCATCAAATGGGATACACAATCATCGTTCGTGTGAATGGTGGACTACCACCTTGTGAACTAATGTCTTTCATTCTTTCATTTACCACATTTCATGTTTGGGAATGATTATAGATTTACAGTTTATATATGGTATATATGATATTTATAATTTATTTATTATTCCATAATTCTTATATAACAAATACCTTCATGTGTTTCACATTGCGGTGATATGATAGCATTATTTGTGGACATGTGGAATACCATCTTCTCAAAGAAATGTGATTCATTCAAAATTTATATAGGATTTATTAAGAATGGTTTGAAAAAGAATATGTGACATCTAATTCATAAATAAGATACTTTAATTATAATATACATATTTATATATCATTTATTTTTCATTATTTTAATGTGACAATTAAATGTAAGTAGCTTTCATGTGTACGTATGGCATACCATCTCCATGAATAGTGCATTTCATTTCCTATAGCCAAATTATATGGATTGTTATAAGTAAAAATATACACAGTATATATGATATTTACATCATGGTTTACATTCTGAATATGAATAATTCGTGATCAAATTAATAGGAATAATAGGTAATAAGTCAGAACATACCCAAAAACTAGGCAATTAACACATGAAATAATGAAAATAATGAAATATTATTAACAAATGGGTATTAAAATAAAATAACAAGAAAAAAATATGATATCATAAATATGAACAAGGATCTTATTTCAATTAATAATTATCTTTAAACCATTATATCATAGGTTAAATCATGTACAACTAAAAAGGAAGTGTGAGGTAATGATTTTCTCAACTAACTTTTACATATGTGAGATATAAGCCTTATTCAACCCTTATTTATTCTATGTTGTGTATGTATAATAGAATTTTATATATCAGATCATAAATCTCATTTTCTTCATGGTATTAAAATATTTCAAAGTGGTATGGGATATATTGACTTACAATTGTTTTTTAAATTTAGTGTTCAATATAGGAAGAATGCTTTGGATTGGTATGACAAAGGTTAGGGACTATTTAAAGTAATCCCCTCAATACATCAGTAGACTAATGAGGAGAATCAGTTGTCCAAATCAGATGTGTATATACTTAATACGTTGAACCCCTTTTTAAAAGTTCTTGACGGTAAATTTACCATGTACCTAGGAAACACGACATCCAATAATTAAGAATTTCCTCTACTGAGAATTCCATTATAATAATTATTATGCATGTGATTATTTATTTAAAATTGTCTATGGATGAATTTCATTCTTATCTTATTGAATAAATGTAATATGTTTCAATTATTCACCATGACATATTGACTATATCTTATACAATTATTTGAGTGGCATGTGTTTTTAGTTATTTTAATTTTCATATAGATTTATTCTTATTAATTAATTATTGATTCCGTTGTACATACCCTTCGAAGAATTTCAGCTCTCCATTATTATGCCTCGTTTCCCCAGGTTATGAATAAGAATACATTCAATGGGTTTCAAGGATGATTATTTTTTACTTGTGTTATGATTTATTTTCTTTTCTTAATTTATTATGGGTACCATGTATGTAATCCTGTTATCCAAAACTTCTAAACTTATTGGTTGTTCTGGATTTAATTCCTTGTAATCAAGTCAATGTAATAAAATAATTCACCTTATCCTGTTTTTTGGGGTTGAGGTGTTAGCCCTACGGGCCTGTGTGAGGATCTGATTAAGGAGAACTGAAAAAAGTCAATTAATGTCAATATTTGGAATTAGTGATGTTTTAAAATTCCACTAATTCATTTAATGATGTTTGTGAATAACATCAGTAGTGGAGAGGTCTCTAATATTCCTGAATGGCCCAAAGGACTTCTTTTTTTATTGATTTTTGATAACCCCCCTTTCAAAGGATGAGGGGGAACCCTTACAAGGCCTGTAGGCTCAGATATTACAAGACTCATAGATATTATGAAATATACAGACTATACTTGGAACACCTCCACCCAACTTCTTCATCGTTATATCAGCTCTCCACATTCACATGGATGTTCGGCAAGCCTTCCCGTGTAATCACATGCTAGTCCCAATGGAAATGCCATGCCCTCTCTTTCTAACAAATCCTCTTAGCTTCTGCTCTGGGGAATGTACCTACTCTGAATCCCCATCTAGAGTTTTCACCTTGTAAATTCTATCTGATTATTTAATCACCGTTTTAGGTGGCCCGAAGTCCTTGAGGTTGCATGAAAGCCTTACTGGACTGAAGGCCTTGGGTGGCCTGAAGGCCTTAATGGATCTGTGGCCCAAATCGGTGGTCTGAAAGCCCAGAAAGATGAATAGTCCCAACTACTACAGTACCAAAAAGTGCCTACTATAGTAATGTTACAGTACTGCTACAGTACCCCGAAATATGTCTCCACCCAGTTTTGAACTCAGTTCTCTTGGATGCACTTGCCGAGTCCTCACCAACTAGGCTGAGGATCTTGTGAAAAAGGTCTCTAATATGGATATATTTATAAACATAACTAATTTAGAGACATTTATAAATTCCTTCAATTTGAAAATATTCTAAATACCTCTTAATTAGAAATGTTTATGAACATAACATAATTAGTGACACCTCATTTACTAATGTTTTTGAGAAACTTCATAAAATACACATCACTAAGTTAGTGACATTTATAAGCATTTCAATTTACAGACTTCTCATTTACTTATGTTTAAAAAAAATATCAGTTAGTAAATTTCGCTCAATTGATGATGTTTGCTGAATTGTTTTTGAGATGTCAGAAAATGATATGTTATTTACCAAATTTTTTTAAAAATGGGGGTAATTGTTTTTAAATTTATAATTATTTTTCAATTTTATAATTTATTTTAAAATATAAAATTTCAACCCCTCTAGTCCTCCCTCCATCCATTGAACCCCTACCCCTATAATATGCCATTGTCCATCCCTCCCACACATGACCATGTCCATCCCTCCCACACACCCCATGTACCCACAATTATGCCTCTATGCCCTGCATGCATGTTTTCCCCTCAATCTTCCTCCATGCCCTACATGCATGTTGTACCCTCAGTCCGCCTCCTTGCCCTGTGTGAATGTTGTACCCTCCAGTCCTCCTTCACACTACACCCCCCCCTGTACTCCAATGCTCACCAGCACGCTCCATCTAACCCCTCCAATGCTGACACCTGCACAACCCTCACTTCATTCCCAAACATCGCCTCCCCCAAGACTTTCACATGTAAGAAAAATACACTCCATAAGAATTATAATCCCTGACCTCTAAGATACGCACAACGACTCTAACAAACTCATCTACATGTTTAATTAATATAAAATTGTATTATATTATATTTTTATATATAATTAAATTAATTGTTTAATCAATTAATTTATTGTATTTATATATAATTTCATATACTATTATAGATATTTTCCTTTAAATATATGTGTGTGTGTGTGTTTATATTTTAACCTATTTAAAAAATTAATATATTATATATATATAATTTTATATATTAACATACTTATATTAATATATATGTGTTTATATTATATAATATATATATATATATCATTATATTTTAAAAATATGTATATAATTTATATATATAATATGTTTATATTAATATATATTTGTTTATATATTAAACCATTTGAAAACTAATATTATATATATATATGTTTATGATTATATTTTTTTATGTTTATATAATATTATATATATATATATATATAAATGTTTATATTTTAAATTTATATTTATATTTTACATATATGTTTGTAACACCCCGTATTTTTTAGCCAAGGTGAAATTCTAATGGAATTTGTATTTCATCATTTACTTGGTGGTGCATTCTTTAAACCAAGCTTCGAAACATTATTCTAAGATTTGGAACACTATAATTTATGGTTTTTTACTCGAATAGATGTTTGAGGGGTCCCTTGGGTGCTCCAAAGGGTTTCAGGAGAACTAGGCTAAAAAATATCAAGGTTTGGGGGGTCTGATAGATACGCATGGTTTTTTTTAAACTGTGCAGCCTCCAGCAGCAAACAGTGTGGTTGTATAAAGGAAGAATGAATTTCCCACATGGTCTGCACATAGTTTTCCCAAACCATACACCTATCTAACATGCTTAGGTCCACTTAGGTAGTACCTAGTATATATTCATCACATGGTTGATGCATGGTTAGTCAAACAATGTGGAATACCCATGAAAGGTGGGTTTCTATGGTAGTTGGTGTCGCACAGTTGGTGCACTGCTCGACCAAACCATATAGAAAAATTGGTGATCTAGTTTGTAGGGTAAATTCACTATTTTTTTCTTAAAGAAGCTTATAAATTTTCTTTCTTTATTTCCTCATCTTGGAACATCATGAGGCCACCTCCCTTCCCAAATGGATCTCCTAAGCTCCTCCTTCTAGGCATGATGATTAATATCCCATATGTGATCTGATTCAAGCATCGTCAGTCTCTATGGATCTACATCAGTATTCTCTTGGTTCCATTGGAATCATTATTTTTTTAGTCTCCTCTATGAAAATTTATTTATGTGCAATCTATTTTCCCTATTTTTATGTTAAAGGTCTGTTTCTTATATTTCTTCCAAACTTGACAAAATCGGACGTTGATATTGGATGAGTAGATCATCCTAAGAATGATGTAGGTGTTATATGAATTTTCCCTAATTTTTTTTATTTTATTACTTGCATCGTGGCTCCACATGTCGTCCTTTAACGCACAATGCCTTTAAATTAAGTTATTCACATTAAATTTATATATATTCCTTATAATTTTTAGTGTTTTTATGTAGTCTGAGGATGTCAACCTCAATTGAAGACACCCTAGGGGTGTGTCGGTTGTATTTTTTCCCATTATCATTAACTATTTAAAATCTCATATTCTCTTCTACGAAACCATCTTATAT
Source organism: Viscum album (assembly GCA_963277665.1). Classification (NCBI taxonomy): domain Eukaryota; kingdom Viridiplantae; phylum Streptophyta; class Magnoliopsida; order Santalales; family Viscaceae; genus Viscum; species Viscum album. Next base: position 1,653,548,151 of record OY728122.1, on the reverse strand, counting down.
TTTATATGGATTTTCACATTGAACGTAATTTTTCATGTGATGTTAGAACCCCCTACCCCAAGTTCTATGTAAACCTTTATAAATTGAATTTCCATATGTGGATGCTCCCTAAAATTCTTCATTTGATAAATTCAATTATGTTTTTTTCAATGAGATTCTCAGTTGTGGTTAAATTAATTGTCTATAAACAATGTAATAATTTTATAATAAAACCCCTTGAATGAGATGTGTTGTCTTCATAATTAAAAAATGACGAGTAGTGATTTATGGTGGTATTGGCTTAATGCTTGGTCTTTCTTCAATGATTGAAGTTATTGCTAATATATGGAATTTTAGAGACATGAACTCTTTGATGTTCTTAATGGAGTATCCCCCTTTCATTATAAATGTTAAATTAACCAAAGAACCTTTTTAGGGTTTTCTCTATTTCATAAATTAAATGGATTTCTTTATAAATGGGATTTCCCAAGTAGATAGTTTCCCAATTGATAATGACACTATCTAAGTGTCACTTGGAATCCTGTAAAATTAATTTCCTTGTTCTGTTTAATTAAATGGCATGTATTTAATGGAATGACATGTTCACGGTGGATTTCCTTCCATGAATGATTTAAATTGTATGGATAATATGAATTTATTATTTTAAAATGGTTTAAATGAAATGAAATTCTAAAGTTTTGAAATTCCACATCATTCAATGCATGCTTATGTACATGCTATAATTGAAATGTTATGCCTTGATTATAATGGATTAATAAATGTAGAGCATGAGAAATAGTGCCTCATTGATTTAGTAATTATTAATTTTATTTTATTATGCCTTAAATGGGATATGGGGCAATGGTAAGGGATCGTTTTGGAATGGATAAAAATCATTCCCTCTTACATTGGGTGTTGATTCATGGAGCCTTGCGCCATTGATACTATGTAGGATGTTTGGATGAGGCATTATTCTCCCTATTTAGAGTGTTGGTATAATGGATCACTCACCACCACGAGTGTCTTGAATAATTTCTTACACTCTATTGTGATCTAGGGCACGTACCGTATTTATTGATCTTATAGTCTTGTTAAGACTAGTTATGTAGAATGAGTTATGCCCAGTTCATCCAGTAGCTAGTATTCTAGGTATATGGACACTTATATCCTCACGTACTTGGTTCATCTTGGTGGATGAAATATATAACTATAATATGTATATATTATTACAATATACATAAGGTTATATATAGGATCATCATTTCAGTTGTCTTCTGAAGAGGGTAGAGTCTGTTAGGTGTTCCTTTAGAACATGAGATGACTTGTTTTTATTTATTTATTTAGCACTGCTTATTATTAATCTTTTCATACCTACACACTGATTTACTTTATATTCATGGGTTGGATTCAATTTTAGACACTATGGGTGGTAACCTAGTAGGATTAATATCTCACACCCTTCTTGGGCTTCCATTGCACTGGGGTACCTAAGTAGACCATATGTGTGCAGGACCACAGATTACTACTTGTGATGTTTTCTTGTACCTGGGAGTTAGGAGCACGGGATTGAGTTGGGGATCAGAATTCTCTTAGAGATATCCCTTGGGTATATTTAAAACTTTTTTTATTAATGTTTTTTATTGTATCACTACCTACTATATTTCTATTTTAGTAGTTTTGTATCATCACTTGGACATGAATGCATCTTATAAATTAACATTGGCCATATTTTATATTCAGTTTATATAATTATTTTTCCACTACACTATCTTTTACTTATTACTACATCTATTTTTTTATACCGTTTAACTTTTTATAAAGTTTTTCTACTCTTACATGAGGGTATATTCACCCATCTATCACCTCTATAGACCCTTATTGCTAGTTGGTAGCCTCTAGTATATAGGGAGGCATGCTTGAGGCCATGTGACCCACCAGTCCATCGACCATTCTAGTGGTTAGTTGGGTAGGGACATTACAATGTGGTATCATGGGGGTTCTTTTCCATTTTATTAATTTTTTGGGTTGGTAGATAGGAGATTAATAATGTGTCGATGCTTGGTAAATAGCCATGTTTGGGACTGATCACCCCACCCATGAGGAAAAGTACAAGTGGATAGGGATGGGGCTGTAGTTTGTGTTGTTTACTCTTATAGTTTATTCTGATTTCACCTTGGCTGACTTGTGTAAATTACACTTCTTATTGATTTATGAAATTATGCTATTTTACCATTGGCCTGATATATCAAGAAATTAAAATTACATGCATCATTTTAGGCACATAAAAAATTAACATGTCATGTATATTCTAGGTCATGTATTTACATTTTTAGGTTAGTTTATGATTATAATTTTCTGCTATGAGTGTATAATTCCTTATATACCTTATTATTATTGTTTAGGTATTTTTATCATCATGCTTTGTATTTACCATGTTATATATTCTAGTGATATTCTTAGTTTTTTTCTACTTAAGTAATTCTTTAGCATGCTTGTTCATATAACACGATGAGTTGATTATATTCCATGATGCCTATGTATTGTGATTCTGTGCTTAATAGAATGAACTTATTTGTTTACAACTTATGATAACATGAATATTTATAATAAAATAAATTGGTTTCATGAGATGAATATTTTTTTTCAAAAAAATAGGAACCAGTTTTCAGTTGTAAGGTGTATGGGAGACTTATAATTGAGAAAATGTAACTTGTATACTCGATCCATCTTTGAGATTTATACATGTTTATAAAACTTTTTTAAAATTTAAAATCTGAAAAAGTTTAAATTCTAATTTCATTTGGTTGATGTTAGTAGGATCCAAATGCCAACCTGTAAAGTGTATGAGCCCTTTATGGATTGGTAGATGACCACCCATATAACTGAAGAATTATATATGATCATGGAATATATATTGAACAAGTAAAAATGTAAATTATATTTTATTTTAATATGAAATTAATTGGTTAACTCATAAAATGCACAACTAGACCCATGTAGTTCAGTTGCGGATTGCATCTTATGATATAACCCGCTATGGGTGTTTATGATTTTAATAATTAAGAAACTATTTTTGTGTTTCATTTTGATGATCCCTATATGGATTAATAGGACCCTCATATATATCCTTATATATTGCAACCTAAAATTAATTTATATGATGAATGACCTAATTTATAATGGGATGTTAATAAATAGTTAGTGATTAAAAAGGAAATTTGATAAGACTTGCCTACATGCCTCGGTGCTCTATTTTAAAAATATTTTAAATTTTTAATGTTTGAATGTCAATCAGTTTAATGATTATAAAATGGAACCTTATGTGGCATCCTTATTTTAAACACTCATGTATGGGTAGTTTAAGTTTCTTTTTTAGTATCCTCGTAACAGGAACTTGATTGTTTTATTTTTCCCTTTATCTCCATTTCCAACAGCTTAAATTATAGTTATTAGACCTAGTGAAGTCCATTGATGTAACCTAGTGATATGATCAATGGTTTTTCTTTGTATGGGGCTATCCAATTATTTGTACTACCCTTAAATCTGAAATTTCTTTCTAATACTATGAGTTTTTTTAAGTTTGGTGTTCTTCTAGTGTCATTTTCCCCATTAAGACACTTAACTTCTAAATGAAACCCCTATTTGGATGGATAGTCATGATATCATTGACTTTTTTATGTCCATAAGCATCGAGTAATGATCGTTTTCAATAGGTTATAAATGTTAAGGGCATGGTCAGCTGTTTTATAGGTCTTGTGACCCTGTTTCTTTTTCCTAGGTCACTTGAGAGGTCATTAGTTTGTTTTATAGTCATAATGTATAATGCACTTTTGATCAAGTTTCTATGTAGTCCCTAATATACTGAAATTAATAGGGGTCAAAATCATATTGGTAGTATCTAGGATGTGTCGTTCTACTCTTTTTTTCTCAATGTAGTGTGTATTCATACACATGTTACCCATTGAGTTGTTAAATGATGAAATGAACATGTTGAGTTTTGTGGAGTAATTGATCCTTTCGATTTTGAGTACATTCATGGGGAATATTCAGAGTATAGTGACTTAGTTATAAAAGGAATCAATTCTTCCCAATTATTATGATGACTTCCCAGAGAATCAGGTGTTTTGAAACACCATGTATTTTGGTTTTGGTTTTTATGCCAAATTTTTAAACGTTTACATTTATGGGGAATCTAATCTAGTGTGCTTGTGAGCGACTGGTCAATATCTTATTTCAACAGTTATTAAATTCAATTGTGGGGAGAATATCATTAGTTCTAGTAAATACATGCTCTTACAAGTTTAAGGATAACAACTGAAGATGACAATTGGAAATGGTTATTCTTTGTCCAATGGCCTTGTTTTCATGTTTCAAATCATGTCAGTGCATTCTCATCACCATGACTTTGAGAAGTTTGGGTGTATATACAACCATTTGGAAACATCATTGGTCGTGGGTGGACTTAGATGGTTTATTTTATTGATAATGGAATGCCTTGGCTGGTGAAGTCATTGTGGTTCTATTTGTGTTATCGCGTCGGCAGTTGAAGCTGAGCTTCTTCCAAGAAGTTAACCAGTAGTGGTTGGACTATTCTTCTTTTGGTTTCTTGGTCAGTGGGAAACCTTTAAAATAATCTTAGTGTACTCTAGTTTAGAAATCATCATGTCACCTATCTTAACTTTTTCTTTTAATCACTAATACATTGTAGGGATTACACCATATTAAAGTTTTAAAATCTATTAGATTGACAAGTGATCTTTATCTGAGTTGCATGCTGGACATTTGGTTCTTACCAAGGCTTGTCTAGTCTTGATTAGACCTTGGATCCCATTTAGGAATGTCTTGGATTTACTATTGGACACCATCCATTATTTCCATTGACTTGAATTCCAGAAAAATTACACTATGGGATTAGTGAACTTTTTGATGTAGATGCGGTGGCCTTATGCCAACATCATACCTGTAAATATGAAGTATGGACTACTTTATGTTAGTTACATAAAATTATGTTAAATAAATTTTAGGTTACATCGATCTAACTATCAATGTCAATGATTATTTTATTAGGGAACTTTACTGGAATTCGGGAATGTGCTTCAGAAAACGTGTTTGTTATAAATGCATGATTCCTTGGAAGAACGCATTGCAGTTCTACTTGTCTTGCACATGCTATCTAATCCATGTGTTTTCAAGAGAAGTTAGACTGAGTGTATTGACTTTTTTTCCTTCTTATTCTATGTTTATTATCAAGTGGAAAACATTTTAATCATGCCTCTAGGTTCAGTTGGGTGGGATCTAATGATCGACTGAGGCTTTTGAGGAAACCTTACGCCATCGGTTTTGATTTGGTCAATCAGGATTCGACCATTTATTCAAAATGAGGTTCTTTTATGACCATGGATGCAATAAAGTTTTATATGTTAGATAAATCACCCCAGGGTGTCTCTATAATTCATAGAGGTGTGCTTTGTATGGAAATTCTGATTGTAGAGGATTCATGGTTCAGAATTGGCCCCTTATGATGTTAATAAAATTGTTGGAGAGAACCTTTAGCATGATGTTTAACTGTAAAATGACTTGATCATGTTTCTACCAAGAAAATATTAGGTAAGATCTATTTCATTGTTTTAATTCAAGGATGAGTGTTGCTTTGGGTTTTGATGGGTTACTTGCTGTTTTTTTAAATGCTAGGATGTCCATTGGGCATTCAGAAACACAACACTACCATTTTAATGAGGCTTCACAACCCTTGTAGGTCAGGTGAAATTTTGATTATTCCTAAAGGCTTCTTAGGGACAAGAATTTTTAAGGTGGGAAGGCTATAACGACTGATGTTTTTGAGCTAAGGTGGACTTCCAAGGGAATTTGAATTACATCATTTACAGGACAACCTGTTCTTTGAACCAAGATTTGGAACATAATTCTGAGAGTAGGGACACTTCAATGTATTTTTCTTAGACTTGGGTAGAGTTTTGAGGGGTCCCTTAGGTGATATGTTGAGTTTTAGGAGTGTCGGTATCCAAAATATCAATGTTTTTGTGGTCTGATAGAAGTTCATAGTTGTTCTGAAACAATTTCGCCTCCAGTAAAAAACTATGTGCCTGTAGAAAGGGATTAGAAAATCTTTGCATGGTATTTACATATATTTCCCAAATATTGCACCTATCTCACATGGATAGTGTCATTTTGGCTGTACCTGAGGACTATTCATCTCACGGTTTGTTCACGGTTTGTAAAACCATGAAACCTAACTATGCGAGGTGGGTTTCTAAGGTAGTGGGTGCCACACGGTTAGTGCACAGTTCAGCCAAACCATGCAACCCAGTTTTTAGGGTAAAATTAACATGTTTCCCTTAAAGAAACTTGTAACTTTTATTTCTTTCGTTACTCTTATAGCACCCACGTGAGACCTCCTCCCATTACACATGGATCTCCCAAGCTCCTCCACATAAACATAATGATAACTCTCTCATCCATCATCTGATTTGAGAACCATCAATCTCTATAGATCCTCATCGGTGAGATAACAATTACTTTTGAATATTTCTTTGTTAATATCCTCATAGAATAGTTATTGAGTTGTATCCTATTTTGACCTATTTTCATCTCAAATATCCATTTCTAAGATTTCATCCAAACAGTACCAAGTCAAACTTCAATATTAGATGAGTATATGATACTAAGAATGAGGTTGGTGGTCAATGGATTTTTCCTAAATTTTATATCATTTTATAACTAACTTTATTGCGCTACATTTGGGCCTCTGTTGTGCATTGCCTTTAAATTATGTTCTTTATATTAAATTGATCTACATGCATTATACTACCCCTTTTTATGTTGTCATATAGTTTTATGATTTCAGCCTCAATCTAGGACACCCCATTGGTGTACCGTCTTGATTTTATCCTTTATAATTGACGGTTTAAAATCCCATAACACCTTATAATAATTTTAATTAGATTCTAATTTAATTTTACCCTTGTGTGAAATTTTAGAATATTTATCTATTCTTATCACAATTATATTATATTTATGATTACGGTAATTTTTACCATAAATGATTTGATAAATTAAAGTCAGTTAAATGGAAAATTATATTTTGGGATTACATTATGGTTGGTGGTTTGATGTGATGTAAATTGAGTTACATTTTTTAAACATAATATGTTATAATCTATAACAAAAATTGCATTTAGGTTATTTTTGAATATGAGTGGGTTTAGAGTATACATAGGATAACCATATTTCTAAAAAATAAAAAGTGGTAAGTTTTAATTATGTTAGATTTGAGAAAACATGGGTTATATATAATTTTGATCATTTATTATGTATTATAGATTCAATAAAAGAAATATTTAAGTGATTATCATGTTTTATTATTCTATTTTGGAATTTTATATTTACAATAACAGATTAGTTATAATTCTTATATATGTATTTAATTTTTTATTTTTCAAATGAAAAGCTTAATAATATATATATATATACATATATTAGTAGGATAAATATATTAATCAAATTAGTACACTATAATCATAAAAAAATTGGTTTTAATTATCTTTATATCTTCAAATGAACCAATATAAATTTATAAATAATTTTCCTCTATACGTCAAAATTTTAGGAAATGGAAAAACATTTGTGACTTTTATTTCATAATTCTTAATTTTTATCTTTGTTTTCATTTTTTACTAATTTTTTAACTTATGGTTTTTGTTTACTTATCTAATAATTTGTTTTCTAGAGTAATTTTTTTAAAATTATTGTATTAAATGTAATATGTAACTGATTTTTTGTTAAATTCTAATAATTCTTTCCTAATAATGTTTTATTTGAATAATCACTTTAGATTATTTGAAATGATTTTTAATATACCTCTAATTGTATGAATAAAATATTTTTCTACAAGAAATACATGTGTGGAAGTGATAAAAATAATTTTTATTTTATATTATAATATGGTGGTATTTTGTGAAGGCTAGGTATATTAGTTTAAAATTTGAGTTACTATAGACATGTTTGTGATTCATCGAGGTCTAAGGTTAGGATGATGTGACATTTGTGTTGTTGTTTGTTCTTTTTATGGTTTTCTATAAGTTAGGTTTAACTAATGTATTGTGGAACCCATTTCATGGTTCTTTCCTAAGGGAACTAATTATGTTAATATTTTTTCATATTTCAAATGCACATCCTAAGAAAAATGTCTATGTTATACCCATTTTGTGATTTGAATTCAATAAGTACATGTGATGGTTATCCTTGATGGATAGTCTTAGATTCCAGGGGTATGAGGTTGAATCTCATGGTACCTATGATGTGGTTATTTCTAGAGGGAGATAAATAATATTTTATCCTCCTATGATTCAAATGTTAATCTCTTAATATTGAAATTATTATAATTTCAGGGAACAATCAGGGTATAAACTTATCGTATGATTAGTATAATTTACTAGTTTGAAATTCAGTCGATAAATTTGATTATCATGATGTCTTGGTTAGTACACAATGACTTGAATTACATGTGTATTTTGAGTGTCAATACATTTAAAATAAACTCAAATATATGAATTCATGTATATTTTAGGGTCCCTATTAGTATTTAATTTTTTATTTTGATACTCACACCCTACACATGAACTTCAGTGGATATAGAGCTCCTATATTTGAGATAATGGTGAGTGAAAAGGATTTCTAACATATATTATAGTTGGTGTAACTCAGTAGGGATGATTTGACATTATCATAGTTGAGTTAGGGAAATTTTTATCATTTTGAGATGAGATTTGAAACATCTAATTAAGATGTGGTAATTTAAAAAGTTGTTTTGAGAAAATTTCTATCCTCTCTAGCATTATCTCATAGGCTGTTATTATTTCATTTTGTTGCTTGATACTCATCCCCCATCCCTTCTATATTGTTTTAACTACTCTGAGTATTAGTCATCCAAAAAGATCACCATTTCCCAATATGGGATTAATTTTGGTTATAGTAGTTCAATAAACATATGTGTATATCCACAAGATATTGGGGATAAGTATCAAGAAACAAAATGCAATAATAATTTTTTAGGAGATGAAGCTGATGAGGATGACAGCTGACTATAACTTTCATATTTGGATGAATTTAGAAGATAAAACCTACCATAACAGGGTAATTCCTTTCTCAAAATCAATTATTCATTTACTTCAAAATGGATTTACAATAATTGTTTGAAAAAAGAGTATGAATATTGAGTTAATGAGTTCATCAAGTGTGAAATAGAGTATGTATGATACCCTAATCACATCTTTTCTCCATGATTATATTGTTATTAAAGAGAAATTAAATGCTTGACTACTCCTGCAGATAGTGTATTATGCACATGATGATGATACCAATCCTATGGAAGAATAAACTATTAATGATGAAACTGTAAAAACATTAGGGGATCAACAACACGTGGATGAAAAAAAACAACAATGTAGTTCCGCAGTGTTGAATAAAATTGTCATGGAAAGAAGCCAAGCTATAAAATTTGAGGTTGGTAGGAATCAATGTTGCCAACCCATTGAACCCATCAAATAAATGTTCATTAGCGATCTTGGGGTCACAATGAGGATTAATGATTCAATTTATATCGATTCATGGTTCCATGTATAAACTATGAAAAAGTAAATCATTTGGAAAGATATAGTAGTAATGTTATAATATACTTTCTCTATTTTACCAAAAAAAATTACATAATGAAGTTTTTATTTAATCTTAATTATTCCTTAATGAGTTCATTTATTTGGGAATATTTCTGTAATAAATTTTTCTTAATGGCCTTTGTAAAATCCCATATAGGCTTCTGGACTCTTCTAATGATGTTGTATCTTAGGGATGCTAAGGGGAAAGTAAATCCCCAAACTCGAGTTTTCTATAAACACATAGAAAGTTGGAAACATTGACTATTTCCATCAATCGTCACAAGAATAAATAATTAAAGGTTAATTTTACTCAATAATATATTATTTGAAATTATTTATTATATCCAGATTTATTCAAAATAATTAATTTATGGAAAAAAAAGAGTTATGAAAATAATGAACGTGCATCAAAACCAATGTACCTCTATCGTAAAGAAAGGATGGGGTATGCATAATTTGAGAATAAATTTCTATGTATTTTAAATCAAGGATAAAGTTTTAATTATGTGATAGAAAATTCCAGATATTCCTTTTTTATATTCATATTTATGAATCAAAATATGAAGCCACTTTCGTCCCACATCATGTGCTATGGAAGGAGACTTATGTAAATAATTAGGGTAAAATGGTTGATGAAAACAGAAAAACCATATGATAAAAATTTGTAATTACGACCTAATTTTAATCTATTATACTTTATAACATTATTACATAAAAATATAAATTTATGTTCATATTTTTTTATATGGTTTAGAAACAAGAATCGGTGGTGACGGTAATAGAAGAATATCTACTTTCAGTAGCATTGATGTTTCGAGAACAATATGGTCGCATTAGAGGATTAGGTTTTGGAGACTACCCTAAAACATATCTTAAGTAGATAAAACCACATTAAAATTCATATAATATGGTTAGGCGATTAATGATATAAATAGACTGACTATAAGATATTATTGTTCTGATTGGTTTGGCCGACCAATGTATGAGAAAAGATCAAAGAAAACTAGTGGTGGAATAAAGATACACATATGAACCAATTGATCCCACTATAGTTGAGGATATTCATTCCACCCAAATGCATAGCCTACTCGATATAATAAATTTTTTCATCACTCTTTATCCTAAATTTGAATCAAACAACTCCTGATAACTTTATGTTAATAAAATTATATAGGGTACAATTGTATGAATTTTTTATTTTTCAACACCCACATACCCCCTATTGTGATGGGAACAATGTGAAATCCCTCGAGAGACAAGATACACCATAAATACATCCCAAAAGATCACAAGAAATTGGGTATTGAGGTTTCTCAGGAGACAACTGATGAGTTTCTTATTCCACTTTGTAATATGGATATTACAACGGTCCATGATACTATTCGAGCAATCATAGTATGACTATCTAATCTTATGAATATCCATGTGGTATGTATTTAAAAAAATCATATAAAAACCTGTGACATTTTATGATAAAAGGTCTAAAGTAAGGTATGATATTATAAGTGGATAATGCAGTGGGGAAATAGAAGTTCGGATCAAGAAAATCTAGTGAATCGACGAAGAAATAAAAATGATGTTCTGAGAGTACCTTCTCCCAACCAGTTCTATAGGAACATTTATTATAATTATAGCTTCATGTAGATACCAAATTTAAAGATGAAAATATGTTTTAAATTATATATGAAAACAAACATATTGAACTTTTATGTCCAAAGTAATTCATATTGAGACTATAAATGAGATTCTCAAACATGAATAGCTTCATATATTAGTTATGAATACATATATAAGGTATATTTTCATAAAACATCTATCCAAATAGTGAGCTGATGTGTCTATTAAATTTAATAACTATTCATATTTTCTATAGGTGTTTATATTACTACTAAATAAATCTAAAATCGTACTAATCATTATTTAGACTCATTAATCCCTATATCATTTCAATGGAAGAACATACTTGGGATAAAAAGAAATTGAGAAGAAAAGAGATGATTTACTCGAAGCGTTTGATCCAAAAATATTAGATTATAGACTCTTTATTATTCATACAATACAAAAGTAAAACTCTATAATATGATCAAATATTTCTTTTTATTTTTTCATTACATATTTGGTTTTTTATATGCAGCAATGGATACTAATCACAGATAATATGGATACCAAAAATATTTAGTTTTTGCATCCAATACATAGATATTCAATCAAATGAACACACATGACGTGTATTTGGAATTTTTAATACACTAAAATTAAAATTTTATAGATAAACTTTGCATTAAATGTTTCAATATGTGTTTTAACATGATTTTTTTATGATAGGAAGGTCAGTAAATATAGGCTAAATCCTAGCATAATTTCATTATTTGAAGAGATAAATCCTACTGATTACTAAAAATGGGGAAAAATTATGTAATATATAGATAATTTAACTATGGTAATCATTTGAAAAAATATATATTGATTTTGGTTAATGTTTCTATAGTGTAGGATGCAAGATAATGAAATTAATTGTGGATATTATGTTTACAAATTTATGAGAGACATCCTAAATCCTGAAAATACCATCTCCCCCTAACAAGTAATTTCTTAAGGTAATTATAATTTCATTAAATATATTTTATTTTATCTACTTTTCTATATTTTCTCAGTACGATCAAGATTTTTGACAACCTTCATACTCAAAAGAAGTAAATTGGTTTAGAGATGAGTGGACAATGTACATGTTGTCAAAATTTATACTGACAATAAATTTAGGGTTATCCCTGCTATTATTGTGATCTGATTTATGACCTTAGAAATATATTTTGGGTGTGGATGATTAGTGTTAGAATGCTTATATATTAAATTATAACTGTTTTTCAAGGAGATGTATAATATAGGAAATCAATTTTTTTATAACCACTATCCTTCACACACTATAATATTTTGGAATTAGTAGAGTCAGATGTGCAGGTGGAGTTGCAGGCATAGGCATATCTGGAGGTGGAGGTGGAGGTAGAGTTGGAGTTAGAGAATGATGTGGAGTATAAGGTAGAGGTGGAGACCGAGGTGGAAGAGTATACAAATTACTAGCATGAACACAATAAAATTGTTTGGAAATGGAGTAAAATAATGATCAAAACAAGATTACATTTGAGAAAACTTATTGAAAAGTGATCACGACACTTTCCACTTAAGATTAGATCCATTGTGAAAGTGTTTCAATTGTCTTATTGAGAAATGTTTTTCACCACTTGTTTAAGTGATTTTATACAAGAAAATAAGTGGGCGGGGGTTAAAAAACAAAACAAACACCACATATTTTTTTAAACATCTTTTCATAGGCTAGAATTTCTATTAGCACATACCAAGTACTATCAAATATTAATAACGTGTGAAATCGACCCCTCACCAAGAACAAACTGAACAATAACAAAAAAATAGATGAACTTGATTTCCCTTTGAATCTCTACACTATAAATAAAGGGTCTTACTATTGATAAAAATAGTCACTTGAGAGTTATAAAACACAAATCTAATAATATAATGGGTATATAAACCAAATTAAATATTTTAATAAATATTTTTGTAATAAAACACCAAAGTAAAAAAAGGTTTATGTGAGAATAATTTGAGAAAAAACAGCATTGAGAGGTCATTGTCATAATAGAGGGATAGTGACAAAGGAACCATGACATAAAATGAAAATAAACCACCTTATAAATAAATCCCTGAAATTGAAAAACCCACTTCAAATTAAATTTCAAAGAACCAAAAATTCAAATGAACACACCTTCGAAAAATAAGCTATTAGCTTGATAAAAAACCTCTAAAAATAAATAACCAAAAAATTTCATTGATCGAATCATGAATTTTTTAAAAATAAAAATAAATTGGATTCACTTTAGTGGATGGTGGAATTAGTTGGACTTTTTGGTAATAAATTATATGCATGATATAACATCAAACATTCTTGTGAAATCTATACATGTAACATTCATTATTTATATGCAGATTCATTAAAAATAATTATCAATATTCACAAGCTCACTAATAAAAATATCATCATCATTCTAAATAAAAAATTAATGAGAATAGGTATATTATCATTTTATGAAAAAATAATTATGATGTTATTTTAGAGTATGTAATCACCCAAAAAATGCATTCGGATTGTTTTGAAATTAACATATATTTTAGTTAAAAAATAACATTCTCAAAACCAAGAAAATGAATTAAGATTTTCTTGGTACTTTAGTAAAATGATCTAAAAGTCATGTTTGAAGTATAGGAATTATCTAAACCTCAATCTGATATAGGATGTTCATGTTATGACTCAAATTCACTTTTATAAGTTTAAAATTGACATTTTAATACAAAAACGTTTCACTCACTAAAAATCAAGAAAATGATCTTATATTGTCTTGATAATTTAGGAAAATTATTCATAATTAATTTGCGATGTGTATGAATTATCCTCACATGATACCCACACACAATGTGGCCAATATGACTCAATTTGTGTGTTTCTAGTTTTAAATGAAATTTTAGTAAAAATCACAAATTGCACACTCAAAACTACGAAAACAAATTCAGATTGTTTTGATACTTTATAAAAAATATCCATAAGTCATTTGGGATGTGTTTGAATCATATTCAATTAAATATGACAAATAGTGTAACCAATATGACTCCAAGTGCATATTTTTCTTCAAAATGGAGATGAATTTTAGTAAAAAAGAAAACTAACATACTCAAAACTAAGAAAACACATTCGTATTATTTTCATACTTTATGTAAATGAACTAAAATTCATTTTTTATGTGTAGGAATTATCCTCACCTCAATATGATACACGATGTGACCATTATGACTCAAAGTTTCCGTTATGAGTTTAAAATTGAAATTTTAATAAAAAAATGTGGCACTCAATTAAAATAGATAAAATGTTCTCTTAGTTTCTTGATAATTTAGGAAAATGATTCATAATTCATTTTTGATTTGTAGGAATTATTCACACATTAAACCCACACAAAATGTGACTGGTATGAATCAATGTTTTTATTTACATTTTGAAATTGAATTTTAATAAAAAAAACATAAGTGGAATACTCAACACCAAGTAAACACATTCATACTATTTTTATACTTTACAATAACTGTCCATATTCCATTTGGGATGTATATTAATTAGAATCACCTCAATCCAATACATAGTGTGACCGGTATGACTCAATGTGCAACTTCATATTTAAAATTAAAATTAATTTTATTAAAAAAGATGAATAACATATTCAAAACCAAGAAAACATGTTCATATTGTTTTGGTAATTTTATATAATGATACATATGTTATGTTTTATGTGTACTAATCAGTTTCACTTTAATCCAATAAACAATGTTCCAGGTATGACTCAAAATGTCCATTACCAGTTTAAAATTGAAACTCTCATACAAAAAAAAGTGTCAATCACTAGAAAACAATAAAATATGATCTGATTATATTTATAATTTATTAAAATTATTTATAATTAAAATTTTTCATATAGGAAGTAATCTCACATCAAACCCCCATATGATGTGATCGATATGACTCAAAGTGCGTGTTTCCAGTTTAAAATGACATTTTAGTAAAAAAACATGAGTTGCATACTCAAAACTAAGGAAACACATTCAATTTTTTTTATACTTTAGTAAAATGATACACATGTAATTTTGGTCATGTGGGAATCTTCCTCACCCCAATCTGATGCACGATGTGACCGGTCTGACTCAATGTGTGTCTTTTTATTCAAATTGACATTAATTTTAGTAAAAACCCAACATGCTCAAAACTAATAAAGAAACATTATTATTATTTTTGTACTTTAGTAAAATTATCCATAATTTATTTTTTACATGTAGGAATCAGCCTCACTGGAATTTGATACACAATGCGCCTGATTTAATCAAAGTCTATATTATCAGTTTAAAATTGACATTTTAGTACAAAAAAATTCACTCACTGAAAACTAATAAAATTTTATTGGATTGTCTTGTTAAATATGAAAATGATTCATAATTCATTTGTGACATATAGGAATCAGTCTCATGTCAAACTCAAATACGATGTGACCAATATGACTCAAAGTGCATGTTTCCAATTTGAATTGAAATTTCCATTAAAACACATGTGGCATAATCAAAACCATGGAAACACATTTTATTATTCTGATACTTTATTAAAATGATCCATAAGTCATTTTGGATGTTTAGGAATCATCCCCACCTAAATCTAATGTCCGATGTGATACATATAACTCCAAGCACTTCTTTTTATTGAAAATTTACATTAATTTTAGTGAAAAACACAATTAACATACTAAAAAATGGTATAACACATTCATATTATTTTTTACTTTATTAAAATGGTCAATAAGTAAATTTTGATTTATGGTAATCAGCCTCACCTCAAGTCGATACATGATGTTCTTGGTATGACTCAAAGTGTTCGTTGTTAGTTTAAAATTGACATTTTATTACAAAAAAAGTATCACTCAATGAAAACCAATTAAATGTTATTATATTATGCTGATTATTTTTTAAGATAATAATAATTAATTTTTGACATGTACGAATCAATCCCACATCAATCCCACACACGATTTCCCTGGTATGACTCATAGTGCACATTTCTAGTTCAAAATTAAATTTTAGTAAAAAAACACAAGTGGCATACTCAAAACTGAGGAAATGAATTTATATTTTCTTGATATATTATTAAAACAATCCATAAATCATTTGGGATATGTATGAATCAACTTCACCTCAATCCAACACACTATGTGACCGATATGACTTCAAGTGAGTCTTTTTATTCAAAATTGACATTAATTTTGACAAAACAGAAAACTAACACACTCAAAATTGAGAAAATACATTCATATTGTTTTTTTACTTTAGGAAATTGATACATAATCCATTTCAGACATGTATTAATTATCCGCACCTCAATATGATACAAAATGTTCCCTAATGACTCAAAGTGTTTATTATCAGTTTAAAATTGACATTTTAATGCAAAAGAATTACACTCATTGAAAACTAATAAAACATACTCGTATTGCCTTGATAATACATTAAATTGATTCATAATTCTTTTTTTATGTGTAGGAATATATCTTACACTAAAATCACACACGATGAGACCTGTATGACTCAAAGTGCATGTTTCTAGTTTAAAATTACATTTTAGTAAAAAACAAAAATAGTGTACTCAAAACCTAGGAAATGAATTTATATTGTTTTAATACAATAGTATAACAATAAATAAGTCAATGGGGACATGTAGGAATAAGTCTCACCTAATCTGATTCATGGTGTGACCGATATGACTCTAGTTGTGTCTTTTCAATATATTTGTGTCATTTTAGTTTAAAACATGCCTCCCATCACCAAAACAGAGAAAACAAACCTAGATGGTTTTCTCATCATTCTTTCTAATATTATATAATTAATATCCCTATCATTCTTATCTTGAATTTATTTAGTTTATTTTCATAGAGATAATGCTCGAATATGAAAAATAAATGGTTTTATGTGAGAAAATTAACTGTAATGCAATCTGGTATATAGTGTTTCGGGTCTGAGTCAAATTTTAAATTAATATTAAAACTCTATATTTAATTTATTTGTTTATTTAATTATTAAAATAATATTTTTTTATATAGGTGTGTTCTTTTTTCGAGCAGGGGTGGCTTGTTCTTTTATACTGTTGTGATCATTTTCATTATAATCATTTTATTCTTTTATTTGTGTTGTAAATTTTATTTCATTTAAATTCAATATTTTTATATTATTTTTTAAATTTAGGGATTTTATTCTAGTTATATAGTTTGATGTTATATGAGAATGTAGTATGACATGTTTCTGGTGTTGTAGTGTAATGTAACATCATACTATAGTATTCCCCTTTATCTGTGCTACTAAATGCTCTGATAAAGGAATATTTTATCAATTATTCTAATAGTGATGATAAGGGACAATTTATCTGGGATTCTATATTAATTAATAAAGGGTCGTTTATAAATTCTTTTAGAATCACAGATAAATGTATCCTTTATCAGCGATTGTAGAAGTGCTAATAAAGGGTCCCTTTATCTATACGAAATAAAATTGCTGATAAATGATCTCTTTTATTAGTTCTTATTAAAGATATGATAAAAGGTTTATTTATCAAATTTTTTTAGAACTGATAAGGATCCCCATTTTAAGTTCTTTTCTAACACTAATAAAATCCTCATCCTTTTAATGGTGATGCGGTATTAAATGTTTTTAGCACTGATAATTTCCTATTCTAGCACTGGTAAAGGACAATTTTTTAGTAATCATAGTGGGATGGTTTCTAGTTGAGTGAACAGTGGTTTTTATAGTTCTATTTTGAGGATTATCTTTTTTCATGGTGTTTCTAAGATGCCATTATGGGTGAGTTAGTACACGCGGTTGGTTCAGATGCTGGGGTAGCTAGTTGAGGTTTTTCTTGGAGTTTTGTATTGCTCTAAGGAGCCCTTGAAGATCCATGAGGGTTTTTGGATGTTTTTTCACTGGGCATGTCCCATGATTTTTTAGGAGTTATACTAATCCATCATAGGTTATCCAATTTTTTTTGTGACCTTTGGGTCAATTCAGGTTGTTTCTATGGGTGTTTCCCAAGATTTTGCGTGAACAAGGGGAGTCCAATGGAGGAAATGTCTTTATGTTTTGATTTCAAGGAATTTGGTATCCCCATGTTTTGTTTTGTCCCTAAGTATCCTAATTGAGAGACCATGGTGGTTATTTTTGGATATTGAGATCCAAGATTCTGGAAGAGGCCCCATGATTATTATCTAAGAGTGTATCAGTGATTCTAGTTCAGTTGTTTAGATAGTGGTTTCAAGGTTAGATCATCCCATATTCATTTTTTCCTTTGGATTTTATTTTTGAGGAATTTTCTTCTCTGAACTGTCACATGAGGATGACATCCTTGGGATATCTCGGATAGGGTTTTGGCCCTATTTTTTCATTTGGTTCTCTCCTCTGTTGAATGGATATGGTTAGATGGAATTAGGGAGCTAATGAATGATATGGATGACTTCAACCCCCATCTAGTTGAGTTTTTTCTCTAACTAGTGTGTCTTTGTGAACATTAGGTGTTAAGGTACTCACGAAGTAGGTTTTCATTGTAACATGGATGTTGTTGTGATCCCAGGGCCCGTGGATACCATACATGCTCTTGGGTTCTTGTAGATCCCTCCTTATTGTGTCCATAGTTTATTCCTGATTCATTCAGTAATACATTTAAGATAGACAGGTTCTCTAGTTGTGTTGATCTAGGAATTCGTGTTTCCTATCCAAATCATGTTATTGGATTCCTAGAGCCCAATATATGTTATTATTTGTTTTCAAACTTCGATTAATCCCTAAAGTCTAACATTTTTTCTTGTATTATTTAGATTTATTTGATATCCTATGTAGATCTATGAAATTTTTCATTGGTCATGTGGATGGGTGATCCACATTCTATAAATTCTCTAGTATGGGCTAGAGTAGGTGTAGACTTACCTCGGGTGTTAGAGTAGATCATGTGGTTGGATTTTTTCCTTGTTCTGTTTTCCCCATTGGTTTTTATGTAGTTTTTTTCTTTTATTCCAGCTATTATTAGTTTTCAAAGAGTATGAACATATCATGTGTACATACACTTGTTGTGAAATAAGATTATCATTTCACTATTGGGGTGGCCTATTGAGATTTATTTATCACCCATGAACGTGAACCTCGGTGTATGTGCAGACATGATGTCTACATTCAGGTTAGATCATAGGGTTCATGATGTGTGGGGTCTAGGACTAGAGTTTATTGATCAAGAATAATTGCTTATGTGGAGTCTCAAGATCATACTGGTGTATCTTGAGTGTCATGGAGATTGGGGATTGAGCCCTTGTATCTCCTTGTAAATCTTGGAGAACACATCGTAGTGCTATTTCAAGAAATCCACATATTGTTTTTTTATGGACACATGATTTCACTAAGAAGCTTTGACCTGGGTTCTTCTTTTGTTCCATGAATTATCTATGTTAGATAATAGACTATGATGGAGATACGCTATTCCAATACTAGAGTTTATACATCTCGATCCTCTTTTTCATCTAAAACATGAGGATCAGATGAGGGAGACGACCTTAGAGGAGATATAGATATAAAAGTGGTACTTGAATATACTCTGGAATAAGTGCAATCCTTGATGATGGGTTCTTATTCTATGGAAATTGCAGTGATGAATGTTTATTAACAAATCCCATGTGTATTCTGATCATGATTCCAACCTTTGATATCGAATCAATGGTGTCAAGTGGAATAACACTGAATCAACAATTCCTTTTAGAACACATGATGGTGTCATGGATTAGTGTCCATGCAGTGGATCCCTAAGTATTCCATATTTTTGGGATGTTCTAACATTGTCTAACCCTATCCCATATAAAAGTATGAGGTAATCTATAACATCTCCTTCTTATAGATAGTGAAAATATTTATCATTTCTGGGGTTGTTGGATTTAAGTGATGGATTGGACGAATGGAGATGTCTTTCAAATATTCCTAAGGATCAATTGAAGTGGATATAATATCATAGTGGGTGTTGAAATTCTTTACCTCTTAGTTATAGAGCTAGTTTACCTCTATTTTTTAGTACCTTACATCCAGGTAGTGGGTCTAAAAGGATTTGGGGGAAGAGGAATCACCTTGGAGAACCCCTACTAAATAGTTAATGGTGTATTTAAGGAACAAAAGATATGAATTAGGGACCACTACATGAAAATCAATCCATGGTCTTCCCAATAAGGTTTTTTATGATGTGCCCTTTAAGAATACCATAAATTTGGTGTTTTCCACTAGTCCATTGAAGTAGGTCTTCATCTAGATCATGTCACATTGCTTCTACCTGCTCTTATAATACCCTTGAATTGTTAGGTTGGAGGGGGTCAGATCTTCCTCTGTAAGTCCCAGCTTGTGGAGGCTCCGGGTTGGAATGAGATTGATCCCGTAGCTATTATTCACATGGTAATGATGGATTTTCACACCATTACACTAATATATAATATATAATGGATATATTTTCCCCTAATCATTATCACCCTTATCATATTAGGAAAATTAGATGAAAAATTGGGTTTATTCATGCTCAGTTTCCTCTTCTTGGTAGGCCTCAACAATTACCACATTAGTCTCAAAATGGATAAGGATCTTCAGGGCCTCACACAACTCTTTTGATAGGTGGAGTTCAATAAGGATAGATAATATCAATGAAATATTGGTGAGGTGTTTCAAAAAAATCCTATTATAGGGAAGGGGTATATTTTTACATTCCATGGGCCACTCCCTAATAGTAATCATGACTATTTCCATTGGATGAGGTGTTGGGGTCGGGCTTGTACTCATTGTATTCTACCACTGACTGGCCGACCTAGGCAGAGCACTAAAGAGATGAGGTAGGGATCTGGGAGCTCAAAGTTGAGTACAATGCTATTGTGGTTGAGTCACAATATTGACTAATATAGTCTGCTATAGAGGTGACCCCAAGAGGACATCCTGGAAAGGTTGTGCTCATCGATCTCTACATTAGGATTTCTAACTTGTCTCAGTGGTATGAATAGTCTCTTCTGGATCACTGACTCAGATTCCAAACCTGTTATCTTGGAGCACAAGTCTCCTTCAATGGAATTCGAAAGAGTTACATGAGAATAGACTAAGGTGGTCCTCACCATTGAGTATTGTGCAAAGATCAACTAGCCTGATGATGATCACAAAATATTATTCGTGTTCTTCCTCAGCTAAATATTCTAGGACCATAAGCATTTTATGGGGCCTCCCCTAATTCAATAGGTATTAATTTTATAAGGGTATATGATGGTTTTGGAATTGGTGGGGACTCTTATTTCCTTGTCATTTTGACTCTTATTCATCTGAGACATGGAAGGCTGCAATATCTATGAGGTTTCCATAGTGGAAATGACAACCAAAAGGGTGTCTAGTTTTCTCAAATTGTAATGGATAATGTTGTGGGAGAAATAAACCATCTTATAGGCCAACTAGTCATGGTATTTAAATGTTCCCTATCCTAGATCTTGTTTCCATTCATTAGGGCCCTTTTCACCTCAATTGGGGTCTATAGAGACATGTGTTACATGTACCAAGACATCATTCAATATGACTAGTATGTTATCAACCTAGTCCTAGAGCTAATATTTTGAGATGAAACACTCATTTATGGTATGATCAAGGACCCTATAGTGTAGAAAAAGATGGAATAATTGGTGAGTTTAGCATCCAAAGGCCTTTTGTATTAAGGTAGCTTAAATATGTTCTTCTCCAAGTAACATATTATGTAACCTAGGACCTGAACATACTTGAAGAAGTAGGTATTTTTCTTTATCTCTATAAAGGTAATCATGGGAGCCTAAACTGAATAGGGGGTTTGGGAAGTTGATAGAGCCAATTTATGTTCATATTTTTAATCAAATACTAATGAATTGTTTAGGGTTTTTACTGATAAAACCCATGTATTTAAATGTTTTATTAAAATAATGGAAAATTGGGATTATAGAATGAAAATGAGCAAAAATTTTAGAAGTTCTTAATTCTGGTTTTTGACATATTTTTATGTCAAGGGTATTTTCGTCATTTCCTAAAAATTATAATTCCAAATTGTGATATTTCTTATTGAAATACTTATTTTATTTCCTTAAACATTTTATTATGTACTTGGGGCTGATTGGAGAATCTAGAGGCCTTAAAAATCAATGATGTTGAAGAATGTTCCGAGAAGACAGCGTAAAACCCAACACCATAACAGAAGTCCCTATCGGCCTACACAAATCCAGTGGATATGATTCCACCAAGTTATGAAATGGTACTAAATGGATCACTCAACCATTAACATTAATTAAGTTTGAAATCCATTAATCTAGATTTTTAATAAACTCTATTGAAGGAAGATTCATAGAAATTTCATCCAGAAAAAGAAACCACTAATAAAAAATAAAAACTCTTACATGATGTGATAAATTACATTGAAATTTGGAGGTTGTTCCTGAAACAAAATGAGAAATAACTTTCATGAAGGCTCCAATGTGTGAAGATTCATTTTTCATGGCCATTAACGCAAGATGTAAAATGCAGAGAGTCTTCCTAGATAGAAGAATTTCTTGGAGTAAAAAGGCCATAACTCCCTCCGCAAGCTTCTAAATACTCTGGACATTTTCTTGTAGAATCCCAAGGAATTTTTTAAGAACATTCATGAAGGGATAAATGTGTGATTCTATTATTAATTTAGGATTCAATAAGACAACTTATGGAGGAAAAATTATGCCTATAAAAAAGAGATGAGATCCCACCTCTCAAAGCATCCCATCTCATCCTCTCTCTTTCCTTCACATCCCATTCTATTCTTGGGAAAGCATCCAAGAGGATAAATTCTTATTCCCTTTCCATAATTCAAAATTATTTTTTCAATGTTTATTTTTTATTTTAATTCTATGAAATATTCTTATATGGAGGGGTAGAATCTTGAGGGACTGGTTTAAGGGAAGGGGAATCCCATTTTTTGATGTTTTAGTTTCTAAAGTTTTATTCAATGGAATTGTTTTCTTTTAAATGAATGATTTTAAATTTAATTTATTTTTTAATTTTAATTAAATACAATTTTATTTTGATTTTTTATTATATATTAAAATTAATTCATTTCAATATTATTCTACTATTGCTTGATCTATTCATTTTTACACTGATGGGATAATCTGTGAAGAAAATCGTGTAAGGGAGTGATTTTTTGATTTCTAAAGCACATGGGGAAATTAAAATAGAATAATTTATTTATTTAGGGAAAATAAATACTATATTTTGTTTTCCCTGAGTAATTGATATTAGTCTATTAGTATTTCTACACATTGATAAATAATTAAATAAAAGGTGAAATGAACAATCAATTGTTGTTAAATTCATTTAATTATTTTTTCAAGGACAAAAGATTCATATTTTCCCAGAATCTATGATGACATGAAAAATTAGAAAATACAACCTAAATCCAATCACTTCTCTCTCATTATAAATTCGCCAACCTTATAAAGAGACTCTCTTTATATCTTAAATCATTCAAACAGGTTATTTTTAATGTGACACCAAGATTAAAACAATGCTCCATGGAGAATGGCATTATGGTTACCATTCATACTACACCCTTAGGATGATATAATTGTTTTCTCCACACCTCATGATAAGTGTGTGTTAGAATTAATTTCATAGTGAGGCTACACTTGATGAGTCTATGCATGGAGAGGCATTTCCTGTCGATGAGGCATGTTAGAAAAATGTACCTAAAGGTGGACTGGCAGCGTGGCCTTATTCTGGATAGCATATGATGTTTCCCCCATCACAGGCTTTCACATGAGAGTTGTAAGGGGTAATGGTCATGACCATTACTTGGTATATTCCAATTCTTATTATAAAAACTAGCCTATTTTAGTGAACTCTCAAATCCCACTAGGATATATCACAGAGAGTAAGGTAGGGACCAACTCATCCTTGAAATTTTCTACTCACATTGTTAATAGTTTCTCCTGTGAAAGCTACTTATCCAGAGATTTATTAATCCCCTTCCACAGGGAAATGAAGTTTGAAACTCTCTCATTGGTCCACTTTTTCATTTAGAGAGGTCAATGATGAAGGTAATCTACACAATGGATCTGTATCGGTAGAGGAACATCTTGTGAAGATCATTAAATTTGGTGACCGAACATTGGGGAAAATGACTATACAGGATGAATGTTGGTCCTTCCAAAATCTAGATGAAGCAGATAATCTTAGAATCTTTATGTTTCTCTAGAGTCCCAATCATTGGGTCACACCTCGAGGTGAAGCGATCCCTGTGTTTTAACGGATCATTTATTCTATTGAATGGGGTGAAGCTAGGATTATCGAATTGTAGGGGTGGATGGAAGTGGTCCACCCTTGATGGATTGGGATTTCCTTTAGGTGTAATTAACACCAGTTTTATTTACTAATCTTCAAGTCTGGTAGTAAAGGATTCTATTGTGTCTTCTTGATGAGAGTAAGTGGTAACTGATTCTCTACCCATTTTTTGTGTCATGAGACATAGTGATCATGGTCTCAATGAGGGAAGTCACATTATTCAAGACGGGTAGGAATATTATGTCATGTATTCTTACTAGTGTCACTAGCTTCTACCTTAATTGGATACATTGGGCCACCTATCTCAACTTAGGGTGCTTGGATAAATATTTTTTGGTCATATGGAGGACGGATGGGTTCCCCAATAACATTGTCCAAATCTAGTCATTGTTTTGAAATTACTTCAGCTATGAGTCTCTTATGGAACTAAAACTTATGAAGAAACGTGTCAAACCTGACATCAAACTCAATTTTTGGAAGGATCACTAACATGTTGAGAGGATAATTGAACCCTTTTCCTTTTTCTATATTTTAACAAACATCTGAAAATGCCTCATTAGGGGGAATCCTAAGGCACAACATCTCTCTATACTGGGGAGTGTTGGTCTAGATCATAGGATCTACTTTGTAATGTGTCCCCCCTATGGGTTGGTTTTCTTCATCGCATCCTTCATTGTTAGACTGGTCCCTCTAAATATCTATAGGATTTGATCATGAAAATATTATATATAATTATTGTTTTATTGGTTTCACTTCCAACAGGATGATTGACATGATGGTATTGTTGTTTACTGTGAAGGGGACTGATGTGGGGTGTATTATAGTGCCCCTATCCTCTGATCTACAAATAGTGGGATTCCTCATTAAATATGACCAGGAGAATAGTGATTCTTCTAATATAGGTTCTATGTAATGTCCAGTTGTATCTATAAAAATTAGGGGGATGATCCATCAAAAGCAATGTGATGTCAACCTTCCAACACTACCAATGGATATCCTTGGTATTATTGTGGTTTCCTTAGTAGGATAGCTAAAAATATCAAAGATGTTTTTACATCATCTTGATATTATGATAGAAGAAGGATTCCTATTTTATGGTGAGGAACTTTGGTATGGTGATGTGTACGGTTGTAGGTGGCCAAAACATTACCAACTACTAGTTAGTGTCCAAGATCTCCTAGATGTTTTCTTCCTACTATTTACCTATAGGGGAGTCTGGTTCCTGATTTCCCCAAGCCCCAATTTTTGTTTCTATAAATTTGTGTTTGGTATGTATGAGGATATACTATACTAAAAATCCTCTAGTATATGGAGTTTCACACAATCCAGTCGTCTCTATAACACATTGGTGTATTCTGGGGGTGGGGATAGCTTCAGGACCACATCCATATTGGTTTGGATATCTATGGGCCCCTTTTGATATGGAAGGGAATCATATTACTTATATTATTGGAGAATTACCCATCATATGAGGATTATAAAAATAATTATGATATCTCTCCCACTTCCATAATAGAGGAAGATATGATTCCTAAAATATCTACCACTTCTATAGTGGAGGTATAAGGGATGGAGGATAACAGTGGAGTTGGTGGTTGCACCATGAGTCCTTAAAAGGAGTCCATAACATCCTTCACAAGAAAATACCTCATAAATGATTTTTGGACCTTATGAACCTTAGTTTCGTGGATATTTATCTTCATAAAACGGTATTATTCCCCCAATTCTGGTGGTGGGGTAGTGTTTCTTTGACCAAGATTTCTGTGGCCTATGAATTTGAGAGGCTAATAGTGATGTGTTTCTTTCCCCATTCATGTTTCAGGTTGCACAGGAGCTCTTTGTTCATGATCCCTTGAGGTATTTGATGATAACCTCTGCATGTGTTATAGATTAAACCACTGGTATGACCCCCACAACAATTATTCATCCTCTGGCCCTAGGAAAGATCATTAGGGTAGGAAAATTATTTGGAATAAGGAGGACCTTTTCATCGATTCATGATCTCATGGGGAGGAAATATATAGTGAATTTCTTTATCATGGAATGTCCCATGATGGTTTTCAGTAGTTCCCATGATGACAAGAGTCAACCCAACCTACCAGGTGGGAAGATGGGGTCTCGATAGTAATTTGGGTGAAGAAAACGCCTCATGTGGTGGTTGTGAGGGTGGGATGAGGTGCACTGGCAGTGGAATGATCCAATAGAGCTAATAGAGAGGCCTCCTTTTGGGTATGTTTTGTGACCTACCCCAAACATTGGAACAAGGTTTTCTTGATCTGGGACAGCGCAGTAGGGGTATGATCTACCATCTCATTGGGCCATAGAATCAGTTGGTGTTGTCAGTGTGTCTAGGTGATAACCCCACAGGTGGCTCTCTAGTGGTTGTATCCATAGTCTTATCCCACACATCCCCTATCTCCTCAGTTTAGGGGAGCAAGCCATCAGCCCACTCTAGGGAGAGGCTCCAGAAATGATTTTTCTTCGATCACATGGTGTTCTTCCCCATTTACAGCCATTGCGGTATAATTGTCGATGAATTTCGAAACCATCAAGGTCTTTTCAATCTGTATCCCATGTTGGGATGACTACTTATGTTCATAACAATAAACTAGGGGTCGATGAACCACTATTGAATGACATAATAGGGGGAGATGCGGCCATAAAAATTGATATCCATAGAGGTAGTGGATATTGTGGTAGGTGCATGGGTTTGAAAAATTATCGTAGATCCAATTCTCGTGTACCCCTGACTGCTAACAGTGGATATTCAAACATTTTTAGTAGCTTGTTTCATTTATTGTAGATGAGTTTAAATTTTACTACAGGTATAATGAATTAGATTCTCAAAATGCCTAAAGTTATCTATTATTTCCAACATGGTTCCAAGAATAAGAAAGGGTCCACATCGGTGATGCCTTCGACTAGAGATGCCAAAAATTTCTCATTTTCCCCCATTTGTAGGTGAAAATGAATTTTCAATCACACCATATTGGTTTTTCGAGCCTAATACGAAATAATTGGATCTAGTGATTCGAAAATCTAGCAGTGCTCAACATTACTGATCTACCCATGATTGAAGGATATGAGTTCTATGTTAGGCTCACTATTTTTTACCAAATATTTCCTATGTTTATGCACATCAATCTTGTGATGATGAACATTTTTTACCATGCCTATCCTAAAGTGGTTTCTTCCAGGGACTGCTCACACCTCCTCTGGGATAGCTTTTTAGTTTCCCTATATTCCAAATTTCCAATGGTAGGTGGACTCTACATAAATGGTTAGTGATGTATACTTCTTGATCGAAACAGGATGATAGTGTAACACCCCAATATTTCAGGGTACATTATCTTCAATAGCTTGTGCCAAACACAACACTGATTTGTCTTGCGTAACACCAAGATTGAGTTTCTACGAAACAACACTTTAGTATTGTAATTATTTAAATGATATATTTATAAAAAATCCATTAAATATAGTAATATGAATAGTTATAAATAAATTTTAAATGTAATTTATAATGTTTTCACATAAATTGAAAAAATTTATAATGAAATGTATATATTTCAATAATATAGTTATATGTTTAGAAATATTATTTTCTTAAAGGAACAACTTTTTTTGTACTTTTGTGAACTACTATAAAATTAATTTTAGACACTCATAGTAATTTATTTTGGTAAAATAGAGTTCATTTTTGAATTCAAAATAACAAAAGTTTCTAAAGGTGATTTCTTGGTATTTTTCTGAAAACATTCAATTTTTGATGAATAGTGAAAAATATTTTATTATTGTTAAAAAACCAAAATTTTAATTTAAATAATTCTTTTAATTTATATTAGATTTACAGTCACAATAGATCAATAATAAATATATTAACCTAATTTATATCATTTAAATAATTTTTAAAATATAATTAGATATAAAAAAATCATTCAAAAAATTAAAAGTCTTTTACCCACCTTCGAGCCACATTAAAATATTAGCATTAAACGTAATTTTACCAATTCTATGAACTGAATTTTGAAACTTCAACATACATGGTTGTAATAAACATTAAATAAAATTTCTAATAGGATCAGAAAAAAATTGTGAATAGTTTCTTTTGATTTTTATTTAAAACGGTTAAAGGTAAATTGAGTAATTAAAGGTAAAAATAATATTATAGTAATATAAAACTACCCAAAAACATGTCCTAATCTTAATAGATGAGTCCTGGGTGACAAAAAAATACTTAGGACTAATTTTTGACATTTTGAGCCACTTTGGTGTGATAATGACATGTTATAATAATTAATTTAAAGTAAATATAAATATAACATAAACATCTATCTTTTTACTACAATAATTTTAATATTGGATTATATAACTTATATATTTAACTATAAATAGTCATTATAAAGATAAAAATATTTCCTACATCATGGTATTTTATTTATAATTTTTTTACATTAAATAAAAAAAATTATTTATGGCACAATGATGATGTAGTGATTACATTATTAATAAAAGAATCAAATAAATAAAATTATAAAAATTAAAATTAATATTACATGAAATATTTCATTCCATAGATGAATTTTTTGGACTAATATAAAATTTTATATATTATTTAATTATTTTTTTCAAAGGAATCAATTTTTATGACTTGAAAAAAATAAAATACTAAATAGTGTCAAAATTGATATAAATGAATTTTTAAAACAAGCACAATTTTATTAAATAATATAATAGTCAAAATAATATAATATTATTCAAACTTACTTATATAGTGGTGAAAATGTAATTAATGATCCACTTTATGTTCTCTTTAATTTTTATATTAACTATATTAACCATGTAGTATAAAAATATAAGAATACATGGTAAGAGTTATCTTATTTTATTTAGGGTTAAATATAAAAGATAATGTTAATTTTATGTCCTAAACATGTATAAATCATATTGGTTGAAATTATTTTTACCCATACTCATCTTAGAATCAAAATAATTCACATTGGATCTATTATAAACAAAAAATAAATTAATAATAAATTAATATTTTAAGATCTTCCAAATATGCCCCTCACCCCTCTTGTAAAAGGACTATTCTCCTTCTATTTAATTCACACCTACAAAACCATTTGGCATGGCCAAAACCTATCCATTTCCTCTCCTATAATAATCATATAATCCTATAGGCTACACTTTGGGAAGAAATCTATTTAAAGAGACCTTTTTTTCATATCAAAAGGAGACACCCAGAAAGAAGTAATTGTTTTATCTCCTATTTCAATGTTCTTTTCTTCTTCCACATCCACTTTATCAGTTGTTTCCATAATAAAATAATAAATCCAGTAACTTCTACGTACTGAGAT
This sequence comes from Viscum album, assembly GCA_963277665.1. Taxonomy (NCBI): domain Eukaryota; kingdom Viridiplantae; phylum Streptophyta; class Magnoliopsida; order Santalales; family Viscaceae; genus Viscum; species Viscum album. The sequence continues at coordinate 1,653,518,180 of OY728122.1, read as the reverse complement.
GTTATTATTTTGGGAAAAAACATATTCCTTATTTTACCCATCCTAAAAATAAAAATATCACCATATGTGCCAACGTATGAGTTATCGTCTCCACACCGTAGTCTAAACTATTCTTCATGTACACTTTATTTCTATGGGTATAGAGATTAATTTAATGGATTTCAATAAAAAAAATATAATGTGATATTTTCACTTTACAATTTATGATCCATCCAATTCCATACCATTTAACCATTATGTAAATGATATCATCCCTTTTGCGTACGTACGGCTTACCGTCTCCATGATGTGATGGGATTCATATTCGACGTTCAACATCCAAGAATGATTATAAGAATAAATATTATTAATAATTATGAAATATATTACATAATAATTATATTTTTATGATATATATTTAAATATATACATATATTCCATTCACTTACTTCTATTCAATATGATAAGGAAATGGAAACAGTATTCATGCGTACGTACGACCTACCGTCTCCATGAACAGTGTGTTCCATTTTATTTATCTATCCATTGTATATATTCATATATATGATATATATGGTATATAAATAATTTTTTACATTAATTAAGTATGTAAATTTAAAATCTAATTGATGTGATAAATAAATAACAAGTCAAAACATGTATGATAATGAAAGTGATTATTTCCTCAAATGTTGCTTTAAATTGTAAATTATCAATAAATAGGTAATATAAAGTCATAAATGAATTATATTTGATGTCATAAATATAGATATGGTCCTTGTATAATTTAGTAATATTTTTTAACCATTATATAGGATGTTAAATCACCCTCATGTAAAGAAAAGTATAAGGTAAGAGTTATTTTCACAATCTCTTTATTATATGAGATTGTTTATACGTAAGTATCTATTGGGACATCCTTTTCATCCATGTCCATATTTTTTAAATTGTAATTAAAATTATTATCTACAATTATTTAAAGTAATTTCTACCAATTTTTTACTTTTCACAAAACGTTTTGAAAGGAATCTTTCTTCCAATTTCCAAAAGAGGTACTTTATAACCTTTTTGGTAAATTAAGGGAAGAATGTTTTTTAAAATTTTATGGCATGAATAGCTATTTTACGCTGTTATTTTTCCTTACAATTTTTAGGTTTCAATAAAATATTACAATTTTACTTTCCAAAGAATTGTTTTATGTCATAAATTTCATGGTTTTTAAATGATTTAAAGTAAAAAAAAGTGATATTTCTATCAAAGAGTTTTAATGAATTTATTAAATTATTTTCATCTATGTCAACATCCTTTGTTGGATTTTATACTTTTTTGATGTTGACTTATTATGATATAATATTCCATGTTGTATTAAAGGATTTTTGATATGTTTTACTATGGATGTGTTATTTTTATACCATTCATGTTTTATGGTAAGTTATTAACTTTACATATGCTAGTTTTAAGACGAATGATTATGTTATTTTTTAACCTTTTCATATGAGGAATGAATTGGACTTAGTAAGTGAAGGATGGGGCCTACTATAGCCCCATAACATATCAGTGGGTCTTCTGAGACAAACTAGTGTCTTGGAACAAGGCCATGATAGAATATTTTTGTATTGTCTTAGCATGAGGCCTTGATATAGTGGTTATGATGTCCAGCATTATGCATTCCATAATTATGAGATTAGTTGTTGATTTTAAATGTGATTATTTGACTAGTAAAATATCCATGTGAATATTTAAATATAATTATTTGATTTATTATTTCTATATTATGTTGTATATACTGTTTTCAATTTTTAGTGTTTTAGTTTTGTGACTTTCCTCAAAAGTTTATGCTTATTTGTGATAGCTTCCCCTGAATTGTTTACCCTTACTAAGCATCTGAGCTCGCCCCATTATTCTGTTTTATTTTCCAAGATTCGAATAAGTGTACTATGATTTATATGTAGGGTTAATATAGGAGAATAATGGTGTTCTCCAAGTGTTATCTACATTTTATTTTATGTTTTAAATTGTAATGTATGTTCATGTATGTAATCTATTTTCCAAGACTACAAAACTGGTCCTTCCATCAGGACCTGATTCCTTGTAATCATTCCAGTGTAGTAAAATAATGTATCAAGTCTAGGTAACTGGGGTTGTGGTGTTACAGTTAGTATCAAATGATGTTAATCAAAAACCATGGAAATAGATTTACAAATAAAATATTTGGGATCATAAACCTAAGATAGACCTTGAGGATAAGTATAGAAGTACATCTGAGAATTTTGGTTAAATATAGATTTTTTCAGTCTTCCTAGAAATACATCCATGTATGGATACTACAAGTGTGCGTGGTTCTGGCATAGATGCACCAAGAAGTAACAACTCCAAGAATTTGTTCTGATATTGACCCAGGGTAATGTGGTACATGACAACGGGGCTTACTGGGCACCTAGTTTGACACTCCTTAGGGATATGCTTATTATAATTCAAATTTTCTTTACAAACCATTATGATGAATTTATGAGTAAATATGTCCCCAAAGAAACATTCTTTATGATTATAAAACTAGATACGTTTAAACCTTTATGTGATTAATTTTTTTACTTTTTAGATTATACATTACAATATGCTCTAACCTAGTGTATGTCATCATTTAGAAATGGTTCCTAGTATAAGGAATGAAAACTCCACCAACGCACATGTTCCAAAGAGTAAAAAGGATCCTATCTTTCATGCTCTTAAGCCAAAATTTCAAATGGAAATAGTCTCCCATGTATTCACATCATATGGGAAAATAATATCATGTGTTAATAAGATAAGTAAAGAATTCTTGCGAGTCATATGGGTTTTATTGGAAGCAATTGAATAAGAGGATGGCAGAGAAAAAATATGGATAATGGGAAGAAGGGATAGAAGGCTTTTCCCACATTGGAGAACTGTAGAATGAATCCTCTGGTAAATGCTTGAAGGGAATGGGAGTTTTTTATAAGTTTGGAGAAAAAGGAAACCAAGTGCATGATTTCAAGGGTAAGAAAAAGGATTCCAATGTACAATGCTTTAAATTCATGGAGATTTGACACTATGTGAATCAATGTCTCAATCTTCATATTATACCCCAAATGATGTTATTGGGTAATTATAATGTTATGATACTATTGTAGATGAAGAGGAATAATAAATTACCATATATTTCTACTGAGGAATTATTTCATTTGAGTAATGTATCAATGGTGTAATGGATATATTAATATTAAAATATGAAAGGATTGTACTGAAATACTATTTCATTAAGTATTTGAGACTGTATTGTACCATGTAAAGTAACAGAGATGCAAGATAAAATTCTTGGAAAATATTTGGTTGAGGGAATTATAACCCTTAATATGTATGAGATAATCAATATATTATTGATTTGAATAAATTATATTGGATATTATTTACATCCTTGGAATAGATTAATTCTTTGTTTAAAAATTAGTTTATTCCGTCATTATTTGGAGTTTTCAACATTTTTGGATTTAAGGAGGTATTCAACATTATATTTTTTACATAAGGAATAAGGAAGAATGGATGTATTAAAATATGGTTTTAGGGTAATTCAGGTTATTATCATGTTTTCTAGAATACATTATGAAGGAATTCACATGCTTGTTATATAACAATGAAACTGCATTGCGTTACATGACCTTCCTTATAAATTTTTGGACAGGGTGTTTGGAAAAAATTATTTTGGATATTCTTAATGGACGTAATAGATTAATTTTTATATTAGATACTACTTTTTATGGTTAAAAAATTTATTAACATTATTTTTTTGGAATGTTTTACTTTTAAGAAAAGGACAACCTGTAGGTCGGGTGACAACCAGTCATGTTCGGCAAGGCCGTGATACTTGAACCCGCAATTGAAGGGCGACAAGGGTGTATCACCTACCACTGGATTATGTGATTTCCTGGTTTGTATAAATTAGTTTTTTTATGGTATGAAAGATGAATTATAAATTCATTTTAAACCAAATACGAAAAATATAAATTGAATATTTTTGAGTTTTATTATCTTTGGGAGATAAAGATGAGTTTGTAATAAGAATTAGTTAAAGGATAAAACTCTAATAGTAAAGTAGATATTCTTCCTTTTGTTATTATTCTATGAAATTCTTAACCTTTATGCAAAGGATCATAAAACCAAAAATGTTTTTCAAGTAATTTCTTTTGTGATGAATCAAACGGTCCCTTGGATCATCACAGATTTATTGCTTTTTGTTAGTTAACTTTCTCCTAATAATGGTCTTTATCACTCTACATCAATACATTATGGTTAAATTTTCTTTCGTTTCCATGTTTTCATTCATTTATGCCTAGTATGTGTTATTTTTTGTAACCTTTATACTTCCCTCTATTTTTAAAATGGTGGTCACATTAATCCATTTTTCAGTGTGAGATTTCAATAAAGATATTTTGAAAAGTCCAACCCATAGATTTTGTTTCTGATTTTTATTTTCAAGGATGAAATTAATTTTATGTGGGGAGAATTTATCACCCCAATATCTCCTAGTATGTTATCTTCAATAGCTTGTGTTTCACGCAACACCATATTGGCTTGCATAACATGAAAAATTGAGTTTCTGTGAAACAACACATTAGTGTTGTAATTATTTAAATGATATACCTATAACATAACCGTTATAAATATTAATATTAATTGTAAGAAATAAATTTTAAATGTTATATATAATGTATTCAAATAAATAAAACATATTTATAATGAAAGGTATAAGTTTCTATAAAATAGTTATATGTTTAGAAATATTACCTTCTTAAAGGAACAACTTTTTATGTCCTTTTTTGAACAATAATAAAATTAATTTTAGACACTCATAGAAATTTAATTTGGTAAAATATAATTCATTTTTTAATTCAGAACATCTAAATTTTATAAGGGTGAATTTTTGGTATTTTTCTGAAAACATTCAATTTTTGATGAATAGTGAAAAACAATATATTATTGTTAAAAAACATGACTTTTTCATTTAAATAATTATTTTTCTTTATATTGGATTTGAATTAAAAATAGATAAATAATACATATATTTACCCAATTTATATCATTTTAATCATTTTTATAATATAAATGGACATAAAAATTCATTGAAAATGTTTAACGCCTTTTTAACCTCCTTCTAGACACATTAGAAGTATATAATTCAACATAATTTTACCACATTATTGAATTGAATTTAGAAAAATATGATTTAAATTATTTTAATAAATATGAAAATGTGGTCTAATGGGATCAAAATAATATTTTATGAATAGTAACTTTTGAATTTTATTTACCACAGATAAAGGTAAATAGGGTAATTAAAGGTAAAAATAATATTATAATAGTATAAAACTATCCTAAAAATTGTCTTAATCTAATTTCATGAATCATGGACGACGAAAACAATCCTTATTCCAAATTTATTTCATTTGGGAGTCGCTTGGGTGTGATAATGACAAGTTATAATAATTAATTTAAAGTAAAGATAAATATAACATTAAGGTGTATCTTTTTACTGAAATAATTTTAATACAGGGTTATATAATTGATCTCTTTGACTATAAAAAGTAATTATAAAGCTAAAAATATTTCCTACACAATTTTATTTTATTTAAAAAATTTAGACATTAAATAAATAAATTTTTTATAACACAATGATGATGTAGTGATTACCTTATTAATAAAATAATCAAATAAATGATATTTTAAATATTAACATAAATATTATTTGAAATATTTCCTGCCATACAAAACTTTTATAAATGAATATGATATGTTAGGAATGAGTTAATGATTGTATCTAAGGAATCAAGTGGTTATGAATTTAACAAAAAACAATTACTAAATAGTGTCTATATTGACATAAATGAGTTTTTAAAACAAACACTATTTTATTAAATGATATAATAGTCATAAAAATATAAGATTCTTCCAACTGACTTATATTGTGTTAAAAATTTTACTATTTATCCACTTGAGGTTCTCTTGGAATTTTATAGTAACTATATTAACCATATAGTATAAAAATACACGAAGACGCGGTAAGAGTTAACTTATTTTACTAAGGGTTAAATCTAAAAGATAAGGTTAATTTTATGAACTAAATATGTATAAAACGTATTTTATTAGAGGATTTATACTCATTATCATCTTATCCTCTCATTATATCACTTTTGATCTATTTGAAACCGAAAATAGATTTGTAATAAATTAATATTTTAAGATCTTCCAAAAGTGCTCCTCACCCATCTTATAAAAGGACACTTCTCCTTCTCTTTAATTCACACCTCCAAACCCATTTTGATCGGCCAAACACTGCCCATTTCCTCTCCCAACATCCCTAATATCATCATAGAGTCTACCCCTTGGGAATAAATCCATATTATGAAGTCCTTCTGTGCAAATAAAAAGGAGACACCTGAAAAGAGATTATTGTTTTATCACCTATTTCAATGTTCTTATCTTCTTATACATGCTATTTTTATATTGTTTCCATAATAAAATAATAAATACATTACCTTATATATAATGATATTTTATTATTAAGGTACAACTATATTCCTCCTTTTTACACATCTGACGAAAAACAATATCACCATGAGTGCATACATACGACTTACCGTCTCCATGTTGTGGTGTTAAATGTTTTTCATTTACACTTTATTTCTATGTGTATAAAAATTAATATAATGAATTTAAATAATAAATATAACATGAAATTATTTATGTAAAATTAATAATCTATCCAATTCCATACCATTTAACCATTAAGTGAATGATATCATTTCTCGTGTGTACATACGGCTTACCGTCTCCACAACACGATGAGACTCATCTTCCACGTTCACCATCTAAGAATGATTATAATAATTAATATTATTAATAAGTATGAAATATAAGAAATAATATTTCTATTGGGATAATATATATTCATATATTTCATTCACTTACTTCCATTTAATATGATAAAAAAATAGAAACAACATTCATGCGTACATACGACTTACTGTCTCCATGAACGGTGAGTTCCATTTTATTTATCTATCTATTATATATATCTATATGCATAAAATATATGGTATATAATTCATTTTTTACATTATATGAGTAATTAAATTATGATCTAACTAATATGATCAAAAATAACAAGCCAAAACATGTATGATAAAGAAAGTGAATATTACCCAAAAGTGGCATTAACATGGAAATTATTAATAAATGGGTAATATAAAGTCATAAATGAATAATATATGATATCATAAATATTTATATGGTCCTGTTATAATTTAATAATATTTTTGACCACTATACATGAAGATAACTCACCTTTGACTAAAGGAATGTATAAGGAAAGGGTTATTTTCGAAATCTCTTTATTATCTGAGATTGTTTATACAAAAGTATCTACTCGGACATACTTATCATCCATGTCCATGTTTGTTAAAATGTAATTAGAAATATTATCAATAATAATTGAAATTCATTTTTACCAATTTTTTACTATTTAAAAAATGTTTTGAATGGAATCATCCCATCATTTTCCAAACAAGGTACTTTATAACCTTTTCTACAAATTAAGAAATAAATAATTTTTTAACTTATATTTTGCGAGAGGATATTTTATGCTATAATTACACCTTACCATTTTCGAGATTACCTTACAATATCTCCATGTTATTTTCCAAATTAATTTTTTAATTTATATATTTCATGACTTTAAAATTATTTAAGGTAAAAGAGAGTCATTTCCCTCAAAGAGTTTTAATGAATTTTTTAAATTATTTTAAACTATATCAACATCCTTTGTTAAATTTTATTATTATTTGAGGTTGATTTATTATTATACAATGTTCAATATTATATTGGTGGTTTTTTGAAATATTTTACTGTTGATGTGATATTTTAATACCATTTATGGTTTATGGTTAAAGTATTAATATTTCGTATACTAGTTTTAATACAAATGTTTATGTTCTATTTCAACCTTTCCGTATGAGGAATGCATTGGACATTGTAAGTGATGGGTGGGTCTTTCTATACCCCTTGACACATCGGTAGGTCTCAAGAGACAAACTAGTGTCTTAGAACAAGGACTTGACGGAATATTTGTGTATGGTCTTGGCATGAGGCCTTGACATAGTGGCTATGTTGTTCGACATTATAAATTCCCTCATTATGAGATTATTTATTGATTTTACATGTGATTATTAAACTAGTATAATATCCATGTGAATTTTTAAATGCATTATTTTATTTATTTTTTCCATATTATATTGTTGATAATGTTTTAAAATTATTTTTTTTTAGTTTTGTACCTTGCCTTCAAATTTTATGCTTATTTGTGATAGCTTCTGTTAAGTTTGTAACCCTTATTGAGCATATGAGCTCACCCTTTTCTTATGTTTTATTTTCCAGGATGCCAAGAAGTGTATTGTGATTTATATATAGGGTTAAGCTAAGAGAATAATGGTGTTTTCATAGTATTATCTACATTTTATTTTATGTTAGAAATTTTAATGTAAAGTTCATGTATCTAAACTATTTTCCAAGACTGTTAAATGGATCAGTCCTTCAAGACTTGATTCCTTGTAATCATTTCAATGTAGGAAAATAATGCACTGGCTCCGGGTAACAAGGGTCAGAGCATTACATTTGGTTTCAAGGGAATTTTAACAAAAACCCTTGTAATTTATATAGAAAACATAGATTATGAATCATAACCCTAAGATTAACCCTGAGGATAAGTAGAGAAGAAAATACTATAATTTTGGTAAAATAGAGATTATGTGGGTATTCCAAGAAATAAATCCATGTCTAGATATGACAAGTGGATGTGGTTTTGGAATAGATGTACCTAGGAGTAACAAATCTGACAAGGTGTTCTGATCTTGACTTGGGTAACCTGGTACATGACAACGGGCCTTACGAAGCACCTGGTTTGACACTACCTAGAGATATGTTTAGGATAATTAACATTTAATTTATAAGCCATTATGATGAATTTATGAGTAAATATGTCACCAAAGGAACCATTTTTATGGTTATGAAACTAGATATGTGTACACCTTTAAGTTATGAATTTTTTTAGTTTTTGGATTATACATTACGATATGATATAACCTAGTGTATGTCGTCATTTAGAAATAGCGCCTAGTTGAAGGAATGAAAACTCCACAAATTCACATGTTCTAATGAGTACTAAGGAACCTATATTTCATGGACTTAAGCAAAAATTTATAAGGGAAATATTCACCCATATATTCTCGTCATATGAGAAAATTTTTTCTTGTTTTAATAAGATAAGTAATGAATTCTCCAAGTCCTATGGCTTTTAAGGGAAGCAAGAGAAGATGAGGATTGTTGAGAAAAGGATGGATAAATGGAAGAAGAGAAAGAAAGATTTTCCCACATGTGATAAAAATGGAAATAATATCCCTATTAAATGCATGAAGGAATGTGATTTTTTTATAAGTGTGGAGAAAAAGGAAACCAAGTGCATGATTTCAAGGTTAAGAAAAATTATTCCAATATTCAATGCTTCATCTATAACGAGATAGGACACTATAATAATAAATGTCTCAATTGTCAGACTATACCCTAGATGATACTATTGGATAATAATAAAGTTATGATACTACCACAGATGAAGAGGAATGATTAATTATGACATCCCACCTTTTATCACATAAACTTTCATTACATTAACAAAACCGAGGATCTTTAAGGTTTAGTGTCTTGTAAACCAGGAACTCAAAACATGAAAACATAAAACATTCTTCTTAAACACTTGAAAGGCTTCTCCTTATGTTCATATTAGGTTCATTACTGCATCTCATAACCTGGGGACATACATCAAAAGAAAGGGTGAGCAGAAGACCCAGTAAGGGAAACAAGGGAAACATTTAACAAGTGAACTTGAGATACATCAATAAAGTCATGAAAAATAACTTTATGGCATGAGAAAGAAATCATGAGGCATATCATAATAAAAATAAATTATTTCATAACTTGAATATGTGGCTACAACATTTAACTTAGACAATCATTTCCATTTCACCAAGGTCCATCCCTAAGGTGTCACTAAAAATTACCAAGGTTATTCACCAAGATATCGTTAAAAATGGTCATATCTAGATATTAAGTCTTTACCCAATGCATTGGAGCGCTATCATGGAGAACCCATAAATTTTCCTTTTTTATCATGTGATCCACATATATCATCATCAAACATTTCATAAAAAACCCATATAGCATAAAAGAAATGGGTTTCATTTCATAATCATAATGTTTTAAAAACTGCTTTAAAGACAAGATCTTTATGTCACTTTAAACCCATGGAAAAGGAAAGCAGGTCTCCTGTATGTAAATCCCAGAATTTAAAGTAGAACATTTCGGTATATATGTGAATACCCCTTCATAAGAAATAGCTTTGAGTATTCTCTTAATAATATAAAAGAATTTTTGAAAAAGAGAGAGACATTTTGAGACAGAAATTCGGCAGCATAACGGCTATGTTGTATGGTTTTAGAAAACATTGAAAATAGAGGGGACATGGGAAACCCACTCATAAATGATCCATAATACAATAGGGGGAAAGAATTTAAAGTATTTAAGAACATGGTGATGAAATTTTAAAGATATAAAATATGAAATGAAGAACATGAAAGGAAGTCAAAAATAAGATTTCTCTTATGAAAATTCGACAGCCTAACGGCGTCACTTAAACTTCAAAAAAATGAATTGACCAGATTAAATAGGGTCTCTCATCAAATTAAAATAAAATATCAGTATGATAGATATATAGATCATACCCCAACATAATAAAAAGGAACCAGAAAGACTTGACAAGAAAATAGAATTTGAAAATGAGAAGGGTGAAAGAATCCCTTAAAATTTCGGCAGCCTAACGGCGTCACTTAAACTTTAAAAAATGAATTGAAAAGATCCAATAGGTTCTCTAATAATATGAACATAAAAGATCATTATGATAGATATACAGATCATACACCAACATAATGAAAGTGAAATTCAAAGACTTGACAGGAAAATAGAACTTAAAAATGAGAAGGGTGAAAGAATTCGTTAAAAACATTTGGCAGCCTAATAGTGACACTTAAACATTCATAAAACGAAATGGTGAGAATAAGAGGGGATATCTCATCATATTAAAATGAAAATTAAAGTAAGAAGAATATAAAAGAACATAATCCAACATAAGAACATGGAGCATAAAATAAATTACTTAAAAGAGAGTATTTGAGAAGAAAGAGAGAGGTTGGATCCCTTACCTTAAAACGTAACTCTTAAAACTCGATGGTTGGGACCTTGAGGGCTTGGGGGAACATTAGGAGGACTCTTTGGGAGTTAATGATACCAGATCATCGTTGGGGGAGATTTGGGAGTGAAAACTAAAGGAGAAAAGGGTGGTTATTTATAGGGAAAGTGAGGGGACAAGGCATTAAGGACCAAGGGACACCTCATTGGTGATATTGGAAAAACCATGGGCTTGCCCATGGTATTTGCCCATGTTATTGGCCACTTGGGACACATCATACCTTATATTACTATTCATAAGTCGACCATATTTATTACATACTTAATACATCATTTAATGACTTCATTAAGCACCGGTAACTTAAAAACTCTATTTACACTATTCATCAAAAATTAAAGTTTCTCAGATAAATCCCAAAATTTCACCTTAACCAAATATTGATGCTCTGATTTCAAAAATAAACTTCATTTTATAAAAATATTTTCCAAAATATTTTTTATTTAGTTTTTAAATAAATACAATATTCACCGAAAATTCATTTTTTTAGAAAACTCCCCAAAAATTACCTTTACATAATATCGATGCTCTGAGTTCAAAAATGAAATCCATTTTATAAAAATAATTTTCTAAATATTTTTAATTTAATTTTTAATTAAAAAACACTATTCACCCAAAAAAAACTAATACTTGACTAATAATTTCTGAAACCATTATTTACCTATTTTATTGAATCACATTACTTAATCAAGGTGTCTAGATTATATTAATACTTTATTTAAGTGAGATTACTAATCCATTTGGACACATTACTAATCCTAAGCGTCATATCACTATTCATAATTTACTAATAATAAAAAATTAATTTGATCTTATTAGACTCTAAATTTCATACTAAACATAATTGTAGAAGACCATTTTTTGAAAATCATTACACATAATTAATTATTTAAGGTTTACATAAATATTTTAAAATATCTTTTTTTCTAGAATTCATCAAAAATATGCATACTATGTTTATCCAGACATTTGAAAATTCACAAAATTCATCATAACAAGAAATCCCAATTTTTATTTAAGTCAAAGGTTTAAACAAGTCTGTTACGGTCTCGTTACATAGCCCCTTATAACACCAGCATAGGACCTAAGTGTAAGGTCTGCTAAGGTGAGAGAATATGGGGGCGGCTCGGCCAACATCGCATGAGTTGTAATTTCTATCAGTTTGAACTTCTTGCGAAGGAGATTCCATTCTATCTTCACACGATGAAGTTCGGCTTGGGTTTGGTCCAGAGGAAATCCTAGTTGTACTACCTACTTCCCAAGTTCTGTTAGATGAGCTTCAATCGTTCCAAGACTACTGGATGAGGCCATCAAATCTTCTTTCTATATTAACCAAGATCACTTGTATTTAGAGACAATAGTCACAACATTCAGTTTCCAACAATCATACTGACTAACGGTCATATAATAGTCAAAACCCAATAGTCTCATTTTAATTGTACTCATGTTATCAAATGAAATAGTTTTGTTAAGTGTGAAAAATAAAATAACACGCAAAATTAGGAAATAAGATTTATTAAAAATTTCAGGTTGTTACATTCTTCCCCCCTTAAGAAATTGCGTCCTCGCAATTTTTAAAATTGGGTTTGGAAATTTCATTGAAAGTACCACATCAGAAAAAAGATTCAGTAACACTATTACTTTAAAAGAAAGAAAAGGAAGTACAAAGGCCACCTGATTTAACACATACTAGGATTCCAAGTAGGAAAACATGGACATGGAAGAGAAAACAAAGGGTCATGTTCTGAGGGAGAGTGAGAGAAAACATGATTAGGAGAAAGTTAACAACATGAAAATCACTAACTTATGATGGGCTACATGGTATTTGATTTTCCAGTAGGAAACGTTAACAGAAAAAGTATTTGTTTTACATTCCTTTTCATAGTTTTCAGGAATTCATTTACTACATAGAATAAAAACACAAGGAAATATATTTACCTTCAAGTAGAGTTTCATCCCTTAATAAGTTTATACCAAAACTAATCTTTTCTCCAAACGGTGAGAATTAAAAAAACACTTGGTCTCATCAAAACACAAGAATCATCTTCTAGAGAATCACATAATCCACGAAAGATTAACTATATATTTCTTCTATCTTTAAACATTATCCAAAAAACAGAAAGGGTAAGATAAAACAACTCTTCCAAAATAAAGAAACCCATAGGAAGGGAAACTACTTTTAAATCTTCAAAATTCCACAGTACTACCCAAATTTCATCATAGACCATTCCATAAATAACTTTCATTAAAATTCCTCAAAATAAACCAAACTAATATTGAAACCCAAATAGAATAAAGATTTGATAACATAGTCTTCCAAAATAAACTTCATCATTCATCTCTAAACAACATCAACCACTCCTAACATCTTATAACAAAAGTAGCTAACCTAAACATTTTTTCCCCAAGATAGGTTAATCATTTCCATAAGTAACCTATATTACCATAAGTTCACCATAAATTCATCGATTCATCAAAATATAAGTCGACCTCTATTCCTCAAAGAAAATACCGTAGTAATCTATTTACCTCGATCATATAGGCTTCCCAAAATAGTGAACGTCTTCCAATATAATAATCATCTTTTAATCCCCTAATCATATTTTTTTCAATAAGAATAGCTTCACAACATCAACATGTGGTACATAACAATAGATGTTTTCCTTAATGATATAAAACCATCTTAGGTTTTGACTCGATGTTCTTAGAAAACATTAAAGATATTCTCATAGGGCATGAACTAAAAAAACAACATCAAATAAACAATTATTGCGATGAAGTCACATGTACTTTAGTCATCAAGATCCATCTCAACATAGGACAAGCATTATTCCCTTATCCTTGAAGATTGTTGATGCTTATCATGCTTCTCATCCCTTCTAAGAGAGCATTGCCTTGGATAATGTCTAACATCTCCACATTTACGACATTGAAAAGTATATGGTACATTAGATCGAACCTTATCTCTATTCATCACATTATCCATTTTTTTAAAGTAATCAGCTACTTTATTCCCTATCACCCCACACTTAAAACATCTCCCAGTTCTTTTGTGACATTCCCCTTGGTGCCTTATTCCACACTTTTTGCACAATGTAAATTGGGTCTTCTCTCCCTTATCAACTTTATCAGATGAACATCCTTGAGACTTCTTCTTCTTCTTCCTTGATGAATTTGGGCATTCAACTAGCTACCAATTATTAATTATGATTTTTGATTGCAGGTTTGGCATAATCACAATATTTTCAACTTGATCTCACATCATCTCTATCACATTAATAGGGTAATTGTCACATTTCATATCACATTGGTTGTGGGGACATGTTCTTCCATTTCCCACCATTAACTAAATAAAGAAATTATAATTAGGGGGCTTAAATACTTAGCCAATAATCATGAAAAGGAAACTTAAAGCATAGAAGGATAAACTTATAGAAGAAAAGTATACCCTAACTTGTGATCCCCTAGGTTCTAATATAGGTTATCCATGATCATATATTCTTTTGTGAATCTTTATTTTATTTTATCTTTGTTCCTTTAATAATGGCTCATATTAAGCTTATGAATTTACCAAAGCATATCCCCTAGGAGTGTCGTAACCAAGAGTGCCGCAAGGCCTATTGACGTGTACCAGTTCCCATTCGAGTCTAGTTCAAAGTGGTGTTTTTGGGTTTTACCACTATGTACATCTATGCCAAAGCCACCTCTACCTGCTCGTATCCAGACAGGAATGTATTTTCTTGATAAACCACTTACTCAATACTCACCAAAATACTAGGAAGATTTCCTATATTTAAACTTTTATATAGGGTTCTTCATACAGTTTTCATATCCTAATTTCCATATATAAATAAACCTCCCTTTGATACCAACTATGACATCCCACCTTTTTATCACATAAAATTTCATTACATTATACAAAACTGAGGATCTTTAAGGTTTAGTGTCTTGGAAACCAGGAACTCAAAACATGAAAACACAAAACATTCTTCTTAAACAATTGAAAGGCTTCTCCTTATGTTCATCTTAGGTTCATTTCTGCATCTCATAACCTGGGGATATACATCAAAAGAAAGGGTGAGCAGAAGTCCAGTAAGGGAAACAAGGGAAACATTTAACCTGTGAACTTGATATACATCAATAAAGTCATGAAAAATAACATTAAGGCATGAGAAAGAAATCATGAGGCATATCATAATAAAAATAATTTATTTCATAACATGAAGATGTGGCTACAACATTTAACTTAGACAATCATTTCCGTTTCACCAAGGTCCATCCCGAAGGTGTCATTAAAAATTACCAAGGTTATTCACCAATATATCATTAAAAATGGTCATCTCTAGAGATTAAGTCTTTACCCAATGCATTGGAGCGCTATCAGGGCGCACCCTTAAATTTGAATTTTTTATCAAGTGAGACACATATATCATCATCAAAAATTTCATAAATAACCCATATAGAATAAAAGAAATGGGTTTCATTTCATAATCATAACATTTTAAAAACTGCTTTAAAGGCATGATCTTTATGTCACTTTAAACCCATGGAAAAGGAAAGCGGGTCTCATGTATGTAAATCCAAGAATTTAAAATAGAAAATTTTGGTATATATGTGAATACCCCTTTAGAAGAAATATCATTGAGTATTAACTTAATAAAATAAAATAATTTTAGAAAAAGAGAGAGACATTTTGAGACGGAAATTCGGCAGCATAATGGCTATGTTGTAGGGTTTTAGAAAACATTGAAAAGAGAGGGGACATGGGTAAACCACTCATAAATGATCCATAAAACAGTTGGGGGACAGAATATAAAGGATTTAAGAACATGGTAATGAAATTTTAAAGATATACCATATGAAATGAAGAACATGAAATGAAGACAAAAATAAGATTTCTCTTATGAAAATTCGGCAACCTAACAGCATCACTTAAACTTCAAAAAAATGAATTGAAGAGATTAAATAGGTTCTCTCATCATATGAACATAAAAGATCAGTATAATAGATATAGATATCATACCCCAATATAATAAAAAGTAACTATAAAGACTTGACAAGAAAATAGAACTTGAAAATGAGAAGGGTGAAAGAATCCCTTAAAAATTCGACAGCCTAACGACGTCACTTAATCTTCAAAAAAATGAATTGACGAGATCAGATAGGGTATCTCATCATATGAACATAAAAGATCAGTACGATAGATATAGATATCATACCCCAACATAATTAAAAAAACTTGAAAGACTTGATAAGAAAATAGAACTTGAAAATGAGAAAGGTGAAAGAATCCGTTACAAAAACTTTCGGCAGCCTAACGGCGCCACTTAAAAATTCATAAAATGAAATGATGATAGTAAGAGGGGATCTCTCATCATATGAACATGAAAATGGATGTAAGAGGAATATAAAAGAACATACTCCAACATAATAACATGGAGCATAAAAGAAATGACATAAAAGGGAGTATTTGAAAAGAAAGAGATAGGTTGGATCCCTTACCTTAAAACATAACTCTTAAATCTCGAAGGTTGGGACCTTGAGGACTTGGGGGAACCTTGTGAGGACTCTTTGGGATTTAATGAGACCATAGCTTCGTTTGGGGAGATTTGGTAGTGAAAACGAAAGTACTAAAGTGTGAGTATTTATAGGGAAAGTGAGGGGACAAGGCATTAACGGCCAAGGGACACCTCATTGGTGGTATTGGCAAACCCATGGGCTTGCCCATGGTATTTGCCCATGGTATTGGCCACATGGGACACCTCATACCATATTTTACTATTCATAAGTTGACCATATTGATTACATACTTAATAAATCATTTAATGATGTCATTAAACACCCGTTACTTAAAAACTGTATTTTCACTATTCATCAAAAATTGAACTTCTCTAGGTTATGAGATGTAGTAATTATACTTAGTATGAACCTATGATGAATCCTTAAAAGTGTTCTTAGATAAATCCCAAAATTTCACCCTAAACAAATATCGATTATTTGATTTCAAAAATGAACTCCATTTTATAAAAATAATTTCCAAAATATTTTTAATTTAATTTTTAAAAAACTACACTATTCACCGAAAATTCATTTTTTTCAGAAAAATCCCCAAAAATTACCTTAACATAATATCAATGCTCTGAGTTCAAAAATGAAATCCATTTTATAAAAAAATTATAAATATTTTTAATTTAATTTTTAATAAAAAACATTATTCACCTGAAAAAAATAATACTTGACTAATAATTTCTGAAACAGTTATTTACCTATTTTATTGAATCACATTACTTAATCAAGGTGCCAAGATTATATTAATACTTTCTTTAAGTGAGATTACTAATCCATTTGGTCACATTACTAATCCTAAGCGTAAAATCACTATTCATAATTTACTATTCATAAAAAATTAAGTTGATCTTATTAGACTCTAAATTTCATACTGAACATAATTGTAGAAGACCATTTGTTGTAAATCATTACACATAATTAATTATTTAAGTTTTACATAAATATTTTAAAAAAACTTTTTTTCTAGAATTCATCAAAAATATGCATACTGTATTTATCCGGACATTTGAAAATTCACAAACTTCATCATAAGATGAAATCACAATTTTTATTTAAGTCAAAGGTTTACAGATGTCTGTTATGGTCTCATTACATATTCCCTTATAACACCAGCATATGACCTAAGTGTAAGGTGTGCTAAGGTGAGAGAATCTGAGGGCGGCTTAGCCAACATCACATGAGTAGTAATTTCTATCAGTTTGAACTTCTCGTGAAGGTGATTCCGTTCTAGCTTCACACGATGAAGTTCGGCTTGGGTTTGGTCCAGAGCAAATCCCAGTGGTGCTACCTCATTCCCAAGTTCTGTTAGATGGGCTTCGATGGGTCCAAGACTACTGGATGAGGCCATCGAATCTTCTTTCTATCTTAATTAACCAAGATCACGTGTATTTAGAGACAATAGTCGTAACAGTCAGTTTCCAACGGTCATACTAACTAACGGTCATATAATAGTCAAACCCCAATGGTCTCATTTTAATTATACTCATGTTATCAAATGAAACAGTTTTGTTGAGTATGAAAAATAAAATAACACGCAAAATTAGGAAACAAGATTTATTCAAAATTTCGGGTCGTTACATTAATGTGTTTATATTTATAACGATAAATTTTTCCATTTGAGTATTATATAAATGATGTATTGGATAAATGAATTATGAAAATAAATAATGATTTTAAATTAGGGCTATTTGATTAAGGATTTGAGATTTTGTGGTACCAAGTAAAGTAACATTGATGCGAGATAAACTTTTTGGAAAATATATTGATGGGGGAATGATAACCCTTAATATGTCTGAGATAATGAAGAGGTGATTTATTTGGATAAAGTAGATTGTTTATTATTTACATCCTTGGAACTGATTAATGGTTTGTTTAAAAAGCAGTTTATACCATCATTATTGGGTGTTTTCATCAAATATGGATTTATGGATATATCTAGCATTCTATGTTTTACCTAAAGAATAAGGAATCACAATTGTATTAAAATAGTTTTTAAGGGTAATTTAGAGTATTTCCTTATTGTTTTGAGAATACATGATGATGGTATTCACATGCTAGTTATATAACAAAAAATCTTCATTATGTTATGCGACCTTCTATATAAATTTTTGGACAATGAGTTTCAACAAAAGTATTTTGGATATGTCTAATGTATGGAATAGACTAAGATGTACATTTGATAATATTGCTTAATGTTAAAAAATTTCATAATATTATTTTTTTGGAATGTTATACAATTAAGAAAAGTAAAAACTATAGGTATGGTAATAACCCATAACGTCCGGCAGGGTTGTGAGCCTTGAACCCACAAACGAAGGGAGAAAATGGTGGATCGCCTACCACTCGTCGATGTGATTTCCTGGTTTGTATAATATAGATTTTTTATGGAATTATATATTAAGTATAAATTCATTCTTTTAACCATATATTATTAAGCTAAATGGAATATTTTTTATTTTTATTATCTTTTGGAGAGAAAGATGAATTTTTTGTAGGAATTAGTTAAACAACAGAACACAAAATGTCAAGTAAGTATGCTTCCTTTTGTTCTTATTGTATTAAATTCTTAATCTTTATGGAAAGGATCATAAAACCAAAAAATACCTAGTAATTTCTTTTGAAATGAATCAAATGGTCTGTTGGATCATCATAGATTTATGTCATTCTGGCTATTAAATGTTTCCTAAAAATTTCCTCTATCACTGTCCATCATAACATGATGGTTACATTTTATTTTAGGTCCATGCTTTCATACATGGAACCTTATTAAGTGTTATTTATGGTAACCTTTCTACTCCCTTGTTCCTATTTTAAAATGGAGGTCTCATTAATCCATTTTCCGAAGTGGGATTTCAATAAAGATATTTTGAAATGTCCGTCCCATAGATTTGGTTTCTGAGTTTAATGTGCGGGGATGCAATTTATTAGTGGTGGGGATAATGTAAAACCCAAATATTTCACGGTAAATTATCTTCAATAGCTTGTGTTTCATGAAACACCGACTTGGCTTACGTAACACGCAAGATTGAGTTTCTTCAAAACAACACTTCGGTGTTGTAATTATTTAAATAATACATTTATAAAAAATACAATTGATATAGTAATATGAATTGTAATAAATAAATTCTAAATTTTATTTATAATTTTTTCACATAAATAATACATATTTATAATGAAATATATAAGTTTTGGTAAAATAGTTATATGTTTAGAAATACTATTTTCTTAAAGGAACAACATTTTATGTCCTTTTTTGAACAATAATAAAATTAATTTTATACTCTCATTGAAATTTAATTTGGTAAAATAGATGTAATTTTTGAATTATTAACATCGAAATTAGCTAAGGGTGAATTGTTTGTATTTTTCTGAAAATTTTCTTTTTTGATGAATTGTGAAAAATACTGCATTACTGTTAAAATTCCGACCTTTTTATTTAAATAATAATCTTACTTTATATTGGATTTAAAGTAACCATAGATTAATAATACATATACTAACCCAATTTATATAATTGGAATGATTTTATAATAAAATTAGATATAAAAATTCATTGAATATTTTAAACGTCTTTTTACCCACCTTCTAACCACATTAGAAGATTAGAATTAAACATAATTTTACCACTTTTGTGAATTTAATTTTGAAAATATGAAATACATGGGTGTCATAAGGATGAAAAATTTCATCTAATATGTTAAATTTTTTTGGTTGAATTTTATCTTTTGATTTTTATTTACCGCGGTTAACGGAAAATAGGGTAATTAAAAGTAAAAAATATTATAATAGTATAAAACTACCCTAGAACATGTCTTAATCTTATTGGACGAGTCATTGGAAATAAAAATAACCCTTACGAAGAATATTTTGCCTTTGGGTTCCAATTGTGGTTGATAATGACATATTATAATAATTAATATAATGTAAAAGAAATATAACATAAACATGTATCTTTTTACTAAAATAATTTTAATACAGGGTTATATAACTAATCTCTTTGACTATAAATAGTAATTATAAAGCTAAAAATATTTACAACATCAAAGTATTATGTTTATAATTATTTTGCATTAAATAAATAAATTTATTTATGACATAATGGTGATGTAGTGATTACCTGATTAATTAATGAATCAAATAAATGATATTATAAATATTAAATTAAATATTATTTGGAATATTTCATGTGATACATGAATTTTATGGATGAATATGAAATTTTAGGGATTATTTAATTATTTTTTTTAAGGAATCAATTTGGTATGACTTTAACAAAAATGAATTACTAAATAGTGTTAAAATTGACATAAATGAGTTTTTAAGACAAACACTTTTTTATTAAATGATATAATAGACATAAAAATATAATATTCAGAAAACTAGCTTATATAGTGTAAAAATTTTCATTAATTATCCACTTGAGTTTACCTTGTAATTATATAGTAACTATATTAACCATATAGTATAAAAATACAAGAAGACATGGTAAGAGTTAACTTATTTTACTAAGGGTTAAATCTAAAAGATAAAGTTAATTTTATAACCTAAAAATGTCTAAAACCTATTGGTATAGAGTATTTCGCCCCATAATTATCTTATCCTAGAATTAAACCCATTTTGATCCATTAGAAACTACAAATCAGTATATAATAAATTAATATTTTAACATCTTCCTAAAGTGACCCTCACCCCTCTAATAAAAGGACATTTCTCCTTCTCTTTAATTCACACCTCCAAAAACCTTTGGTTCGACCAACCCCAACCAATTTCTTCTTCAAAAATCTCTCATATCATCCTATAGGCTCAAATTTTTGAACAAGGCCATTCAATAGAGTCCTTTTGTGCAAATGAAAAGAAGACACCCGAAACGAGGTATTGTTTTATCACCTCTTTCAAAGTTCTTTTCTTCTTATACTTCCCCTTTCTGTATTGTTTCAATAATAAAATAATAAATAAATTAACTTATAAATAATACTATGTTATAATTATGGGAAAACCATATTCCTCCTTTTAGCCATCCTATGAAAAACAATATCACCAAGTGTTTGTACGTATGGATTATCGTCTCCTGGCCATAGTGTAAACTATTTTTTGTGTAAAATTTTTATATGGGTATAAAAATAATTATAATGGATCTAAATAATAAGTATAACATTATATTATGTCTATAAAATTCATAATCCATCCAATTATATAACATTTAACCATTAAGTAAATGATATCGTCATTCGTGCATACGTACGACATACCGTCACCATGATGCGATTAGACTCATCTTCCATGTTGACCACCCAAGAATGATTATAAGAATAAATATTATTAATAAGTATGAAATTTATGACATAATAATTATACTAGGATGATATATATATATATATATATATATATATATATTTATATCTCATTCACTTCTATTCAATATGATTAGAAAACATAAATATACTTCCTGCGTTCATATGACCTACTATCTCCATGAATGGTGTGTTAAATTTTATTTGTCTATCTATTATATATATTTGTATATATAATATATAAGATATATAAATAATTTTTTACATTTTGTAATTATGTAAATTCTTATCTATGTAATACGATAAAAAATAACAATTCAAAACTAGTATGATAATCAAAGAGATTATTGTCCAAAATTTTTCTTTAACATGTAAATTATTAATAAATGGGTAATATAATGCCATAAATGAATCATATATGATATTATAAATATGGATATGGTCCTAGTATAAATTAAAAATATTCTTTTAACCCCTATATTGGTGGATAACTCACCCTTTACTAAAAGAAAGTATAAGGTAATTGTTATTTTTACAATCTCTTTATTAGTTGAGATTGCTTTTACATAGGTATCTACTAGGACATCCATATCTTCAAAATACTTGTTTATTAAAATGTAATTAAAAATATTGTTGAAAATTATTTGAAGTCATTTTTACCCATGTTTAACTTTTTACAAAATGTTTTTAAAGTAATATTTCTGTCGTTTTTCAAACGAGGTACTTAATAACCTTTTCAAAAAAAATTAAGGAAAGAATGTTTTTTAATCTTATATGGCACAAGCATCTATTTTCCTCTCTAATGTCTCCTTACCATTTTAAGCTTCCCTTATAAGATTAATATTTTATTTTCAAAAGAAATGTTTTATTTTATATATTTCATGGATTTTAAATAATATAATGTAAAAAAAGGGATCTTTCCCTCAAAGAGTTTTAATGAATTTATTAAATTATTTTCATCTATATGAACATACTTTTTGGATTTTATTCTTGTTTTAGGTTAATTTATTTTGATAAAATATTCCATATTGTATTCAAGGATTTGTGATATTTTTTACTATGAATGTGATATTTTTATACCATTCATGGTTTATGGTTAAAGTATTAACATTATGTGTGCTAATTCTAATATGAATTTTTATGTTATGTTTCAACCTTTTCATATAAGGAATTCATTGGAGTTAGTAAGTGATAGGTGGAGCCCACTATATTAACTCAACACTCCAGTAGTTCTCATTAGACAGACTAGTGTCTTGGCACAAGGTCTTGATAGAATATTTGGGTATGGTATTGGCACAAGGCCTTGAAATTGTGGTTATGATGTCCGACATTATGAATTCCCTCATTCTAAGATTAGTTATTGATTTTACATGTGATTAATCAACTGGTAGAATATCCATGTGATTGTTTAAATAGAATTTTATGATTTATTATTCCCATATTATACTGAAGAAAATGTTTTAAATGTCTTTTGTTTTAGTAAAGTAACTTTCCATAAAAGTTTATGCTTATTTTTTATAGTGTCCACTGAATTATTTACCCTTACTAAGCATATGATCTCACCCCTTTCTTCTGTTTTATTCTTCAAGATTGTAAGAATTTTATTATGATTTATATGAAGGGTTAATCTAGGAGAATAATGGTGTTCTAAAAGGATTATCTATGTTGTATTTTATGTTAGAAATTGTAATATAATGTTCATGTATGTAATCTATTGTCCTAGACTTTTAAACTGATCAATCATTTGGGACATGATTCCTTGTAATCATGCCAATGTATTAAAATAATACACTGGTTCTTGGTAACTGGAGTTGGGGTATTACATATGGGATTTCAGTTCATCTTTCCACTGCTTCCTCCTTGGATATCATCACCATTTCTATGTATTTTTCATATATTTAAGTCTTGTTCATGAAGCTCATTACCAGTACCTTCTAAAGAAGGATATCAGTTAATTAAACTTTCTCTATTGCTATAGGGAAGTTACCTACTGTTAGAGAAGATGGTTAAATTGAACAAAACTACACATATTTGGTTGTTGGGTCTGTTGGGAACTTTTAAAGTCTTTATCTTTTGGTGTTAAGATAATCTCACATATGAGGAATCTTTTAATGACTTATAATTTTTTCAATTAAATTTCCCTTGTTAAAATTATGTCATAGAACAAATACATTAGATACAAATCCTAGTAAAAACATTACTATCAAAAATGAATAATGACACATTAGTCATAAAATAAAATAGTAAGAATGTCAAATATTAAATCCGGATAATAAAAAGAAAATAAAATTATAATAATGTGAAACTTTGGATCTTCTTGATCCACTAGAATGATTTCACTCGTGAACAAATCTATAGAAATAAAAGTTAGTTTTAATAATATATTAATCATTTTGATGTCATAAATTTTTTATAATATGACCTTTGAAGTTCCAAGTGTCTATGTCCTTGTAAAAAACTCATGGAAAACATGACATTTGGAGGAACAAAATGACCATTGGAAGATTTTCTAAAAATACTCAGTCATGTGATGAGTTTAAAAATGTTTATTTTATTGCGCTCATATATTTTCAAAAGTGTACAAATCATGAACAACTTGTTCAAAGTCTCTTGAATTTATTTAGAGATATTTACTAGTAGAAAAATGGTTTTTAACATCATTAGTTTTACGTCGGTTTCATATAAACCAATGTCATATATTTTTTCGGATAATTTTCTGCATCGTTTTATTTAAAAACCGACACCAAAAAGAAAAAAAAATTAGTTTGGGAATCAGTTTTTTTAAAAACCGATGAGAAAAATTTTAAAAATATATTTTTGGCCTCTATTTTTACAAAAACCGATGCCAAAAATTAGATTTTTTACTAATATTTAGATTATTTACTAAGCTTCAATTTGATAGCTCGTGGAGCAAAAACGGAGTTACGTATTAAAAAATACGGTTTTCAAAATTTGATCTTCTCTAATAGAAGTCTTAAATAAGTCCATCTTTCAAAGACCAGAACATTAAATCTGTATCTCCATTTTAGCTCCACGACCAGTCAAATAGAATCTTAAGAAATTATCTAAAACATCTTAATTTTTTTCATTTTTGGCATCATTTTTGAAAAAAACCGACACGAAAAAATTTTTTCTTTTAAATTTAAACGTTGGTTTATTTAAAAACCGACGTGAAAAATAATTTCTTTTTTATTTTTTAGTGTCGGTTTATTTCAAAACTGGTGCCATCAAGGATATCTATTGGAATATTTGGCTTCGGTTTTCTACAAAACTGACGCCAAAGAGTATTCGCCAATACGTGGGATCAAAATTTCAATTTTTTCACAACACACGTTTAGCTTTTTAAAATCCTGCCTACATTTCCATACAATGTTAATGAAAATATTATTGTTTACTATATATAAATCCATTTTATCCTTTGTTCAAAATTTTAATCCTCTTAAATTCAATCAAGTAAGAAGTGCGGCTTCAATCATTAATTTAAACATGGTACCTATTATAATCATTTATTTTCATTGTTATTCTTTTCCTTCATTTTAAACAGCTGTATTATCTTTCTTATAGAGATGATTTATTATTATTGTTGAGTTACAAATATAGAACATTCGAATGATATTTACCAACTATGGTGTAAATTTAATTATCGTTCACTGTTTTCATTTGTGGTATACAATTTTAATTTATGTTTATCAAAATTTATTTGAAACGACTTGTACCAATCGAAACATTGAAAAGTCCAACTTCCGATGACCATAACTATTGATCCGTAACTCTATTTTTTCTCCACAACCTATCAAATCGATGCTTAGGAAATTCTCTAAAACATGGAAGAAAAAAAGTTACTTTTTGGCGTCATTTTTTGTAAAAACTGATGCTAAAAATAGTTTTTTTCATTTATGGCGTCGGTTTTTTTAAAAAACGGACGCCAAAACTATTATTTTAACTTTTTGGCATCGGTTTTTAAAGAAACCGACACCAAAAATTACATGGATTCATTTTTTTGGCATTTTTTTTTTAAAACCAACACTAAAAAACATATTTAATTCATTTTTGGAATCGGTTTTAAAAAACTAACTTAAAATTTTATATTTCTTATGTTAGAAGATTCATCGTCGGTTAAAAACCGACATCAAAATTTAAAAAAAAACTGATGTTAAATACCATTAATCTACTGGAGATTCTATATTAAGGAAACCTTGTCAGGTTGTCTCCTTAAGAATTTTTTTTGTGATTTATTTGTGTGTATGATTGTGTGAATACAATCAATGGATTTGGAGTCCAAGAAGATAGAGATACCGATCATAGTGTTGATAGAGGTCTTGAGAGGATAACAAGACATATCCGTTCAACATATCGAGGGCACATGAGGATAGTGTGATAGAATCTGATCTTTGTATCGATGTATTTTGGGGATAGCGAGACATAGTCAATCATCATATCGAGGGCTTATCGTGGTAAGTGTAAGACATACATTCTTTTATGTATAAAACAGGAGACCTTTATCCTTGGTTATTGGATAACATACACTTTGGTTTAAAATAAGATTATTCGTTTCTATTATTTTTTTATTACAAGTGTTTCATTTCTACTTCATATAATATAAAGTGATACTTTTATATTCATCTTTATACTTGTATTTTTCTTATTGCAATAATTTTTAATATGCTAAAATTTCATTAATCTACATTATTCAGTGAATAAGATAT
The DNA here is from genome assembly GCA_963277665.1 of Viscum album. Classification (NCBI taxonomy): domain Eukaryota; kingdom Viridiplantae; phylum Streptophyta; class Magnoliopsida; order Santalales; family Viscaceae; genus Viscum; species Viscum album. The sequence goes on along the minus strand of OY728122.1, from coordinate 1,653,491,274 downwards.
TACGCTGATTACGATTCTATACACTTTAATATAAAATCATTACTACTCTGATTTATCATAACTATTTTGATTATGATTCTTTTTTAGATTACTCTGAGTAATTCATTTTCTAATGTAAATATGATTAAATTCTGATTATGTTACCATATCTTAAAAATTACTATTCTGTACACTGTTAATATAAAATCAATTTATCATTATGACCTATGGACTCACATATCAAAATCTACTTGATTATGATATTTTTACAATCAGAACCAAGGGCCAAGTCTGATTACAATTTAAATATATATGAGTTATTTGGAATATGATTTGTTTAACTCTATTAAAAGTATGTTTTTTAAAGGTTAAAAAGCTTTTAAACATACAATTCACCCCCCCTTATTTAGCCATCTTAATATATGTTACGATCATATAATTGGTATTAGAGAAAGTTATCTATAATACTAATACCTAAAATTGGTATCAGAGGATGTTTCTATTACTCAAATACATGATAAACTTTATATCTTCTATTTACTACAAAAATTTAGCTAAATTTTGATACAAAAATTTTGTTTATAAATACTCTCTATACTAGTTTGTATTGTAGAATAGACTATTTATATTTTTTTTAAGATGTCAAGATTCAATGTCGGTTTAAAAGATAACCTCAATCCAAATTGATACCTAATTTTTTAGGGAGTCAATTTTGAGTATTATGGAGATAGAATGAAAATATTCATTATAAATACTGGATTTGACAATTTTATCATGTTAACTAGAGATTACAAGATCCCTGATTAGGTGACGACTACATTTACAAATCAGTAAAAGATAGAGTATCAATTAAATTATGGAGTTAGAAATAATTAATCGTGTTATATTACCAAAAGCATTTACAGTTAGATTTATTCTAGAGAAACTACTAATATTATCTAGAAAAGTTTATAGATTACACATTTTGGAACCTCAAATTTTGTTAAACTGGAAGAGTAATGCTAAGAATTAACTATCAATCATTGGAATTCCATTTTGGTAAACATGTTGTAATGGTACGACAATGGTTTTTGACAATAGTAAATAATCTACAACCTACGGGGGAGAAAGGAATAGAAGATGAAATTTTTGTAGAAAATATAACTGATAGTATTCCCAATGAGTGAGAATCCAATAGCATAGTTATAGATGAATCGAGGAAAATAAGAAATCTCACTATTAATGATTTATTTAGAACCCTTTTGGAATATGAGGGTAGGTTGAAAAAAAAATTAAAGAAAGTAATGAAAAATAATTTTTGATTTTCTTTTAATACTACATCAATTTTGATAAAAGCTCAGTCTCCTGATAAATTTGTTAGTCGGAAAAGAAAAAATGTTATTTTCCAATCTAATTCATGTAATTATCATCATTATAAGAATGAATTAGCTAATATTTCTCAAATAATAAATAATATTTTTTGTAAAAAGTATTTTCAGTGTCATTATAAGAAAAGTAACAAGGACAGTAATGAAAAGAAAGATTCCAAAGTTACTTGTTATGAGTGAAAAAGAGTTGTATATATTCGACCAACACTACCTAGTTGAAAAGAAAATTTATGAAAGATATACATTCTAATAGGAATCTAAATATGTTTTATAAGTTAAAAGGAAATAAAGTTCTCAAATATGCTGACACTTGGAGTTCTAGTGGAGGTGATTCCTCATACAATTCCTCAAATAATGAAAGTCCATATAAGAAGAGTATTGCTATTCTTGTTGGATTAACTATTGAAAATCAATGTTTTATAGAAAAGTTACACATAGTGGATTCTTTAATTAATATGCCTTTAAATTAAAATTACCTTAATGAGAATAATTCTATATCTTCGAATGAAGAATCCCTATTATCCAGTGATGATAATACTTTACCTTCTTATGAATAATTTTCTTTCTGTGCAAAAATATTAGAAAATGAAAACCATAATGATTTTAAAAAACAAGATAATGATAATGATAAAAATTCAAAAGATATTTCAAGAATTGATATTTTAACAAATGAAATATTAGTTTTATCAAAATACCTTCATAAATTCAATTCTGAAAAATGTATTATATCTAAAGATTTATAAATAGTAATTTCTAGAAAGGATTCTTTGAAAATTAGTTTTTTGAAACTCAATTATAAAACCATTAGTCAAGAGAAAAATAATTTAGTTTTCAAAATAAAGTATGAGATTAATTCTTTAATAAAACTTTTGTCAAAATTTACTACATGTAAGGAAGGTTTTCATAAAATCTATAAGAAGAACCATCCTCATGGTACTAGTTTTGTAATATGGTATCCTTAATGATAACCTATTTCTAGTAACAATTACTTTGTTCCGAAAAGTTCACCATTTTGTACATAATTACAAAGGGGTGTTCACTAAAATAAAAAATGATCCTTAAATACAATTCAATCTCTAGGTTATCAAAAAGCCCATTTTTTCAAACAAAAAGGGTTCCTAAAAAATTTAACATTTCTGGACCCAAGAAGGTTTTGGTTCTGAAAGTCTAATTATATTGTTTTCGGGAAAATAAAGGTAGTACCAACAATAATAATACATGGTACATCGATAGTGGGTGTTCCAAAAATATGACTAGACACATATATTTATTTAAAATTATCATAAATTTGAATGGTTGAAAATTTACCTTCAGATATAATGCGTAATGAGAGAATATCGATATAGGTAATATTGTAATTCTCAGAAAAATTTAATTTTAAATGTTTTGTTCATTAAAGGCCTTAAGGAAAACCTTATATGAATAAGTATATTATGTGATGAAGGTTACCTTGTGAATTTTAGAAATGATAAATGTGTTGTACACAATTCAAAGGGTGAATACATTCTTTCCAATAATGGACATGAGAATGTTTACAAACTTATCTTAGAATACCTTAGGAGCCAAGAATTACCTTTCCTTGGTGCAATGGAAGATAAATATTGGTTATGGAATAGAATTTTAGGACATTGTATCTTTAGGTATTTATGTAAATTGACTAAGAAAGTGATTGTTAAAAATCTACCAGAACTTAGGTTTGATTATTCATAAGTTTTAACCATTGTAATTATGGTAATAAACCTAATTATAGCTTTAAATATATTAGTTTAGTTTCAACTAATGATACTTTATTGTTAGTGAAAATCGATTTATTCGGTCATACAAAAACTGGGATTATTGGGGGAATGTATGATGTATTTGTTTTAGTTAATGATTACACTTGATACACATGGGTATATTTTATAGAAAATAAATATGATGAATTTTTTATTTTAAAACTATTGTATCCAATGTTAAAAATGAGAATAACCTTCCCTTGATTACTATTTATAGTGATAATGGTGGAGAAATTTTAAATTTTTATTTTGAATCTTTTTGTAGTAAAAAAGGCATTTCACATAATTTTTCATCACCTAGAAATCTTCAACAAAATGGTGTTGTTTAAGGAATAAATCATAATTTTTATGAAGGAACAATAACCATATTAAGTGAATACTCCATTGCTAAACATTTTTGGGATGAATCTTTTATTACTTATTGTTATACTATGAATCGAGTTTTGATTAGACATTTTATTAATAAAACTCCGTAAGATTTTTGGATAGGTCCAAAACCAATAGTTTCTTACTTGAGAGTATTTGGATGAAAAGTATTCAAATTTAATAAAAAATATAATTCACACAAATTCACATCCAAATACAATTAAGCTATATTTTTTTGGTTATTACACTATATCTAAGACATATTGAGTTCTTAACAAAGAATTATCATGATTTTGAGGAAACAGTAGGTGGTAAACTTGATGAAACCAACACTTTTTTTAATTTATCCCTACCAATATCCTTATATTTGTTTTCAAAGATATATTTTCAACCTCCAATATTTAATTATTCTCTTATGTAAAATACCTGTGAAATAGTTTCTGAAGTCTTCAATCAATAATATTTTCTACCTTATGTTGATATATAGGTTCTACAAAACGTAATAAATTAGCAGTTTTTAGGAATCATCATAATGATAGTATCATTGGAGATGTTGATCAACCTATTAGAACTAGAAGTTCCTTAAGAAATAAATTAGAACCCCATTCTTTTATTTCCCAATTTGAACCTAATATTATTGATGATTCTTTAAGTGATGAGTATTTTATTAAGGATATTTAAGATGATATAATTGAATTCGAAAGGAATAATGTATGTACCTTGGTTGAAATACCTAAATAAACATTAATAATTAGAGTAAAATGGGTCATTAGAAATAAATTTAATGAAAATGGAACAATCATTATAAATAAAGAAAGAGTCATAGTCAAATGTTACCATAAATAAGAGGGAATAGATTATGAAGAAACTTATGCATCGATAGAAATACTTGAATCTATTCATAGTTACTAGACTTTGTATAATTATCTAATTTCAATATTTTTCATATAGATGTCAAGTGTTCTTTATATAATGGTTATGTACAATAGGAAGATTTTTTTGAACAAAATCCTTGTATTGAAGATTCAAAACATCCTTATTATGTTTTTAATATTAGAAAAGATTTATATGGACTTAAAAACACCTTAGAGCTTGTTAGGATATATTTAAAGTATTTTTGTTACAAAACAATTATGTTAATGGAACCACAAATCATACTCTTTTTATAAATAATCTAAACAAAAATATTATTATTGTTCAAATATATGTTGATGAAATAATATTCGGATCAAATAAAAAATACTTGACATATTACTTTGCATATCTTATGAAATCTGAGTTTGAAATGACTATGTGGGTGTGTTATCATTTTATCATGGTTTTCAAATTTATCAAAAACTAGAAGGTACTAATATATCTCAACATAAATATATAAAAATAATATTAAAATTATGGACACAATAATACTAAAATTATCAGTACTCTCATTAGTACTTCAAATATACTTGATGTTGATGAATCTAGACAATGAGTTGATCAAACAATTTTTAGAGGTATAATATAAATTTTGTTGTAATAAACTGCTAGTCGAGCATACATAATGTTTTCTATATGATTATGTGCAATAAATAAAATGAATCCAAAGTAATCCCATTTAAAATAAGTTAAATGAGTTTTTCATTATCTAAAGTGAACTATGGATTTAGGACCTTCATATTCTTTAGGAAGTTATTTTGAATTATAACGTTTTTCGAATACTAACCATGGTGGTTATAGAATGGATTGAAAAAAGTACATCTAGAAATATTCATTTATAATGAGATTCATTAGTTTATTGGTCTTATAAAAAATAGAACTCAATAGAACTTTCCACTACTGAAGTCGAATATGTAGAAAATAACTAAGGGAACCTACTAAAGTCGAATATGTAGCAAATAACTAGAACATGTCATTTATTAGGTGATTCATTAGTTTCAAGGGCAACTATTTCAAGATCATCACTCTCTTAAACATAAAAATAACTAAGGGACTCTATTAAAAGGTCCACTATGTTTCATTCAATGTAATTATACCTCTCTAGGTTCCATAAATCAAATAACACATATATATATAGTCAATATAATGTCTATCAGTGACTGAGGAACCAAGTTTAGTGTTAAAGATTTTATCATGGCCCAAGACACTTCTGTTATACTCATGGGGGTAAAGGGAAACATTTCATTTTCATTCAAGGTAAATATCATAAAAATGGGGAGGTAACATGTCACATTTTATATAAAAAATGCACAAACATATAGAGATATTTAGGTAAAACCAACCATAAATTGAGTTATTACCATTAAGAGAAGATCTTCAACCAACATCTACCAATTTTGATTAGTCATTATCCATTTAAACATGGAATTAAATCCATAAATAATAACTTCAATAAATTATAAAACACTTATAATTAATTTACTCATTAAACCAATATTAATTCCATAATTAATAATTAAATAATAATTAAAGAATAATTAAAGAACAAGTCATTGTGTGATCTATTAGAGAATAATAATTGAGAAAAGGAGTGTACACCACCTCTAAAATCAACTCAAAACTCTACCATATAAAAAACCTCATTTTTCATTTCAAATCATCCAATAATTTTACACAAATGAAAAAAATTAAAAATAACTCAAAGTGGTGACATACGTCAATGAAATTTCATGGAACCTATTTTATTTATCCTAAAAATATCCTATTTAGCAAACAAAAATTAAATACCCATCATATTGGTCCCCATACCACCATGCCCTAGTGTAATCATAACAAAATACCTACCAAAAGACACTATAATCAGTAGATAAAAATGAGATGAAGAATATCCAAGTAATAAGGAGAAGAAAATATGTATTTAATGGAAAAATAAATCATCTTTAATCTCCATAGATAAATGAGGATAAAAGGGATAAGATTAAGGGAAAATGACCTCATTCAGAAATCCTAAAAATGAAGAAGCATAAAGGTGGTGTCTAAATGAGAATCCCAAAAAGGAAATTCTACCCTTATTTAATAAACTGGAAAGGGGTACAATATCATTGTGAGATTTATGGCTCATGTTTTATTACCTCTTTCAAACAACCCTTATGTTATGTCCCTATAGGTTACAATGTGGAAAAAATCAACTCAATGTGTAATAAGAACCTATAATCTCTTTTATATAGAAAAGATCATTTAGTTTTGGTGGATTTTCAATTTTAAACTAGTATGTGTATTAATTTGTGAACTATGATTCATATTGGAACCTCGACAGTTTTAATACCTAATGATTTTGTTTTTGGAATATGAATGGGGGTTAGAGTATGGATAGGAGAAGTAATAGAACATAGTTGTAACCTATATCCACTGGCTAACCGGTGGCTCGGTCGGTGGTCATGTTAGTCTGCATGGTCCACTGGCTAGCTGGAAGCCCTATTTTTATTTTTTTAATGGGGAATTTTTTTCCACTTCATGGGAATTTTGGATTTCAAGGGTAGGTGGATTAGGGGGGTCCATTATTAACCTGTTCATCCCCTCCATTACTCACATTTCAATCTACATTGTGGGAGATGTTTTTGGGGATGTACAAAAACAATTTATGTTGAGTCTATTGCTATTATAGCTCCCTAGATCTTCTTCCTCCTTGTTTATAATTTCCATTTCCTTTGGTATAGATTTCATGGATTATTCTATTAGATCATGGTGAAATTTTCCAAATATAAAGGAATTTCGTGTATTATATCTAGAGGGTGCCTAGGGATTCCATCCACATATCACTGTTTTCCAATTTAATGATTTATGTTTCTATGGTGAGTTTTCTATTATTTATGTGTCAAATTTAATATATTTTGGTGAATTGTTTTTGGTTTTGTGTTAGGTATTATGCATTTAATGAGTATTATGTCACACCATGGGCCTTCGAAAAGTGTTGAGTTTTGTTTCTATTGTGATGGGGTTAACCAGTGAGTTTTTTGGCATTGTTTCAAAACATAATTAAGTTATTATAAGTTATAATTTGTTTGAAGTGATTTATATAATTTATTTTAATGTATAATAATTAATTTTTGAATTTATTTCAATGATTAATGGAATCATGTGGTCATACAACATCTCTTTGGGCATGGGTGAACCTCAATAATGTTTTTAAGGCTACATTAAAAATGGAGAATTTTTTTTTTTGAGGTAGGTGTTCCACACACATTCCCTGTATTATTATTATTTTTAATAGTGCACATGATGTGTTTTCTCTCCACTATGTTTGTTATCCTATTTCATTAAATATGTTTTTAATTAAAAATTTAATAAATTTTTTAACTTAAAATGAAGTTCCTTAGATTGAGAAAAGTTACAAGGGCCCTGATGAACCCCTGATAAATAATATTCTTTCCTAGGAAATTGATGGTAGAGGTCAGGACTATTTTTATATTTCCATATAGAAACCATATCCTTTGAGGGGTGTGACTGAAGTTAGTGTGACCAATTTTACATTTCCCTTGAAGTGATAAAACTTGTGTGGGTAAAACACGGATAGACTATTGATAGGTATGGTGTGTGGACTAACCTAAAATGACCCTAGAATTTGTGGTAGACCATGATACATCTCTGAAGACTATTTTCTATGCGGCCTATGTCTGTGTGGATTTTCATGAAACATTCTATTTAAGATATTTAAAATGAGAGTAATGTCCTCCATGAGATGGGAAATAACCTTAGGCTTCACAAAGACCAAGGAACCTAAGTGAGGTGCCTCTGATTTTTTGTAATAGGGGCCTCTAGTTGGTTCCCCAATGATCGACTAAAATCATGCGAGTATGATGGGTTATGGATAGTGATGGTGTGTTTAGGTGTCCATCCAACCCTTGTGTCTTTTTTTGTATAATGGGTTTCGGAATACTCCCTCATGGATCTTGGGATATGTATTGGAAATTACCATTGTGAATTGAATATATTGTTGAAATATAAAACACCATAATGGGTGGTTGTGAGTAATATCTTTGGGAAGGTTCTGAATACAGCCTGTGGGAAGGTCGTGAATACTCTATATGGTGGGGTTTCAAATACTCCATAGAGGGAGGTCATGAAAACTCCCCTTGGTTATTTGTAGAGGATTATTTCCCTGCCATGTGATAGCTAATAGGTCTTGTAGTATCATTGGTGAGTGTGGATGAGTCACTTGTACTTCTTGGGCTCAACTATCGAGACAATTTCATATTGGGTAGAGTAGTCCCTAGGTTAAGAAATCGTGATAGATATTTCCTCATGTAGTTATCATTTATATCAGGGTGAGTTTATCCCTCGATTCATTATCACTTTATATCGACATAAAATAACCTTATTTCAGTATATGTGTTGTTGTGGTTATAATTATGTGATCAAAGACCCTTTAGCATTGGAAAAGGTATGAATGTTTTATTGGGGTCGTGATTCTTAGGATCGATGGTGGTTTATTTGTTTTTTTTCTAGTTGTTATTTATTTACATAGATCGTGTCACATAAACATTTCATTATATTATCAATATGAATGACACTACATTTGTGGTAACATACTGAATTATTACTCCAATCATTCTTACAATTATATTAAACATGGGTACCTGAGCAGACTCTCTCTCATTTGTATGTATAGGTTGGGAAGGTTCCTAAGTTTTTCACGATCAAGCATGATTTCTCAGAGTCTGGATATTGGGATTAGTTATGGCATAGATTTTTGGTGGGTCCTTGTTTTTTAATTTATTTTTTATATTTTATTTATGTAATTATCCCATAGGTTGGTCAACTTTGTATGATTGTATGTATGTCACTACATTTCATATTATTGTTGTTGGATGTTTAATTTATCCTAATTTATCTGTTTATTTTTCTAAGGGGAATGATACTTGGTTATTTATTTTAATGATTGTGAACTTTGATATAGATGGATTATTCTCCAAAATGTACCTCTTTTTAACACCATTTCAATTTGAAATCCTCCTTCATATAGGGAGGCATGCCTAAGTTCATGTGGCAGCACTAGTTTAGTTACAGTTCGTAATGGACCAGGCTATGATGTTGAAACACTTGGGTGTCACCATGATGAGAAGAGGCTATTGAGAGCCTCATAAAAAATTTCTTAACCAAGAATGTATCCTACTGGGATAGACTAGTGTCTTTATCAATGAGTCATGGATCATTTTTTCATAGTCCCAATCAATAATTTTATATTTATTTTGTATTCGTTATTTTTAAAGTAAGTGACAGGTGGAAATGTTGTTTGTTTGGTTTTACATTTTTTGAATAAAAACGTAAATTAATTAACCAAATAATAGGTTTAGGTTGAAATAAAGGTGATCATGGGATGGATTTTAGTGGTTTCAATCATAATTTTTACTTTTTACTAAATATCCCAACTCAATGAACATACTAAATACTATTTATCAACACACCATCCACTATTTTACTCTCATATGGAACCAATAAACTATTGGAGAGTCCTAAAATAGACTAATAATCTCATTTTCTTCACCTTGGGGGATAGGAAAGCACCCGCCTAAATCGATTGAATGAAATTACTCATTCACCTGGTAGTAATCACATATTATTTTTCTTCTAATACCACATGATAAAACTAGTATGAAGTGTTCTCCTAATAGAGGGAGATTTTTATGCATAATAATTTAAAGTGATGCAACCATGTTTATATTCTATAGAGTGTTAATATCCTCCTCTATGAACAATTTTCACTATAACACTATAATTAGTGAAATAAATTAAAAATTATATATATAAATTCAAGAACACCATATTTATTCCCTATAAACCACCCATAATTTGTTATCACTTCACCATCACGAACTATAACATCATTGGGACTTCATAGAGGGTAAGTGACATGAAGAAAATATGGAGAAGAGAACAAAAAAATTGAAAAATAATATAATATAATATGAATTGAAATAAAAATACTGAAATTATATTATCCTTAATCTAATTGAAACAAAGTAAGAGAACAATGTATGGATCGTCTACAATTTGGGATGGGGAATATATTTATAAGAATAAAAACATCTAAATCCTTCTTTTATTTAGTGTTGATTAATGAGGAATTCTTCCCTAGAAATTCTTACACATGTCATGATAGATGTTCGTGATTAATTTGGTTGAGATCATATTATTCCAATGATCGAGCCCGTATGTCTTAAAAAACTCCCCAGCTAGTGTGTAATTTTACTTTGTGGTATAGTGGAAATAGTAATCTAGGATATCCTATCGGGATTGGGTATCTAGCACCATGCCTTTGAAATATTGGTCTTCAATGTCTGTCTAAAATGGAAGTGAACCTGCTTCGGACTTTGATAGGTCCTTAGACAATACTTAGGCAGGCTCGGAACAAAGCTAGTATGAGTCTAGGTTGACACAGAGGTCTGCCTCTAGTGATAGGAATGGAGATTCTCAAGATATTTTTAGAATGGAATCTCAATAAATAAAAAAACATATTGCATGGATATAAGGGGAATAGTGTGGTAGGAGGTTTTTAATAGATTTACTAGAGAGATAGTTCGACATTTGAGATCGTTAAGGCATATAATCAGACACATTTTTTGCAAACCACTTCAACCACATAGTTGGTGAAATGGTATAAATAGAATTCTTTATATTTTTTTCATTGAAAATTTAATAAACAATCATGCATTACATTGTCTGTTTTGATGAAAATTTTCTCCTTTATCAATAAACATAAGTCTAATCAACTTCAATGGACTCATTTTTAAATAGGATTTGTCAATCGTTGTAGGTCATATTTTTTAATGAGCGTAATGTGTAAGAAATCCAAAATTTATCCCTTTTCAAATTTTACTTATTCATAAAAAAACATTAGTTTTAGAATCTAAATACATCATCTCACTCAGTATACACAACTCAAACACAAATTCATGGGGTTAAATAAAATCCCTCAATTATTTACAATGTCTTGTGTTTTAGCTTTTGTATAACCTTGGAATATTTTACTTACCATTGAAGGTATTCGATGTCAACTTCCCAATCCTATTCTAGGATTGAAAAACATCATAGATTGAGTTTAGTTTTTCATTCTTAGTTATCTTTTTAATAAAACTAATGGTCCCTTCAATATTGTGTCTTGGAACCAGCTTTCATCGTCACTCAGGTCGTCTTATATTATTATGTCCTCTATTTCAATTTTCCTAGTCCATCTCTACATCCATGTCTTAGTAGACATATTCTAGTGGAGGAACTAAGATTCCTTGGATGAACCAGGTATAGAATAATTAATGTGTCTAAACCCATTGAATCTTTGGGAAATAATTCATGGTTTATTGATTATCTTCTCCACAGTTGGTTGGGTTGTAGTCGTGATGTTAACCATGGATGAGGGGTTGTGGTAGGTTGTAGGATGTAATTGGGGTAACTTTTAGTTTTATCATGCCAAAATTCAAGAAATATAGGAGTGGTAGGTTGATGATTATTCTTATAGTCATTTCACCATCCTTTGGAAGAGGATGACCATGCATTCTATTGTCGAGGGTGGATAAAAAGAAGTTTAAGAGTGCTCACTATCACTTGACTTACCATGAGGGACATGGTTAGTTTGAGGTCATCATATGGAATGTTGGTTGGCCTTTTTTGGTCACTATAATGACCATCAGAATTCAGTTTAGTTGTTTGAAATTTATTCATTCAATCTATTGTACTCTACACTGTGGTTAGTACAGTAACTGTGATAGGTACGAGAAGTACCCCTACTTTGATCACATTTAGAAATTGTAACAATTTCACTTACGATCAGTAGACCAACCACGTGCACATAGTGTCATGGTCACTTGAATTTTAAAATTTCTCGTCCTACAATAGTGAAAATGAAAAAAATGATGTATTTTTCTAGACTTAATTTTTAATTAAATTAAACATTAAAAATCAGAATAAATTTTAACCAATACTATAAATAGATTCGGAAAATTAATAAATTAAAACATATTAAGAATCACTAAAAATTAAAATATTAAAAATAAATCTTTAATGAATTCATTATTCATTTTAGGTATATAAATTAATTAAAAAATTAAACATTGAAATTAAAATACTTTCGAACATTTAAATTTGATGTTCCAAATTTATGTATGCATGATTAATTACCTGAAAAAATTAATAACTCATGTAAAAACCACAGTTTAATCCAATTATAAATGAAGTTATAGTTTTTTAAAAGGTAATAAAACTAACTTAATTACCAAGATTTATGTTAATTTTAGGTGTTAATTTCTATGAAAAAAAAAATGGGGTATTTCACCTCATATCACCCCCCACCCCTGCACACACACTTGAATTATTAAAGTCATTGAAAATTTTATCATTGAATTTACCCAAAATTGAGAGATTTATTCCTAGTGTAACCATTAAAACATATTATTCAATTCAATTTATCATAAAGAAAGAAATTAATTAAATTAAAAATAAAATCAAATCAGTTCCAAAAACTAATGAAAAAGTTGACGGAGTATTTTTTCTATTTATTTAAAAAAAAAATACATCATCCTTAATAAATGAATTAAATGTCAAAAGAATTAAATTCTCTTATCCAAATTAAATATGTCCTTCAATATCAGTACAAGAACAGTTTTATGACCTACCTTGCATGAAGTTCAACAAAACTATTCATTCATGAGAATGTATTAAAGTGGATTTATGATCATATATGGAATTTGACTATTTACTATAGTATTGGGAAAATTATAATTTATACACACTATTAATCTAGGTAAAAAATAAATCTTGAGGGCTTGAGAAGGTTGTTTAGGGGCTTGCGGGTTGGAGGGAATGTGTTGAAAAATACAGTCTGTAAAGAAGGAAGGTTTTGACCCTTTAAATAAATTTCATGATCTATTATGTAAAGCATGGAATAATTCCTCACTAAATTCCCATGAAATATGTGACACTCACACTCCCCATGGATTATTTTATTTTTATTGGTTCATTGATCATGAAAAATAATCCAATGAATGTCTCATACTTATTCTCCTCTTTTTTTATCGATATTTTGATATGTACATTTCTTCTAGGAGAATGATTTTTCAAATGAATTTAATGAATGGTGATCATTTACTTCTCTTAATCAGAGTCATGAATCTAAAACATAATGATAATGAATATTTAGAACTCATTTCCCCGTTTTTTATATACACAATTTTTCTGGGAGAATAGGATGATAAAAACGGAATGTACAGATACTGACTGATGTCCATTTATATCTTTCAACTACCCCAAAATAATGACCAACACCACTCTTAGTCCCCTTAGCTTTAAATAATTCCAAAATAAAAACAAAATTTATCACTTTTCCACAACATTTAGACTCCAATAGATCATGAAATTATATTTCAGCGTGAGGGAAGGTAATGGATAATTTGGATTGAAATGTGAGTTAAACCTATAATACAATTCTCCATTATCTATGAAATTAGGAAGGTTTGATGTTCAAGGTTAGTCTCAAGGAAATATGAGGTTCTTGAAAATTGTATTCCATAATCATATTGAATGAATCTCTTGAATTATAAATATTTGAGTGGAAATTTTCACAATTTCTTATTCATAAACAAATCCCATGCTTCTATCAATAAGAGAGGGAATTGGAAAGATGTTTCAAAAGTGGTTTTAAAAGCTATTAGGATGGGAGTTAGAATTTGTTTTAGTCATTACTGGTTTTTAGATTTAAATTTCTCATTAAGATTCATAAATCTGCTTGAAAATGACAACCCAAGAAAATAAATACACATTATAAATCATTAAATCTTTAAGGATTAAATAATTTGATAAATATCCTCAAAATAATATGAAATTAAAAAAAAAATCATTTAATTTTCAATTCATCTTTAGAAAATTGGTAAATCGTACTAAAAAATTATACAAACAATATTGAAAAACTTTTTAATGTAAAAAATATATTTTCTTCTTTCATTTATTTTCAAAAATAGATTCACATTAAAAAACTAAAAAGGGTATATTTTATTTATAGATCCTGTCGTTTTTATTATAAATCAATAAAGAAACAAATTCTAAAAAATATTTAATCCCTTACCACACACTTATTCAACACTTCCCAATTAAATTTAACAAGAATTTTAATAAATTATATTTTGTGAATAACTATGAATGGATAGAAACACCATGGTTTTTCTTCTCCTAAAAGTTCTAATGTAAGTTCTCCCCAAGGTTTACTTTTAAATATCTTGGAATAATCTCCAAGGTTGTTTTCAATTAGGAAAAAACCTATAGTAAAATATAATATTTATAAGAAATTATATTAAAATAAAAAACAGAAAAATAAAGATAAGGTAATAGATTCTCAGGGTCCCCCACCCCCAAGACGGGATATATTTTCATTTTCCAATACTACAAAATCCTATGATTTTCTCCAGTATTTTTTTGGGTTGTGATTTCATGGTAAGAACCAACAAATTTTTATTTTCCCATAGATCTCAACATTCCTATTCTCCAAAAGGTCTCAATTTCCAGTAAAGTTCAATGTTTCCATCCTCTTAGCAGTGTAAAATAGATTGAAATGTGGGGCTAGAAAGATCATGAATGGGGCCTTTTGTTCTACCATAACCAAATCAGTGGCTTCTTCTTAAAATTCCTCCAAATTAGATAAAACATATTTTCAAAATACTCTTCATATTTCTCATCTTATTCTTTATATTGGGAATCATTTTCATCAATTTCTATCTTTTGTTTCACTTATAACATGGCTATATTAGGTTCATATTTCTTCTCTTCTAAGGACTATTCATATTCTATTATAGGGGACTATAAAAACAAGACTTGGCATGTAATATTAAGATATAGAATCTAATTATAGAGCTCAAAATACATGATATTATGATATAAAGAATCAAAATCATAGTTATACCCCTCTACAGTTTCAACAAGAAGTGGTGGTCATTATGTTTGACATAAACTTCCAAGATTTATTATTCAAATGTTGGAGGAATTAGTTCTTTGTGTTTCTCATATGAATTTTGTTATAATTAGAGGAAGTAATCTGAGATATCAGTTATCTTCAAGGAAACTTCATTTAGTATTTATGGTTTATTTTCCTCTATAAGATCCTCTAAGAGAAACCTAAATTACTATATACATATTACATTTATTGATGTTCATTTTTTTCTAACCAATCTAGTAATAATTTCATCATGGGATGAATATGTGCCAAATTCATAATCCATTTTTTTAGATTTTTATATTAATTTGAAAAATAATGAATTATTTATAATATGAAAGAGGAAAATATGTTTTCAACCTATCACTCCGTAATGATGTTGTTGATGTGAATAAGTTTTTGCTGGACTCACATAAAAAAATTATTAACATAGAATGCAGTCCTGGTGGGAATAACAAGGGTTGTTATCAAATGTTAATCTGTCATGTTTCACAATACCAATCACTTATTATATTTTTATTTTGTTCTCATAATTTTGAAAGTAGTTGACTGGTGGAAATTATATTTTTATGGTTTTTTATTTTAGGGACTAAAAATGGAAATCATATAAAATAACAATAGGTTCTGGAAGAAATGTAGATTGTCCTGGGATGAATTTCAATGGTTTCAGTATTTATTTTCTTTTTTTACTCAATTCACAAACTCAATACAATTCATCTTCACACACTCAATGTCTTCATCTTCTATAGAACAACTAATATATAGGAGAATCCTCAAATAGACCAATAATCAAATTTTTCTCTAAGGTTAATGCGAAAATACACTCATCAATTGAGTAAATGAACTTACTCATACCCTTGGCATCAATAGCGTACCATTCATCATCTCAGAACATATAACTCTACTATTATGAAGTTTTCCTGAATTGAATGATATTTTATACACAATAAGTTAGATGGATGTAGCCATTTTGATGGTCTGTAAAGTTAAAAGCTCCTCCTCGATGACCCATCTTCACCATCATTCAAGAATTAGTGACATAGATTGACAATTAAATCTATAAATTTAAAAACACCACTTTCATTCTGCTCAAACCTCCCATGATCAGTTATCACTTAACAGCCAATAAGTATAAGATCATTGGGACTTCATAGAGTATAGGATACATTAATAAAAGAGGGATAAGTGAAAAAAAATTAATGGAAAAATAATATAACCTGAATTAAAATTAAAATTTGGAAATTATATCAAAACTAATCTAAAAAAAACATGGATGAATGTTGAGGTTCAAATCCTATAATATTTGGAAATGGAGAAGTATTTATAAACATCACTATATATTTATCTTCCTTTCATTCAGTGTTAAAAAGTGAGATCTTATTCCTTGTTATTTCTTCCATGTGACAGGGAAGAGGGTCATGATTAATTTGGTTGAGGGAATCTTCTTCCCAAAATAATATTCATGCGTCTTGAATAAAATTCCCTAGCCAATGTTTTATACTTATTTTCATTATAATTGATGTCACACTCTAAGACATCCTGGTGGTCTCAGATATTCAGCATCCAGATTATGAAATATTGGGCTTTAATAGTAGGATCAAATGCAAGTGAACCTTCTCTAGTCTTGAATGGGTCTTCATACTGTGTTACAAAGGATTTTAATCAGGATGGTCCAAGTCTATATTTTCATAGAGGTTTGGATCATCCAATAGTAATGGAGATTCTCAAACTGTTCGTTAAAGGAAACCTCAATCTAGCACCAAAGAGATTGGGTGGATACATGATACGTTGGTGCAGTTATGGGTTTACTAAAGAGGATATGAAAAGATGATTGGGAATTTGATCTCATTTAGGAATATTAATGAGCACATTCTGTGGGACCCTCTTCAACCATGCAGTCAGTGAAATTAGAAAATAGTAGGTCTCACTATTTTTATATTTTCACAGTGCACAAACAATAAAGATTAAAATATATAATTCAGATGATAATTTTTATCATTCGTTAAGCTCAATAGGTTTGATTAGATTTGATTAATACATTTGTAAATATGCTTTGTATACTTTTTTAGTTTTCCATCTTTTGTGATCATAGTGTCTAACTAATACAAAATTTGATCCTTGGATAGTTTTACTTCTTCTGAAAAAACAAATTGGTTAGATCATTTCGGATCATCCTCTCCCTCGACATACACATCTTCAATACATGGGATAGAGGTTAAATCTACTTCTTCGATGAGTTTTAGTGGATCACATACGAGATTAGACATCTTCTGGGAATCATTGACTTCTAGTTGAATGCAGTAGATGTCAACTTCCTAATATTGCTTTAGGATAAGCAATCATCATATATTGATTTTATTTTCTCAATCTTGATCAGCTTCTCAATAAATATGACGCTCCCTTAAGTGTTGTGCCTTAGCATCAAGTTTGACTGGCACTTCGTTTGTCTTGTACTATTGTTTCCTCAGCTCGATATATCTAGTCAATGTGAAAATGAATTGCTTAATAGACATATTCAGGTGGATGAAGATAGATGGATTTTATGAACAAGACATACAATAATGTATGTGTGCATATCTACAACATCTAGGTGTGGGTAGCCATAGTCGATTGCTCACGTTCTCCAAAGTTGGTTGGGTTACAGTCATGTGTTTGACCGTGGATGACGGGTGGTGGTAGTTTGGAGGATGTATTTTTTATCACTTATAGGTTCCTCATGTGAAAAGAAAAGTGGGTTTGTAACTATATGATTATGAGGTTTCTTATAGTAAGTACACCGACCATGTGAATAGGATGAGCATGTGGTCAGTTTTTAAAGGTGAAAACATATATGGTTGGGAGTTCTCTTGATCACTTGACTGACTGTGGGAGGAAGGATCAATTGGATGTCATCATGTGGCAGTTTGTGTTTAATTTCTGTGGTTAGTGTACTGAATTTGATAATTCAGTTTGGTCACTTGAAATTTGTTATTTCCATCAGTTGTTCTCTACACTTGCGGTCAATACACAGACCGTGAGAAGCATGGTATGTAAGCCTTCTTTCCATCATGTCAGGAATCTATCTCATTTTCACACATGGTTAGTAAACCTACTACATGAATAAATTTTCAAGATCACTTTCCATTTCAATTTTACTAGCCTACAATAGTTAAAATAGAGAATAAATGACAGCTTTGAACAAATATAATTTCCAATTTAAATAAACATTGAAAAGAAGAAACATTTTAAACTAAGACTCTAAATCAATGAATACCATATATAAATTCCAAAAAAGTAAGCATCCCTAAAAACTATAATATTAAATAAAATGATAGACTTACTCATTTTAGGTCTATAAATGATTCAAAAAATAAATTATCAAATTTATTTCCTTCCAAAAATTAAAATTTTGAGTTTTATATTTATGTATAGATTGATTAATTCCCACTAAAAATTAATAAAGACTATAAAACCATTATTAATTCCAATTATTAATGAATTTTTAGTTTGAACAAATGTAGAAAATAACTTAATAGCTAAGATTTAGATCAATTATGATGTTAATTACTTTTAAAAACAATAAAAATTGGAAAATTCAACTCTCGTCACATAACATGACCTCCTACCTATAGGAAGTAATGGAACTCCCATAACCCATACATTCATGGAATGGACATCCCATTAATAGTACAAAGTTATTATCCAACCTTACCTAATGGCATCAAATTCTTTCTATAGTATTCTCTATCTCCAAAATTCTTAGTGTAACCTACGGGTTATGATGTGACCAGGTTCCACATAGAAAATTTAAAAAGGGTAGATATATGATTTTACTAAATCACATCTATGGATTATCATCAATAAATGAAACCCTCAATCACATAATTTTCCTAAAACACTATAATTAACCCATATACAAAACCAAACTACTCTTATGTAAGACTATCCACACTATAATTCCCTAGGTCATGACATGACTTATCCTTTCATTATTTTTTATTCTCATTCAACAACCTTTCAATTATCAACCTTACCACATTAGTGTGATGGTCACCTACTCATACCTCATCATGAAATGACCCATACATAACATAGAGTGATAATCCACTTGTATTAAAAATCTATAATAGGTTCACCCTAACCCTACCCTGAGTCTCCCCTGATCACCTAATAATTCTCTCAGACCTCCAAACATATCCAAAAACACAACCGATAGATGTTTAAATATCTTATTATTAGGATTCAAAATCCAATGTTGAAAAAAATAATCTTTCCCATAACTGAAAATTCAAATTTTCCCTTATTTATCAAACTATAGTGACTTATTTCATTAAAAATTATTACCATAATGTTTATCATCCCGGAAAAGTCTCCCCTTTCGTACTCTAGAAACTATATCAGTTACTAAGGCCTAATTCATAACCCAAATCCTTTGTCTATAATTGGTTATGGTCATGTCGTCACTACACCCATACCAGATATAATATTAAAAACCCCAGGAACCTCTCACCCCAAAAGTTCATAGTTTTGATCAATCCCAATATGATGTGTTTTGAATCCCTCTAAATCATCATGCTCAATCATGTTAAAACACTCTAGTAGGAACCCCACTATAATGGTTACTCCTAAAAACCCTCCAACCCACACATTATGGTCTCAATTATTTCAACAATCTTCATAATAATTCCTTACTTCCACTAGTATTCATGAATTATAAAAACAATGATTCCATAAGACATTAGTTGACATTATTGTTCTACACTAGAGAATTATTTTCCTGACTTTACACCTGAGCGTTACATGTCCATCCTTATTAGAAGATATAGTATCACTTCATAAAATATATCTATAATACAACACCTAACCACATTATCAATGTTTGTGTACTATCCATTAGAACTAACATTCTACAGACCTGATCACTCCAATGACCTATTTCCTGAAACACACACCTGACCACACAAACTAACCATCATCATGAAACTAATAGCTGCCAATTAATGAATGTTCTAACTCAAAATCATTCTCATTGACCAAAACCCACACTTGGGTATTTTTAATTTACCATTTATAACCCAACCTATACCATCCAAACACCATAACCGAATAAAAACCCTCTTTGGGTTGGGTATATATACATTTAACTCTAGAAAATTATAAAAAATTACTCCAAATGAGTTCCATGTTCATAGAACAGCTATGGTGTGCTTCCCACATTATGAATTCCATTATCAATAATCCACAAGAATGAACCTACCTGATATCCACCATCATCAAAAAACTTTTACCCATGATCGAAACTCATATTACTTGAATAGGTCTACATCCGAAGACATTATCTAAGGTCCAATGATGCAATGACACCTTTAACAACCAATATATAATACTACTAATAATCTAACAGTATAAAAATGGTCTCATAAGATCAAAGTCAAGGTCCATGACCTTTCACATTACCACATGAATCTAATGTTCCATATCACTATGAGACCTACCTACTCCCACTAGTAACTCAAAATCTATCTAGTACCCAAATCACCAGAGCCAAGGTATTCATCTATTTTCGTATCCATTACAATGATCAACTCAACCCCTCAATATTTCATAATACCCAATGGACATGTAACCACATAACACGTCATAGAAAATGTAAGAAATCATATCTCATGTAATAAAATCATCTCAAAATAGAAAAAAATACTCATAACCAATTGGTTATTCCACTATCACGCTGAAGATATCTCATCTCATGCACTAGTTAAACCTTGATGCGCCAGTTTTAATTGGACATTTACACTTGACCATTCCCTAAAGTAACCCTTGATTTAAGAAACGCACATCAAAGAATAAGGTTTAACATCTTTTTTTCTTGTTATACCAAGATCATAATACTTTTTCCTAAACCTTTCCAAAATCACCTCACATCTCATCAAAATCCATACATGATCTTCCACTAAGCCCATTAATAATAGATAACCCAACACTATAAATTAAGGGAAACTAAAGATACCTAAAACCCATCCCAACATACTGGAAACCCTCATCATCCAACACCACATATGGCCTCATGTGACCAAACATGTAAATACCCAATATGTCTTATCCATACACCAATAAGGATTAATAAGAAAGTATTATGTATTTTCATTCATTTTCATGATCTCGCCCTTGGAGTCACATAACTATCGTAGATCGACCTACCTACCTTGTTGATTTCCAAAAATCTACCCATAAATGTGTCACACACATCATTATGGACACTACTCCTAACCAAACACCAAGTTTACCAGTATTATTAAAATATTAGCCCACACTAATCCACTTACGGTATAGGTTAAGAAAGATTTTACTCTCTTAAACCATTGTAAGAGAGTATTTATCAAACAATATCACAAACTTTCTCAACAACCCCTATATCCAAAAAAAACACATCCAAGAAGGAATAAAACTTGGTGCTAACATGACACGCAATTCAAAATAATTCCATTTGAATCATATCCGATTAGTATCAGGGTCCCTTTATTAATCCATTATCTAACCACACATCACATGTGTGTTCATGTCATCAATTATAGGATAACTTTCTATATTAACTAACCCACTATGCATCCCTTATATGTAATGTTTATCACAAACAAGAACTACCCTTTTTTTACATCAACATAACCAAGGACTCCCCATACCTATACTAAATACCTAATATAACCTCTTATTAATTGATCCCACACTATTGTAAAAATCTTATACCAACAGTTTGTAACTATTGGTATAGGACGCCAAACCATTGGAATAGGCTATACCAAAAATTTAGAGGTACATTGGATTATCTTCTGTTAGTATATACCTAAACCTAAAGTTTCAGGAAACTTTCGATATCATTAGGATATACCTTTGGTTCCAAATCTGTTGGTTTAGGGCATATAAAATACTAAAACCAACAGTTTTTCAAACCATTGGTATAGGAAATGTAAAAGAACATTCTCTGGTTGTGATCGTATCACCACTGACATATATTTTAACAACCTAACAACCAAGATACAATTAATTTTTTGAACATAATATGATCTATATATATATAGAAGAACATAAAATTTTTATGTATTAAATTTTATTTGATAAATAATTAGTTGAAAATATGACTACCTATACCAACAGTTTTCCAAACTATTGGTATAGGCATTCAGATTTTTTGGACCTATACCAATGATTTTTCCAAAACAATTGGTATATAGTTTTTTATAGAAGATATACCAACAGTTTTGGTAGAACCATTTGTATAACTATCACATATATCAAGGGTTTGGCAAAAACCATCGGTATATGGTCATTTTATGGAAGTTATACCAATAGTTTTGGCCAAAACATTGGTATATGGTCTCTCTATGGTACATAAACTAATAATTTTGGAAAAACATTTTTAAAACTCTCACCTATACCAATGGTTTCATGAAAACCTATTCTATAGGGTAATTTTATGGTAACCATACCAATGTTTTTTTCCAAACCATTGGTATAAGGTATTTTTATGGTACCTAAACCAAAAGTTTTGGCCGAACCGTTGGTATAGGTCCAATTTCTAGTAGTTCCATAAACCGAAGAATATATTAATGCTTATATATATTAAAACTCTAAAAAGTATAGGCTAACCCCTCTCTAGGGTCACCCCCATACACCATAACTCATTCCAAACTACAATAGGAAATATCCAAGGTGCCACTAACCTTAGGTGACATCCCCCGGACACTAAATGTTGGAAATAAATTACAAGATAATACTAAATTATTGGAATATGATATTCCATTTTAAAAAAACATAACCTGTGAATGAAATAATAAAAACAACCAAAATGACTATATTATGTATGAAAAATGAACAATACAACTAAAAAATACAAAAAACATATAATATTAGAGTATACAAAATTTCAAATAATTTATCCCACCAAAAACTAAAACACAACTCAAAGTAGCAGCACTTATGTGGAATCACCCCAACTACTCAACCAGGTCATCCATAAACATTGAACATCATTCTTAAGAATATAGAATCATTATTCTCCACTAAAAAAGAATTAGAACTTCGCTTTACCTGTGTTATTATGAAAAAAATCTATATGCACACCAAAGTGCATTTGGAGGGGGTGAATATTAAAACTCAATATGAAATACCCAAATGACTTATCAACTCATTCCACTAGGTCCATAAAAATTTATATCATAGTGCACAATATAATTAAAACAAATTATACGAAGATTATAAGAATTTTTGTAATTTAAATTAATTAAACAAAAATTGAAAAAAAAATTAATTTTCCACTTGGAATACCCATTCCATGTTTCACACACACGCACAAACATGAATTCCCTAATAGTCCTATTATGGATTAGAAGTTACTTGTACATCCACTAAGAAGTACATTAGTGATAATCATCTGTGCATCGCAAGTGGAAATAAGCACCATGTATGAACCAATAAGACCCTTTCCAATGAAAATGAACACAAACCATTCAATATATTCAAATCTTACATTCAAAAAATATCTTTGAAAGGAAACTAGTTCTTTTTGTCATTTTATCAAACATGTCACGTGTTTTATTTCAGGGTATCCATTTTTAATCGTGAAACTAAAGTGCTTTTTCCAAAAAACATTAAAAATAAATTCAATGTTCTCATGTAATAAAAAATAAGGTTTATTATTAAGAAATAAAAATAGGGTTTCCTTGAAAATCATTAGAAATAATTTAAAAATATAATCCTTCCAGTTATAAAAGGTGGAGAGAATAAGAGAATCCACAAACCTAAAAAATATTTCATTTTTGGAATAATCATTCAATGTTCTAGATAAATTCCTTTTCCTCCTTATTTTCTTCAATTTCTAAACCCCACGCGTCATGATCCAACGAAATTAACTTCCAGATCAAAGAGACTCCATATACATATTAAAGATAGATTGAGTTTGAGAGAAAAGAGTGAGAATATAAATAGAATTAGAGGGTATTTGAATAAAATATTTATTGGTCCTATTATAATTAATGAATAAATTAAGAAATTCATGTCATGAATATTTGAAATACCACATACTCAAAAATTCTATTCACCACAACTTTAAAATCCCAAAAAACCATTCACACCATGAATAAAATTTCATGCATTTAGAAATCTCAAACAACATCCCAATTAATATTCGTAGAAAACCATTCAATACTTAAATGAAATTCATGGAATCATCTAAGAAATAGTTCACATCATGAATAACCATTCATGATGTTAACTAGAACATATAACTAGATTCCATCTTCTAAGATAATTGCTTCTCTGAACACCTCTAGTAACTCAACCCAATGACTCTTATCATAAACACAATTGTTTAAAATATGTTCATACCTAAAGATAAGGGTGTACCAACAAGGATCCCCAAGATATCTTATTTCTCACATCCCACATCAGTCACAACTCATAGGGAAATATCTATACTTCCATCTTGGATATCACACAAAAACTTACATGCCATAAATATCTGATCTAGGGTTCTTGAATGTATAAAATATTCATCTCATACTCATCTCAACATCCTACTTAGAGGTATAATTCCTCACTATGAATCCACATACGAAACTACCCCTTGATGAATAAGGTCACACCCACATGCATATAAATGAAATCATTATATGGTGGTTTATATTAGAAAAATTATACTCATCTGGATTGGTTAATTAGAATACCGTAGATAAGTTATCTATGAAAACAACAAATAATATTTTTTGACACATTAAATAACCAGAATATATTTTCTTTCCAAAACATGTATCTCAATCACAAAAAATAATTCACATTTCATGTGAATCTATATACATGATATTATGCATGAATACACACTAATTTCCACATCAAGATAAGATAAAAACCATAAATCCAATATTTGTAACACAAAATGCCCTATTAAGTAAAAATAAATTCAACTATAATAGAGAAATATAATAACAATAATCCCAACTCCCTGAAAACATGTATTTCAAATCATGTAGATGATGGAAATTCACAAACCCAGTGTTTATACCATGTCTTGACCAGTCACAATAAGAAAAAAGAAACAAATATTGGATTCCACTTTAGAGTTCCCGAGCCTGTATCACTCTAAAGTAACCATATGGGAGTTCCATGTGACCTCATGTATACCGCCTCATATTCCAGACACTTTTGATTAGATGTTACGGTCTAAGGTGTTACCATGGAGTTCCTCATATCAAAGTAGAACAAAAAATAGAAATAAAACAAAATTGGCCATAAACATAAACAAAAGAATAAAGGAGACACCATAACCATATTCATATAGAAATAAACAATATACCACATTATATAATATAATTAAATGTCTGAAAGTGGAATTATTCAGGTTGAAATCAACAAGATCTCCCACATCAAGATCACCTGAAACCCAAAACAAAAGTAAGTAAATAAATTTGAAAACCCCAATGCAGTCTTGATTCCTAACCCAATCCCATATTCTAACTCCATCTCATAAATACAAACGAACCACACAATATTGATCCCCTACCCTACTTGTACCTATGATTATGAGGTATGCTTGGGTACTAATGTACCACGGCTATATGAGCAAGGGGTTAATATAACTTAGTAGGCCACCACTAACGGCGTCCCTGAAATGATAAATTTATTTAGTGAATGTTTTATGTGATATTCCTAAAAAAGAATAAATAGATTGTATATATAATAACTATCATGGAAAAATATAATATCCCAGTCACCTGGGTGTGACCATACATTCTTAATCTAGTTCCAAAATGTCTATGAACATGATACATCATTAAACCAGGGTTCATGTAAATGGATTTCCATAATACCATCAATGTGTATTACTATGTGAAATGACTTCCACCTTGTATATCATCATAAATAATTAGGGGGACAATCTCCAACCCTGTATACCATAATATAACATTAGGGGGATAAGTTACCTCTCCACATACCACCATATCAATGGGGGGATAAGCACCAAGCCTATATACCATCATATATCATTGGGGGATAATAGACCACCCTCTATATCATTATATATCATGAGGGGGATAACCTACCGCACTATATACCATTATATATTATCAAGGTGGTAATCTCCCACCCCGTACACCATCATATATCATTGGGGGAATAGGATTACACCCTATATAACATCATATATCACAAAGGAGACAATCTAATTCCTTTTATACCACTATATACCATCGAGGGGATAAGTTCCCTCCCTATATTCCATACTATATTTCTTCTCGTATCTTGAGGGTCATACGGGTTGGAAACTCACCCAAAATTCACCAATATTTTCCTAGGATAGCCTCCTAAGAACACAACCAATTATCATCACCACAATCATAATAATCTATAACCATGTTAGACTCCTTGTTCTAATCCTCTCTCAGGTAAATACAAAACTGAGGAACCCATTCTAGTCCCCTTGGTCACATCAAGGTCTATATACCTGACTTGGGTTTTATTTTCACATTCAAAAACACTAGGTTTAAAGATTATTTCTCAATGGGCATATCATCCCTCAATATAGACATGAACACAACTTGTCTAAATCATCCACATAGATGAAACAATATATGTAAACCCCCAAGGAGTGTAATAAGAACTATCTTAATTTGAATAGTAAATATAAGTCAGTACTCTAACCCCCAACCTATACATAAATATCATATAAGGTATACCCACACAATTACCAACATATTGATGGGGAATAAACATTCACTCCAAACCCTAATCAACTATCCAAGTGGATATAAGTTAACTTATTGTTCCACGCGACCGACTATGATTATAACCATTTTTATTCCATAAAAATCTCCTTCTCATAGGGAATTAAAGACACCCATTACAAGGTACATATGTTCCATTAAATGAAATTATATCCCTCTAGGGTCCATTTACCACATAACACATAATTTTGGTTAATCCTATGGCCATTGGGGAACGAGGAACCATGGTTAGTGTTCAAGGGTCTATCATGGCCTAAGACACTTCAATTATACCCATGTGGATCTAGGGAAACAATTATTTTTAATTCAATGTTGATCACCCACAAGTGAAAATACCATATATCACATACTATATAAAACATGAATAAAACATATGGATATGTTTAGGGACCACTAAACTCATTCAGATTTATTCCATTTATGAAACTTATGGACACCAACATCAACCAAGTTTTTCTAGTGATCATCCATCAACATGAGTCTCTAGATAAATCAATAACCACTTTGATCAATTATAAATTACGTACAATTAATTTACACTTCAGACCAACATTAATTACATAATTAATACTTAAGAAATAATTGAATTATAAATAGTAGTTAAATAACCAATTTTATCCTTGAGAAAAATGGTGTGCATAACCTTTGACATCCTCCCATAACTCTATCATAAAAAGGCCCATTTTTTAATTTCATTACATCCAATAGTTTTATAAAAAATTATGGAAATCCATAAATATCTCAAATCAATGACATTGCTTAATGAAACTGCATGTAAGCTAATGATTTTATCCTATTATAGTATTATACAAAGTGTAAAAACGAATGGCTTGTTATATATGGACCCTTGAAACTATTCCTTGGGTAAATAATCACCAAATCCCTAGCCTGAAGACATGAAAATTACTAT
This sequence comes from Viscum album, assembly GCA_963277665.1. Taxonomy (NCBI): domain Eukaryota; kingdom Viridiplantae; phylum Streptophyta; class Magnoliopsida; order Santalales; family Viscaceae; genus Viscum; species Viscum album. The sequence continues at coordinate 1,653,463,234 of OY728122.1, read as the reverse complement.
CCAAAAATGATATGAACAAGATCCAAAGAAGTAGAATAAAATATTACCTTAATAAGAATAAAATAACTTTAAATCTCCATTGATCAAGGATATTTAAAAGGAATAATAGGAAGGGAAGAGGGCCTCAGCCTCCCATTGTTCAGATATCCCAAAAATAAAGAACCTTTAAGGGGGGATTCTAATTGAAAATACCTAAAATACCATTCTGATACTATTTAACAAACTCTAATAGGGTCCCCTAATTTCATGAACCCTATGGATTATAACATGATTCCTCTTCTAGACACCCTTCATGGAATTTCTTTTTAGGTCATATGATGGCACAACTCCCTTCAACCAGTACCAAAAACCCAACATCATTGTATAGGTTCATTCTATGGTATGAACCAATCCTTCCTGATGAAATATAATCCCAATGAACATTCTCTAAGACATGGTCCTTCATCATTATTGAATAACATATCTCATTTGGATCCTCCTTATAACATAAAACTGGGTGTCACTATTTGAAATCCTGCCTCTAGGTAGAAGAATAACTATTATAGCCTAGGCCTTCATTAAAATGACACATATTTTCATAAAGGTATGGAATTTTTTTTTCTTTTTCGATATAAAATATATTAAACAGACCATGTGATACTTCCTAATAGAATCACATGGGTCTTGATAATTATATTTTATGCATATATTTTAGATTATTTTAATGTAGTTATTTGTGTATTTAAATGTATAAACATTCCAATTTTTGGAACATTTCACTTGTTTTATGTTTTATGGAAGGAAATGACAGATTTCCAAAAAAGGAACAAAATGGTTTAAAATATGAGCGAAAGGACCCTTCAGGTCATGAGTGAAGAAGAGCGGAGTGACACGAGATTTTTTATAATTCTTCAAGCAAGAGAACTAAAGAAAAAATTATTACATGTCATGTAATTACATTACATATAATGACTTCATTGGAGGGGAATTTCCACGCAGGACAAGTCATGAAGATCTTACACACTATGAAAAGAAATTACACTTCATGAGTTTCAAATTCATTTCATGAAGTAAGTCAAATAGTTAAATCGTCATATATTATTGACACAACATAGAGGAAAAACATATCTGGATTATAAGACATGTAACCCAACTACACGTTGTGTAATTATTGACATGTAAAAAAATTGAAGGCGATGCAAGCCATAGTTTTTTAAAAAAAAATCCTATAAATACAGCCCCAAAAACCTTTCCAAAATTCTATTGGTCCATCATATGGTAAATAGAAACCAACGGAGGCTATAGATCATAGAGTGACGATTTGGGGTTTGGCTTTGCCTTCATTCATCAACCCCTTTATTCTCCAGGTATCGATGATTCTCATTCACATCATTATTAGAATGATAGAGTAATCTACATAGTGTTGGGTGATGTGATTATAAAGTAATGTGTGTTAAGGGATTAATTATATTTTATTATTCCTGTTTTGGATTATTGTAACTCATTCTATCAAATTCTGATTCATCTTCTTTTCATATTTCATGACAATTGTGTGTTATTTGAGGTGTTTCATTTTATTGAATCTATTAATTGGCTTATTTTTTACATTACCATTATGAGAATTATGTCAATTATGTTTAAAAAAGGTTTTGAGTCAACTAGTTCGGTGATTACACCAGTAGATGACCATTTCAATGGTGAAATCATAGGATTAAGGTGACATACCAAGACCAAGGATCTTTTATAACAAAATTAGAACACAAAAACCTGAATAAACCAATATCAATTGAATACATAGAACATGAACCTAAAAATCACTAAACCTTGCAAGTCCCTCTTCTTTAATTTCAATGAAATCACCAATAAAATTATTTCTCTTTTCTAAAAAAATTAAACAATATCAATTTCAGTTTATATAATTAATTTAGAACATATAGATCATCCATGTGGGATCGACACTTGGACTATCTAGACACAAAATTTTTAGTTAGGTTGTCTGAGTTTGTATAAATTACTAAATTTGGATAGCCTCATGGGATTTATCAACTCTCCAAGGGTTGTCAAGTCGGGAGAGTTTTGGGGGATTGTACGGAGCCTGAAACACTGCGATTTTGAAAAGTTTTAATGGGATGCATGGATAATAGAAACCATTATTCCCAACCCACATATTCTATACTAATAGTATGGCGTAATAAAGAGGAAAATAAGGGGATACAAGGTTTTTCTGCCATCGTGTGACTCCAAGAACACACTAGTGTGAAAATCTATAGAGGTTGGAAAGTGGTACTTTGTATGGTTTGTGCATGGTTATGGAAACCATGTGCCTTAATCGTTCAGGGAATTTCCTTACACATTGAGGATAGAATTTTTTGTACATAGTTTGGCCAAAGTGTGTTCCCCTATATTTTTGGGAGAAATTACTATTTTTTTCATAATGAATTCTTAAACCTAATTTTTCTTTTCCTCCTTTTCATTCCATTGGATGGCTTGGTCTACCTCCTCCTGTGTGCTCCCATCACCTTCATCATAGGTTATACTATATCTTCTCGACCCAAAGTCTGAATCATGATCCATCAAATTTGTTGGATAAATAGAGGTATGATCTAACTTTCACTCCCTTCCTATCTCAATTTATCTTTGGATCTATTATGTTATTTAGGTTCAAGTTATTTTTCCCTATCTTCGGGGTGTTGAGCCATTTCTTCAATTTCTCTTAACCTACTTCAAATATGAGGTATCCATCGTATGATGAGTCATCAATAGAATAATGGTATGTGGTCTTGTCATTTTCCCCAAAAGTTATAGTGCTTTCGTAGCTTCACTATTGTGCCACACACTGGACTTTACTGCGTTTAACCCAAAAATTTATTTATTCATTCTAAATTGATTTACTAACCATGATATACTCTCATTGATAATTTCTTAGTAAATAGAGGATTATAACCTCAATAATGTAAACCCCTCTGATTTGTTGGAATGAATTTACCCTTATAATTAATTGATTAAATTCTTGGATTTTCTTCTAAGAATTCATCTTGGATTAGAAATTTATTTTCCCTTTTTATATGAATTTTTAATTGGGCCAAAGAAAAACCCAAGTTATAGGCTTTCAATATAAAAATAATTTACCTTATATATTGTTTCGTAAATGATTTTAGAATATTCTAAGTTCCTATTGATGTCTTGTAAAATGAATTTCAATGTTTAGTTTATTAAATGGACTGAATAAATGGAATGGATTTTTCATGATAGTTATCTTAATTGAATGAATTTAATGGTCTCATTGAAATGAATTGTAAAGTGTATTAAGGCCACACTAATTATCAAATGATTTATTAAAATCTCTAGTTGAATTGTAATTCCTTGATTATAATAGGATTGATAAATATAATGCATGTGAGGAAATACCTCATGTTTCTTATTCTAAATATGATTATGCCTCTAATATAGGATGTGGAACGATGGTAAGTAATATATTGGGAATGAAAATTCATGTTCCCTTACATCGGGAGTTGAGCATGACATCTCACGTTATTGACACTATTTGGACGGTGTACATGACTCACCACATCCCTTTCTTTGGGTGAAGATATGAAGACTCACCCACCATCTTGAGTGATGAGAAAGAAGTCTCCAAATCATTATGACATGTAGGTCTTGTTCCCTCTGTGGGAGCTTATTGGCTCATTTAGAATGGTTATTTTTGTCTGAGTTTTACCCCAGTCTTGCCAGAACCAAGTATTATAGGTATATGGCCACTTATGTCTGCACGTACTTGGTCCATATAGGTAAGTTCATTATATAAATAAAATATATATATTATTACAGTATATATAGTTACCAATTAGAAACTTATTTAGACCATGTTATGAAGTTGGTAGAGTCATTATGTGTCCTTTAAGAACCTGAGAAGGCTGGTGTTTATTTATTCAGACTTGTCTATTATTTCACTTATTCCTTCACACTATTGTTGCTATGTACACTGTTGAGATTAATTATATGCACTATTGGTGGTGGCCTACTGATATTTTATCTCACACCCTACTCGGGCCACCTATGGAACCTTGGTAGATTACTTGTCTGCATGTATGGACGAGGGATAACACACTACTATAGAGTTTTTATATGCTTTACCTATAGATGGAACATAGGTGAAAAGGATCGAGAATATCCTCAAGATGTTAGTGGATCATACCTTTCTATTATTTTTATTTTTTCGTATATCAGGATTGTATATGTTTTTCCCATGTTCCCCATTTGTATATCAGTATTCCATGCATCCATGTATATGACACTACCTTATTACCTTTGATATTATTATTCACTTGTTCAATTATTTTTGCTTCCAAATTTTATTTATTATATTTGGTTATATCATGATTATGATATTTTATGTTTTCTGTTATTATCCATTATTCCACTATCGTAATAGGGTATACTCTCCCCCACTATACCACCATCACACCCATGCTACTAGTAAGTAGCCTCTGGCTTAAGAAGAGGTGCACTAGAGGCCATGTGACCCACCAGCTTAAGGAACAGGATAAGTATATCCCGATTCAGGACATTAAAACATGGTATAAAAGGTTTCATTTTTTATTTTATCTTAATATATGGGTATTATAAAAGATAGTAGGAGTTATAGGAATTTGGAAATGACCATATGCAAGGACTTAGATGACCCAAGTACAGGGGAAACCCAAATTACATAGAATGGGCCATTGTAGTTATTTTTTCTATTGTTATGGTTGATATGACTTCATTGTTGGGTGACACACATGTCTTTTGATTTTACTGATATTATTATTTTTTAAATGGTGGTTTCTTTTGCATAGTCCTAATGAAATAAGGGTGTTACATTACATGCATCCTTATAGGCTCAATAGAACTAATACGCCATGCATTTTTCCATGTCATGTTTGTTTTCAGTGTGAATTTTCTGGTTTCATATTGGCATTGCCTTGATTATATATGTAATTGTGATCAATTTCACTGTAGGTGTTAGAAAACATAATTGACACTTAAAGTCTCTTCCTTAACATAACAGTGTTTTCCTGAATAGGTTAAAGCAGACACCTTAAGTAGTCAGTTATGGAATGTTGAGACATGGACCATTGGTCATGTGGGATGGAACGTGCTACTATTTGGGTTAAGTGGACACCATATTTTGGTTCATATAGAGTATGATCTATTATTAAATGGAAATGGTGATTCATCTAATTTAAAAATTCAAAGATATTTAAATGTTTAAATTAACACAAATTCCAATGAATATCACTTATAGAACTAAGTTCCTGTTTTATACATTTCAAACAAATACATGGAACTAAACCTGCTCATAGTAGTGGGTAGTGGGGTATCTATTAAATTATTACAGACTACTATGGTCTTTCTCAATTACCTATTCTAGGCTTTAGGAGAAGGCCAGGGTATAGTCTATCATAGGTAGGCTATGTACCTATCTGAGTTTTGTATCAACAATCTTTTCAATTGTTAAAAATATCTTTTGAGGTGTGTGTCTGGATTTTTAGAATCAATCCACCATGATTTCATCTAGTTTTACACCCTGATTGAAGTGAAGACCATGAACCTGAGTTCGATGGCCTTGAGTATCTAGTGATTCCTCTTGCAGTGCTGTATGTGACCCCTCATCCTATTACTAATATGGGTTGTGACATCCAGTTCTGAGAGAGATTTCTACATGTGTTGCAGTCTATTCAAGGTGTTTTTCAACCTATCCGGAGTATGGTAGTGTCGAATTGGGATTTCCAATAGGTGTATCCTCCCACTATTTCGGGGGATAGCAGACCTCATGCTTCTAAGTCTTGTCTTGATGTTATTCTCTCCATAATCAAGGATTTTCATATGCCTTCACAGTGGAGGTTAAAGATTTCAGTTTATATGCAATGAGATTCCACCAAGAAATGGTGGGATGTAATTTACTAGGAATATCAAAATGATGATATGGTTTGGGAATATGTTAATACTATCTTCTACAAAGATTTGTTTACCTAGACTCTGAGGGATGACAGTGATATAGAATTCAGGAACCTCAAGCTGGGAGGCATGTTTGTTATGGAAACTTTTCCTCAGTTTACTAAGTTGTAGTGGTTCACTTCTACTCTAGTAGGTGAAGATATTATTTCCTCTAGAATATTAGAGGATGGGTGGGTATACGCAATCTAGTCATAGGTCAATGTCATTCAGTTGATAACCATATCAGAGATAGTCAATGAGGCCCTTATTATAGAATTAAATAAGAGGGAAGATAATAGTGTGAGTCATGGTGTTTTGATACCTATATCTATCAGTTTTTATTAATTTGGAAGAAAGAGATGTTCATAGGCTACTCATGTAGGTATTTGTAGTCAGAATATCCATACTAATAGCTTTCTAATATGTCACTAGATCAGGAAACCAGGACACATGAAACCTCAGTGCTTATGAGATCTAGTGGAATGTAGAGGTTGTGGTAGTATAAGCCATATATATCACTTCTATAGGAATTTTACAGTTGTTCCTAGTGATCAGGGATCTATTCCTACCCCATGTTCTAAAGGGGGCTCAGAAGAATCATGCAAGGAAGGTAGCTGGAATAACACCATCAACTCAGGCTGAGGTGGTGGTCGAGGTTGTAGTAGTCAGACTCATGATTCTTAGCACCAGTGGAGCAAGCTCTCTTATGGAAGTCAGGTAGTGACTCATGGTCAATTTATAGGCTATTAACATGAAATTCATACTAAAAAATAGGTGCGAAGTGTTGAACCTTGTACTGTTATAGGTACAATTCTAGTAGCCTCAACTCAAGTTTCTTCTTTATTTGACATAAGAGTGTCGCATTCTTTATATACGAGAATATTATTGAGAGTATGGGCCTCAAGATCGAACACATATATAGAATTATGACACTTGATACCTCATTAGGTATCCAATCAGAGGGTACACTCCATTGTATGGATTTTCCCCTTATGTTAGGATGATATGTTTTAATGTGGAATCTTTTCATCCCTGACATCATGGGTTTTGATGTAATCATTAGGGTGGACTAGACAGTTCACTATCAATACCACATTGAATAATATTGTCATGTTGTGACATTTACATCTCCAGAGGGTGGTAAGAACGTGGATAAGGGATAATGGGATGCTCACATAACTTGAGATAGACTCAAGTAGCAGAGGCTAGGTAATATAAAAGATCAGATCTCCAGTCTTTTCTTATATGATCAGGGGTTGAGAGAAACTATTTTCTCTCATGTATTGGACCATTCTAGGGATATATTCAATAAATATTTTTTTTGTCCTACCTTCAGTATGACAGGTAGAATTTACCATTGACCTATTTCTAGGAGCAGAACCAACGACCATTCCTCCTTATAAGAATACACCCATAGATATTCTGGATCTGAAGAAATGGTTAGAGGATCTAGAGGATAATGGAATTATATGAGATATAACTTATCCTTGGATTTCAACAATATTTTTTCCAATAAGGTAGATAGTACCCTTAGACTTTTTATGGATTATCATTAATTGAACTAGATCACAGTAAAGAATCTGTATCTACTACCTCGAATAGATGACCTCTTTTATCATCTCCAAGGGAAATGGGTGTTTTCGAAAAAAGATTTTAAGTCAGGCTATCATTATATGTGTGTCAGGTCATCAGACATAAATTGCACAACTTTAATGAGTAGGTATGGTCTATATGAGTAACTGGTCTTGTCGTTCGGTATCACAAATACATCTACAGTTTTTATGGCTTTGATGAATCAGGTTTTCCACCCATATCTGGATTCATTCATGGTAGTCTTTATTTATGACATCTTAGTGTATTCACACTCCAAACACGACCATGACAACAATATTTGGATCATTCTGAATACACTGAGTGTGAATCTAATCTATACTAAGCTCAGTAAATGCCACTTTTGGATCTACAAAGACCACTTCCTGGGCTATATTTTATTAGAGTTATTAGTTTCAGTAGACCCAACGAATGTGATAGATTTAATTTCATGAGAGAATCCCTATAACGCCTTTGAAATCCAAAGTTTATTGGGAATTTGGGGATACTACAGATGCTTCATCAAGGTTTTATCATATCTTGAATAACTAACTATGGGATTGACAAAGAAATATTTGAAATTTGTATGGGCAGAAGATTGTGAATAAGCCTTCCAGGAGTTGAATGTCCAATTGAATTCAATTATGATACTAATTATTTCAAATCCAGGAAGGACCTATATTGTATATTGTGACTCATAAGGTATTAGGTGGGGAGGTTTCCTAGTTCAGGATGATCGAGTTATCACTTACGGGTCTCATCAGTTGGGACGTCACAAGAGGAATTACCCAACGCATGACCTTGAGCTAGTTGATATAGTTCATGTTATACACTGTTGGAGACACTATCTACTTGAAGACTATTTTTTGTTAAAAACATATAACAAAAACCTCATGTAAATCTTAAAATATTGAGATATGAATCTCAAGAAACACATATTGGTTGAGTACCTACAGTCATTTGATTTTGGGCTTTCTTATACGATTGGAAAAGGATATATTGTAGGGGGTTATCTAATCTAGAAGACTCAAACTCTGGTAGTTCAGCATGATAATGGTGAATAGAATCTCATTTCATTATTCTCAAAAATTCATGTTGAGGTTTAGGAGGATCATGGGCAGACTATCCGCTCTTCTTTAGCAGTGGCCTCTACTCTTCTAGAATGGGTAAAAATGAGGTAACTATATGATCCCAAGGGACTTGTCCTTATGGAAAGAATATAATATGATGATACATATTTAGTTTGGACCATGGATGGGTATGATAATCTACTATTCCATGGGCGTGTATGGGTCCCAACAGACATTAGAGATGAGCTGATGTTGGAATTTTACACCTTAGCATGCGCAGTACATCACAATTTCACAAAGATATATCATGATCTCCGAAACATCTATTGGTTTCCAAGTGTGAAATGGTATATTTGTAGCTTTATCACTCATTGTTCCACCTATCATCTGGTTAAAATGGAACATCAACAGCCAGAAGGACTTTTACAGATGTTTTCCATTCCTGAATGAAAATAGGACGATGTTTAGATGGTTTTGGTGACTAGTTTACCAAGATCACCCCATGTAAACAATAAAGTGTGGGTTTTTTATCGTTTGATGAAGATCACCCAATTATTAAATATAATAGATACCTACTTGTTAATCCGTCTAAGGATTTTTTACACAAGGAAGGTTGCACGTCATCAAGGAGCTCCTCATTCTATCATTTCTAATAGAGATTCTATCTTTACATCACAGTTTTGGAAGGGGTTCAATAAGTCCTTTGGTACACAGTTTCTTTTGAGCTAGTAATATCAACCTCACGCCAATGGACTGACAGGTCATATTATTCAGGTGATATAGGACATGATCTATGCATATTTCCTTAATTTGGGGGGTTCTTAGGAGAAACACATTTCACTTATCATGTTCTATTATAATAAGAGCTTTTAATATACCCAAGAGATGGATACTTTTGAAACCTTATTTGGTAGGACTTATCATTAAACTATTTTCAGTATAGTGGCAGGGGAGGTATCTATGCTTGGACCATGTCTCGTGTTATAGACTATGGTGTAGATCCAGTTGATTATAAATAACATGATGATTTCTCAGTATAGAAATTAGTCATATTACAATAGACACCAATTACCTCTTGATTTTAGGTTTGGATATTGGGTTTTCATATGAGTCTCACCTAGGTTAGTCCATAGATGTATTCTGAGGTAGGGTAGGATCACACCTAGGCTTCTTCGACCCTTTGAGGTTTTGAAGCGGATCAGGCAAGTGGCTTACCAGATATCACTTAATTAGAGATATCATGATATGCATGATCTCTTTCACATATCTCAACTTTTTAGATATTATATGGACCCATCACATGTATTTTATCCTGTTGAGGTTTAATTATAAACAGATTCTTCCTTTGAAGAATATTAAATGTGTATTGCATATCAGAGTGTGAAGAAACTCTGAGAGAGGTCAGTTGTTTTGTTATTGGTGCTATGGAATAAAAATTTAGGAAATGATGAGACCTAGGAATGGGAAGCTTATATACAAGATTAGTGGCTAGAAATCTCTACTGGAAATTAATCTTTACCTTTATAAGGTCAACATAGGGATGAGTTTATTTATGGAGGGGAGGTCATAATGACCCTTATTTTTTTGAAGGTATGGATCAATTTTTTTAGGATTAAATTCCCTTAAACATACCTTATGATGGTACTCAATGGATTTCAGGAGGTCGAGAGAGTTTTTTGTGCAAGTTCGGAGCCCAAAACCCCATGAATTTGGAAAAATGACTAGGTCACATGGTTAATAGAATTCGTGAATCCCATCCCACAAGATCTCTACTAACCATGTGGGGTGAGATAGAGGAGTAATAGGGGCCATACGGTTTACCTAAAAACATAAACCCCAGTTATATTTCCATGTGAAAAACTATAAAGGTCTAAAAGTGGGATTTCTCAAGGGTTTCACATGGTTAGGGAAATCGTGTGCCTTAACCATGCAAGGTATTTTCTTAAATACTAAGGCTATGATGGTTTACGCATGGTTTGGACAAGTCATGAGGCCAAACTATTCATCCCCTATATTTGAGGGTGAAATTACTATTTCCTTTAATAAATCCTTGAACCTAATTTTTCTTTTACCAATTATCATTCCTGCAGATGGCTTGGTCTTCATCCTCCCATGAGCTCCCATCACCTTCAACCTAGGTTCTACTCTATTTCCTCTATCTAAATTCTAAATCAAGATTAGTTTAATGCATTAGATAGTTATAGGTATTCTCTACCTTTATCTACTTTCCTATCTCAGTTTATCTTTGGATCTGTTGTAATATTTTGGTGAAATCTATTTTTCCCTATTTTCAAGGAATTGGACTATTTATTCAATTCCTCTCAACATACTTTGAATATGATGCTTCCATCAGATGAGGAGTAATCAACATTCTTAATTTAGGCGGTCACATCTTTTTCCCCAAAATTTATATTTTTTCGTAGCTTCTTCATTGTGTTTCACATCGACCTTTTCCATGCATCACCCTAAAATTTATTTCAACTTTCTAAATTTATTTACTCACCCTGATATAATCTTGTTGATAATTTTTTATTAAATAGATTATGATAACCTCATTCACAGACACCCCATGGGTGTGATGTCTTGAATTTCCCATTATAATTAATTAATTAAATTCCCAGATCACCTTTTAAGCATTTTTCTTGGATTAAAAATGGATTTTACCAAGCTATATGAATGCTTAATTGGACCCAATCACCTACTAACTGGTAGTTTTTTCTTATAAAATAAATTTACCTAATTGGTAGTTTCTGAAATTACTATGAAACCATCTATGTTTGTCTTAGATTATTTTAAAATGAATTTTCATGTTTTGGTTTATTAAATGGATTGAATAAATGGAATGTATTATCCATGATGGTTTCCTTAATTAAATGAATTACATGGTTTTATTGAAATAAATTATAAAGGGTGGTAAGGCCGCACTGATTATAACATGCTTTATTAAATTCACTCGTTTAATTATAATTCCATTATTATAATGGGATTGATAAATATAATTCATGATAATTTATTCCTCTTTAATATTATTATAAATATTATTACACCGATGATATTGGTTGTGGAATGATGGTAAGGGTTCTGTTGGGAATGATGAATCATGGTCCCTTACATTGGGTGTTTACCATGACATCTCACACCATTGACACTACTTGGATGTTGGGTATGACGGACCACATCCATTTCTTTGAGTGTGGACATGATGAATCACCCACCACGTCGAGTGATGATCATGATGTATCCTAGAAATTATGAGATGTAGGTATTTTACCCTTCGTTGGAGATTATAGGCTCATTTAGACTAGTTATGGATATTTGAGTTATGCCCCGGTCTAGCCAGTACTTAGTATTCAAGGTATATAGCTACTTACATCTACATGTAATTGGTCTATATAGGTGGATGAAATATATTAATATTATATATATTTATTATTAGTAAATATTTACCAATAAGACACTTATTCTAGACATGATACGAAGTAGGTAGAGACTCTATGTGTCCTTTAGAATCCTCAGGAAGCTAGTGATTATTTATTCATAATTATCTCTTATTTCATATATGTCTGCACACTATTATTTCTATATAGATAACTTGGATTACTTCTAGAAACTATTGGTGGTGGATAACTTGGATTTTATCTCACACCATACTTGGTCTGCCAATAGTGCCCGAGTATATTACTTTTCTGTAGGTATGAATAAGGGAAAGTTTCCTACTACAATGTTTTGATATGCTTTACCTACAGATGGATAATAGGAGTAGAGCACTGAGCATAAGCACAATATGCCAAAAGAGCAGCCCTTACTGTTCTTTTTTTCTTTTGGTATATCATGATTGTATATGCATGTCCCTTATTCCCCATTGTATATCATCATATATTGCATCCATGTATATGACCCAAACTTGTGGCTTTTGATATCATTATTCTATTGTTTAGTTATTTACACTTCCACAATTTATTTATTATATATAGTTATATCAGGATTCACATATTGTATGTTTATTTTTTTATCTATTGTTCCACTCTAATAAGATGGTATAGTCTCCCAACTATACCATCATCACACCCTTAATGCAAGTTGGTAGCCCCTAGTGTACGGGGAGGTGTGCTTGAGTCCATGTGACCCACCGGCTCGGGGCATGGGTTAAGTGGATCTTGATTCGAGAATACCCTCTTCATAGTCTAAATTTCTCACCTAACCATACCTCACAATGTGACACTCTTTCTTCAATACACTCCATCTCTTAGCTTTTCTGTGTGACCCAAGGGTCACATCTTGACCAGCCTTCACTGTGTAAAATTTCAAAAAGGAATACATAATATTTTCCAAAATGATATGTAAGTATTATCATCATGGTGTTATTCCCACTCAATATGGAATGATCCTAAAACCACAAATTTAACCATAACATAAAACCAAACTACTATTATGGAGGCCACACAATACCATAATTACTTAAGACACAACCTGAATTATCTTAACCATGATATTTGTTCTCAAGAAATAACCTTTCATAGTCAAACATGTCCATCTTACAGTATGATGGTCCCCAATATTCCCTCTTCACAATGTAACCTTTCCCTGTTATGGTGTGATGATCCACCTATAGTTAAAATCCACAATAGGGTTACCTTGACCCTGTTGTGGCTCTCACTTGATCACCCAATATATCTTTAGGGCCTCAGAACACATCCAAAAAACAACTCCTCTAGATGTTCCAATCTCTCAAAATCCAAATCTAAAACCCTATTATCAAATAATCCCTTACTCTAAAACCAAGTATTTAAATTTCCTTTGATTTTAGTAACTTGTAATAATATGGGTTGTTATAAAGAACCTACTGATTCATGAACATTCTACATCCTCTAATTTGTGGTACTGATGTGTTGTGTTTTTTTTTGGAGTATATTAATATACTTATTGCATAGGAAAGGTATATTTTAAGATGATATTTCAGTTATTAACACAAATCACACTATGAAACACTTTGTTTCATTCAAATTTATTGTTCTACAGAGATGGAAGAGAGGAGTTACATTAAGTTGGTTAATTTCCCCATGATTTTGTTTTGATTTTGGAATGTTGAGTTTGGTAGAACTATGATGATTAATCCATGATAATTGGATATTAATCTAGTTAGTTTGGTTATTTTTCATTTTGGTTTTATAAGTTTCACCATGAAGGTTTCGTTGTGTGGTAGATGGTCTTTTTTGTTGTTTCTATCATTAGTGTTATTACACTGTGTTATTTATTGTTTATCTATGATTTTATCAAGGTGGATCTTATATTAAAGAATAATATCCAGGGAAAGATCCATTAATTTCATATATGTGGTCATTTTAGAGTGATGTTCCATATTGTTTCATGATATTCTATGTCACTATTGAATTTAAATGGTTTTTTGCTCTGATTTTTAGGGGATATCATGCTACAATTTTCAGATCTAACCCACTTTTCTCCATGATAAGGAATATCATGCCTTGATTTTAGCCCCTTCAATTTTAATTAATAATTTTGGTGGAATCTTGAAATTTTCTAATTTTCTTCAAATTTTTCAAACACTAGGGTTTATTTGGCTCATATGTGGTGCTCTTTGTTCATCCCTTGGTAGATCATAATATTTTTATTTTTTGATCAAATTATTTATGATTAAAGGTGTCTATATAATATTTTCCTTCCATTATTACTTATATTTATCATCCTGAAGGATATGAAAGAGGCATTGGTTTTATTTTGATGATGTTTGATCACGGATTTTATGTGGGATAATATTTCATTGTTTTTAAACATCTCTTTTACATATTTTCATGTTTGTTCATTGGTCCTCTGTTTATTTAAGTGTTACTATTGTTGAATCTTCATTTTTTGTATGGGCTTAAATATTTCTCTTATTTATTTACGTTTTTGTTTCATAATTATCTAGATTTAGTTTTATTTGTGAAAATATTTGATATTAACCTAATGATTATAATAATTTGAACCATAATTAAATGTTAAGGGTAGTGTTGGAGAATATTTTACAAGACTATTATTATTACCTCCCATAATTTTGGAATGTTAATTGCTTGATTCATGTTTAAGTATTTTTTTGATTTTCATTATTGATTATTTCTTTTACATAGCTTCTTTTAAATTAGATAAGAAAAATAAATAGAGTGGTATATATAATTACTTTTCTTCGTTGAATTTTTATTGCTAGTGTTTTTAAATTTTTCATATTTTTGAAGAGTAAATGGGGAAATAAATATTTTTTTTGGAGATAGAATGTTTTTTTCATCATTTCCTTAATTTCATATGGTTTCTATTATGTTTCTATGTTTCTATAATTGTTTTTGTGGTAGTGATTTTGGATTTTTTGTGGTTAGACTGATGTGGCTAGGGAGGAGACGATGGTCGTGTCGATATCACTGTATAGTGATGTAGTATGGTAGTTTTTTACTTATGTGGTAATTTCCTAGGAACATAGAATTATGTTGAATTAAATGGAATAAAAAATACTAATGGGTAATGAAGATATGAATGATGGGATGAAATTAATAAATTAAATGGTGGATAAATGAAAATAGGTAAATGATAATATAAATTTTGAATTATAAGTTGTTATAAAAAAATACAATGGTTTAAATTCTTAAGGATTAATGAATAAATTTGGTTAATTTATGGGTATCTTTGAATTTTTAATGTATTAATAAATGGCAATTGTTGTGTGGATATTTTGGGACTATTTTTAGTTTTTTCATTTTGTGTTGTTTGAGATGACATTGGTATTTTTTTGTGGGGAAAATGATATGGTAAAGGGTTCTGATATTAGAGGGGTTATGTTAGGGGTGATGTTTTTTAGGCTTGGGTATAACCTTATATATTCATTTTATTTTATTTTATTTATTATGCACCACTACCCAAGTTAGGAAACATGATAGATTCCCACCAAAGTTTTGGGTTTTAAACATTTTCTCCAGTATCTAGGGTTTAGGTGATATAGATGGCTAGTTACTCTCCCTTATCCTCTCTATATTCATAAAATGGTATACGATGTGATTAGTTGAGATTATGTTATGTAATTATTAAGTAGTGACATACTGATATGGTTTGTGGTTTGTGGTTTTGGTATATAGTTTTAGTTATGATGTGGTCATGTGGTATAATGTTATATGAATATGGATGAGATGAGAGAACCATAACCTATGGATTTGGGTAATGAAGGTGACTAGTTGAGTGTGGAAGTGGATTCAGGGTAACTTTTGAATATATTTT
The DNA here is from genome assembly GCA_963277665.1 of Viscum album. Taxonomy (NCBI): domain Eukaryota; kingdom Viridiplantae; phylum Streptophyta; class Magnoliopsida; order Santalales; family Viscaceae; genus Viscum; species Viscum album. Next base: position 1,653,447,362 of record OY728122.1, on the reverse strand, counting down.
CTTTATTTTTATATAATTATACTTTATTTTATATTTAATGAGTGATCCTTGGTGAGGATTAGACCTATTTAGGTAAAGTTCTACTTTCACTATCTATTCAGTAAGACCTTAGTATGATTCTTTAAAAATTTCATGAGAAATTTTGAGTTGGAACCTATTGAGTATAATTATATGATCACCAATATATTTTATATCATATTTTTAAAAACTTATATAATTAATTTAGTGATCGTGCTAGGTCATACTAGTTTTGGGTGTAATTGTCTTTCTAGAGTTGGAGTTGTTCCTATGGGAGATAGTTTTTTACATTACCCATTTTAATGTATGACATCAAATACAATATGGGATCTTGGTTTTATTTTATATTATTTTGTTGGAGATTATTGGTTTATTATTTTTAATGTTCCAAGGATTTATATGGGAGTGTTTCTGATATGTGTGTTTTTATACTCATAATCCTAGTCTCTTTCCCAGGGCATGTTGGATATAGGTTATGAGGGTCACAGTCATCTTCACTGTAGGTTCGGTGGGTTTTATAGTGGATACAAGTCATGAAAGAGTGGTATCAAATTTATGGTTGAGATATATGATGTAATTTGGAGTTATTCACTAGTGATGATTTCTTGGGTTTATTAGAGAAACAACTTTATCTGAGCTTAAATTGGGATGTAGGTAAGGGAGACTGGCTAAGATACATGTTTTTATAGCCCAATTGATTCGATAAAAGGACAATAAAATTACTGAATATACTACAGTGTAATTATACATATTAAAAGGTAGATAACTATGTGTCGTAAATACATCATAATTAATTTCATTTGTGTTTAAATTGGGGAAAATGTTTGGAAATTAATATAAATTAAGGTGTTCTTGAATAAATTACATATCCTGGGATTAATAGTTCCTGTTACTTTTGTTAATTTATCCATTATAAGTTATCCCCATGTGTTTTCAGTTATATAGGTTATTCAATATTATCTAATTTATCAAAATTAATTCAACCTTGATGAAGTTGATACTTAGAGGAAGGAATTGTGTGAGTTCCAGTTTCATGTTTTCCAAATTATAAAAAGAATATCTTGGTTCAAGAGGAAAATATGTGGTTAGAGGATCTCTAGATTGAATTTATTTTGGTTTTTGTGATTGAGTAGAATTATATTCTATTGGAACTGAGTCTATTGATAGGAAAAACTCGTGGGGAATTTTTTGGGTGATTGTAATGAGTCATAGGTATCTTTTGAGAAGTTATAAAGTAATTAATAAGTTGAGCTTCTTTCTTTGAGTCTGAAGGAAGTATGGTGGTAAGATTATCTATCACCTTGATAGGTAATATTGAGTGTTCATAATATTGCGATTCATTTTAAGGACAATATTTATAATTACATTTATCTTCTTTTAGATGATGTATCGAGGGGTAAGAATTTTGGGGGGGCATTGCATCTATAAGTTCAGTGCAAGGTCACTCTATTTACATTTACTATATTTCTTGAGGTAATGAAAATGAATTATGTGATAGATAATATCATAGAATGGATTGGTTTATCTCATGATATAATTCATCAAAATAGCTTTAATATAGAATCTATATATATAGGATCTAGTCTATCTGGTTGATTGATTTTCTGACTAGTGGGGGTCAATATCAACTATCTTCCTTCCTATTTCTTTGGATTCGGTAGTTCTTGATAATCTACTAGGAGATTTGGAATAGTTAATTTTCTTATTTATATTGAATCCGTCGATAGATACAGTGTCCAACCATTCTGTTAGGTTAGCGTTATAGTTAACATGGAATACAAAATGTTCTCTCGGGTTCATGTGACATGGTACTAACCACCCTATTTTATGGTTTTAGGGTGTCACATCGCAACACATAGGTTTTCACTCTGTGACACTTTCCCATGAGTCCCACATTAGGACTCAAATAGTGTTTGGGAAAGAATATAAGTCCCAGAATCTATCTCCCCACCAATAAGGCCTTTTCCATATAGGGTGATCTCTAACATGTGAACCCTAGGAAGAACAAGCATGTGAGGACTAACATCTAGAGTGGAAAATATTGTTAATGTAAGGGACTGCTACCTTGGACCTAAAAAGTGGTATCCTAGCCAGGGACAACTTTGGTCCAAGGGAAAAGTGGGGGTTATGGGTCCCATAGATTGAAACATGTGAACTAGGGTGCCAATGACATGGTATAAACCACCCTACTTCTTGGAAGTAGTGTTTCATGACATGACACAGAAGGAATAACACCATGACACTTTCCCATGAGTCCCACATTAGGAATCATAGAGGCATTTGGAAGAATATAAGTCCCCAAATCCATGTCCCCACCAAAAAGTCCTTTTCCAGCTTGAGTGATCTCTAAAATGATAACCCTAGGAAAATACACCTAGGGGATAACACCCATAGGGGATAATATTGTTGGTGGGGGGGGATGTTTCCTTGGTTCAAATAAGAATGGGGTAGTCAGTCAGCTACCTATTAATCCCCAATAATGTTTTCCTTGAGACCTTATCAATGGTATTATGGGGATTGGGATTTTGTATTGAATAAATAAGATAGAAAAAATATAGGACAATCCCATGATATAAATCATCTTTTGGGAATAGGGATAATCCTGGTCATGGAAGTGGATTGTATTAGGTACAGTGCGGAAGAGGAGCACTTTATGGTCAGAAGCATGATAAGGAGGTTATAGAACTAGGTAGGTTAGATTTTATTTGAGTATTCATCTATTTATCTCCTACCTTGATCTATGATTTTTTTTTATTCATTATATTTAACCTACTTTATTTCAACCACCTTTGATAAAGATATAAGACTCAAGGTGAAGATACATCCAGTGCCTTTGGTGTTGACCATTCTCATTGGAGGTCATTACAGCTTATATATGTTGTGTTAGGGTTGTGAGATGATAATGGTGTAACATAAGTCTAACATGATTTTTTTTATTTTGGATACAAACATATGATGCCAACTATGAAAAGGATTGGTTGTATTTTTTGAAATATGTTATTTATTTCCTTCCTAGTAAAGTTGTTTTATTTTATGAAAAAGTAGAGCATATAGTTTTTGGTTGTGAGTAGGACAATAATATTGACTGTAGACATATGAATCCTATTTTTTCATAGTTGTAAACATTGATATTGGTATTAATATATATTCAAGTAGTGGTATTTTATAAATTTTTAATTTATTTCCCTGACATTGTTTCAGAAGAGGGTGTGACACTACCCCCTTGATGTGATATCGATTTCAAGATATAGTTTCAACCAGATGTCTCTATAATTTCAATTTCTCCTTATAGGATTGGGCCTTAGTATTTTTTTGAATTTTGGATTTGAATAAATTATATATTTTTGAATGGTTTCATCTACCCTAGTATATCACCATAGAGTGCTTTAGTGTTTTTTATGAAAAAGGACGATAGTGGTTAGCTATTTTGAATTAACTATTTTAGATTGAAACAAGTGAAGGAGATAACATGTATACCCTACCAGGGATTAATGATTTTTTTCAATTATTTTTAGGGATATATATGGTTCTAAAAGAATAGTTTTTAATATTAATATCATTAAATGTTGTTGAAAGAGTAATATATCTTAAAAACTATCTTCATGTGTAATTATATACACTTTTTGTTCATGGTTATGTCTCTGAATGTTGTGAACACCCAAATAATTTTTATGTGGCCAATGAAGTTTGGGTTTGGTGAGTTCTTTGATCAATATATGGTAGTGTTCATAAATGAAATCATTATATATTCAAGGTTAGAGGAATATCATTCCAAGTAATTGAGGGATATTCAGGAATTCCTCCAACAACATTAACTCTATGGGAATCTATCAAAATGAAATATTTTGAGCCATGAGGATTATTTACCGAGGAATTATTTTATTAGAAAGTAGTGATAATCAATCCTTTGATGATTGTGATATTTTTTCATGATAAACTCTTAATAATTTTATAATGGTTTGTAGTTTTTTAGCTCATTCAGGATAATATAAGAGTTGTATATAATTTATCTCAAATTTTAGCCCCTAAGAAATATTTATCATGGAAGGATCTTAACATTATATTGATGGATCATTATTAAGTGTTATTTGAGTACCTAATTCAAAAGTTAACAAATACACATATTTTTTATTTTCTAGAATAGGGGAGTCATATTTTAATATCTCTTTGATGTTTCCCATCTTAGTCTCTATTTTTTCAGATATAATAGTGAGTGGTGATCTTCTATGGTACTTGATAGTTATGGCCTCGTGAACATTATTATAACACTATACCATGTGATATCCTTCACAAGGAATTTAATTTTCACAACCTAGGGGGTTTACACATATTTTACATGCCACCGATCACCGAGGTTTGAGGATATTAGTTGACTAAGACCTAATTAACATGCCTCATTTACCCTATAGAACTAGCTTTATAAAATGTTTAATGTTTTATTCCTTTAAAAACTATTTATTAATTTTATCTATGAAATGTGGAACTCAGATATATTCTTAAAATTATTTATTAGTTCATGGTTTTTGAAATTCTTCTTCAATATAGTTTTTCTTATATGATATGTAACTGGTTACTTCTCTATGATTTATATAAAACTATATAAATCATATTTTTGTTGTATTAATTTACTTATAATAAGAAAAGTTATTTTTTATCGAAGTCTTCTTATGGAACACTTTGTGTGATCCTAAATGGGTGTGTTGTGATCATACTATGCATATACCATTGGGTATGTAAAAATCATATTTTTTCATGTAAAAGAAAAGGAAAGGTGACACTTGGGGATGGTGGGTATGTGGGATATAGGGTAAGGGGTGTTAGTGTTGGAGTTGTGGGATTCAAACAAAAATTTCAAACATAGTTTATATTTTAGTTTTTCATGTTATAATTTTCATTGGATCTAATTTTTTATTTTTTATTTTTGTAGTCTAGACATGATGTTGTGGTAGACCTTTATGCCATTTCTTTTTGGTTATTTTATATGTTACATGAATATTTGATTTTTTTTTTATATTGTAAAATCATTCCCATGGGTAATCATCGATACCAAATCACTTATATCCAACATGTGGGGATTTGGAATACCCTTTGGGAATTATTTCAAGATGGTTTTGTTTCCTAGTTTGATTGTTTATCTGGTTTTTTTGTGTGAAATTTGTGTCCAAGTTGGTTTTTTTATTTTTTGGTGGTCGGCCCAGATAGATAGGAGATAGTTTTTTCTGAACTAAAGGGATATTGTGTGGATGAGTGTATGGATAGATCTTTTCCTAACAATCCTTATGTTACCATGGGGTTTCATAAAAATGGTTTTTTAGTCCTTTATTTATGATACTTTCGTATCCATTTAAGAAACATCTTTATTGGTGGCTTGTAATTTAAGTGATTTTTTCTTATATTTATTTGCAATATTTTTCTTTTATGTTTTATAGTATCATGCCTCCCATAAGGCATCTTGAGAGTGTCTAGGACAGTTATCGATATAATGTTCCGTTGGAGAATCCCCCAAGAGACAAAAAATCTTATTAAATATGTGGTATGCACAGTATATTCCATGGACCATAGTGCCAACCCACTACAATTCCTATCGGAGTAGTGGAACCAGAAGCTGGAAGAGGAAAAGATCAAGCCTATGAGTTTATCTTCCAAAAAAATTCTTCCATCCAAGGGATAATTACTCTCAATAATCATTGGATTTCTTGTAAAATACTAAAATGGACTTCAATTTCATGGAAGCCTCAAACTCAATTAAGGTGAAGTGTTTTATCTTAAAAACCTGAATACCATATATGGAGATGGTGGGATACTATAGTTTTGGGAAAAAACATGAGGAATTAGAGTGTACATAATTCAAGGCCATATTTTCTTAATAATTTTTTATAGACACGTTGATATTGGAAACATACATAAAGTTCCTCACCCATCAACAAGGTGATCGAAAGGTGATGGATTATGGAAACAACTTTTCCAAACATGTACGTTTCTCACTATAGGTTTTATAAAATGAACAACTGAAAGGTCATAGTTTTCTAATGGGACTACAATAATAAATCCATTCTTAGGTCATCTTTATAAAACCTTGAACCTATTTTGATATGGTGGATAGAGTACTGATATATGATATTGACTAGTTGGGTAAGACTGGGCTGGTTGGTTTGGCTCTTACACTTGGTTCCAGTTTTAGTGGTTCTTATGAAAAGAAGAGGAAGTATAGTGAGTTTCATGATGGAATTCAAGGTGGCACTCAAAAACAATATCATTTAATGTATTCCATAAATATAAAAGGGCATATTACTTTCTACTAGTGTGGAAAGACCGGTAATGTAAAATAAAATTTCATGACACCATAAAAACTTTTTTTTGTGTGGACATTAATGAAAATTATAGATGTATTTTTATGATATATCAGATCCATGTAGTGGCATGAGTTCTTCATCACCTATAGGGTATGTATTTCATATTTTTCTCTTTATGATAGTAGGTTCTCATCTATATGATTTTTTTTTGAAACATGAACCTTATGGGTTAAATAAGTGGCATTCATTGGAAGAATCCCCAACACAAGTAGAGATAGGTCCTAAAATTATGAGAGGTATTTTTTCATTGCCTCATGTATAAAGAATTATTTATTTGATATAACCCTCTAAATATTTTATATCAACCCATTTCATGAATTCCATAAACCTCCAGATAGAGCATGGGGCTTATGTTATGGAACTAGAAGCCCCAATTAGAAATAAGACAGAACAAATATCCTAATACCCTTCATGAACCTTCTCAATATTCAATGTAAAGATTTTATGGTATTTCTTAGTCATAAATTTTGAATTATTTGAAATTATTCTTAAGATGGAATGCTTAGTTTCCCAGAATTCTCATATTGATTTTTACCATCATTAGATGTCCTTTACTTATGTTTATGGGAGTTATCCAGTGATTCTGTGGAAATGGGGGTAAGTTATATCTGAGAGAGCCCATTATTATAGAATTTTGGGAAATTGAATTTTTTTTAGTTTACTATAAATAGGAACATTGAAGTTGTGAAATTTTTATTATTTGAAATCCAAAGGGTTTTATCTATATGGGTGTGTCTCCTTGGGTATCCTTGATAATTTTTTCCAATAAGGATGATGAGACTCTTAATTTAGGCATCTATTATTAGAATCTTAATAGAGTGAAAATAAAGAACAAGTACCCTTTTCCATGTATCAATTATTTGTTTGATCAATTAAAGTTGGAACAATGGTTATTAAAAATTTTCCTTTGATCTGGGTATTCCTAGACTAGAGTTAAGGAATTTGACATCCCGTAGATAATTTTTAGTAGTACGTATGGACATTTTGAATATATTATTATAGATTTTCTCTTGATTAATTTCGCAATATATTTCATGGATTCGATGAACTAAATATTACACTAATACCTTCATTCCTTCACTGTCGTATTTTTTTAAGAAATTATGGTTTACTTGAGAAATAGGGAAGATCATGAGTTTCAAGTCAAAGCCATTTTAGGAATCTGGGAGGAACATTGCCTTTCTGTTAAGTTATTAAAATTTCATTTCTATATAAAAAAGTTATGTTCTAATGACACATGGTCTCAAAATGTGTAATCTCAATATTACTTGAGAAGGTGAGAGTTTTTATGTCGTGTTTAAAGACATAGAATTTACATGAGATTCGTAGTTTATTGTTTGAAACTTATTTCTCCATAACATGTGATGAAAAATTTGGAAGATAATGATAAAGATCCCATGGAAAATATAAATCCATAATATCCTTTAATAAATACTTCAAAGAGAAAAATATTCAAATGTAGAAGAATGAATAGGAGGACATTTTCTTCTTTTGTGGAAATAATGAAAATTAGGTGAAAATTACAATGAATTAAAGAAGAAAGAGGTTGAATACACTTAAGGTATATTCATTAAGTTTCTATTCACTAATTTTTTAGTATATAAAATATTATTACAAAATACATGTATTTAAAAAAATAAATGGGTTGTAGAGTGATCCCAAAATGAGCCGGGAAAGTGTGATTCCTATGTCAACCAAGGGGAGCTCGATATTTTTCATTTCCATATGGATTGACTCATGTTTATAATAAGTGTTACCAAAACATTTATCTCAGTTTCCCAATCAACAAAATGATAAATTATTTCATTTTAAAATAAATGGGGTTATGTTACTCTAATACTAAACAAATAGCTTATTAATTCTTGAATTATAAGTATCCATTATAATGAATGATGAATATAAAATATAAGAATCTTTCATGATTCTGATAATATAATACTTTATCAAATAAAAATGGATTTATTTGACCTAATTATACCCATTAAAGTCTTTTAGTATCAATTGAGCTAAGATATTAGATATAAAAATAATCTAATTATCATTTTTTAGATAAAGAACCTTTTTAACAAAAATTTTATTACAAAAACATTTATATTGGGTTAAACCTGGCTACATTAACCATTATAAATATAAATGTAACTTCATATAACTCATGATATTCCTTTAATAAATTTTAGAAATTCTTAGTGAAATAAATTATTTCACATAGTAATTATTGAGGACACAACCCCAAGGATCGAAAAGTTTAGTTGTCTTTGCAAACATTAAACATAATTGAAACTCACATTATATTTCAAAACCTAGAATAAAATATAGTATTTTATTTGAGAACACCATTATTCTCTTTAGACTATACTGATGTATCAATCATAATACAATTCCTAGCATCCTAGAGAAAATAAACATAAGAAATGGGTGAGCTAAAATACTAATTAAGGGTATGCGTATAGAGGAATCTATTATGAATAAATAAGGTATAATAAATTTTGAAAGGTAAATAACTAGAAACAAATTCCATTTAATCAGTAACTTGATCATGAATACTAACATGGTAGGAAAAAATGAAGATCAAATACTACCATTCAAATAATCATATGAACTTGAGACTTACCCACGGATATCATAACTAATAAAATAATCACATAGAAATCAATAACTAATCTCATATTGAGTGAATTCATAATTTCAAACATCATAACCATACTATTAATTCCTTTTTCCAAGACATGTTATATAAATGGGTACTCCCTCTACCAAATACCCAATCTAGTTTGTTTCATGAGACAAACCAATGCATCGAGGGGCTCTAACGAGGCTCAACCATCAATTACTAATTCCAATTAATTATTCATATGGAAGTGTTAAAAATAATAACATAAAAATTAATATTGAAAAAATAGAATAAAAATGTTAAAAATTTACCCAGTCAAAAAAAATAATCAATATAAAAATTGATAATAAAAACTAGTTTGTTAAATGATAATAATCTCCCCCAATCAATAAACATTAACATAAACCATTTAGAATAATACAGAGAATGATATCAAAATAGAACATCCCCAGTCAAGATGATTGTAAACCATCTATAGAAATAATAAGGATTGTATCATTACAACATAACTTCATTAGAGGATAAGCAAAATAAGGGTTGTTTCTATTTCTGAGTAAAAATTTCATAAAAATCTCATTAAAAAAATTCTAGAAGAAAATACCGTTTTCACTATGAAAATTACTTTTAAAAACTATAAAATTAAAAAATATTAAGTAACAAATTATTTGAAAAGAAACATGGAAACCTATAAATTAATATTACATGTAAATAGTGGCCTAGATGTCCATAAATTTCATTCATGTTGATTTCATTAAAACAAATATTACTTTAATATTCTCAGAAAAAAATAAGGAAATACCTCATTAGTAAAATGATAAGAAGATTAATTTTTTTAAAAATTTAAATATACTATAACGGGTACAAGTTTTTTTAATAAATCATTTTGAGTATGGGTAAAAAATTATGTAAAATATTTTTAGAATACACAGATAGGGAAGAAAAAGGATTTTCTGCAGAAGAGATAAATTATATTTGATTTTATTAAAAAAATCTCAATCATTTTAAGTGATAGAAAGACAAAAATGGTACTATTATGTGAAGAAATTCATCAATAACTAGATTATAAAAATAATTCATGAATTTATTGAGGTATAGATCATAAAAGTTCATCATCATAAACTTCATCATAGACAATCTCGATAAACGATGAGATTGTAATCATAAAACCCTTACCACTATGGTAACTTTTGAATTGTGATACTCATAAAATAAATAAAATTACATAGAAATTTTTATCCTATAATTATCCTAATAATAGTAATAAATACTTTCATGGGTAGTATATATGACCTAAAAAATAAACAAGTGTTGTATATAGCACGTGTCCCACAAAAATAAAAGTGAGATGAAAATATGTTTCCTCTGGTCTGAATTCCTTTGTACATCCTAAAAAATGTTTTATAACAAATATATATTTATTATAAATATATTATAGAACTAAAATAATATATATAAAACCTTATATTATTTAATCATAGTATATTATCACCCATTTATTAATAATTCTTTATTAAAATCCATTTTCGTGTAATAAAAGCTTTGTTTTTCATTTTTGTTTTGGTTTGGTAATTCCAGTCCTTATATTGTGATCATGGTTCCATAATATATAAAATGTTAATAATGATATAAATATAATATATATATATTTTATATCTATTTATAGTAATCCATAAAATTTATATTGGAAAATTAATTACACCGTTGATGGAGACGGTATGTCGCTAGTACACATGAATGCATTTTCCATTATTTTAACGAATGGAACGAAATAAATGTAAACTATATTTTAAATTTAAGAGAAAATTTATTATATAAAATATATAATATATAATAATTTAATTTTTCCTTATTACCGTCCATATCAAAATAAAATTAATAACATATTACATCGTTACATGGAGGCGGTAGTCCACACATATACACGAATGACGTTATCATTTTCCAACGGATTGGATGGTAATAAAAAACATGTGATATTAAAATTTTTAAAGTATAATTATTTCTTAAATATCATATGTATATATATATATATTAAATCCATCATTATATCCATCTATGATAGGCGATGATGAAAAATGAATTACATCGGTTTGCGAGGATGTAGTTTTTCGTACACACGATTAGCATTTTCCCCCCATTTGATGGAAGATGGGATGGATTTAGGTTATTAAATATAAATAATAACATCTAATAATATAAATTTTATAATATTTGGAGATTATTTTAATTGGGTATAATATGAAATAAAATGAATATGTGTGGTTAATTATTATACCACTTTTCGGAGAACCTCTTTAGGTTTATAGCTAATTCCTTCATAGAATGGTTTTACTATAAATACGGTACTCTACGTTATGGGGAGGCTTTAAATTAAGGTATTTGGTTAGTTATTTTCTGAAAAATTTTATTTTTTTAAATTGTTAATAAGAGAGGGTAGTGGGTTCCCTTTTATAAGTGGGGGAGAGGACACACGTGGAATTTTTAAAAAGATTAAAATGTACCCCCATTTTAGACAAGACATGAGGCACGAAATTCGATCATTAGAAAACCTTATATTATATAATCTATAAATATGTATATTAAATAAAAAATTTATTATTTATCAGTTTTTTATACCCTTATCTTTTTAGTTTAATCACACGGTAAACCTGTTTTAACCTTAATCAAAATAAGTAATTTTTACTATTTTTACTATTCATTATAACTAAAACTTAAAAGGAACTTATTACCTAATTTTAATTATAATGATTCCAAATATGGAATACATTTGTTTCAAATTCACATCATATAAGTTTAATAATTTAATTAAAATTTTAACTTTCAAGCGCATTGAAAAAATGGTTTTCCAAGGGAATAGTTTTCTAGTATAAAATGTTTTCATATAAATATTCAACATGTATTTTATTTCAATGACATAAATTGGATTAATTATAATATAATTGAACAAATATTTATTTTTTTAAACATAAAAACAAAATTTAACTTTTAGAATTATTTAAATGAAAATTAAATTTTCAATAAAAATCAATATTTTTTACTATTCATCAAAACATTAATCTTTTTAGAAAATTATCAAAAATTAACTCTAAGAGAAATTTTACAAGTTGATTTAAAAATTTATTTTCATTTTTTCAAATATTTTTTCTAAAAGTGTTTAAAATTAATTTGAATAGAAGTTTTCAAAACGCAACAGAATTGTTTTTTAGGAAAGATACAGTTTGTTTTTAAAACAAATCTTTTGGTTTCAAATGTTTTTTTATATATATTTATAATAAATTGATAAATAATAAATTTATTTAAACAATTTTTTTTAAAAAAAATAGTTTATTTATTCCTATTCATACCCACAAATTTTTTTGGCTGGGCTATAACAATGATATTTAAATAAAATATTTTCTGTGTCATTTAAACTCAGTGTTTCATGAAAAATACACTATAGAACATAATGTTTTTTAAATATCAAGGTGTTACATTCTCTCCCACTTCAATAAGTTTTTTCCTGAAAAATTTTAACTTGATCTCAATAATTAAAGGTTCATTATTTGATAATACCTTTCCTCAAATCCCACATCACCATAAGGGTTAAAAAAACATTCTCTTAAAAATATGGAAAGAGACTATAAAGGTCATCTAAAATAACAAATAACTAGGTTTCCAAGTATGAGAACATATATGGTAATAGAAATTATGGACATGGAGTATAAAACTAACACCCAATTACTAATATAGAGTGACAGAGAACACGGTGAGGAAAATGTTAACAACCATGAAGCCATAAATTTGTTTTGGGTGAGAAGACTGTTGATTCATCAGAAATAAAGATAGATGTATTACATATTTATTTCAATATGTTTTTTTAATTTCAAGATTTTATTTTACTATCATGATTGATAACACAAGAGAATATACTTACTTGATATATTTTTATATCATTAGAAAAATGTCATCCTTTGGCTGTGATTTAATCAATTTACACTTTATTTCATATTCCAAGAAATAAATATCCAATATGAATGTTAATCTTCATTCCTGAAGTACTAAAATTAACTTTTAATAGTTTATAAGACCCGTAAAAGAATCTCAAATCCATCCCAATGTCTTTAAATAGTTAGGAAAACCTAAATGGTTAGCACAAGTTATCAAATATGACCCATTAATCCTTATACCGATATTGTAAAACCAAAGGTCAAACATAATCCATTCCATATAAATTTATCCTTAAAACCCTTCATCTTGAATCTATAAAACCTTAACAGAATTTTTCCAAAATAATCCATTACGTTAAACCTAAAGGTTTTATATACCTCAAAAAAAACATCTCACTAAATATCATTAATAACTTCAAAATTAATATATTTTATCCTATAATATGCTTCCTAAGAACAAATTAATCTTTATCAATCAATTCATTTCAAAAATTTCATACTAACAAGGATATCGCATAGGCTAGTGGTATGAATTGAACCCTTTTTCCCATCAGTTGTGTTTTAAAGCCCCACAACCTTTCAAGATGTGACAGGTTGTCCTATTTATTAAAATTTTATTAATATAATTTTTACAAAATTCTCCAAAATATGATAAAAACCTCAAAAAGAGAATTATCATCAAAACACTTTTAACCACTAAGGTTTTCTTTAAATCATATTTTTTCACAAAATCAAACATTATCAACCCTAAATTTTATCAATACTTTTAAACATATTCTCACAAAATTTAAATTCATTATCCATTAAATGAATTTTCCACTAAAACCCATATTAATCCCATGGGTTATATTAAAATAAATGTCTCCCAAAAACTCTTAATCATCTTGGACATCAATCACTTAAACCCTCAAAAAAGGTTTCTAATACTTTAAACTTATTATCAACCTTGAACTAATAAACCCATGATAGTATCCCTAACTCCCAATTCAATCTTATATGAAGACTTAATATTTTAAAAATTAACACAATACTTAGATGATTCATGATTATTATAACCAAAATACCATTGACAAAAAAACTTCTAAAACATAATTATCGTATCCTAATATATAAATACTTCAAGACTTTTACTTCAATGATTATTATATAATAGTTCCTTTCTTAGTCTAGGATAAAACCTTTAAAATTTTCCATTGACTGAGATAGTTCCAATGTTCCGCACATTTAATACAATGAACTATAAATGGATCTCTAGGATGAAATTTATTTCTCTACATTGAACTTTTCAATTTTCCTCAATAATTCATTGCACTGTGACCTTCATTTACACACATAAAACATTTTTCTATTCCCTTGAGAAATTATACTAGGTACCAATTTCAAAATTTATAACATGAAGGAAATTGATCCTTCTTTCCTCCATGGTCTCCATTACTTGAGCCCTTAGAATACTTCATCCTTATCTTATTTGGTGAGTCTAAGAGTTAGTAAAGGTATAGTTTTTCAATCATATATTAGGATAAATGATTAGGAATAATCGCATTATCTTTTAATTCAGTTATCATTTAGTTTTTCTACTCATAATCACCACATCTTACATCATATTCAATATTTACATTATTTCTTCAGGTTTTGGCCATTGAGTAAGTCCAAATATCATAGTGTGAACAATAATAATACTATGGGAAAAAAATAATCAATTATAGTATTTATAAATCATGAAACATTATTTTCTATTTAATACACCTTTGTTTTAAACTAGGTCTTTAATTATTATCATCTATTTAAATAATTCATGACGGTTCATAAATAAAATTTGAATTAACCTAATCTCATCCCCTAGTAATGTCAAACCCGTTGTGTACAAAGGCACATTGTCATAAGCTAGGTGATCATCAAGTAAGACTTAATGTATCATTTTTGAAGTTAAAAACCCAAGGTATGGAAATTATAGAACCATATCCACTTGTATTATCCAAAAATGGATGTTTTATTAAGAAACCCACTTAATCTCTACCTTACAAAAACTTTTGGATGTCATCCTATACCAAAACGTATCCTCAAAGTTAGTCATAGAGTTATATTTTCTAATAATTGTTTTCCTAAATCTACTTCCAAAGGTTTTTACAAAACATTATCTAATACCAACTTTAAATACCCAAACCCTAGTAGCCCAGATTTGGGGGTTACTTTATTACATTGGTTTCAGATAGAAGAGATTTCTTCCTGAATGCTCTAATAGTTTAGTAGTCTTGGAAAACTATAAATATACTTTTAAATAACATTAAATTTGAAATAATAAAATAAAATATATTATTTTATTTGAGAACATAATAATTACCTTTATATTATACATTCATATCAATTATAGTACACTTCATGACATCTTGGAGAATGTAAATATAAGAAAGGGGTGAGCTAAATTACTCAATAAGGGAAAGAGTATAACAAAAAATATCATGAATACATAAGTAATAATGAATATGGAAAGGTAAATAAATAAAAAACAATCCATTTTATCAATAAATTGAGTATGAAGAATAATACGGTAGGAAAAAATGGTAATCAAATAATCACATAAAAATAATCACATGATCTATAAACTTATCCTTTTATGTCATAACTTATCAAATAATCACGTGGATATCAATCACTAATCTCTAAATGGGGGAATAAATAATTTCGTACATCATAACCATGCTATCAAGGCCTTATGTCAATTCATATTACACAAAAGGATAATTTTTCATCAAAATACCCATGTTATTTTGTCTCATGACACCCACTGATGCATCAAGGAGCTTTGCTCCCATCACTTACTAAGTCAAATGCATTCCTCATATGAAAGGGGAGAAATATAGTCATGTAAATATTTATATTGAAAATTAGCATTAAAAATGTTAATAATTTCCCTAATAAATAAGCACAATCAACATAAGCATTATTTTTGAAAACTAGAATATGAAATGTTAATAATCTCCCCAATCAATAAACATAAACATAAACCATCCTGAGTAATATGGATAATGGTATAAAAATAGTATATCCACAATAAAACTAGTCAAAATACATCCATATAAATAATAATGATGGTATCAATACTATATAACACTAATGTATTTTATGTAAAATATGTATTGTTCTTTTTTATGAATATAAATACCATAACAATGTCATTAAAACATTCATGAGAAAAATACCCATTTCAATTTGAAAATTACATTTAAATAACTAGAAATTATTTGAATCTTAGGGAAAAAATTTCTTTGAAAAGAACCATGGAAACCAATAAATTAATCTTTAATTCAATGAGTTGTCATGATGGATAGAAATTATATTCATGTTAAGTATGTTAAAATAAACATTCCTTTCACATTTTTATAAAAATTCAAGAAAGTACATCACATATAAAACAATAGGAAGATTCCATTTAATTTTTTTTAAAGAGTTTAAAAATGGTAAAAATCATTTTAATAAATCATTTATATTGTTTGCAAAACATTATTTAAAATATTTTTATAAAACATGGATATGAAAGAAAAATTATTTTCAACTGAAGAGAGAAATTAAGTCACGTTTCCTTATAAATATTTTCTCAATCATTTTAAGTACCAAAGAGATTAAAATGGTACGTTTATATGGACAGTTCATGAATAATTAGAGTAAAATAAAATTCATGAGTTTCTTGAGAGATAGATCATAATATTTAATCATCTTAAAATTAATCATAAACAATCCTAATAAATGATGATATTGTAATCATAAAACACCTACCACTTTGGTAAATTTTTAATTATACTCCCCATGAAAGAAATAAAATTATATGGATAAGTATATTAAATAATTTTTATGTTAATAATCATGAAATAAATTAATGTTAATTTTATACACCACACAAAATAAACAAGTGTTTTATAAGGCATGTGTCCCACATATATAAAAGTGAGATGAAAATATCTTACCTCAAGTCTGAATTCTTTTTTACATGTTCAAAACTAATATATAACAAATCTAGATTTATTATATATCTATTAAAGAACCATAATAATATTTATCAAATTATATATGTTTTACTTTTATTATTTTATCATCTGTTTGTTAACAACTCTGTTAAAATCAATGTTTCTCTTAATAACAACTTCATTCTTCATGCATATTTTGGTTTTATAATTTTTTCCCTCTACTTTTATCATGGTTAGATAATATTAATAATTTTAATAATGATATAAATATCATATATATTCATTATATATATATATAGTAATCCATAAATGTTATATAGAAAAATGAATCACATAATTTAAGAAGATCGTAGGTCGTATGCACGCATGAATGTTGTTTCCATTTTTTAATAGATAGAACGAATAAAATAGAAATAATATATCAAATTTATTGAATAATTATTATATCATATTTATCATATATATTCATTAGATATATCATTATTAACATCCTTTTTAAAATAAAATGAAAAACATATCACGTCATTATATGGAGGTGGTAGTTCACACGTACAAAGGAGCGACATCATCATTTTCTAATAGATTGGTAGATAAGAAGGTAGATATAATATTATAATTTCAGAATTATAATTGTTTCATAAATATAATATGTGCATATACATTAAAAAATCATTATATCCATCAGTGGGAGGTGGTGATGGAAAATAAGTTACATCGGTTCGTAAGACGATAGTCCACCATACGCACGATTGATGATTTTGTTTCCCATTTGATGGAAGAGGGATGGATATAGGACATTAAATTAAAATAATTACATAAAATAATATAGTAGTTTTATTATTTTACAATAGTTTTATAATATTTTAAGTGGGTGGTGGATGAAAAAAAATGATGACATTTTCTTAAGAACTATAGCTCCTCTTCCGAGAAACTCATTTTGTTTATACAAAAACCATTAATAGAATGGTTTTATAATCAATAAAGGGACTCTAGATCATGGGAATGCATTTAAGGATTTGTTTTTTTTGAATTTCTTGTCTAAACTAATTTTATTTTAAGGTTTGAAGTGGAGAGGAGAGGTGTTCCGTTTTATAAGTGGTGGAGAGGACACACTTAGAATTTTCAAAAATAGTAAAATGTACCTGCATTTTATACATGAAAAAAGGATAAATAATGACTCATTATCAAACCATAGATGATATAAATCATTAATATTTCAATAAAATATAAATTAGATAAGTTTATTAGTATTTTTAACCATTATATTATTTATTTATCCCCTGTTAGACCCGTTTAAACCTTAATTGCGGAAATTAATTTTTACTTTTTTATTATTCATTACGACCAAAAAATCAGTTGGACATATTAAATAATTTTAATTATAAAAATTAAAAATATAAAATCCATTCATTAAATAAATCACATAATTGGTATGATTTAATTAAAAATTAAACATACAAGCGCATAAAAAAATGGTTTTCGAAAGAAAACATTTTCTTAAGTATAAAACTTTTTACATAAAAATACAAAATAAAATTGAATCCAATGAACTAAATTTTATTAATTATAGTATAATTAAACTAATTATACTTTTAAAACTTTTTAAAAAAATTTAACTTTAAAAATTCTTTAAACAAAAATGATGTTTTCAATAAAAACAGTAATTTTTTACTATTCATCAAATAATTACACTTTTCTAAGAATTCTCAATAATTAACTCTAAGATATATTTTCAATAAGGATTTAAAAATTAAGTTAATTTTTTAAAAAAATTATAAAATTATGAACAATCAATTTTAACATAACTTGGGAAAATGTGATGAAATGTTTTTAGGGAAAATACAGTTTTTTAGAAAAAAAATTTCGTTTTCTTTTAAATGATGTTTTATTTTTATTCATAATAATTTTATAACTAATAAATTTATTTATACATGTGTAAACCATATAATATTAGTAATTTAGTTATTCTTATTCATATCCACCAATTTAACATGTAGGTTATAATTTTCATATTTGAATAATATATATCGCTGGTTGTTTAAGCTTAGTGTTGTGTATCACATACACTATAGAACATAATGTTATTTTTTTTAAATATTTTGGTGTCATAGTAATATAATTCAATGTAGTAAACAATATATTTATATATTAACCCACCGACTTACTAGATTTCGAGTCCCACCCAACCTCAGATATTCACTGCATGTTTTGTAGATAATTATGAGTGTTTATTATCTATTAAATAACATAACATTATGATGTATACTCTTATAACTCATCCATATTAAATATATTATATCTATTATCATCACCAATTCATCTCCATTCTACATAACTATATAACCCATGGTCTATGGTAACCCTAAGTATGTTTTCATATATTATAAAGTCTATAATACTCTCATATTATATAAATAGTCTTAAATAAATCCAATGATACTCTAATAGAAGGTATGAAAATAATCATCATTAACCTAATAGTAAGTTTGAATAACCAAAAACTTCCATAAAAGTAACTAAATCCATACTACCCATTCAAAGGAAACCTAGAAGAATTAAACATCCATGTCTACATATGTAAGAACCCAGGTTTTTGTACGAGGTTCAGATCCATTTTCTTTCGGTTTAACTATTCTTTTGAGGCCTTTTGTGGATGCCTAACTTGACCAAGGAAGCTACAAAGTTTTCTGGGGCTTGTTCGGAGCTCGGAACCATGTTTTAGGCTGTAAATGGCCTGGCACACGGTTTTTGAATGGTATGTGCATGGCCTGGGTAAACCGTGCGCCTTGGTGCAGGCCTACCAGAGGCAGGGGAACGGCCTACGCACGGTTTGAGAAAACCGTGCAGGGTGTTCGTGCGGTTTCCTATTACCTTCCAGTAAGTTCTGCATGGTCTCCGCACGGTTTTCCAGGCCGTGCGGGTAAACTGTGTGACCTTCTGTGTTTTGAAAATTTAATTAATTTTAAATTAAACTGATTAATTTTTATAAAAACCTAACCTAAACCTATTCTATTCAACTGGAAAGAAGGGGGAGGTACCTGGGATCTCTCAAGGAAGCCTACGAAAGGATTTTGAGCATGCTTCTCCATCCGATATCCATTTTAAACATCGTTAATCTTGTTGGATCCACAACGGTGAGTCCTCAATTCCTTTCTAATCCTTCTCTTTTCTTCTGGTTATGACGAACGTAGATTGGATTAAGTCTCTTATGACCTAATTTCTTATTCTTCGTCTGTTCTTCAGATTTCTCCCAAATTAGGACAAATCAGAGCCTGATACTAGACGATCTATCAAGTACGAGCCTAAGGTAGGTGCTCTCGTGATTTTCGATGATTCTCAAGCTGTTTATATATGTCGGAGTGCCACACGCCCACTTTTGGGGTGTCAATTGTACCTGGAATTTAGCCTTGTTATTACCTAGTGTGTTGTATGTAATTTGAATAGGATGGTGCGTGCTTGAGTTAGGTTATACACCTTGGACAAGAACCACACCTTGGGTGCGTTGCCTTGAATGACTATTTTAGGGGTTTTGACCCTGGATGCTTTTCCTTCCTATGGGGTTGTTAAAAAATGGAAATTGAATATGAATGGAATTACAATAAGATAAAATTGTAATTGAAATGGTTTCGGGTATGGGATGGAGTTTTTCCCCTTGACCCTTGTATGTAAAATCTTGAATTGCTAGCCCACGTGAGTTAAATGCTTTTGAACTGCTTTAAATCTGAATCAAAGTCATCGGTGATCCATGGAACTAATGTGAGTTGCCATGGACGGACTCATACAAGGCTTGTTACTGAAATGCCGAGTGAATCATGGATCCCACATGAGATGCCATGGACGGACTCAACAGGGCATGACTTGTCATGGGCGATACCCGGATCCAATTTATAGGATCTCAGGGATGGGCTCAGATGATGGACTATACCGCACCTAGAGTGAGGCTGGGTATATAGTGGGTTCGCTGAAACGGGCTTTTAGAGCGATATCGGGGTCCTAGAGGTTGTCCGGAACGGGCTTGTAGGGTGTTGGTGGATTTTCTCCCTGAACGATGCCTGGTTTCCAAGTTGAGTATTCCAGGAATGGTTTCAAGGATTGGTTTGAACAGATGAATGAAGTGATTAAAGAATGGAATAGATACTTGAAGCAATGCCAAGCCAAAGAACAAGCTTGGGTCGGTCTTTCTAGTTTCCTTTTTTACTAATTTCTATATTACACTGCCAGTTTATATATACACTGACAGATTTGAACAGATCTTTTGTGGTTGCCTACTGGGATTTAGTCTCACACCCTATTTGGGTCATGTTTCTGGACCCAAGAAGATTATATGATTTCATGTATGGATAAGGGGAAAGGCCCTAGAACAGTTACTTGACTTGCTGCTCGGAGTAGGAGCGCATGGGGCCAAGCTGAGGCTTGTGATGCGGCTGGGGACACATTTTGGTTTCTTTTTGGTATTTTGTGTACTTGTACTATTGTATTGACTTGCACCATAATATATATATATATATATATATATATATATATATATCAGATCCCTCTATTTTTATCTATTTCTGTTGTCTATGTGTTGTCTATTGGTTACCTTATTCCACTATTGTATGTTTGTAATTCCACTGTGATGCTTTGGTAATGAGGGCATAGTCTCCAAATAGACTCACCTAGGCCCTCGCTGCTAGTCGGAAGCCTCTGGCGTTTGGAGAGATACGCTTGAGGCCATGTGGTGACAGGTCCTGCTACCGGGTTGAATTTTAAGTTGGGTCGGGACATTACAAAATATATATTAGGATTTATGGTACAATATTTTGAACTCACCATCCTAATAGCATATCCAAAATATAACACATGAATTCATATGCTTATTAAACATACCTTCTTATAACCTTTATCATATAAATTATCACTCCATTCAAAACCCATACCCTTTTCACTGACACCAAATTGATTTCAACATCATGTTCATACATATCATACCAAATATAGATTATAAAGAACATCCTCATATATGAATTATCAGATAGTGTTCATAATTTGTTCTAGTTATTCACATATAAAACATAATATAGTAATCAAATATTTACCAACCATGTTAAAAAAGTTTGTCAAATATAACTAACTAACAAAAAAAATAAATGTTTACTTTGGTGTTTTTGTGCCTAAATTAATTATAAAAATTTTCTATATTGATTATTTTTTGTATGTATTTTGAATTTAAATTTTTTTTAAAATTTTATATCACACTTAATAAAATGATATTTTTTCTGATACTTCACAGGACCTGTAACTCTTTACAATTAAAAATTTATGTCCATTTAAAAAGAATTAATTCACTAAAATGTATATAAATATAATAAAATTATGAAATAATAATTGTGAGCCCAAAAATTGGCTTAGGTGATAGACACCATGATAGGGAGGGGTTAATTAAGGGATATAAACTTCATTAAAATTATCATTTATTTTTTAAAATCTCCCACCCATAATTATAATATTTACCAAATAATGATTAGTTCAACCATTTTTGGATTATATTTCTATTGACCCATTTATTATTTCGCTTGATCATCCCCTTTACCAATTTATCTTGTGATTACTTTTACCCGCTTTATCAGTTTATTTCTTATAGAAATAAAAACAAGCATATACAAGGACACAATTATTTTTATTAGGTTTATCTACACTAGGCCACTCTAAGAAGCATGAAATTAACAGTATGCCAATGCACCAAAAAAACTAACCTCAATAATTGGTGTTATTTTGGGCTATTCTCATGGTCCACTCACCATACAAGGTTTAGGGTTGAATAACTATCACACTAGGTTCACTTCCCCCATTCTTCCAGCTTATTCTCACTACTCCAAAGAAAAAAACTATTTAGAATTTAGGAAAAAAACAAAGTCTCAAAAAAGTAAAAATTCATTGATTATGTGTAAGTTTACTTTTATTTCCATGAGACATCATGTAAAATACTATAATTATTATTTGGTAGGTTATGCACATTGTTAAAACACAATATTTTCTTTTTTCTTCCTTCCAATGTGAGTCTAGATCCCCTGAGACCTTCCATTAGTGTACCTGGAGTGGTATCCTCCCTACTACATCACAAAAACTCCTTACAACTACTGGACGTGGTAGTGAACACTATATCCCCTTAATCCTTACTTCTTAAAAATAATTAGATATATTTTATGATAATAATACTATTCTATTATCTTCCTTTTATTTTGAATTTTAGATTTTTCAAATATATATAGTATCATTGATCTACTTTTTGTACTATTCATTTTTTATATTGGGGTAGAAGCCTGTTTTTATTGAAAAAATAAATGCCACTTTTATTATGGGTAGATAGAGAAAAAATTACATATCCCAAGTTCCTAGTGGAAATTAAGTCCCATCATTACAATAAGGACCATAGGCCCTGACCTATATGCCTATTCATGAACAATTGGAGGTCACTGATAGCTTATGTTTCCACATCCACCCTAATTGTAGCACCACCGGTGTTTCCCCTACCATGTTCCCAAGAACCTAATAACTTAAATCCCCCCCCCCCAATTAGTTTCCCTTGAGGGATGAACCCCCGACCACATGCTATCTAATGGGTTTACCTTACCACTGAACCAACACCCCATCTAGAATAATCACATGCATTTAGACATTCTATATTTTGGATATGGAATTTTTCCTTTAATATCAGTCTTGATATTACATCCATATAATATTCTATAATCCTCTAAAATTCCATATTTAAATTCCTACATGGGATATTTTCCATATTTTATAATATATAAACACCAAATAAATCTTCTCTAAAATACTTTTCATTCCAAAAATCTCACGACCATTAAATTTCAACAAAATCTATGGATCCCTTTACTCAAGAATGACTAAATTATCAATAATAAATTATGATTAATAATATTCAATAAATTAATCATGGAATTATGAAACAAATCTTCCCACATGTAGATACTATTGGTTTGAAACACTAGGAGGACACTCATCATAAACATATTAAACCTTAAAAACTCTCCCACACCCTTACATGATCAACTTTTTACATTGAATTACTCTTTGTAAATAATATTACTATTATTTAGTTTATAAGTAACCTTATAAAGTTACATTGCACTCTTGAAAATATTGATATTTCCATGTTTCTAGTTCTGCTATACTACTTTATCCTTGGATATGGTTTTATCAAAATCCCAAAAAAATCAGTGCAACCATTATCAATCCTTCATTGAACCATGACATGATTATTTCATTGTATAATATTTTCAAATAGTATTAATGGTTCAACTGAGCTTCAATGTAGGGATTCCTAAAATATTATAGTTTGTTTCCAAGAACATCTATAATCTCCCATAGTGATCCATTGATCATTTAGGTCACGACATGATGAAACAAAGCTTGTTTTGAGGAAACCTGGAAAACCCAAGGACGTGAGGAAGATGGCAGAGATTTTTTATATTTAAAATAGAGTTCACATTATTTAAATGATAAAAAATCCTGTGTAATTTGAAAATAACATATCTAAAATGGATATGGGATACTTCTTCCTTATTAATTTGAATGTGGAATGGAAGGAAATTGAAATCCCATGGTACCACCTCATACTTCGACTAATGTATGTGATGTCACCCCACACCATGGTACTATCATAACATCGACCTATATGGTTATCTACTACTCCTCCATTACTTAATCTAGTTGTGATTGATCTTGATGGATACCACATGGTGGAAGATCCTACCTCCAACATCTGAATTTGGTAAAACTTTTTTTTAGTATTTGAGTTTAATTTTCCTAAGCCTAAATCCCAAAGAAAAACCACTTGGAAATTGTCATACAAAGTCTCAAAGAATTATCCAATTATTATCCTTACCCAATAGTCTTTAAATGTAACTTGGAGTCTTATTATGTCCCAATATAGGAAAATTATCGGTTGCAACACAAAAGTCTTACAAAGTCTACAAGTATTCATAATATTAACTCATAGAGGAAAAAAGTCTATAAAGTCTTATGAAACTCCAAAAATAGTTTTACAAATATTTCCCTTTTCCATTATTTATAAATCTTCTCAAAACTAGATTCAAAAAAATTGTAATTTAAAACAAATTTTTGTCTTCTCCATCCTTCATAACCTTGAATTTCAACATTATTTATTAATTTTTATTATGGATCTATTAAAAAATATCCAAAAATTATTCTCTTAGATTACTCAATAAATCATATTTTACATTACAACACTTTTTCATGAAACCCATCCTTCACTACAAAATCTATTTTCAGAAAATCCAATAAACATCCCCCAGTTGTCAAAAATCTCTCACTATGAATTTTATTAACAATATTCTCTTCAATCAAATTTCTCCAATCCCAAATGATATCCAATATTTTATATGGATTTAAGGTGACTTCTTTCTCCCCATTTTTTAATGAAATAAAATATTTAAACTCCATTAAATTTTACATTCAAATTATATAACTCTATTTTTGAGTTTCATAGATAAAATAACAGAGTCCTTAATCCCCCATTATCAATAGATTGTAAGTGTGTTTCTTCATAAACTTCTACTCCCCCCTGATTTTTTTATTCCATGGGTAAATATTCCATAGAATTAGAATCTCCAAATTTATTAATAATTTCACTTCACCATTTTGTTGCATCAATACATTATATTATCCACTTTTTTATTACCCATTAGGTCTTTCTATCATCTATTAAATTTTTTGGTTGGATTTTTTGACACAAGAATTCTCCTCCTTGCAAGATCTGAGTAACTTTATCTTATACAGTTGCATTAACTCAAAGAATTATTGTGAGTGAAATTTTGTCTTCTAATTTTAATAATCAAAAAATACAATAGTCCAAGTGATATGAGGATCGGTGTATTAAATTTGAGTTTAAGTTAAGACCCTTAAAGTCATCCATGCCAGTAAAAAAAAATTCATAAACCACTTAAAGTCAACTAAATTTATTTAAAAAAATCCAACCTATAATCTCAATCAAATTCTCAAAAACCAATTCGTCCATGAAATTTAAATCACAAGTTGGTGAGACACACCACCAATTAATACAAATTGATAATAATGATACCAAAAGATATCCATCATCTCCATTTTTATTCATAGGACCATTCCATATTTATATGACTCTATAAACCCTTTTTGAGATCATCATAAATTTCCTTATATTTCAAAAATAAAATACTGAAATGTTTTTTAATTTAGGGAATCCAATTTTTTAGAGTAAGTCATATTTTTCACCAAATTTTAGGATCCTATAAAAATAAATAGTTGAAATATATTTTTAGTAAAAAAACTATACATGAGATTCAATCATGTCGCTACTTTATTCTCTCTGTATATCCCCTTATTAGTGGTTTGTTTCCACTAATTTCATGGGATGACAATTATATTTTTAATATTGATTAAACAAGATACCAATTATTAAATCATATCTATCTTGATATAACAGATTTTGTTCGATATAGATTTTAAATTTTTCATCATTGTAGATTTGTCTTCTTTATCAAAAAAACTTCTATATGTAATTCCAGATTTAGCAATAGAAACTTCATCATAGCATGAAACTTATAGATTAAAAACTATAATTACATCACAAATGAATTCATTTACTATATGAACCTTTATTCATATTGATTGGGTATAACTTCGACCCAATCACTTATCTTCCTTGTAGCATATTTAACCCGATAATCACATCTCCCCATTTAGACTGGAACACTTCAAATAATTTTTATAAATATTAATTCACATGGTAGGGGTACCTTAAAATTTCCTCCCACCAATTCCAATTTGTTATTTTTTTTCAAAACCTACCTTTTGATTTAGTGGTAACCTCATAAAATTCAATTAAAAATAGCTAACATAAATATACCATTAAATTTCCAATCTAGACCCAAAACCAAAAAAATGAAATTTTGAAACATCAAAATTAAAATCCACGCATCCATCACCACCTCAGTCCATAGGCTTCATTGAACCACACAACCAAAGAGAATGTATGTACCATGTAAAAATAACTCATTCAAATAAAATAAGGGAAATATGTTAAAGAAGTTTCACCATCATCACAAAGAAATAGGACCACCAAACACCAAAAAAGCCTAAATACAACCACCTCTTGACAACCAAATCATCATCTCTAAAAGAACCAGGTTGGTTTGCTGAAGAACCAGTCCACCCAAAGTATAACCTAGAGAACAAGGTAGAATAAGAAATATTAATTAAACCTCACCACTACCCATACCACCATGAAAGACACAAACCACACTAAATATCCAACATGATTGACCATGTTAGAGTCTTTACCCATGGGACATGCCATCAGAGAAAAGTGGGATGGAAAGGGATGTAGTCACTCTTGGGAATTTGTTCCAAAAGAAGAAAAAACAAAAATATAGTGTTATCAAGAAACTCCCAACAACCTTATAGAGTGAATTCTAACCCAACACAACCAAAATAGACAAAAACAATACCAAACCTATAACACATTACCTCCACTAACAGGAAAAACTGTATAAAAATAAAAATTAAATATCATTAGAAAAAAGCACCTCCCTATTGAAGAACCAAATTAATAAGACCAAATTATGGTGGCTAGCTCAAATATTCACTTTATTGACACATTTCTAACCTAACAGAGAGTAACCTCCATGAAGAAATAAATCAACTGAGAACTATCAGATGAATAAATATTGAGTAAAGTGGTAAAGATGGATAATCCAACACCAACAAAGAAAAAAGACTTAGAATAACTCTAAATCCCCTCTAACACCATCCCATAATTCTCTAATTCCAACATTGATCTCAGCCATAATGGATTCAAGGATGATGGGTTTGCCAAAAAGGGCGGGGTCAAGAAAACATCATACAAACCACTGACATTGACAGAATAATCTTAAATCACCAACACACTGACTAATAATGGTGGCCTTATATGTAGGGATGGCTAGGAGTATGGGTGGTGAGAGGTGAAAAATATACGCACTAGAGAAGAAAATGGAAGGAAGTCTCCCTATGAGTTTTGGGTGATACTAGTTAACATAAATCCATGGTAAATTTTTTGAAACATTCATTACAATTATGGATGGAATAAAAACCTTCATATTTACTCAATTTTATAAAAAATAGTGATTCATTATTGGCCACCTTTTTTCATTATCTTTCCCTTTTGAAACTATTTTCAGATTTCAAGTATTTCTTATGGAATCTAATTTCATCTCACTTTATGTAGGTTTAATATCCTCTTTTAGGTCCATATTACAAGTATTTCTTCCATTGTTAAATTAACAAATAAGGATATAATGAGGATTTATTGGTTGATATTTTCATTTCCAAACGTTTTTGTTTCATTTTTATCACTTCTAGATTGGTCAGATTTTTTACAAACACCTTTCTTTAGGATACATCGTTCACATAATCTCTTCTAGTTTCAAATACATGTGAACTCATTCATTTTTTCCAAATATTATTATTATCTTTAAAATATTCCTTTGGTTAAATATATAATTTTTAATTTCTTCTTGAACTAATCTCATCGTGTATACCTTCTTCAACCAGACCTTGAAAATTTTTCTTATGTAAAAAGATTTATCATTGAATATAGGATAGTTCATTCCTTTCATTTTAGTTGAAATTTTCCTAAAAAATCAAATAGATACATGATTAACCTGTTAATAATTATTATATTAATTCATATACATTGGTTTTTGTGGTTATTTACTTCTTATTTCAAAACATTTATCTACTTCACAGTAGTTAATTTATTACAATGCTTTGAAATAAAAAACTAGAAAAATTCCCATGAATTAAAAAATTGAAGAACATGTACTTATAAATTATTTTGAAACTAATATGGTTGTCATTAATAAAATTAGGTACCACCTTTAGTGTATTTACAACACCACCAATATTTTACATTTTCTTATTAATACTCACATATTTATTCTTCTCAAGCTTCAGAGAAATTAGATCATGGATAAGGTCATATTTTCTGATAGAACATGGAATTTGTGACATAAATTGTTTTATACTTCCCCAATGAAATATAATATTTGTTTTTAACTCATTATATCCAATTTAAGAATAATAAAATAGTAAATATAAGTAATAATAATGAATTACATTACCCTTGAAATTGGATTGTCCTACTTTATATTTAGAAAATATCAACTTATCTTCCAGTTGATGGGAATTTTTTCTCCTCGTTTTATCCTCATAATTCAGATATTACTTGAGTTTATTCGCAATATAAATATCAAACTTCAATGCATGGAAGTTCTTTTCGATCATGTCAATTTTTTTCTTCATTCTGTTGTTCATCTGATAAATGGAGTGTTTAAGATATACCTCCACTTATGGTTTTCTTTTGTTTCTATTTGATCGGCTTTAATAGGTGTGCGGAAATATCATCCTTCTAGGCCCCTAATTTCATAATTTAGTCTGAATTAGTGACCTTATTCTTAGAATATGTTTAAAACTATTTCACAATTTAAGACATTTATAACTCTTTGATATTTTTGAATGTATTTTACTTTTTATAATACAATGTTTGATAACATATATTTCACGCAATAACAAAAAATATGAGCCAAATAATATTACATAAACATTGTTAAAAAAATTATAATTATAATAAAACCACTTGAAAATAAAAAGATAGAAATTAATTAAAAAATAATACATTTAGAGGATAAATAATTAATATGATTTAATGTTAGAAATGATTATTTTTCAAAGAAATTTTTTCTAAGTGTTGTGTATTTTAGTCTAGTTGATTACATTAAAATGATGGTTATGAAAATTTCATATTTTATATTATTAAATAACATATTACGAATAATTTAATTAGTAATTTATATGAAATAATATTAAGAATATATAAATTCTTAAAAGGAAATTTATCAATAAAATAATTCTTTAGGTTTTTAATTTTCATTTAAATCTAAATTTTTATATATTATAATTTCAATATTATTAAATTAACTTCAATTTTTAATTACTTATGTTAGGGTTAATTGTTTTTATTTTTTAGAAAATATTTATTTTTTAGTGAATAGTGGAAAATTCTAATCTTACAAATACTATCATTTTTATTACATTATCATGATATAAGAATAAATTTAAAGTTTATGGAAATTATTATCTATACAAAATATATATTTATTAATTAATATAATTCATGTAAAATATAATATTTAATTATAAATTCAATTTTCAAATTTTTTAAATCAAAGTAATTTTTTTATTGAAATAAAAAATATTCTGGTTCTTCTATTTTAATCGAGTATCCAAAAGGTTACATTCAATTTTG
Source organism: Viscum album (assembly GCA_963277665.1). Classification (NCBI taxonomy): domain Eukaryota; kingdom Viridiplantae; phylum Streptophyta; class Magnoliopsida; order Santalales; family Viscaceae; genus Viscum; species Viscum album. The sequence continues at coordinate 1,653,417,147 of OY728122.1, read as the reverse complement.
GTATCATTTTAAAGTAATTTTATACTCATTTTATTAAATATAATAAAATCCTTTCCATTGGAATCAACATTATATATTATTTTTTATAAAATCACTTTTATTCTTCAAAATGACATTTTTCTAAAAACAATTTTTTGTTGTGTTACATGAACTTATTTTAGAATTAATTATTACCAATTTTGTAAATTTAATCTTATAAAATTTTTACGATATTTTCCATCAACATATTAAAATTATATAATAAGTCTTATTTCATTTTTATTCATAATTAATTATAACCATGGTAAAAAAATAATCATGGTAAGGGTAAAAATGGTTAAGGAAGAGGTTAAAGTAAGATATGAGGATTTACATATCACATAAATTTTATAAATTTTAATTAATGAGTGGATTTATATCCTAACTTATACTACATGTCCTACCCCAATTTATTATGAGTTTATTGAATTATTACATAGGCTTTAATGGTACCCTAGATACCAAAACTCCCAATCTTTTTTAATTGGTTATAGAGGAAACCAAAATAAAATCGAACCTTGATTTCTAATGGATGCATCTAGAAAACAAAATGATAAGAAATCCCTTGATTTTAGTAGATTTAGAAAGAAACATATGCCTATAACTTTTAAAGGTAATGATTAACAAAATAGAGGAATAGGTAAGAGAGAGGGGATTTATGAAATAATTCTCATCTAAGAATGGTATTGATTCTATAAAATAGATAAAAATAATCACTAAGGGAGAGTGAGAAAGGTGTATAAGAGTTATGGAAAGATTTACAATGTATGTAAAAGATTGGGATTGAGAGCACTTTAGATATCAAGGGTAGTTTTATTATTTTAGAACTTGGATGTTTTCAATTAGTTGAGAAAGTGGGTTTACAAGGCTCCCAAAGGGTTTATTTATAGAATTCATGGGTTTAGGAGGAGTCTTGGGTTGATATTGGGCTTTAATGAGAGGATAAAATTATTTTTTATCATCTATTAATACTCCTTAGATGGTTTTTTGTTTGTTCCACCAGTTAATCAGAAGATCCAACTAGCTAGATGTTGAGACACATGGGGATCAATGGGATATTCTTTATTCCACCGATTGGTTGGTGGAATTCTACTTCACGTGGGAGAAAGATTCCTCTCCACTAGAAGATCGGTGTCTCTATAGTAATTAAATAGTGTTACGCACTACATTCCAAACATCACTTAGGCCTTTAATCACCCTTCCATGTCTTTCATTGGATATTCCAACCTATTTTCATGATTAAATCATATATAAATAGGTTTCAACAAGGATTACTCAAATATAATTCAATATTCAAATGAGATTTCATTGTGATCCTCTAATAACCAAGATCCCTCCAGTTGAAAACAGCTCAAATTAAGTCATTAGATATTTTCAAGAGTTTTTTATATTCATTAAAACTTAAGAATGTGAGAATCACAACAATATCTCCCTTTTATGATCATAAAACACTTGAATAAAACATTAATATCAAAAGAATATGACAATTATAGCATGATAATATTTATTAAAATATTTGATAAGATTTATTAAAAAAATATACATAAATTAAGAAACATCATTTATACCCCATAACTAAAACCACATCATTTTATGTCCATAAAAAATTTACTAGAGATTTGTATATTATTACCTGATATAAAAACCAGAAATTTATCCCCCATTGATTTTATAAAAAATGATTCATACATGAGGTTAGAGGAAAAAAATTGAAAACTTTGTTTATCTTTATTAATGGCCTTTCGAGAGAGATAGATTTTTGAAAATTTGAAAACTCAAAATTTTATAAAGTGATATTTTCAGTAAATTTCATGATAAAAAAATTACAAAATAATACTCGAGTGAGAAATAAAATATTGAATTTTTTCTAAAAAAAATATTAAGAGTTCAAAAAAATTTATTTTGTTTAAGAGAAACGGATGTATATTCTTGATCATTTTAGTATTAACAATATTATGTCCTCATAAAATAGATAATTTTAAATATTTGTTGTAAATAATGATCAAAAATTAATAAAATAATTTAAAATCAATAAAACACATAAAAAATATAAATGAAAGTAAAATAGAAAATACATTCCCTAATTAATGTTTATTAAATATTATGAAAATAAACTATAGAAAAATTCCTACGTTTGAAGTGAATTACCACTACTCATGCATAGAGTGGAGATGATATTTAAAATCCAACCATACCTTTTCAGGGTAATGACCATTAGGTGCATGTACACTATAATCACATCCACTTGTTTCTATCTAGACAATAATTTGTTTATTTAAGTATCACACTCAATTTACTATACCATATTAATTAAATTTTTTAAAATATATTTTTTGTCTAATTTTTTTTAAAATATCTAATTTTGGAAAGCAACTATAAATTTCAAAATTTGAAAAAATTTCTTATGTTTTCCAATGTTAATATGTAAGTATCACAAGATAATAATACCCAATTCACCATTACTAAAGTCATATCAATAAAGATAATTGATTTTGGTGAATATATCATCAAGATAAAGGTTGGTGTAAACAAAGTAAATAATGATATCACTTTTTGAAAGTGAGCTCAAAGAAAATGGTATCATAGATCAATGTACTTATTTCATGAGTGATATATAGGATTTTTAATGATATTAATCATAGTAGTGTTCTTACAATTGATAAGGATGAGATAAAATATAATCCAAAATTCTAATAGAGTATGTTTCATCTATATTATTTGGGTAAAATAGATTTTTTCAACTTACTACTTCACAAGACAGTGAATTTTCTTAGTATGTGGAATTTTCCACTTGTAATTTTCCTATCTAGTTAGATTACTCTTAGACCATCATCAAAAAAATTGTGTTCAAAAGAAATTTAATTTGGATAAAATAATATAAGATTTTTATTTCCTTTAGAATATCGAAAATAAAATCATTTGGGATATTTTAAATGATATAGTTTTTTATTTTATTGAAAACGAGCCCAAATACATTCACTAAGGATGATTTCTGGCCATGTCACATTAAGGTAAGTATGCTTCCAATAAAATTCTATAAATATTATTTTCAACCAATTTAAAATATTCTTCCAATATTATCTTATATTTTTACTCATTTTATTATGAATTCTATTTTCCTAATCCATTCCAACTTTGTTTAAAAGTTCATTAGTGTATTTTTTTTAACACCCATCAGAAATTTTGGAAATTTGGAAACAAAGAAATAATTTTAGTTCACCCATAAAACCCATTTAAAACTCTTTATTAATTAAATTAGAAAATTAATTACAAATAGATAATTTCTATTATCCAATAATAACATTTCCAACATAAATTTGAACAAGTAAAAATCATTTAGAAAAAGGTTTTTAGAAAAAGAGTGGAATCAATTTTCCCTTTTTAAAATAATTTAATAAAATAATTGTTTTTAACCTTTCATACCAAGACTAAGGGTCTTTTTTTAATCCATAAAGAGTTTTGGTAAACTTAAATACTTGAATTGGAAATTTATATTTTTCAGAACTGATTGGTTGATCCATAAAAAAAAATTTTAAAATGAAACCATTTATAAAATCACTTTTCACATCCATTTGAAAAATTTTAAAATTAATATGAGTAATGAATTATAATAAGTTTATAATGGAAGATAGACATGAAATGGTTGTAAAGGATTCACCATAATCAATACCTTAATTTTTTGTATCCTTTAGTAAGAAGTTTATCCATATTATTGGTGATATTTCCTTATTCATCGGGTTTTTTTAAAACCCCGCCTGGTTTCAATAATTACATCATTATCAGGTCATTCCATGAGAGTTCAAATTTTTTCATTTAAATTTAGTTGTACTCATCCTACATGGAATGTATATAATATTTAGCATTAATATCATCATAAATGGAATTAGTCTTAAGGTTAGAGTGAAAATATTGATGTTGAACACCATTTAAGTTTCACCTTCTATTATGAATTTTGTAATATAATTCATCCAAAAATTTATCAATAATATAGTCTGAGGATTCCACCCATGCTCTGGGTAAAGGAGTATAATAGGTTTTTGAACATGTTCTATTTATTTATAATATAGAGGTTTAGGTATGGTAAATTCATCTTGGTCAACAGCATCATCAATTTGAGGATGAGGTTTAGAAAGATTCCCATAAAATTTTATGTGAATTGAATCTTCTATAGTATTGGTTCTTTTATTGATGAATTAGTAGGGTTTAATTTGTATTTAGTTCCCAATAAAAATTACTTCATCAAATTTAGGTTCAAACTTTCCTATATTTTCCTTGGTGTTAAGGAAAAATCATTTACAAATAAAAACATTAATGAATCCGACTATAGGAATTTTCCCTTTTTAAATTCCATAAGGTGTTTTTCTGAAGATAGGTCTTAGGATAACATGGTTAAGGATATAACAAATATTATTTTACACCACATCCCAAAAGTATTGAAGAATTTTAATCTTTGTCAATATAATCTAAGAAATTTCTTGAAGGTTCTAATTTTTTCTTTCAAATACCCCTTTTTTATGGATTCTTTAAGTGGAGAAACAATTATGGTGACCTTCAGAACCTCAAAAAATTATTTGTTATGATATTATCCACCATGGTCATTTGATATAATCTTATAGACTTTTTAATTTTTAAATTTCGTTTAAAATTTAAAAAATACTTTAAAAGCCTCGTTTTTATGAGCTATGAATAATATCCAACTAAATATTGTATAATCATCGATAATTAAAAAGGTGTGGGATTTACCTCCTATACTAACAACTTGAGTTGGTCCAAAAATGTCACGGGAAATATTGAAAAGGATTTAGAGGAGGAAACATACTTTTTGGATTTAAACTAGTATTTTTGTTTCTTTAAAATTTTTAAAGGAACATAGACTAAGTAATCTTTGATAAACAACTTTGGTAAATCTCATACTTGTCAATTACGATGGAGCAGGACAAGATAGTGATTGTTACTATTAACTAAGCATCAATTCCAAATATTATATTTGGTATCTTGTGCACTTATACATTAGAAATATTTACTCATAAGATATTTTAAATCTATAATATAAGTATTTTTGAAAGTGAGATGTTGTAAATAAAAGCTTTCCTTTAGAATTAAAAACATTACAAGATTCATTTTAAAAAATAATTATAAAACTATTATCACAAAATTGACTAATACTTAGTAAATTATGTTTTAATCCATTTAAAAATAATACATTTTTTATTAGAATAAATTTTGATAAATTGATCATACCAATACCAATAAATTTAATTTTTGTATCATCTCTAAATGTGATCCTATGTCAATGTTTCAAGATGATTAAATTCAAAAGGATCATTGCATATATACCTCCAGCACCTACTATCCATATACCAAATAACTTATTTGTTTTTATTATCTCAATACTCTTAGCCTATGAAATATTAAGGGACTAATGTTTTTTGTACCAATATATTGGGTCCACTTAGGTTATATAATAATGAATTTGGAATCCAAACATGTTAATAAAAAAATTACATTAGAAATTTTGGATGAAAAATTAATTATCTTTGATTTACCATATATATAATCTTTCAATTAAATTCATAGATATGATTACAAAATGTATTAAAATAATTAAAAAATGTGTAAATTTCCTTCATAAAAGTAGTATTTTTAACATTTCTATTAAAAATAGATAGTTTTTAAAAATTAATTCCATAATTTATTTAACAACACATTGAGATCACAAAATCATTTTTAGATATTGGTCACTATAGGTGAATAGATAAAATGTATTTTTAAGATATTTAATTTGACATTCCAGATTCTTAATATTTGGTTTTTTTAGTTTTGAAACCAAATAATATTTTTTTTAAGTTTATATTTTTCAAAAATAACTAGATTATATTTATTTTTCAATAACATTAAATTTCAATAATGTTCAAGAAATCCATGCTAATTTTTGATCTATAGCAAAAATATGATCTTCTTACTATAAGGAATAGTTTTAATAAGTAGAATATAACGAAGAAGAACATATAGAATTTTCTTTATTACATACCTAGATATCATCCATAAGGCACTTAGCACTTAGCCTCCTGATTCGCATCATGAAAATGATCACTGGGACTCCAAGTTGAAATTCTAAGTTATTTTTTTTACTTTTCTTCATATATTTAGACTTTATTTTTTAGGGAAAAAATTCCTTATTATGACCCTTAATTTTACAAATGAATCAAGTAACTATCATTTCTTGATTTTCCTTTTTAATGTATTGAAAATATTTTTTTCATTTACATATTCACCTTCTTATAAAGATTAAAAATCATTTTTCATTTTTTTATGGGTAATCATTCAATTCACTGAGATCAATTTACCTTTTATATTTCATTAACCTCATGTTCCTTCTCTTTGTATTTTATTATCTTATTTGTAATGAAAGATATGACGAGCTCCTCAACCACCATGTTATTTATGCCTTTAGATTCTGGGATCATGATGATTTTGGGTTCCAAATTTCTCAGTAAAACCTAAAGTATTTTTTTGAATAAAGTATCTATTGAAATAGAATCCCCAATAACCTTTTTACCATTAACAAAATCAGTGAATCGAGAAACAATTTCAATAAATGATTCATTATGATTCATATAAAACCCATCAATTCCTTTTCTAAACATATATAATATAGTATATTTGACATTGTTTCTTTTCTTTAATGAGCTACATCCAAGAGTTACCATATCTCATGAGTCATTTTTCATGTAGAAGTTTGATTAAATTCATTTCAGTCAAAACCAAAATGATTACAATTAATTTCCTTATTATCTAATTCAAATTAAGAAAATATCATTGAGTGCCTATTTTTATTCTTTTTTAGTAGTAAGATTATAACCACATATTACTATATTATATATGGGATGAAAAATTGTTCTATGAAAGGTAGAAAAATGTGTCATCTAATAACCATAATTTGAACCATCAAAAAAGGGATAACAACCCATATATTGTGCTTTAAGATCACCATTAGTGTTTGAATAAATTGATTTAGAAAAGAAAAAACTATTTTAAAAACTAGTTAAAGATTTTTAAAACTAATTATTCTTTTAAAGAGTCGAACAAAAATGAAAAAAAAAGAAAAAAAATTAAAAAAAATCATGATCCCTTTGATGCCAAATATAATTCAAATTAGGATAAAATGGAATGAAAGGGAAAATTTCCTTTTAAAAAACAAAGAAATAATTAAAGGTCATAGAGACTAAAACCTATTTTAAAATATTGAGGATAATTAAAACATTTTTAATAAATTTTAAAGAAAAATCCAAATAAGTAAATAAAATAGAGAAATTCCAATGGAATAATTATAAAATATTATAAATTTCTAAGCACATAATAATAATTGATTCTTAAATTGAATGATTGTGCGTATTTATGTATAAAAGTATAAGATAAAATTTATTTAAAAATAAAGTGGAAATCATAAAATTTATAACATAATTTGATAAAGGATTTTGAAAAACGTTATTTGATATACCCCTATGTTTCCTATGACAATTTCTTGATGGTTTATTGTATTAGTCCCTTGGATTTAATAGTAACCAATATACCAAAAATGAATAATTTTTTAATTTATTATTGTAAGAAATTGGAATAAAATCCCCCCTAAATTTTTAAACGATCATAGCTAGAAATATCATATTGAAGTAACCCCTATCCTTTTAGTAGTTTTGGAAAGAAATATGATTCCCCTATATTAAAAGGTTGTCAGAACTAAAATAGAATAAGTAATGAAGAGATATGGGATTTCAAAAATCTATCTTTTTTAATAATAGTCGTGAATCCCTCAAATAGCTAAGAAGAATCACCAAGATAGAATGAGAAAGATAAAGAAGTGTGATGGAAATATTTAAAAAGTAATTACAAGATTGAAATTGAGATAACTTCATAGATCAGGGGAAATTTTAATATCCTACCACTTTTAAGTTTTCAATTGGTTGAAAAGGTGAGTTTACATGCCCCCCAGGGGTTCTATTCATATCCTTCATAGGTGTAGGAAGACTCTTGGTTCGAGTTGGGGTTTTAATGAACCAAGTTGATTTTTTTAATGATTGTTGGAGGGTATTTGATTAAATCCAATGTTTCTCCATATAATCCCATAGGATTTCTAGTGATACACCTATGGATCATTAGGCTCTACATTATTCTACTGTATGGTTAATGCTCCTCCACTAGCTAGCAAGTGGATTTCTACTCTATGGGGGAGTTATTTCCCTCACCACCGGCTAATTGGTCACTCTACATTGGCTATGCGATGTTTTATGATATTTTCCCAACATAAACAAGTCCTTAAAACTCCCTTCCATGTCTTAAATTATATATTCCTACTTCCTTTTTTTATTACACCACAAGTACAGAGTTTTTAGAAATGATCCTTCAAATTTAATTCAAGATTCTATGATGTAGTCATTATTTTATTCCAATAGAGAATAAACTTTTCCCCAAAAACTAAAATAAAATCATTATATAATTTCAAGATTGTATTTTCATTTTTAAAACATAATATGTTGTGAAGCACAACATCCTTCCCATTCTATGTAAAATTAAAAAATCACTCATGTGTACGTGCAGACTTCCATCTCCATGAAGCGATATATTTTGTTTTTCATCACCATCCCACATTGCTTATTATAAAGAAACATTTAATGGATATATTTTATACATAAGAAATAATTATAATTCTATAAATATAATATATTTTTTATCTACTTTACATTACTTCCTTTGAAAAATCAAAACATTTCTCATGTGTACTTGTGGACTACTACCTCCATGAACGACACATTTCATTTTTAATCACCAACTCATGTGGATGGTTTTATGAATATAATGAATAAATATAAATAAAATTTCAAAAATATTGTGTTTATATAAATATAATTTGTAAATAATATTAATATTACTAACAATGGATGTTCATCACGTGGATGGTTTTAACATGTTCTTATTTGGGATGGCTTTACCTCGTACATGAATGATGTTAAAATGATTATATCAGGATTTATTAATGAAAACTATATAATTATAGTATTATGTAATAATTAATAATTTTATATGTTTTAATAATTATATAATGATGAAACATCCATCATAACAATGTAATTAAAAGTAAATAACAATGGTTATTTAAAAAATCAAAATCAAGCTTATCAAGGGAGATTCATAAAAAAGTAACGTTTTAATAACCTATTAAATTTTTTATTTATGTAATGATATTGACCCTATAAAATGACACATTAAGATCATATGGAACTATTAGAAAATTATTTTTTATCATTATTGAGATATCAAAGTTGTTTTAGAGATTGTGAACATGGAAACTTCAAAACAAACAATGTGATCTAAAACAAATTGTAACCAGGTGAAAAATGATACTGATTAAATTAAAAGTAATAGTAATTAACTTGAAAAAGGTTTTTAATCATGCAAATTATTCATATAGTTTTATAATTAGGTATTTAGATAACATATTATATAATTCAAAACTTGAGGTATAGGATTTATTGTCTCAATTTCATTTCATTGAGACTTATGACATTTTCACCACATGTTTTATTTTTTATGGTATATAATTCTATATATATTTCTTTTATTATTAATTTTATTAATTTAAATTGGTTTTCTAATCCATTTAAATTTCTCTCCTTTAATTTTCTTTAATTTCAAGAGTTACCAAATCCATATGGGATTTTTCTTTAAAACATTATTTTCAAATTTTCTTCGAAACTCCTTTTATTCCATATCTAGGTACAAAAAAATGTTTCAATAATGTTAATATATATACTTAAATTAATTTTTTGAATTAATTTTTAACTATAATTGAATATTTTTTTAAAATGTTTAAAAATGAGTCTTTTTAAATTTTCTATTTCGGACACTATTGGATCTCTTTACAAAATTAATAAAATAATATTTTTTAACATTCACCGCATGATCCCCTTATCCTATTGTCATAACAATTACTTATTATTAAGATTCCTCTATTGTATTTCATATTTTTTCAAATCAAATAAATTATTCCAATTCTTTTGTAAATATTTAATTTTTAAATATATCTTAAGGAAAGGATAATTCTATGTATTTTTATTCAAAAATGGTAAGATCTTTTCTTTATGGGTTAAAATGATTTTTTCAATGGTTTTATGCTCAAAAGTTATAATATTATAAATTTTATATTCATGATATGGTACTTAGTAATTATATATGATTATGAGTGGTCCAAGAATATTGTTCTCCAGTGTAATGGGTATGGATTTGGGCTCTAGAGAAAAAAATGTTAGAGATAATAGATTAGGCTTCTGAAGTTTAAAAGGTTATATAAAAGAGTTAACAAGGGTTATAAATATGATGAATCGAGATGCATCCATGGATTTTTTATGCTTACTATGGGTTTTAAAGTTTTTCTTTTAGAAATTTTTTATTTTTAAATATGGTGATGATTTATTTTACACACTCAAGGTTTATTGTGAAAATGGTATATATTTTAATGGTTTTTTCATGTTTTTTAAAGGACCTACAAGTTTCAATTATTTTTTATCCCTTACATATCTCTGTTTTTATTAGACCATATTTCCAAATATATTTCTTAAGGATTATTGGTGAGTTGGAATGATTGTGAATCCTATCTCTGTTTATGTTATTTTAGGATTGAATGAATTAAGTGTATCATTTAAAGAGTTTAATTTTTGGGTGATATTAGATACTTATAGTGGAATAAATAAAAACATGGTATAGGGATAAAAATGTCCATTTAAGGATAAATTCATGTGTTTTTTTATATTTTCCAAATTCTCTAAAACTCCAATCCTAAAAGATCGTGGGAATTTAAGATAGTTTAATACTTGATTTTAAACACATAATTATGGTTTGTTATAGTTGGCATCAAATATATTATGCTTGGAATATTAGTTTTGAACCACATAAAATTTTATGGGTCTTTAGTGTTATAGATGTTATCATAGAAATCGTTTAGAAAAATTTAGAGGTTATGATGTTATTATATGAGATTAATTTAAAAGAAGTAGAATACTTTGAGGGTTAATTTGTTGGTTCAGAATAAAAATTTAAAAGTATTATAAAACCATAAAGGATAGTATGTTAGGGATAATTATGGTTATTTTTATGGATTAGATTAATAAGGATAACAACTTAAATAAAATTTGGTTGACCTAAAGGTATTTTTTATGACTAAGAATTTTAGGTTTGAATATTTATATAATTTCATTGAATTTTATTTACTCAGATGAACCATTTTCAATTCATGTTTTAAGGATGCTCTTTTAAAAAGATTAAAGATCATTTATCAAGATTTAAGTAAAAATATCTCATGAAACCTTATGCAATAAACTATTTTATCTATATAACACCTATTCATTTCGATAAATATTTTATGGATCATGGTATATTTTTTATTTAATTTCAAGATCTCAACTCTTTTATCACACTTTAAAATGGAAATACCACCAAAGACATGATAATTTATTTACTCTATTTATGTAATTCTTGATTAATGCTTAAATGAATCTAAATAATATAAAATAAGTCCCTCATATTTAGATTTATGTTTTGAATTATCTTAAAAGTTTTACTAATGTTTATAGTAGGAAACCAGATTGGATTTTGATTGATGAATCTTAGGACATGATTCATGTTTTTTACTGTAGGAAGGATGTATTAAAGAATAATATGGTAAATATTAGTCAAACTTTTATGATTTTTAATGATTGATGTTTCTAAATATAATATTTGATGAATTTTGATGAGTGATGTTTTATTTAGGGGCTGATATGTTTAAGGATTATCATAATTGTAAATGTATAGATAACCTTTTAAAGGCTATATGTGAATGTATTTCAAGGTAAATACTGATATTTTTGGAGATTTGTATATGTTTTTGTTATATTTTAGGTATATGTAACCCTTAAGTTTAGAATTTTATTTAGTGTAAAATATATTTAAGGAAGAAATTTATTATATTTTTTGGTCAGAAGGTAAAATTTATAGATAATAATTAGGTATAATATTTTCTATTATGTTAAGGTAATTATGGTAAATTTGGATAAATTATTATCATATTTTTAGGAACATATGTTTTAGAAGATAAATAACCATATGGATTAAAAAAAGTGGTTTTTTTACTTGGTGATTTAATTTATTTTTAAATAATCTCAGTATATTTGTGGGATCATTGAATAGAAAGTGGAGGATAGTATATGATTTTATGGTTGAAATTATTTTAGAAATAAAGATTCAGTATAATTTGGGAAGAATATATGATTTTTTTACATTTTAGGTCATGGTGATTCAAGTTATTTGGGAAAATATTATTATATTTTGGAAAATATATAATTATGTTATATATATTTTTGGTATGTGACTTTATGAGTGATTAATTGTAACATCCCAGGTAAATAAAGAATAATAAATTTTCATATTTATTAATATTTTCTAATTAAATATTAATTTTACTTTAAAGGGGTTGCTATGTCTGATAGCGTACTCGATACGCAACGATGAGTTTCTTTGAAAATTTACGTTGCACACTAGTAATATAATAATATTATTTTAAATGGTAGTTAACACGTAGTCGTTGTATTGGAGAGAATGGATATAAATAACTAAAATATGATTATATATGTTTTTTAAATGTTTTTACATTTATCCAATAAAAGATAAAGGCTTAAAATACGGAAAGAATTAAATTTTAGTCATTTATACCCTAATTTTCACTAAAGGTTCACTTATCGCCTTTTGATGGCGAACCGTCATTAAATATAGTTTTGATCACTCTTATACGTTCTATTGGACCAAATATAACTCTTTTTTAGAATCGGGACATCAAAATTTACTTTGTGTAAATTTTTGGTATTTTTCCGATAAAGTTCATTTTTAATGAATAGTGAAAAATGTTGTATTTTAATTCAAAACCTCTTTTTAATCTAATTTATATATATGATTAGATTATCATTTTAATTGGTTTTAAAGTGAAAATAGAATATATTTTTACAATTTAATCCAATAGTGGTCATTGGAATTAATTTCACTTTGAAATCGGACTTAAACTAGTGTCAATCTTTTGATACTTATTGTTTCATAAAAACACGCTATTTGCTCTGACAGCGGGAATTAATTATTAAATTAATTAATGTAACTTATATGTTTTGAATTTTTTAAAATAGATATCATTTTTTAATTCGGAATATCAAATATAGCTTATGGTGAATTTTTGGTATTTTTCTGAAAAACATCAATTTTTGATGAATAGTGAAACCACTAAGTGGTACTTAAAAAACTGATTTTTCGTTTAAATGAAATTTTACCACCTTTGTGTTTTGAATTTATAAAATCAGACTTACATTTTTTCATTATCAATTAAAATGTGGTTCAATGGGATTAAAATATTTTTTGGTGAATAGTAACTTTTATGTTTATTAATCGCGATTAGAGGTAATTAGTGTAGTTTAAGGTAAAACTAATTTTTTAATAATATGAAATGACCTATACACATGTCCTACCCTTATTTTATGTGTCATGGCTGACCAAGGCAACCCATGGGTCTATTTTGGGGACCCCATGGTGCCATATGGGTAAGATAATGACAGTAATGACTTTTATTTAAAGTTAAAATTAAAATGTCACAAACATGAGATGTTTTACTAAAACAATTATTAAATGGGGTTATACAAGTAATAATTTTGACTATAAATATTCATTGGAAATCTAAAACTATTTCCTACATCATGTTCTTTTTTTAATAATTTTTAGACATTAAATAAATTAAATTATTTATGACACCATGATGATGCAGCGATTACCTCATTATTTAACGATTTAAATAAAATTAAAAGATAATGTAAAATCTAAGACCTAAACATGTCAAAAACCTATTTTATGGGTATATTTCGAACCCATATCACCTTATCCTCGAATTATATCAATGTGGGACCTTTTAAATCCGATAATCATTTTAAAATAAAGTAACATTTCTTTACTTTCCAAGAGTGCCCCTCCTCTCCTCTTATAAAAGTCCCCCACCTCTACCACCTTACCCACACTTCCAAAGCCTTTGTCTCAGCCAACCCCTTCCCATTTTGTCTCTCCACATCCCTCTCCTACTCCTTGAAGACTCACATTGGGAATAAGTCTTCCCAAGGAAGCCTTTGAGCTCAAATCAAAAAGAGTTACCCGATTTAAAGGTAGTGTTTTCTCTTGTGTTCTTTTGTTTTATTTTGCTTCTCCAACCCCCTAAACTCTTTTTATTAATTTCTTTTGTAATAACTCCAATATATTCAATATACTAGGATGTTTTCATAATAAGAATTAGATCTACACTTACACACACCTACATCTATTGGTTAAAGAACATACTGTTTCTGTGGATGGCGAATTTCTGCCACACGAAACGATGATTGTTCAATATTCTTCCAACGCATTCAAAGGTGGCCATTAAGATGTAACTATATTTATATATGATGTATAATATGTTTATTTATTCATTAAGCTTCTGTATTTTTCATTTATGGCACACCTTTATGGCTTCCATTATGGGTATACGCGATATCTTCATTTTAGGAAGTGCGGACTACCGCCCCCTCAAAGTGATTTGATTCATTAACACCATATGTGGTACGTATAAAGGATAAATTTAATGATATTATATATGATACCATACTTTAATTATAATACTATTTTGTATCATTATGTTTTAACTCCATTAATTATGAAATAGAAATGGAAGTAGCGTTCATGTGTACGTACGGCTTACCGTCTCCATGAACGGTGCATTTCATTTCTTACCTCTAAATGATTATGTAATATTAAAAATGCATGTATATACTGGATATATATGATATATATGGAATCTATATCATGAATATCATTCTTGAGATAATGGATATTTGACTACGTGAACAACTTGTAAATATAAGAAGTTCACCTTTGACTCAAGTACCAAATATCGACAAAATGACCATTATTATCCCAAATAATTACATAGTGTTCATGACAAGATAATCAGTGATATAAAAGGAATAATGAACTTGAAAAAGGTTCTTAAGCAAGTAGAAATTAACTCGAGTTTATTATTCAGGAGGTTAAAGAACGATCGAGTCTAGTCAGACCTGAGGTAAGGGACTTCGTCTCAATCTCCGTTCATTGGGGAATATTTCGTTTTATACACAACTTTCTTTTATATGGTGTATAAACCCCTTTGACTTTTAATTTTATACAAAAGGAATCTTTTTCTATGAAGATTTTTACAAAATGACAAAAAGGAATGTTTCTTTTAACGTACGCGGAGACAACGACCTTTTCCGCCGTCGCGAGTATTATTTGGTCTTTGGCTTCCTCAACAAGCTGTAATGTTTTTAAAATGAAATAAATACTATATCCTCTTTTATGTATTTTGGTATTGAAAATGGTTTTTATAATGGATTTGTTATGTCAATATATTTAAGTGATATATTGTGATCAAAGTGTGGAAATGTTTCCTTTCCATTATATTTGTTTTATGTAATATGTTTTTATAATGGTACTTGGACATTTGACGGGTGGTTACGTGATAAACCATATGATGGGTGGTGCCGTGAATACTAGGATGGGTGGTTACGTTATAACCTCCAATGCATTGGGTATGGAAGTCGGTCGTATGGCTATTCCATTAATTGATATGTGTGGAAGTCGACCGTATGGTAATTCCATTTAAGTATGTTTATGTCCCAAGTTACCTTTATATGTTATGTGATCTTTATATGGATTTTATGGTAATATTTTGGTTACAAAAGGGTAAGTACTGATCTTTTATTCAGTGAAGAGTTTTTACTACTTCATAAAGGTGAAAAGTATTACTTTGATAAAGTATACATCGTTTACTTTTTGTTTTGATAAACTAACATTTTTCATTATTTTTGTATCCCTTACTGAGCTTTTTATGCTCAACACAATTTTTTTTTTTGAAATGTTTTTCACAGGACATAATGTGGAATAGGGTCAAGGATGGGATCAAGGGAAATTCATGCTATATAAAACATGGAACTAGACATGTTTCTTTTTAAGAGTTTTTTTATTCTATGGAAACTTAGTAGAAGTGTCTACTTTGTAATCTTTTGAGATGTAATAGTTATGTTCTAATTCTCTAAAACTCCAAACCTGAAATGATCCTCAATGTGAATTATTCATTTAATTCAATGTTAAGTAAGGTTTAAGGCCTGGGACTTATAGTTGGTATCAGAGGTTGGTTTAGACAACTTTAGGAGTTATAAAATTGTTAAATTATAAGTTAATTTATGGTATGACTGAAATGATATAGCATTTAAAGATTACCATGTTTCTTCACCTAAGATATTTTTGTGTTCAGAATGGTTTTTCGTAGAGGAAACAAAGCAGCTATGTTAGGGAGACATTAGGAGGAAGACAACCTTCCAAATCAGAAACCTGAGATGGTCGGGATCGGAACTGAACAGTTTGTTGCAGTGATGGCACAGTTGACTCAAGCTATAAATGGTGGTAGTATCCGTGCATGAGATCATCCAGATCAACCGCAGAGAAACATGTTAGTGGTGGAACATTTCATGAGGCAACATCCCCCATCATTAAGAGGATCATCTGACCCCGTGCAAGCTGAAGGGTGGATTAAAGCACTAGAGAAGATTTTTGATGTCATGGGGTGTTCAGAACATCAAAAGGTTAGTCTTTTTGTTTACCGTTTTGAAGGAGAAGCTGATCAGTGGTGGTCGATGGTGAAAAATATCAGGGATAGTGATGAGATTGATGATCTTCACTGGGACTAATTCAAAGGTATGTTTCTTGAGAAATGTTTTCTTAAGGTGGTTCGTCTTAGGATGGAAAACAAATTTCTAGAATTGAGGCAGGAGGATGACTCAGTGGCTGCTTATGAAGCAAAGTTCACTCGACTGGCAAGGTATGATCCAAACTTTATACGAGATTTTGATAGTAAAATCAACCGTTTTTACTCAGGATTAAAGCCAACGTATCGAAGGGCTTTACTTCTCATGTGTTCAGAAGTTATGAAAAACTTGTACGATGTGCGGAAAAGGTGGAAATGGAGTTTGCTGATGATCAGGTGTTCTTTGACAAACAACAGAATAAGAGGTCCAGTTGGGAGGAAAAGGGGAATAATTCATCAAAGAAGCAAGGATGTAAGAAAACCAAATATCCATCATATGAGAAGTGTGGTAAAATGCATCCTGGAGAATGTTTATCCAAGTATGGAAAGTGATTTCGGTGTGGTAAGTCTGGTCATATTGCTCGTAATTGTAAGGAAGATGATTTGGCAGGCAATAAAAAGCTAGCGGTAAGATGTTTTAAGTGTAATGAAATGGGTCATTATGCAAATGAGTATCTAACGAAGAACTCAACTGGGGGAAACCAGCCAGACTACAAGCAGAAAGGGGTGGTGAAATCCTTTGCAACTACTTTAGCAGATTTTGGCCCATCGAATGAAGTAGTATCAGGTACACTGTTTGTTTGTTCAGATTATGCCAATGTGTTGTTTGATTTAGGGTCTACACATTCTTTCATTTCTGAGAAGTTTTCTAGTAAATTGTAAATTCCATCTCAAGATATGAATCCTGAACTTATGGTAAAAACACCCAGAAGAAATGTTGAGGCAAAATGAAATTATAAGAACCTTCATATCCTTGTGTGCGGAAAGAATCTACCTGCAAACCTTATTGGTTTGCCTCTAGTAGAGTTTGATGTTATTTTGGGCATGGATTGGCTTTCGGTTTATCATGCTAAGATTTACTGCAGAGATAAAATGGTTTCTTTTCAGAAAGATTTTCAGTTTGTGTACAAGAATGAACTCTTGATTTTAATAACATATCAGGAAGTTGAGAAAATAGTAAAAGATGGAAATGAATGTTATCTTCCTCATATCATTGAAAACAAAGGAACTCTTCAGATTAATGATGTACCAGTGGTAAATGAGTATCTTGATGTTTTTCCTGATGAGTTTCCTGGTATTGTTCATGATCGGGAAGTTGAATTTACTGTTGACTTAATTCCTGATTCTAAGACAATTTCAAAACCCCCTTATAGAATGGCTCAAGTTGAACTTTTAGAGTTAAAGAAGCAATTGCAGGAGTTATTAGATAAAGGTTTCATTTGACCTAGCACATCACCATGGGGTTCTCCTGTCTTTTTTGGTAAAAAGAAAGATGGATCAATGAGACTTTGCATTGATTATAGAGCCTTGAATAATATCACTGTTAAGAACAATTATCCTTTTCCTCATATCGATGTTTTGTTTGATCAGCTCCAGGGAGCTCAGTATTTTTCGAAGATTGACTTGTGGTCGGGGTACCATCAGTTGAAAGTAAAAGAAGCAAACGTTCCGAAGACTGTATTCCGTACAAGATATGGCCATTATGAATTTTTATTTATGCCTTTTGGGTTAACCAATTCACCTGTTGTATTCATGGACCTTATGAATAGAATTTTCCATGAGTTCTTGGATAAGTTTGTGGTTGTTTTCATTGATGATATTTTGGTGTTTTCTAAAATTAAAGAGGAGCATGAAAGTCATTTAATGGTTATCTTGCAAACCTTAAAAGAAAAGAAACTGTATGGAAAATTCAGCAAGTGTGAGTTTTGGTTACAACAAATTTCATTCCTTGGTCACATTGTTTCAAAAGATTCCATAACTATTGATCCTGCTAAAACAAAAGTTGTTGAAGAATGACCAAGACCCACAAATGTAATCGAGATCCGTAGTTTTCTTGGTTTGTAGGTTACTACTGAAGGTTTTTTGAAAAAAATTCATGATTATATAGTCCAATGACTAAGCTAACTCGGAAGGGTGTTAAGTTTATCTGGACAAAAGAATGTGATGATTGTTTTCAGGAGTTGAAAAGAAGATTGGTGAATGCTCCAATTTTGGCACTTCCTTCCACGAATGGTGAGTTTGTTATCTACAGTGATACTTCGTTGAAGGGACTTGGTTGTGTCCTTATGTATAATGATCAGGTAATTTCATATGCTTCACGTCAGTTGAAAACTCAAGAGGTAAATTACCCTACATATGACTTGGAATTAGCTGTTGTTGTTTTTGCTCTAAAAATTTAGAGGCATCATTTTTATAGACTAAAGTGTGAAATATATACTGATCACAAAAGTTTAAAATATATATTCACTCAGAAAGAATTGAACATGAGACAGAAGAGATGGATGGAATTAATCAAGGATTATGATTGTACAATTCATTACCATCCGGGAAAAGCAAATAAAGTGGCTGATGCTTTGAGTCAAAAAAGTAATACTTCATTAACCATGCTAAGTTTGGAAAGAGATCCTTTGGTTTTTGATTTGATGAACTTTGGAATAGAAGTTGTTGGAGCAGGAAGTTCTTCTGTTTTGTTTCAGGTATCAGTGAGATCATCCCTATCAGACAGAATTAAGCAAGAACAGAAGCAAGATAGCGAGTTACAGAAAAAGGTAGAGTTGGTTCACAAGGTTAAGTTGCCAGAATTCAATATTGATAATGATTTTTCTTTGAGATTTGGGAAGAGATTGTGTGTGCCGTGTGATTCACAGTTGAAGAGAGAGTTGTTATGTGAAGCTCATAGTTCCCCATTTTCAGTTCATCCTGGCAGTACTGAGATGTACAGAGATCTGCAGGAGTATTACTGGTGGGATGGAATGAAAAGAGATATTGCTAATTTTACTGTGAAGTGTTTGACTTGTCAGCAGGTTAAAGCAGAGTGGCAGTTACCGAAAGGGATGCTTCATCCTTTACCAGTGCCAGAGTGGAAATGGGAAAATATAACCATGAACTTTGTTGTGGTATTACCAAAGACATCTCGAGGTAATAATGAAATCTGGGTTATTGTTGATCACTTGACTAAATCTGCTCATTTCTTTGCCATACGAGATACTTTTTCTCTAGATCAAATTTCCCGTTTGTGTCTTAAAGAGATATTCAAGTTACATGGAGTTCCTCACTCCATTGTATCTGACCGTGATCTGAGGTTCACTTCTAACTTTTGTAAAGGCCTTCAGAAGTCGTTGGGTACTGAATTAAATTTTAGTATAGCTTTTCATCCTCAGTCAGATGGGCAATCAGAACGAACAATTCAGAATTTGGAAGATATGCTACGTGCTTGTTCGATGGATTATCAGGTAAGTTGGGACCAACATCTTTCTTTGGTTGAATTTTCATATAATAACAGTTTCATTCCAGTATACAGATGGCACCATTTGAGGCGTTATATGGGAAGTGGTGTCGAACTCCATCTTTCTGGGATGAAGTGGGTGAAAGGAGGCTGATGGGACCAGAATTGGTAGAAGAGATGGAAAAAAAGTTCAGTTGATTCAAAAACACATGAGAACAGCTCAGAGAAGGCAGAAGAGTTATGCGGACAACAAGAGGAAGGATCTCTCTTTTGAGGTAGGTGATCATGTTTTTCTCAAAGTCTCACTATGGAAAAGTGTAATGCGATTTGGTAAGAAAGGAAAGCTGAGTCCAAGGTTCATTGGACCATATGAAATTCTGGAGAGAGTTGGATCAGTTGCTTACTGAGTGTCTTTACCTCCGATTTTATCTCAAGTACAAAATATTTTTCATGTTTCGATGTTGAGAAAGTATATTCCAGATCCATCTCATGTTTTGAGCCCAGAGGTAGTTCAGTTGGAAGAGAATCACTCTTATGAAGAACAAATAGTCCAGATTATTGATCGAAGAGAGCAAGTGTTGCGAAATAAGGTAATTCACCAGGTAAAGGTTTTGTGGAAAAACCATATGGTTGAAGAGGCAATGTGAGAATCTGAAAATGATATGAGGGATAAATACCCCCACTTATTTTGATAAGTGAATAAAATTGCAAGGACGCAATTCCCAAAAGGGGGGAAGGATGTAACATCCCAGATAAATAAAGAATAATACATTTTCATATTTATTAATATTTTTGAATCAAATATTAATTTTACATTAAAGGGGTTGCTATGTTTGATAGCATACTCGATACGCAACGATGAGTTTCTTTGAAAACTTAAGTTGCACACTAGTAATATAATAATATTATTTTAAATGGTAGTTAACACGTAGCCGTTGTATTGGAGGGAATGGATAGAAATAACTAAAATATGATTATATATGTTTTTTAAATGTTTTTACATTTATCCAATAAAATATAAAGGCTTAAAATACGGAAAGAATTCAATATTAGGCATTTATACCCTAATTTTCACTAAAGGTTCACTTATCACCTTTTGTTGGTGAACCATCATTAAATATAGTTTTGATCGCTATTATACATTCTATTGGACCAAATATAACTCTTTTTTAGAATCGGGACATCAAAATTTACATTGTGTAATTTTTTGGTATTTTTCCGATAAAGTTCATTTTTTAATGAATAGTGAAAAATGTTGTATTTTAATTCAAACCCTCTTTTTAATCTAATTTATTTATATGATTAGATTATCGTTTGAATTGGTTTTAAAGTTAAAATAGGATATATTTTTACCATTTAATCCGATAGTGGTCGTTGGAATTAATTTCACTTTGAAATCGGACTTAAACTAGTGTCAATCTTTTGATACTTATTGTTTCATAAAAACATGCTATTTGCTCTGACAGCAGGAATTAATTATTAAATTAATTTTGTAAAATAGACAACATTTTTGAATTCGGAATATCAAATATAGCTTAGGATGAATTTTTGGTATTTTTCTGAAAAACATCAATTTTTGATGAATAGTGAAACCACTAAGTGGTACTTAAAAAACTGATTTTTCGTTTAAATGAAATTTTACCACCTTTGTGTTTTGAATTTCAAAAATCCAACACACATGGTTGTAATTATCAAGTAAAATTTGGTTCAATGGGATTAAAATAATTTTTTGGTGAATAGTAACTTTTATGTTTATTAATCGCGATTAGAGGTAATTAGTGTAGTTTAAGGTAAAAATAATGTTTTAATAATATGAAATGACCTAGACACATGTCCTGCCCTTATTGGATGTGTCATGACTGACCAAGAAAACCCATGGGTCGATTTTGGGGACCCCATGGAGCCACTTGGGTAAGATAATGACATTAATGACTTTTATTTAAAGTTAAAATTAAAATGTCACAAACAAGGGATGTTTTACTAAAACAATTATTAAATTGGGTTATACAAGTCATAATTTTGACTATAAATATTAATTGGAAATATAAAATGATTTCCTACATCATTTTATTTTTTTAATAATTTTTAGACATTAAATAAATTAAATTATTTATCACACCATGATGATGCAGCGATTACCCCATTATTTAACGATTTAAATAAAATGAAAAGATAATGTAAAATCTAAGACCTACACTTGTCAAAAACCTATTGTATGGGTATATTTCGAACCCTTATCACCTTAACCTAGAATTATATCAATGTGGTACCTTTTAAATCCGAAACTCATTTTAAAATAAAGTAACATTTCATTACTTTCAAAGAGTGCCCCTCCTATCCTCTTATAAAAGGCCCCCACCTCTACCACCTTACCAACACTTCCAAAGCCTTTGGCTCGGCCAACCCCTTCCCATTTTCTCTCTCCACATCCCTCTCCTACTCCTTGAAGCCTCACATTGGGCAGAAGTCTTCCCAAGGAAGCCTTTGAGCTCAAATCAAAAAGAGTTACCCGATTTAAAGGTAGTGTTTTCTCTTGTGTTCTTTTGTTTTATTTTGCTACTCCAACCCCCTAAACTCTTTTTATTCATTTATTTTGTAACAACTCCAGTATCTTCAATATACAAAGATGTTGTTATAATTATAATTCGAGCTACACTTACACACACCTACATCTAATGGTTAAAGAACATACTGTTTCTATGGATGGCGAATTTCTGCCTCACGAAACGATGATTGTTCAATATTCTCCCAACTCCTTCAAAGGTGGCCATTAAGATGTCACTATATTTATATATGATATATAATATTTTTCTGTATTCCTTAAGCATCTGTATTTTTCATTTATGTCACACCTTTATGTCTTCCATTATGGGTATACGTGATATCTTCATTTTAGGAAGTGCGGACTACCGCCCCCTCAAAGTGATTTGATTCGTTAACACCATATGTGGTACGTATAAAGGATAAATTTAATGATATTATATATCATATCATACTGGAGTTATAATACTATTATGTATCATTATGTTTTAATTCCATTAAATATGAAACAGAAAAGGAAGTAGCGTTCATGCGTACGTACGGCTTACCATCTCCATGAACGGTGCATTTCATTTCTTACCTCTAAATGATTATGTAATATTATAAATGCATGTATATACTGGATATATATGATATATATTAAATCTACATCATGAATATCATTTGTGAGATAATGGATATTTGACTACGTGAACAACTTGTAAATATAAGAAGTTCACTTTTGACTCAAGTACCAAATATCGACAAAATGACCATTATTATCCCAAATAATTACATAGTGTTCATGACAAGATAATCGGTGATATAAAAGTAATAATGAACTTGAAAAAGGTTCTTAATCAAGTATAAATTAACTCAAGTTTATTATTCGGGAGGTTAAAGAACAATTGAGTCAAGTCGGACCCGAGGTAAGGGACTTCGTCTCAATCTCCGTTCATTGAGGCATATTTCGTTTTATACACAACATTCTTATATATGGTGTATAAACCCCTTTGACTTTTAATTTTATACAAAAAGAATATTTTTCTATGAATAGTTTTACAAAATGACAAAAAGGAATGTTTCTTTTAACGTACGCGGTGACAACGACATTTTCCGCCGTCGCGAGTATTATTTGGTCTTTGGCTTCCTCAACAAGCCGTAATGTTTTTAAAAGGAAATAAATACCACATACTCTTTTATGTATTTTGGTATTGAAAATGGTTTTTATAATGTATTTTTTATGTCAATATATTTATGTGATATATTGTGATCAAAGTGTGGAAATGTTTCCTTTCCATTATATTTGTTTTATGTCTTATGATTTTATAATGGTACTTGGACATTTGACGGGTGGTTACGTGATAAACCATATGACAGGTGGTGCCATGAATACCAGGATGGGTGGTTACGTTATAACCTCCAATGCATTGGGTATGGAAGTCGGCTGTATGGCTATTCCATTAAGTGATATGTGTGGAAGTCGACCGTATGGTTATTCCATTTAAGTATGTTTATGTCCCAAGTTACCTTCATATGTTATGTGATCTTTATATGGGTTTTATGGTAATCTTTTGGTAACAAAATGGTAAGTAATGATCTTTTATTTAGTGAATAGTTTTTACTACTTCATAAAGGTGAAAAGTATTAATTTGATAAAGTATACATGGTTTAATTTTTGTTTTGATAAACTAATAGTTTTCATTCTTTGTGTATCCCTTACTGGGCTTTTTATGCTCACCCCAAGTTTTTTTTTGAAATGTTTTTCACAGGACTTAATGTGGAATAGGGTCAAGGATGGGATCAAGGGAAAGTCGTGATATATAAAATATGGAACTAGACATGTTTCTTTTTATAATTTTTTTTATTCTATGGAAACTTAGTAGAAGTTTCTACTTTGTAATCTTTTGAGATGTAATAGTTATGTTCTAATTCTCTAAAACTCTAAAGCTGAAAATATCCTCAATGTGAATTATTCATTTAATTAAATGTTAAGTAAGGTTTAAGGTCAGGGCCTTATATTAATATTGTTTAGAGGTAAATTTTGAGTTTATTTTTGAATAATATGTGAGAAAATAATTATAATTTTTGAGTTTGGAATTTGATCGGACCTAATAATAAACTTTTTAGGGATTAGTTATTAATGAAATGATTTAAGTTAAACTTTGGGTTTTTTTGTCTAGGATTTAGTGATTAATGTATTATTTCTTCATATATAAGTTTATTCATATCTCATTTGGTATTATCTTTACTTTGCCAACAATTTTTCATTTTAGTAAATTTAATAGACTAGAGGAATAACTTTCCATTCCTTTTATAGATATAATGATCCATTAAAACATAGATTAATTGATTTAGGAATGAAAAATAAATCATGGTTATTTTTATGAGATGAAGAATAGGTTAAAAACTATTCAAAACATAACTGACGTTCCATATTGTTCTTATTGAAAGGAATGAAATAATGTAAGTATGTTTTATCATATTCTCTTTCTCAATGGTAAAATAATTCTTCAAACTAAAGTTATAAGAAGATAAATATACCATGTATTTTATAGAAAATATCTCTCATCTATCAAGGTATTCTTTTGAAAACTCAATCAAAAGTTAGAGTCTTATAATGATACATACATTGTTCTAGAAATATTTATTTAATAAATATTAAGTTTCCTAATAGTAAATTAGAAATTAATTATCATGATAAAATCGAAATATAAAATTATACATATTTTGTGACACACTCATTTTGGTAAGAAAATTTTAAATTTTGTGAGGATATAATTTATTTAAGGGGGTTGAATGTAACACCCCAAAATTTTAGAATTTATTTACATTTAAATAATACTATATTTTATTGATTATTTTACATGTGACATAAGACTAAAATGATCCACAACATAAAATATTATCATTATTAGGAAAATTATAATAATAATAAAATCTATATTAAATAAAAAGATGGTAAAAAACTAAAGATTCTTCAATTTTGAGGATAAATGATTTTTATGATTTAATGTCCGAAAGGATTGTTTTTCGAAGAAATTTTTTAAGTGTTGTGTATTTTATCCTAATTGAAAATTTCTAATGTATTATTATGAAAATATGAAATATTTTAATTTATTAACTAATTTATTAAAATTCATTTAATTTTTAATTGTTACAAAATAATATTAAGAAAACTTAATGTTTAAAATTACCTTTTTCAATAAAATTGGTTTTCATTATATTTTGAATCTTCATTAATAAGAAAAATTTATGAATTTTGTAATTTTTAATTGATTAAAATAACATAATTTTTAAACATATAAAATCAAAATTATCTTAAGGTGAATTTAGAGGATTTTTTGAAAAAGATTTATTTTTGATTGAATAGTAAACAATGCAGACTTTTCAAATATTCTCAATTTTACGACATTATCATGATATAAGAATATATAGAATATTTATGAAACCATTTTTTATGGAAAAAAGTTTATATTGAATAATTAATATATCACATTAAATAAAAAATTAACTTATAATTATATGTTTGAAATTTTGGAAATCTATGTAAGGTTTTTATTCAATTAAAAAATATTTTTGGTTATTCTATTTAAATAAATTATTAAAACGTTTTTTATTGTTTTTTGGTTTTACACTAAAATAAGAAAAAAAATAAAAATAATACAATTAATTTCATAGTAATCAACATTATACATGAATTTGGTATAAAATCATTTATATACTTAAAAATGAGTTTTTCTAAAAACTATTTTTCATTGCGTTACATGTACTTATTTTAAATTAAATCTTTACAACTTATGAAAATAAAATCTTATGAAATTAATTAAATATTTTTTATAATAATATTCAAATAATTTAACAAGTCCCATTTCATTTTTATTCATAATGAATAGTTACTTGGATGAAATTTTGTCACCACGGTGACGGTTAAAATTGTTAATAGGGGTTAAACTAATAGATAAGACTTCAAATAATAGTTTAACTTCTTTAAATTAGATTTCATGAGTGGATTTACACCATAACTTATCCTATATTATAAACCTTTTATATTTTGTTCCACTTTACCCTGAAAATGAGTTTATATTATTTTAAAACATTGTATATTTATAAGAGTGTCACTCTCATCAATTATAAAGTGAGCCTCCTATCCGAGAAGGCTTAAGGTGAATGCAAAAGTAAGATATCCAATAAGGTGGTATAAGTATTAACCAAATTCTTTCTAGTTTATTTATTCTTCTACCTCCTTAAAATATATTCTAACCATAACAAATTAATTTAATTATTGTATTTACTATAATTAAATTTTATTATATTTATTGAAAAAATGTTTCTTGTCTCCATTCTATCTTATAGAAAATGAAATCGTCTCTCAAGAATACATGCATAATACTGGATCCACGAAGTGATGTATTTCATTTTTCATCACCACCCCACATGTATGTTTATAAATATGGATTTATTGGATATATATATATATGTGTGTGATATTTATTATATAATTATTATTCTATAATGATAAGATATTTTCTACCAAATATTCTTTTTAATCCATTGAAAAATGAAAACATTTCTCATGTGTACGTGTGGACTTCCGCCTCTATAAAAAAAACATTCTTTTTTTATTTCCACCTCACATGGATGGTTTTTCAAAAGGATTAAATAAATAAATATTACTTTTATAACATGATTATGTTTTTGGAAAGGTAATTTTCTAATACTTTTAATATAATTGAAAATGAATTGTCATCGTAAATTTTAAGCGCCTAAACCATGATTACCAATACTACTCTAAAATCGCCACTTTGCGGTAGTTTTTTCAGCTTTTAGTTCCAGTTTAAGCCCCCAATAAGTTTTTTTCATGGTGGTTACCAAGTACTTACATGAAAAACGTGTCTATAATCACTTCTTTTCAGTTATAAAAATTTTATCAAATCAATAATTAATGATTTAAACAACCATTAAATTTTCACATAATGGTTTTTGATTTTTTTAGTATTTATTTATTATTTAATTATTTATTAATTATTAATTATTTATTAATTATCAATTATTTTTTTATTTAATTAATATTTATTTTCTAAATATTTATTTAGATATGGGGTATCAGGAGTTCCCTAAATTTGATGATGGTGGCAATTAGGGTTTTTTTGATAATTTGTTACATCTGCATTATTTGGGATATGTTATTTTGGTAAGAAGGTTTCATAATCTTATGGATTATCCAATAAGGAATTAAAATAAAATAAAATAAAGATAGAAGGATAAAGTAGGATAATGATTCACTTTACAAAGATGAAATCAGAAGAAATTTCACATTGGTGAAGGATGCTTCTCTTAAAAGGATTATTCACAAAGGTTTGAAGACCCATGTAAAATCCAACCAAGAATCCATCGTGGACCATTTCAACATTTTACAACCCTTGATAATCACTTGATTGGTATTCCCTACAAGTTATAGGACTTTGAAGGTCAATTACTCGAGGAAGAAATTATCTATGGCATGTGGTTTATCCTAATCTAATTGTATTTTGATCAAGAAAGGATTAATCTGTATAATATTTCCTTTATAGGACTTGAAGATTAGTATTTTTTATAGATATATTTGAAACTAGGTTATCTTTCTATTTAGGAATGGAATTTTTGTTGTAATCCCTTCTCTCTCAAAAAACACCCAAGTTTAGCTCTAGATTAAAATCATGGGATTGAATTGGATTTTATGGAACCCTCAAATTCTTTTTGATTTTTTGTTCATTGTGGGAATCCCCATCATAATGGATAGATTCTTGGAAGTTTCATGATTTGGGTATTACAGTAAAATACCTTTTGTGGCTAATATCAATTACAATTTGACTGACCAAGTCTTAATATCTACATTTGATGACGAAATTTACCTAAAGATAAGATGTGATAAGCTTCCACACTTTTATTTTTCCCACTAAACAGTCACACATTTGAATGTGGAAAGTTCTGGGGATGTGGTCTATGGATTTTCCTCTATGAAGGGAACTCATCAAAATTAATATCATAAAATGAAAGGAAAAAGGGTTTCTATAAGTACTGGAAACATACAGTGATAAAACCCATAAGTGTATAGGATGGGGCTTGACTCAGGCTCCTCTATGGATGTTCTAGGGAAGGAGACATGTGTTGGTGATAAGGATGCTACTGGTCACAACATGATATGCACTGTAAAATATTGTTCTTATTTTAACCAATTTTTTCATCCCTCTAGGGGGAATAGTAAAAAACTAGGCTTGTATTGGGTATATGTTGCTGATGAAGTAGAGCATGAGAGGAAGATAAACAGTATAAGCAAAGTGAAAGTGAATCAGGTCTCCATTATTGATGGATTGGTTCAACAGGTAGATGTTATGGAGGTTACCCATTCATATGATCATGATTATAAGTTGTTGACTCTGTCTCTAATAGGGGGTCAGGTTGTCCATGATAGTGAGGGCTTCAGGAAATCTGTTTCAAAACTGGGAAAGGCAGAGAGTTCCATGGAACCTGAATTGGTTATAACAAAAGGGACCTTGTTTAACATGGAAGATAAAAATAGTTTATTTTTTAGGTTTTTCCTTCAAGGATGTGTTTAATAAGGTTTTTGAGGACCATCCCAATGTTGTATCTGAATATTTCCAATCTGACAGGGAGCATGACACACAAGAAGTAGTGGACAATGAGTTGAGGTTAGATCCTAAACTAGCCTTTTCTAAGGAAAAAAGGCAAAAATAATATTATTGTTGCATCTTCCCTAAAAATCCTAAAAAGTAAAATTATGCTATGTTAAGACGTTGTGCCTTGGAAAATTACAAGATTAAGGGGGAATATATTTCTCACACACATGATCCAATTTATTTACAGCCTTCTAGGATATATCCCCCCAATCGGATTCAGGGAAGGAGCATTCCCAATATAAGGTTGCTGGTGTGGAGGTTCAATTAGTTAGACATAGAAAGGTTAGATGTACTAACTATAGAGGTATTTAATCCATGTTTGAGGGGCTTAGAGTGGGATCCCCTTCACATGAGGATAGCACATCTAATTTCAAAAAAGAATCTAAAAAGTTATAGGGAGGGAATGCTTACATAGAAGGAACTATAGTAGCATCTGTGAAGGATGGTGATATTCTTTAAGCTATGTGCACAATACCAATGGTCAATCATGTTATTTTTAATGACCAATAAAATAGAGTTGACCCTTTTGCATCTTTTCATGGACCTTCCAAAACATGTTTTAATAGGTTTATCTTCTATAATGTGAATAAGATGGGGGCTCTAGGTTATTATTATTCATCAACATAGGTCTCCTCTAAGGGGATTAATGATAATTACCAACCTACTGAAAGAAAATTTAGAACTATTATCTACACTTGAAATTCATTTAACTTTCTTCATCTAAATTCTGCTGATCGAAATAAGCTTTTAGATTCTGGTATTTGTTTTATGCTACCAATTTAGTGGTTGTGGTATCCACCATTGATGATGTTTTTGAGGAAGACTCAGATGATCAAGAAATCAGTGGCAACATGTTAATACTTAGAGGAGAGGTTGATGACCACATGGTCAAGGAGGTCATGTGGCCTACCACAACATAAGACTTCGATTTCAAGCCCATTTTTAAGGGATATTTTGCATGATTAAAGGGAATTTGGCATATTTGAGTTGTATTTTGTTTTTCATGGAAGGCTCGATGCATGTCATTCATTTCATTCTTGTTTGGAATTAGGGAAGGAATGCTTCCCTGACCCCATCCTCCTTTTGGTTTCTGTTTTTTTCTTTTCTTAATTAAGGGGCTCATC
Organism: Viscum album; assembly: GCA_963277665.1. NCBI lineage: Eukaryota > Viridiplantae > Streptophyta > Magnoliopsida > Santalales > Viscaceae > Viscum > Viscum album. The sequence continues at coordinate 1,653,386,652 of OY728122.1, read as the reverse complement.
TCCAACTTGTTCAATTTACTTATTATTTGTTATTTACTTCATACGGAAATTTACCATATATATAAATGGGCTCGAACTTGAACTCATTACCACTTGGTTATTCAGCAAAGACTTTACAACTCCAGCAAGCTCTTCATGTGGTCAGTAAACAAACATGAATATACTTATTTATATATATAGATAAATATATATAAATACATATGCATAAATATATTTATTTTTTATATATAAATAATAAATTTTAAATTTTAAATTAAAAATTGAAAATAAATATTAAATAAATAAATAATAATAAATAATAAATAATAAATAGTTGTCTAAAAATAAGTAATATATAATAAATAATAAATAAATAAAACATAAAACATAATAGATAATATTTAATTAAAAATAATTAAATGATAATAATAATAAATAAAAATGAATACTAAACAAATAAATAATCAATAATCAATAATAAAAAATTAAAATATAATATATAATAGATAATAGATAAATAATAAATAATTAGAAAAATAAACTGTAAATAAATAGTAACTAATAAATAATAAATAATAAATAAATACTAAATACGAAATAAATATTGAAAAATTATTAAATAAATAAAAAATAATATATAAAAAATAAATAAATCATAAATCAAAAATAAATGAAAAATAATAATGAGGATATTAATTAATTGAATAATTAATAATTAATAATTAATCATAAATAAATAGATAATAAATAAAAAATTATTATTATTGTTATTATTAAACTAAAAAAATTAAAAATGATAAATAATTAATAATTACAAATTTTTATAAATAAATGATAAATAAAACGTAAATAAATTTAAATAAATAGTAAATAAATAACCAATGGATAACAAAATAAAAAATTAATAGTAAATAAATAAATAAAAAATAATAAATAAATAAAATAATAAACATATAAATTACATATAAATTTATAAAAATATAATTATTATATATATATATGCAAATACACGTAAATATGTTATAAATTTTTACAAATGTGTATAAATGTACATAAAAGTACATAAATAGATATATATATATATATACATATAACAACATTTGCATAAATAAATATAAATTCACATATATATAATTAAATATTATTATATATATATATAAACACAAGTAAATATACATAAATATATATATATATACATATAACTAAAGATACATATATATGTATAAGCACACACATTCATAAAATAAAATATATTTGTGTATATATATATATATAAACACATCTAAATAAATATAATTATAAATAAGTATAAATAGAAATAAATACATACATACATACATATATACATATATACGAAAATAAATAACTAAATATATTTACCCACATAATATATATAAATATATAAAAACATAAATACTTTTAAATATAAATAAATATACACAAGCACAAGAGCCTCAACACAGTTTGTGAGGACTCATCAAGTGCATCCAAGAGACCTGAGTTCAAAACCAGGTGGAGACATATTTTTTGGTATTGTAGCAATACTGTAGCAGTACTATAGCCGTCACTATAGCAGTCACTATTCAGTACTGTAGCAGCCGGGACTATTCATCTATTTGGGCTTTCGGGCCACCGGTTAGGACCTAGGGTCCATTAAGGTCTTTAGGCCACCCAAGGCCTTTGGTCTAGTAAGGCTTTCAGACCACCTCAAGGCCTTCAGTCCACCTCAAGGCCTTTGGGCCACATCAAGCCCTTCGGGCCACCTGAAATGGTGCTTTAACGATCAGACAGACTCTATAAGGAGCAGCCTCCAGATGGGGATTCAGAGAAGGTGCATTCACGAGAGCAGTAGCTAAGAGGATTTTCTAGAATTAGAGAGTATACCATTGACATCGAGACCAGCCTGTGCTTTCATGGGAATCCTAGCCGAACAGCCATTCGAAGGTGGAGAGATAATATCACAATGAAAAAAAACTGGGAGGAGGAGTTCCAAGTATAGTCTATATATATCCTAAGACCTACGGGTCAAGTAATATATTATCCTATAGTCCTTGTAAGGGTTCTCCCTAATCCCTTGAAAGGAGGGTTATCAAAAAATCAATAAAAATAAGGCCTTCGTGCCATTCGGGATATATAAATATACAAAAATATATATAAATATCTATAATTATATATAATTATATATAATTATAAACATAAATATATAGCTATATATAAAAAATAATAATAATAAATCACCGAAAGAGGGAATACCACTAAAATTTCCACATCGACATATAGATAGGAATGTAAACCCCTGAAATAATATCATAAAACACCAAAAAATCATAAGGATACATTACTAAATGAATCTAGAATTTAATCAAAAATACAAAATTAGGGTATCCTAATTAAAAATTCATTTTTATAGGCCTTATAGTTTTTAAATGATAAAAAATAGTGAAAAATTTCCCTATAATCTAAATGATGTAGTTCGTGTTGCAATATTCAATTTGATGTCTCATGAAGCCTATATAGACACGAGGATCACAAGTTATGGCCATTTGAATTTGATGTTTTATTTTAAACATATCTTAGAATGGTAGTGAATTTTTAGTATTAAATGTTATGATATTATTTTATAATTTCATTTTAGTTATTTTTTAAGCTTATATTTGATAGGTCGTGGAGGATAAACAAACACCTGGATCAGAAGTTATCATTATTTGATGCTGAAATCAGATTTTTAACTTCTCTAAAAACATTAGTTACAGAGGATATTTTCATTATAATATTAATATATAAAAATATAAATATGTATATATACATATTAATTTTGAATTAGTAATTAATAATAATAAAAATTAAGTTATAAAAAACAATTATTAAATATTAATTATTAATTATTTTTAATTATTATATATTATTTATAACACATATATATAAACATATTTTAAAAAATAAATTGATATTATTATTTAGAATTTTTTATTAATTTGTAATATATTTAGGGGTGGTTTTTATTAAAACCCAATGGTAATATTAAATAATAAATTTAATAAATTGTTTTCCTAAGTATTTAACTATGGGCCTTAAAAAATCACTGCTAAAATTCAATAAAAAAATAAAGTATATAGTTTTGATTTAAACCACTTCTAAATAATGACCCATTTTATAACAAATATCATCTATTAGGGGTAGTTTTGTAAAAAAAACCCTAAATAAATTAAATAGGAAATTTATTAATGATTTTAAAAACCACCACTAAATGAAGATTTAGGCATATTGTGAGGCACTTTGAATTAATAACCTATTACCTTTCATTTTAATTTTTCTTCTTCATTTTCCACTTCATGAATTTGATTTATCACTTTTATAAACAAAAAAATTAAATCATTAAGATTCTATAAAAGTTATAAAATCACTATACAATAATATATTATTACTAATTCGGTAATTATAACATCTTTTTGTTTGAGTCAGGTGTACCACCTATATGAATGATGTTATAATTATTATGTCCTGAATGGTTAATGAAACTCAGATATGAGTAAGATTATGTATTAATGATGAATTTAATATGTTTTTATAATTATGTAATTGACATCCCATAGGGAATTGTTGATTTCTTACATGGCCAAACAAATTAAATAATTTATAAAACTCTAAAAAACTGACTAAAAGTGTAATACTTGGAAAGTATGATTGTTGAACCCATAATGATGGTATTTATGTCATAAATTAATAGAAAGGGTTTAAATTTCAATTTTTTGGTAGATTAGAGAAATAGAAAAATGTAACAAAGTTAAGGTTTGATATGAAGAGATAAGACATGTCAGGTTTAGTAATTTTTAAGTTCAGATGCTAGGGATTAAATTTATTAGGGATTCATTTATGTTTTTTGTTGGAAATGGGTTAGCAGGCATCCTTGGTCCTGATACCCTATAATAATCCTGCAATTTCACCATTGGAATGGGCATCTACTAGGTGCAATCAAAAAACTAGGCAACCCCAAACCCTATTTAAATATAATCAACCTAATTTTCATAATTATCATACACAAAATAAAGAAATTAATTGATTTAATGAAATAAAACTCCTCAAATCACATCACAATGGTCATGTGATGAAAATAAATATAATTATAGTTGATAAACATGGGTGAAACAATCAAAAACATAAAATGAATAAAGATATATTCCCTAATGAGAAATCCCCCCATAATTGCATCCCCAGACAAAAAGAAACCTACACAATAATTCTATAAATGATGACAATGAGTATCATAGATACCCAAGGAAGAATGGTGGTGAAGAACATTAGAGAATAAGGGCTTTGAGATGGTGCTTAGTCATCTTATAGTGGTCATCTCATGTCTAAGATCCCACTAAGATGCCTCTTTTGTGCAGCCATAGATAGGTAAATATATGTTTTTTGTGTCAAAACCTCACTCCAGGGCATTAAAGTTTGAGTCTTTTGAAAGATTCACAACATGTGTAATTTAAACAACATGAATGTTTTGGTAGTTAAAACCTCTCCAAATCAATCCTATTTTAATGCTTTTATGTCTTGTAAAGTGTACATGGCATGTAAAATTCTCACAATGTGAATATTCTCATAAATTTTAATTGGAGTTTGAACTGGATTCTCTCCCAATGAACTCATGTCATTTTATATTTACAAGGATTGTGACAGTCTTTCAATAGTTTGGGTGCATGCACCGACTTTATGTAATGTTGGAATTTTGCTTCAAAATTTGCTGTTTTTTCTCCTAAATTTTTCAATTTTCACTCCTTTTTAAAGTATCTGTTGTTTCTCCCATAAAACATAAAACAAGTCAAATAGTTCAAGAATTTAAAAGTTTGATCATTTATTTGTTGAAATAAATTTATTAAAACACCATCAAATGCATCCATAAAATACACATATCAAATACCCTCACACTTGAATCCAAGCTTGTCTTCAAGGATGAAACCTCAAAGTACTACAAAGCAGATTCGCCATACCATAATTTAAACTCAATCTTAATAAAATAAATTGATCTTATAGTAAATTAAATATTAAGTAATCATTTTGAAAAATTCATTAACGCCTCAATTTTCAAGGAAATAAAATTAATAAAGTATTGTATTTTTCTCCTTTTAAATAACCAATCCTTTTCATTCATCCATTTTTATATTTAAATTCATTATTAATATGTTGAAATTTTCAATTTATGTCACTTGAATTTTTCCACTCATCATCAAGGAAAAATTAAAAAAATAATTCAGCACATACCTTAAGAACATGTCACTAACCATAGACTTGAAAGGAATCTAACATCTCCACCATGGAAAGATAAAAATCACAAATAATAATTAGGTCTTCAACATTTGAGATTAAATGATTCTAAGGATTTTGGATAGGTAGGTAAATAATATAAAAGTAAATCTCAAAAAAGAGGTTTGAACCTAAATTTTAATGCACTATATATAAAAGTTAAATCCCATAAAGTTCTACCTCTATATATTTCATCTCCCCCCACCCCAAAGCTCATAGTGGGTTCAAGATACATATAATCACAATGAATAATTAAACATATCTTACTCTTATTTTTTCTTTTCATTATTTTTTTCCAAAGGAATTCTTAAAAACATACCACATCCACCACCTAACCACAAATTATCAAGATATCATCATTCAAGTGGTGGATATTTTTTATCCTCCATATAAACAACCAAGTTTTATTTCTATTTTTTTCTATTTTTTTATTTGTAAGAGAGTTGAATACTAAAATACAATAAACTATGTATTGGAATCTCCCCAAATCATAATGTAAAATACAAAAGTATGATATCATCAATGAATTATATCCTAGTAAACCCTATAAAATTTCTCCCCCACACGTATTATTTTAAATTTCATGGAATATTTTTAGATTAAGGTAGGAATGGATAATATAAGCATGTAACACAGCTCATTTCCAAAAAATGAATGTCAAAGATTCTATGGGATTAAAAAGGATTAATGTAAGGTTAGACGAAGGATAAAAGGATTAATAAAAAATAATGACTCAATCATTTTTAAATGTGATTCTGTATAATTATAGCTTTGCAATATGCAAAGAATGTTTTAGAAGAGAACATGTCTGTGTTTTTCAAGAAATATGCAAAATAAAGGATAAGAAATATTAGTCTCAGGAGATGTATTGGGAAAGAGATGAATGGATAGGACAAATACTCATGGAAATGCATAAGAATTATTCAACCAATTAATGAAAATATAATAAATTTAAACCATGTCCAAATCCCAAAAAAAATTACAAAAATAAGCATTCTTCCAAAAAACAAATTTTTTAAAATCCAAAACCACGTGCCTGTCTCTACAAATTCAATTTCCCTTCGTCCTCGTTAAAAAAATTAAAAATAAATTAAAATTCATGGAATGGTAATTTTCCTATGAATTTTATGTCTCCTAGTTCAGTTGAGTAAAGTAGGATTCAAATGCGGCCAGGCAATTTGTAATTAAATCTCTAAAAAATTCAATATGGGGAATATAGTAAAAATTAGATAATTGAAATCCTTACTCCCCTTTTAACGAAACATCAAAAATGGGTGTTCAGGTTCTTTGTGATTTTGATTCAAGATGTGAATATATCTCACCGTGTTTATTTTTTGGATTTCACAACATGAATAGGTTTCATGAAACATAGTAGTCTTATAGCATTTTTCATAACTCTTACTGATTTCTTCCTTCCAAGGACTTGATGGTCCAACAAAAATAAAAATACACAAGTGAAATTACTATCCATATTAGTGACATTTAAAATACTTAGGGTAATTTGATTTCTCCTAAAAATATAAAATAATGAAAAATATTAAAACACTTGATTTCTATCTCAGAAGATATTTTGTTTATAATTATTGGATAGACCATACCTCCTTCATCTCAGGTGGTTGATGGTAGGAAAGAGTTTATAGGATCTCAATCTACAAGGTATTGACGTCGTGATTCCTATATGTACATGGGTCATCTCTTTTTTCTAAAACTAATTTTACTCTTAAATTGGTTAACATGTTCTCAATTTCTATGAGCCTAATCTAGAAATTATTGTCCCTTCTTGAATAATCAAATAGAAACTCATTGACATCCCAAACCTGTTTTCCTTCTTTTAATTCCTATTGGAAGTTCATTATTCTACATTTCTCAAATTTTCTAATGACTTCTTATATTTATTCATCTTTTTCTTACTTTCTTATTTACTTTATTTTACAGTTACTTCGGCTCTTATTCCTAGTATTATAACATCCTTAGCTTCCAATAGACAATTTTTTTTTAGAATTAATCAATGGTCTTATCTGATTTCTTCACTTTCTAGTGAAAATTGAACTTCACTTATAATCCTACAAATATTAAACTCAGTTCCCCATTGTGAACATCAATCAGTTCCCTTACTGTAGCTAATAATGGTCTTCCCAAAATTAATATTACTTTTTATTCATCCATTTCTATTACTAGAAAATAGACTAGAAAATTAAATTTTTATACCTTGATGATGAAATATTAATTTAGTATTCAAGGATTTCATGCTATTAGCTAGTTGAAGCATAATTCGAGTTGGTTTCATATCTCTTAATCCTATGTTCTTGAATATTTCTTATGAAATTATATTCACACTGACACCTAAATAACATAAATAATTCCTAAACTTATATGTACCAAAAATAATCAGAATGTAAAAACTACCTAGATATATTTGCTTCTTTGGGTGAAAGATTAATACTACTACTGAATAATCCCATATTATTTGATTGCTGGATAATTATTTGAGATTATTTTTGTTCATCGGAAACTCCTTCATGAGGTTTTCATAAACAAGTTTGTTTATGATTTCCATACAAATGTAATTTTGATATATAGATTTCTGAATATCTTTAATAAAATTTTATTAATTTCATCAAACTTTACCTACTTGAAACGATCAAGATATAGTAGTGGTGGTTGGTACGGTGGTGGTTCTTCCTCTTTAATATGTTCCTCGCCTTCTCTGTTATTTTATTTACTTTCTACCGCTAGTTATTATTAATTACATCCTGTAAATTCTATAGAACTTCCTTTGTTCTTCGTCCCACTTATAAGGAATACATCTTTCATATTTGTATGGAGATTCTGGTCTTGAAATCCTAGAATTACTCCTATAACCCTTTCTTTGAGTTTCATGGAAATCTGACCGATATGATTTTCCAAGTTCTTCATTGTAGTACTTTGTTTTTTTGAGTCATCTCTCAATTATAGGTTTTAGTTCCTTGTACCCTAAATTTTGTTGTAAACAGTTTAAATGAAAATCATGTGGCTTTTTTAAAGTTTTAAAGGGTCTCCTATAGTGAGTGGACTTGACAGTTTAGTGTTGTCCCTTATATTTGAGGTTGAAAACCTTATTGTCTCTACAGAAATCATTGGTCATGATTTTTATTCCTCTATTATGATTTTTTCCCTCTGTCCCTACACATAATTATGATCATTATAATCTGATTAATTTACATCTTTATAGTACATAACTTGGGTATTTTTGTTAAACATTATTGCATCAATATTCTTAGTCATGGAATCCATTTGTGTATCCATCCAATTATTATCCACCATGTTCACTCCTCTTGATTGTCCTTGTACAAATTCCAAAAAAACAGTTGTTGGACATTTATTCCAGCAACTCATAACTCTCCTCTGGTGATTTTTATATAAGCGAACATCCTACAGTAGCATCATTGATTGAACAATATTCTGGTGATAATCATTTGAATAATGTTTGAGTTAATAACCAAATTTTTATGTCTTGATGAGGGAATCATATTATTAATCTTTTAAATTATTCACAAGCACTGTATAAAGACTCTTAATTCAATTTTTCAATGTTATGTATACTAACCTGTAAATCCATAGACATTGAGGGATAGAAAACCTTGTTATAAATTTCTTACCAGATCTTCTCATGCTGTGGTTGAATGTGAAGGAAGACTTTGGATCCACTCCTATGCCTTTTCCTTTGGAGAGAATCTGAAGAGGCATAGTATAAAGGCATCATTTGAAACAATGTTAAAATAGAATGTGTTGTACAGTTCTGGGAAACCTCAAATATGTGAATTGGGTTATTCTTGTGGTAACTCGGAGAATTAAATGGAATGTTTTATTATTTAGATGAATTTAGGTATGATTTCAAAGTGTTGTGAAAAAATTATAGGTTTAATAATTCTTAGATGGACCCCCACTTTTGATTTTCTTCTATAGTTGGAATGCTATTGATCCCTTGGGGTTCTTCCTTAATGATCTTGGTGCACTCCTTGATATTTTTCCAGTACATCTCCCTAATATTAATCTCTTATAGCCATAATTTCTTGTTCTTTACCAACCTCTTCCTTATCTTTCCTCTGTTTGTGTAGAGTCTTCTCTAAATCTGGGTTGAATGAAATATCTTCCACTTTTTCCTTCCCACGAGTGGATTATTTCTTGTAAAGAACTAGTACATGAAACTAAATCACGACAAGACCAATAGTAAAATAATAAATTAAAATAAAAACAATAATAAATATTCCAAATTTATTTTAACATAATGTTAAATTTCCCTAGAAAAGTTTCCAAACTTTTGAGAGACTATGGGGTGTTGTTAATTATCTATGTGGATAATTAAATTTAATAATTTATAAAACTCATAAAATCTTTCTAAAAAAGTATTATTTTGAAAGTCTATATGTCAAACCCATATGGACGGTTAGTATACTATGTATTAATTAAAGTAATTGAAACTGAAATTGTTTGTTTGATTGTAGAAATATAATGATACATTAAAGGAAATGTTTGATATTAATAGATGAGGAACTTTTTCATCTTGTAGTGTTCATCTTACATCTAGTATCCCTCCGAGATTCCTATGTTGTGTATCCATGGATGGGTAAATGTAGGGTTTCTTCATCAAACCCTCATGCAAGTTCATTAAAGTTACAGTCTTTCTGTGGTGTTCACAACATGTATAATTTACCCGACAATAAATTTGTAAAATAGGTAGATTCCACAAATCTATTATTTCTCGATTCTTTTATATCTTTTAAAGTGAACTCTGTGATTAAAATTCTCACAATGTGTATATTATCTTGAATTGTTATGGGTGACGACACTGGCTTCCCTCCCAATGAACTCACACCATGTAATATTTACACATCATGTAAATTCCCTACTCTAGTTCTGAAACATGCTCCACCTTTATGTAATGTTATAATTTCGCTTCAAAAATCTGGTGTTTTGACTATTATCTTTTCTTATTTTAACTCCTTTCCCGATTATCAATTGTTCCATGCCATAAAATAGAAATCAAGTCAAACAGTATAAGAATTGAAAAGATTATTCAGTTATTTAATAAAATCAATGTATTAAAACAACATCAAATTTATTCAGAAAACACACTTATCATTAATAATGAAACATACATCATAAAAATTTTATTAAAAGTAACCAATAATGGTTATTTAAAACCATAAAAAACAATCTTGTCGGGGAAGATTCATAGAAATATAATTATTTCATAACTTATTAAATTATTTTATTTCTAGAATGTTATAGATCATATAACATGACACATTAATTTCTTATGGAACTATTGGGAAATTACTTTTTACCATTACTAAGATACAAAAGTTTTTTGGAAATGATGAACCAGATGACTTCAAAATGACCATTAAGAACAAAAATGATTTATAAACATAATGAAAAATGATAATGATTGAATTAAAATAAATTTTAATAAATTTTAAAAATATTCATACTAAATTAAATGATTGATATAATTTTATTATTAAAAAATTTAGATAACATACAAAATTATTCAAGACTTGAGGAAAGATATTTCTCATCATAATTTTATTTCTTTGAAACTTATGCCATTTTCACCACATGTTTTTTATGTAGATTATAAACTATCATATGGATTTGGATTTTCATTAATCTCATAAATTTCAATAAGTTTACAAATCCATTAATAGTACTCTTCTATAATTTCCTTTTGTTTCAAAATTTTCTAAATTTGTATGGATTTTTCTTTAAAACATTTTTTCAATGTTTTCTTTCCAACTATATTTCCTCCATATCCATGTTCTTCAAAAGATTTCAATAATGTTCTTCTCTATACTTTAATTATTTTTTAAATTATTTTTAAACTATATTTAACTTTTTTATAAAGGTTAATAATTTATTTTTTTAATGTTTTCTATATGGGTCACTTTACACTCTATTTACAAAAATATAAAAATAATTCTATTTATCATTTACCACATGACTTACTTTCCCACCATCATAGTATTGGTTATTAATTTTCCTATATAATGTTTCATGTTTTATCAAAAAAAATCTTATTCCCATTCATAATTGATTTTTTTGTTTTTAAAAGTTCTTAAAAGAACATGATATTTATCCTTATTTATTTTTGAAAATGGAAAGTTCTTTTTCTTATGGGTTCAAATGAATTTTTCTATATTTTATAATGAAAAATTGAAATATTATAAAAAAGTTATGATATGATACTTATGAATTATGAATAATGATAGGTGATTCTCTAATATTTCTCTCCAATGCATTGGATAAATATTTAGTCTTTAGAGAAAAAAATGTTAAAGATACCTGATTTGGTTACTTATATTGAAATGGTTCTATGAAATAGTTAACACTATTTATAAATATCATGTCTCAATAATCCTTCATGGTTTTTCAATTTTTATTATTTATTTTAAAAAAATTCTTTGATAAAATATTGATTTTAACATGTGGTTATGATTTATTTTATACATTCAATATTTATTTTGAAAAAAGGTAATCATTTTTATGAGTTTTCATTCTTTTCAAAATACTATAATGTATCATTTGTTTTTATATCCCTTATGTATAATTGTTTTTCTCATCCCAAATTTTGAAATATTTTTCACATGGATTAAGGATTAGTTCGAAAGTTTATGATTTCTAGATATGGTTATGAGATTTTATGATTAAATGAAGAACATTTATTATTTGAAGAGTATTATTTATAAGAGATGTTAAATAATTATGGTGTAATAAATAAATACTTGTCATAGTGGTAAAATTCCATTTGATAAGAAAGACATGGGTTTTATTTTATAAAGGGTTTTACTAATTCTCTAAAACTCTAAACATAAAAGATCTTACAAATGTAAGAAAGTAAAATACTTGATTTTAAACTCATAATTATGGGTTTTTAAGTTATGGGTTGTTATAGTTTATATCGAAGACAATATATATGGAATATGATTTTACCATTGGATCTGGGAATATGGGTCCCTGTATTATAAAATCTCAACTATTTCATCAGATTTGGAATCATTCTTCCCCCATAATTCAGTATCCACATAAATAAGTTTCTTCTTCAGATTTTTTATATTGTCTAATTTAATATTTAACATTTTAGCATTGATCTATAGAGACATGTTTTACCCTCTCTGCTTCAGGTTCAACTCATGTAACCTCTATCCAAGATCTACTAATAAGTGGATAGATTTCACTTTTGTATTACTTATAATCTCCCCATCATTTTTAGATCCAAAATCACTGGTTTTTTAGTACCCTTAGATAATATAGTATCATCATTGAATAAATTAAGTGATTCACAATCAGATTCATACATACCTTCATTTTGATAGTTGTTGGACTCTTTCAACTATATCTTAATGTCACAATAAATTATTCCATAACAAGTAATTTCTTTCTAGTTCTTCATTTTATTTATATTCTTTCTATTTCTCATAGAAAAAATAGAATATGTGAGTAAAAATTTTTCCTCCAAAAACTAATCAAATCAATTCAGATTAAAACATGTCTAGAATGGAACCAGGTATTTGATAATAATTATTAACTGAAAAATGGGTTTAGGTTAGAGTCACCATGAGGGGGTGATAAGGGTTTAGAAACATAATCAAATTTATCACTTCTCTTTAAACACTCCCTTCCCTAATCCTAATCTTGAAATCATAATGTTTAGGTTTATAGTATTTTCTCTTATATTTTAGTTCATTTGGTTATTATTTTTATTAATTGGTCCCTTTACCAATTTATGGTAACATTTATTTTATCACATTTATTTTTTTCCTTTTTTAAATGTAAACAAGAATTTAAACTGGAATGAGGAATTGTACTTAGTTTAGTCACACTTAGCTACTCCATGGTGGATGAAATCGACATTGTACCAACACACACAAAACTAGTAACCTCATTGATTTGTGGTGGGTTTGGGATATTCATGGGGTAAATCAACTTAAAATGTTTAGGTTCAATTGAATATCATTATTCCATCACTTCCCCCTTTATTCCCTCCTATTATCAGTTCTTTAAAGGGAAAAATATCTAGCATGTAGTCCAAAATCAGATAGCCTTATCGATTTATAATTTCATTGACTATGTGTAGGTGTACTTTTATCTCCAAGATGGTCCTTTATAGATAAACTATGAACCCATTCTCATGAAAAATTTATATTCCATGAGATATCATGGAAACTCCTCTTCTTCTTCTTTGGTATATTCTTCAAATAGATCCAATACTATCTCTTCTTCTTTCTTCCTACCACCATGATTCTGGAATCTGTACAACCTTATAATGGTGTAATAAGAGTTCAATCATCCTTCACAATACACTAAAATTCCCTTGTTCTTCAAACTAAAAAATGTGTTATTAAACACCATACTTCCTCAAGACTTCCCTCTCCAACAGAATCAAATATAGTCAATAATCATCCTCCTTCTCTCTTCTCATCCTTTTCTTTCAACTTGTAGGTTTTTCAAATAGATTTAGTTCCAATGCTCTATTTTTTTAATCTTTTATACACATATAATAATCACCCACATTCAAGATTTACATATTTTAGATATTGAATTCTTCTTTGAGTCTCGGTCTTGAAATTACTTCCATTCATGCTCACATAATCCTTAGAAATTACAACTTGAAATTACTACATATGATATTTTCCATATTTTAAAATATGGAAGCACTTCATAAATCTCCTATTTAAATATTTTAAATCCACAAACCTCATGGTATTCATTTTTCTACAAAATCCATGGCTATATTTATTAAATATTGACCAAATTATAAATCAAGGATTATAATTGATAATAATAATTAACTAATTTATGGCCTTTTAAAACAAATCTACATGCATGTAAATACTCCTGATGTGAAACATGATGGATTACAATAATTATAAAGTAAATAAACCGTATAAAATCTATTTCATCCTTAAAATATCTTCTTGTTTCCACTAAATTTCTCTTTTGAAATCATCTTACTCTTCCAAAGTTTCTGATTAAGCTTCCTAAGTTCTACTCTAATCTTCTAAATTGATATATCCAAATTTATATTTTTACTTTACACTTCATCCTTATACGCAGTTTCCAAAAACTATCTAATTTTTTTAGATAAAACATCATCAATCCTTCACTGCACCATGATGTAAGTATTTCATTGTATCATATTATCATTATGTATTTATGATGTCTTCTTGATTTTATGCATGGATTTATATATATTCATTTGTGGTGATGAGTTTATCCCTAATATCTCATTGAGATCCATCAATATTGTAAGTCATGCTGTAACGAATATAGACTAAGGTCAATGAAACTAGAAAAACAAAAGCATGAGAAGAAGACGATTCAAATTAAATAGTTCTATTTAAATCAACATGGAATTCATTTAAATGAAGAAAACTGCTCATGTACTTTTAATGTCCCATATCAAAAAAATATTCAGGAAGGATCTTCTATATTTCTCCAAACATGGTATGGAATATCACTGATCTCTCTTTGTACCACCTCATACCACGATCACTATCCATTATATCAACTCATACTATTGTTATCCCTTAGAACCATCCTACACTAGGTCTTTACTCCTATACTAGATATACTAGCTATAGTTGATCCTAACTAATACCTCAAGGAAGTTTATTAAGAACTTTTGGTTGGCTTAGGTTGGACCCTTTTTTAGTACTTGCAAATAATTTTATTGGCTAAAATTCAAAATCGAAACCACTTAACAATATTATTATAGAGTCTTCATGAATTTACTAATTTTTATCCTTACCCAAGAGTCTTATGAAGTGCCCTGGATTCTTATGAAGTCATACATTTTACAATTATTAGTTATGATGAAAAAGTCTTATGAAGTGTATAGGACTACCAAATATCAACTCACAAATATAAATAACAAGTTTTTTAAGTACTATGAAACTCATGAAAAAGTCTTAAAAGGTTTTTACTTCTCCATTTTTCATATATCTACTTAAAAACAACTTTTATAAAAATACTTCAGAACTAAATCAAGTCTTCCATAGTCTCTGAAAATTTGACAACTAGATCTCTTAACTGATTTATC
Organism: Viscum album; assembly: GCA_963277665.1. Taxonomy (NCBI): domain Eukaryota; kingdom Viridiplantae; phylum Streptophyta; class Magnoliopsida; order Santalales; family Viscaceae; genus Viscum; species Viscum album. The sequence goes on along the minus strand of OY728122.1, from coordinate 1,653,371,294 downwards.
TTCTAGTGCTGGTAATGAACATGAAAAAATATATCTTCCTAATTTCTCAATAAATCCTCATTGGGATTATATGAATTATACATAAAACTTATCCTTCACTAAAATATATATTGTCAAAAAATACAAAAAAAACTGTTAGTTATTAAAAATGACAATTTTTTGTGTTTGTATGAGTAGCATATGTCATTTTTTCTAACCAATATGTTTTATATCTTTATACTATTTATCTCATTATTTATCATTTAAAACCAATTTCATTTCTATTTATTTAAAATGACAATGAATAAATAAATATATTAAATGAATTTAATTATTAAATACTATATATGATGTTCATGGGGTATATTTTCTACAATTTAATTATAATTTTCTTTCCGCAACACTCACTAGGGGTGAGATAGGCTACTTGATGACTTATTTTTTATTTTTTAATCTTCTTATTATTGAGATTATTTTAAATATTAACTAAATTTATAGTGTGATTTTTTATTTTAAGGATTAGTTTATTATAATCAATTAAAATACTTTGTAAGTAAATTACATGTAATGAAATATTTAATATGTATAAATAAATATAATAAGAAAATTATATTTAAAGATATGTGAATTCCTGATTGGTCAAACCTTTGGTTTTTTCAATAATAACTCAAAAAAAATATTTTGAGGGTTTTAATTCTCAATTTTTTATTTTTCTACACAAAAATAGATTTAAGGAAATAATTTTGAACCAACCACAATCTTATTCTATCTATATAACATTAAATTTTGGATCTTTTAAATGATTCATATTCTGGTGTTGGTAATGAATGTGAAAAAAATTATCTTATAAACTACTCAATAAATCATATTCAGGATTACATTACTTATTTATACAAACCATCCCTCACTACAATATATATTGTCAAAAAATACAAAAAAAAATTAAAATAATAACAAATGAATCGTGTTTGGATAAGTAATATAGTAAATTTTTTTAAACCAATATGTATTATATATTAATCATGTCTATCTAATAATTTTTCCTTCAAAACCAATTTCATTTCTATTTATTTAAAATATAAATGTTTAAATAAATATATTAAATGAAATTAATTTTTAAAGACTCTATATGATATTCATAGATTATGTTTTATACCTTTTAATTATAAGTTTCTATCTATAACAATTTCTAGGGGTATGCAACTTGATGACTATTTTTTTATTTTTTCTAACCATCTTCTTATTGATATTATTTTAAATATTAATCGAAACTATGAAAGGATTTTTAATTTAAAGGATTGATTTATTATAATAATTTTTAATATTTATTTAATGAATTACATATAAGGTAATATTTATTATGATTAAGTAAATATAATAAGAAAATTTTATATATTGGTATGTATACTCTACGTGGTAAAACCGTCAATTTTTTCATCAACTAAAGGTTCTGTTCTAGTGAAATTGAGTCAGGGAAGTGATTCTCGCTCAAATTTACCCAAGAGAAGAAGGTAAGACGGTCCTTGTAGATTAGCTTGGGTTATCGAATCCACAGAGACCTAAGAAGAAACCTATATACACATACATTCTATGGACTATTTTCAGCTATGAAGTGGCCAACATGGATTGATTTTGGATGGTTTTGAAATATATCTAATAGATTTAAGTGAATTCAATTTTAAATAATGAGTTTATCCTAGGTTATCGCTCGAGGGGGATTGGACGTATTTCCTTTTTAATGATTTCAATTTCTTATATTTGAGATGGGTTCATTTAAGGAGATAAAACAACATCATCACTTACTAATTTAATTCCTACACCCTTTAATACTAATCGCCTATACACTTGAAGGATCAAAGTTTTTAGAACTTCAAGGTAAAGGTTCGTATTAGCACTTGATGTGTGTGGCCTTAAATTCAACAAGGATGCTAGAGTTTAAAAATCATCAAATAAAAATCTCAATTAAAGAAGTGATTATGCATTAATGAGGTGATAAATAACATCCAATCCAGCCCCTTGCTACTCCCTTGGATCAACCCATAAGTGGGTTATCCCTCCATTGATCTCATGGTTTCAATGGAAGCGAAAAGTAGACTCGTGAGGGAGGAAATGGAGAAGTAAAGAAACGCAACAAAATAACAATCACTCCACCGTTGTGTGATAATATCACAAGGTTTGGTATGAAAAAGTTCACATCTTGAACCAACGGTATCAAAGTGATAAGCAGAAGAACATAATAATAATAGAAGAAGAACTTTTATTAAGAAATAAGGATGAATTAAAACAACTTACATGTGAAGGAAGAACATTACAAAGAGAAATTGGCAGCATAACATTAAGATGAAAACAAGCTCAAAGATCTTTCAATACTCCAAAAACACTGCCTTAAATAGGCATTTTTGAGCCCTTGGGTCGAGCCTCAAACAGTCCAAGTCTCCTCAATTAATTTTGGTAGGCCATAGGTGGGTGGAAAGTAAGGGAGAGTTGATTTTTCCACCCTTGACCCGAGGTGGCATCCAGCTTTCCTTCACCAAACAGAAGCGTCTATAAGACCTTCTATATGGCCGAATCATAGTGGTCCATAGGAGAAGAAAATGGATATCCTGATGTCTTATAACCTCCTGTAAAATATGGGACCATTTAAAGTTGTGGATTCCGAGATATGAGCAAATTAGTGAGCTGTTTTTCTGGGCCGCAGAATCTGGCCCAGAATTGTATCTCTAAGTTGGGCCGCCTTAATGACCACCATAGAGGCAGAAGTAGCATTATCTCATGAATATTGATTTGTTCCTATACATGTCTTATAGAATCCCAAGAAATTTGGGATTAATGGGGCCTTTATTTTGGGCCCTACAATCTCATCAGTGGGCCAGTGTCCAATCTGCCTTCTCTAGAATTGCTTCTTTTCATCACAAAATATCCCCATCTTCTTCCATGAATTCTCCATTGATCCCTAAATAAAAAATGTTCACATTTAAGTTTAGATACAGTTCCAAAAATATCAAATTAAAATATTGATAATTACATACCTTATAATCAGATGACTCATAGGGCCTAAATTGGTGTATGTTAGGCATGAAGTGCACAAATGATGAGAATGGATGTTCATAATGAAAATGCACTAACTCAGGCCCATAAGATCAAAAATGAACATTTAATACCATTAAAATGTAATTAAAATATATGTTTTTATTGGATAATCACACCCCCCCCCCCCCAACTTGAGATTTTCTAGTCCCGAGCAAATAATTCAATGATTTTATTTGAATTCCTTTCTTCAAACACATTATAACAAACAGTGCTCACAATGTAAACTGCACACAAATATATTTTTATAACCAATCAATATAATTTAAAACAAGATGAATTTAAAAGCAGATCTCAATCCCAAGCCCATTCCTTTGATCAAATCCATCATCATACTTCATCCAACGTAATTAGGTGTAATGATGTGTTGTGAATCACAATAGATATGGGGGTTCATTTTCATTCAAGGGGGAAATCATGGAAGCGCTAGGTGGAATCACATTTAATCCTAATATGAGTATTCTTCATTCCTCGTTTTTTTGGATTTTTTTTTGCAATATTTCCACAGTAATTTAGATTGCAGTTAATCAAATTAACCCATGTAGCAAGACTTTGTCGATGACTCCCAGACTCAAAGGCCTTAGGGCACCAAGTGAAACCCACATACTCGGGCATCGTCTCGAGTTAACTTAATCAAAAACAAATTCATATTACCACAAATAAAGATAGATTGAAAAACTCAGGGCTAGACAACTCTGGATTCACGATCCCCAAGTGCCGAAAGCCTCGCATTTTATCAATCCATTGCTCTACACACAATTTTTTTTATTTTTTTTATTTTTTTTTGAATAATCATATTATTCATAAAAATCAAACCAGACTATCCTATTTATTATGGGACCCCAAAAATTCAAATTAGTACCCCCACAGTCTAGAGAACGTGCATTGTGGCATTTTGATTTAATGGATGAAAATAAAAATGATGAAAATTTTCATTGGACAACCAAACTTCCAAAATCAATATTTTAAAACATAATAATGAATTAAATTAAGAGTTAAGGAAATAAAAGTTATTTTCTATGTAGTTTTAATGTGAGAAAAGATGTTATTATATGAATGATAAAGGAATTTTACTTCTTTTTTATCATTGTTTTTTTAAACAAACATTTTGTTTCCACACCCCGCAACATAGAATGAAATTGTCCCTAGTTTCATAAAAATAAAATTTAGAATGGGGTAGAGGAATAAAAGGGGAGTTCAATAAGGAAATTGAAATATGAGGATCGTGGAATGAAGTCACCTGGTAGTTGAAGTTTGAAGTTCTTGTCACTCGAATTTAGTCCTTTGATATCTATGTCGCTTGCAAAGTTCCCTAGTGGAAAAAGGAAAACAAACAAACAAAAAAAAGAGTATATATATATATATATAAGTAAAATATAAGTATATATATAAAAATTATAGAATAATGAACCACAAGAAGTCGTAGGTCAGTGGTAAGTGTGCGCCCGTGTCACCCTTCGGTCCCGGGTTCGAATCCCCGCGGCTTCACCGGTTGTGACGGGGTTTTCCCCACGACCTACGATGTGGTCTTTTTTTTATTATTATATTTTCATTTATTTATTTTTATTTTTATTTTTTTAACCTATAAACACTTAAAAATAAAGTAAATTAAACTGATGATACATTGTCTTCTTTTTAAATTTCTGGTTAAGGTATTACTTAAGAATCACACCACGTGACACGGATGAATATGGTTCTCCCCTTTCATACCCATCCATACTCATAATAGAAGAACAGGTCAACAGTCTATATTTTTTTTAATATAAAAATGATTAATTAAAATATAAATTTTATTAAAACAACAAAATGATAGGAAACTTAAAAACCATGGGTTGCCTCCCATGCAACGCTTTGTTTAATGTCATTAGCTCGACATGAACTCCCAAACTTATCCAATACCGATTTTAAACATTTTAAGGACCCCATATTTCTCCATGTCCACTAGATTGAGATTGATTCTTTTTTTATAATTTTTGTTGTGTGCAAACATGTGTTCTAAAATGAGTGGTAAAATCCAAGGAATATCAAAAATGGTTGATCCAGTTTCCTCTGTAGTCTTTCCTAAGACATAAATGACCATTACAACTTTTTTTATTTCAAGAGAAGAATGAATTCCAATTGAATGCTCATGATTTTACCTTATAAAGGTATTCTTTAGCGATGAGGGAAGGACAATAATTTTGGGCTTGGGCTGGATAGGACATTTAGACACAAGTTGATATTTTGAATCCAACTCAGTTTCATTTTCCAAATTTCTCAACAAAATTGGTTCCTTTTGAATAGCAGATTCAACCACAAAATTGGAAATATCAGTGTTTTGAATGGATATGGACTCAAAGTTTGTGATTTCTCCCAATGGTTCAATGGTTTGTGTTTTTTAAAATTCATCAATGAAGTTATACTTAGGAGATTCAATCCATGATGTCAAATTCTCCTCTTTTGAATACAAAAAATTAAATTTCCTCCTGATTTAAAGACCCTTCAACAATTCCTTGATCCTCTTTATCTTCCCCAAATCTAAAGGTTTTCTCTTCAGTAAATTCATGAGAGGTTTGTGAGAAACTAGATACTTCACATAAGGTTATGGAAGGGATAGTTTGTCTAGGGATGGGTTCCTTACAATTTTTAATGCTTTGTAGTTCTAACCTCAATGATGAAACCTCAAAATTCATTATCTCCATTTTTTGACACAATTTTTCAAGTAATGAATGTGGATTAGGATGGATAAGGGGTTGAGACAGATGGTCTATTTCAGGAGGATAACTATGTTGTTGGAATTCCATAGGAGGATGTTCAAATTGGCTTTGTGGGGATTGAAAATCCTTATATTTCGGAATGTTTTGTGGATCATAGGAGTAAAAACATTGTGTTTCAGTAGGTTTTTGATGATCCCACAAGTAGGAATTAGGATGGTCATTGTACATCACACTTGGTGTGGAGTGATCAAAGTAAGAAGAGGTTCCCCATGTTTGGATTTGTTCAAAAGGGTCTTCCATAGGAATGAAAATAGGGATGAGATAAGAGAAGTGGGATAAAAAAGGATGATAGTGTCTAGGATAACTTACTTAGGTCCCCGGCAACAGCGGAAAAATTTGATTCTTGCTCAAATTTACCCTTGAGAAGAAGGTAAGATGGTCCTTGTAGTTTATCTTGGGTTATCGAATCCACATAGACCTAAGAAGAAACCTATAGAAACGTACATTCTATGGACTGTTTTCGGCTATGAAGTGGCCAACATGGATTGATTTTGGATAGTTTTGAAATATATCTAATATATTTAAGTGAATTCAATTTAAAATAATGAGTTGATCCTAGTTTATCGCTCGAGGGGGATTGGACATATTTCCTTTTTAATGATTTCGATTTATTATATTTGAGATGGGTTCATTTAAGGAGATAAAACAACATCATCACTTACTGGTTTAATTCCTACACCCTTTAATACTAATAGCCTATACACTTGAAGGATAAATGTTTTGAGCACTTCAAGGTAAAGGTTCGTATTAGCACTTGATGTGTGTGGCCTTAAATTCAATAAGGACGATGGAGTTTAAAAATCATCAAATAAAAATCTCAATTAAAGAAGTGATTATACATTAATGAGGTGATAAATAACATCCAATCCAGCCCCTTTCTACTCCCTTGGATCAACCCATAAGTGGGTTATCCCTCCATTTATCCCATGGTTTCAATGGAAGCGAAAAGTAGACTCATGAGGGAGGAAATGGAGAAGTAAAAAAACGCAACAAAATAACAATCACTCCACCGTTGTGTGATAATCTCACTAGGTTTGGTATGAACAAGTTCACACCATGAACCAATGGTATCAAAGTGATAAGGAGAAGAATAGAATAATAAGATAAGAAGAACTTTTATTAAGAAACAAGGATGAATTAAAACAACTTACATGTGAAGGAAGAACATTACAAAGAGAAATTGGCAGCATAACATTAAGATGAAAACAAGCTCAAAGATCTTTCAATCCTCCAACAAAACTTCCTTAAATAGAAATTTTTTATCCCTTGGGTAGATCCTCCAAAATTCCAAGTCTCCTCAATTAATTTTGGTAGGCCATAGGTGGGTGGAAAGTAAGGGAGAGTTGATTTTTCCACCCTTGACCCGATGTGGCATCCAGATTTCCTTCACTGAACAAATGCATATGGAAGACCTTCTAGATGGCCGAATAAGAGTGTTACATAGAAGACGAAACTGGATCTACGGATGTATTATAACCTTCTGTAAAATTTGGGCCCATTTGGAGTTGTGGATTCCGAGATATGATCACATTAGTGAGCTGTTTTTCTGGGCCGCAGAATCTGGCCCAGAATTGTATCTCTAACTTGGTCCACCTTAATGACCACCATTGAGGCAGAATTATCATTATCTCCTGAAGAGTGATTTGTTCCTCTATATGGCTTCTAGCATACTCCGAAATTTGGGATTAATTGGGCCTGTATTTTGGGCCCCACAGTCTCATCAGTGGGCTGGTGTCCAATCTGCCTTCTCTAGAATTGATTCTTTTCATCACAAAATATCTCCATCTTCTTCCATGAATTATCCATTGATCCCTGAATGAAAAATGTTCACATTTAAGTTTATATACAGTTAAAAAAATATAAAATTAAAATATTGATAATTATATTCCTTAGAATCATATGACTCATTTGGCCTAAATTGGTGTATATTAGGCATGAAGTGCACAAATGATGAGAATGGATGTTCATAATGAAAATGCACTAACTCAGGCCCATAAGATCAAAAATGAACATTTAATACCATTAAAATGTAATTAAAATATATGTTTTTATTGGATAATCAGGAAGTTTTGTTTATTGCTTTATATATTAATATATGTTTAATAGGTTTGATACATTGGACTAATGTACAAGATAAATATTATAATTAAATAGACAACTGAGTTTCATGTCTCATGTTTGGGGATATTTTATTTTATGGAATGAAAAATTAGTGTAACTATGTTTGAAATTTATTTTAAAAGTAATCATGTACATTGAAGATTGTTCAATAAGTTCATATGATTGGTTTTATTTTTAGATTTAACATCTTTGATAAATTATAGATATTAGAGTTACATATTTCACCCTGTGATGTGTGCATATGTAAGGTAAAGGCTACTTGATAAAGCTATCATAGGTGAATATATATTTTTAATAAATGTTTGTGATATTTGTTTAAATATTATTAAATTATATATCAATAAATTGAATACTACATTATAAATGAAAATATAAGTCACGTGTAGAAACATAGTGGAACACTTATAGTGAAATAATGGATTCCATGGAATGTGACTTATTGACCACATCAATATGATTTATATAGTACAAGGGTTAAAAGGGTATGTTTTATCCCTTTTTTAAAATAAATCATCATCATTTCATGAAATATCATGGTAAATCAATTGAATGATATGGTATAACGTGACAAAATAATGGTATGTCACAAGGTGTGACACACAAAAATATATCAATATTTGAAATCATGGGACATGGGTAAAGATAAAAGTGTTAATATAGATGATTACATGTTCATATCATTAGACCTGTTAAGTATCACAGAGGAGGATAGAGTGAAATTTCCAGGTATATACCCATGTATAGAGATATTTTAATCAATGATATCTAATGCTTTTTAGAGAAACTAATATCATATATGGTGACAATAATATATCATGAGTGATAATTTGAAATTTTTAATAAAATTATTTCTAATAAATAAGATATCTCACCCAATGATTATCATATCATAAGGAAAAGTAAAATTTTATTCAGTAAATATTAGAGTTCAATATATGAAGGTTGTTTCATCTTTTATACTACCAAATAACTCTATAAGGTTCTCATCAAAGGAGGGTCTTGGTAATAATGGAAATGAATTCCATTTTAATATTTAATTACGGATTAAAAATAAAATTTAATAAACCTTTCATATGTGAGTTTTTATCCCCTATTTTTTGATGTTATTAAAAACTGTAAAGGGAAAATAATATTTGAAAAATTCCAAATAAGCTTTTGATTGGGTTCTATGAGCGGGATTTGGGGTTAATATAGTTAAAGGATTATATGGAATATCTCAAAGACTCCATTGTACATGAGGATGGATCTTTTTATACCTATATTATCTTATAGAAGTAAAATAATCAATTTAGATGAAATAAAGAGAACATTAAAATATTTTAATGGACACTAATAAATAATTTAAGGGAGGATAATATTTCAAATTTGAATATCCACATGGTTAATGAAATATGATTAATATATAGTGAATTATTGTAGACTCCTATGATGGGAATTTGTGTATCAAAAAGTGGATATATGGTAAATTTTAAATTATATGATTGATAAAATTCAAATGAACTATAATGTTGAAGATATGGAGAAACACCTTTAAATAAATTTAATGGATAAATAAAGGATCTATAATCAGATATTGTGACATTTATCTCATTTTTAATTTCTTTTACCTCTGTACTTGAAAATGATCAATTCATTTTGAGTGGTTGTTCCACACATTATTAAAACACTATGAACAACTATATAGTGTGACCCTTGGTATTTATCCATAAATACTTATACAAAACATGATCCTTGGGTGGGAGTGTATCTCCCAAAAAAATATAAATGGAGAAGTAAGTTTCTATTGACCAGGGCATGAGTGTAGTGAACTCATAAAAATCTTAAGATTTAACATACACATGGGGGAATAAAGTATATTTTGCACTTATTTTTCATTCTGAAAATGGATAGTTATATAGATGGGTAGACTAAGAGTGATGTAATAAGATTAAAGGAAATTATACAATACTATTTATTCAAATAAATAAAAAGGGAATAAAAATATAGACCCTACATAAATGGGATTAAGATCCATTTATTTGAAAGATATAAAAGGAGGTAAATGTGATAAAATTAAACCGCCTTGATTCATACCCCTATGGTGTCTCTCACAAGGTTTGTTATCAATAATAATATATATGATGGTATATAACATATAGTTTTTGACTTTTCCAAAGTATCAAGTGATTATTGGATTTAATGATATTTTTAAATAACTATTCATTTTAAAACTTTTATTAGATATATTAATTATATATGATTCCATTTTAGGAAATTATATGAATAAGGATCAAAATACTTTAATAAAAGGATATAATACATATTTTACATGTAATGATTTTGGGCATGTGGTGTATTTTTTCCTATAAAGTAGAAATAAATACTCTAAGAATACTTAGAAGTTATATCTAGAGGATATAACAAATATAAGGATTTAATATTATTTTATTTTCAATAATGTTTATGTTTGATATGAATATAAATAGTGTGTTGACATATATATCACCTAGATTTTTTAAAATATATTTCATTAAATAAATAATTGTTATCAACAACTTGCTTTCCATGAAAAAACGAACCAATATGAAAAATAATATATTAGATGAAAATTATTAAGAAATTATAAGATGAATAGAACCTTTAGATAATAAAAATATAGTAACCAATTAAAATTTTTTACATTTAGAGGACAAATAATTAGTATTATTTAATGTTAAAAAATTATTCTTTCTGAAATAATTGTTTAAATCGATAAAAAGTTAAATCAGCTACATTTAAATGATTATTATGATAATATATGATATAAAAATATATAAAATACTATATAAACATTATTTAAATAAGAAATTTATAATAAAAAATTTTAAAAACACTTAAGGTTTAAAGATGAAATTTTTAAATAAAATCCCTTTAACTTTATATTTTTGATTTTTCATTCAATAGATAAAATTATAAATTTTAGAATTTAAATTTTAAAAAAATAAATTCATTTTTTAATTAATAATATCAGTATTAACCAAAATTTAATTTTTTATATTTTTTTAAAAAATTATTTTTAGGTGATTAATAAAAAATAAAGTTTTTACTAAAATTATAGAACTTATAAATACATCATGAAGTATGTGTAAATTTAAAAATAAAAAAATCACGGTCAAAGATGTATTAATGAAAAAATATATACATTTTAAAATACTATTATGAAATTTTAAAATGTGTGTTTAACAACTAAAGTAATATTTTTAAATAAAAGAAACAATTTTTTTTCTTTTCTTTAAATTAAATATTTTTTTAAAAAAATTAGTTTTTTCTAGGTTTTAAAGTCCTCTAACTTTTATTTTTTTATAATAAACCAATTTATATCATGTAAATGATATATTTTTAAAATTCTTTGCTACACAAAAATTATAAGCTTCAAAATACACTTATTTCTAAAAATGGGGTTTTGACGATTACATGTGTTAATGTTAAAATTATTTTTAATTACATGTTGAAATTTTATATGATAAAATTAATTTTTTATTTGGAATCATTAGGTATAAATAATTAAATAAGGTCCAATATTTAGGAATAAAAAATGAATTACTAAGGTGAAAAATAGTTACTATGGTAAAATCTAAAAGGTTGAAAAGGGTTTAACCAAAGGAGTAATGGGAAAAACATGTTTAAAACATGTTTAAAATTTACTGGTTGAGGTATGTGTAGAACAAAACTTTTATAAAATACATTATTTTCAATTTTAGAGTCTTCTTTACATGTGAAACATGTCCTCTCCTTATATTAATTCAAAATATATACAAAATTGACATTCTCACCATTTATAAAAGAGGCATCTCCCCATAATTTCAAGACCAATCAAAATTTTCAATTTACTATTGAACCTATACACAAATACCTTCCCTTATAATATTATTTCTATTTGTTTATCTTTTAGACACAATAATTTATCCTAATCCCTCCATTTCAACAGATTCATCCAAGGGAATCTCAATTCCTCAACGCAAGTACTAATTTCTCCTAACTTCTTTTAAATTCTATCTTACTTTACCATATATAATTTTATCTTTAATATATAATTAAATCAGTATTTTTTTAATATTTAATGTTATAATGTTAAGGGAATAACTACTAATTACCATTCCTTTTCCATTAATAAAAATAAAAATTCCATTTGTGCTTGTACGAATTACTTCCTCCAAAAAGTAATGTATCTAATTTTTCATCTAGATTCAATATTATTTATAAAGATCTTTTAAAATATAATTCACCACATTTAAAATATATAATTAATATCATTATGTATCTGTATAAATTATATTAAGCTATAATAAACCACTTTCATAATCATTATCATCGATTAATTATAGTATAATCATGTTTGGGTCAGTTTAACCACCTATCTGAACAATGATATAAAATAATATTGTGGATAAGTGTGGGAAATTAATTGCTGATTATATATGATATAAATATGTTAATAATGATTTATTTTTTTCCTTTAATGGGGACATAAATATTAAACTCATTAATTAAGATACAATCGTCCGTCTCTTAAGAATCATCAAAATATAATTTTTCATATTTCATCTATAATAAAAATGATTAAAAAATTCATAGAATGAAATTATAAATTTATTAACAATAACAAAACATAAATTATAGTAGCTTTTAGGATCTGTTAATGGTAAAATTTTGGAGAATAATTAAGTACAAAATTACTATTACGAAAATAGTTCAAAATGATCAAAATTACCCACACCCAATATCAAAAATAGAAAACAACTAACTAATATACATGTAGATAAAAATTATAAATGAAGTTTATAAAAGGTTTAAAGATATTAAGAAGTTTATAAAATAGGTTTTTAAGATAGTTATTTTTTTATATAGAAGATTCAAGTTCTTTATTAGAAGTTAACAATTATGGTAAGGGGTTCTTTGTCCCAAATTTGATTCCTAGAGACATAATTCTTATTATAAACCATGATATCTTTGATATGGTGTAATTAATTCCTAGTGAATTTATTTTAACATAATCATGTAATTCATATATTATAAAGATCCATATCATGTTATTTCTTTAAATGGACTTTGATTCAAAAGATACCAAAGTTGTAAGTGTGTTTGTTAAATCAACTCTCTTCATTGAGTTATAATTAGTCTTCTTGAATTCGTTTCTTACAAGATTGGTTTATTCACCACAAGATTTTATTTTATCGTAATTTCTCTTCCTATATAAGGAAAATTAATTTTTAATATGACTTGTAACTTCACATTTTAAAATTAGGATGATAACATGTTCTTGAAACTCTCTTAAAATTTATTTTTTCGTGTGAGCATTATACTTTACAAAGATTCCATTATATGTTTTAAAATGACATTAAAAATAATTTTTAAAATAAAAATAAATATTATTTGAAATTAAACCTTTAATTTTAAAATTAATTCCTTATTTTTTTTAAAAATTTATTTAAATGATTTTGTCTTTGAGAAGGAATTATTTAATGTTTTTATGTATTTTCATGGAATTTTTTTTAAAGAGTTTTTATTTTATAAAATTAATTTTTAAAAAAATCGATTTAAATGGTAATTTTTAAAATATTTTATCAATAAAATATTATTTATCTTTAGAAAAAAATTATTTTAAGTAGTTTTCATGAATTTATAAAACATACATTTCTTCTTGTTTTTCAATTTTATTTATCTAATAATCATTTTGATTCCATTTACATCTTTAACCACAATATTTCTAACTCATATAGAGTTATGTTTTGTAAATAACCATCTAAATTTCATTATGAAAAAATCATATTAGTTGATAGAGTGTTTATTATCAACTGATCTAATTTTGATTTCGTTTTATGAAATATCATTTGGAAATGATATGAAAAACATTTTATTTACAACAATTATTTAAGTTATGATACTGTAATGATTTTGTGTGTAACAGAATGTGTATGGATTATTATTATGAGATAATTTGGTTCTGATAAATCATTGATATGGTTTTTTCTGATAAATCCCCAATATAGTTTGTATTTGATAAATCCCTAAAATGGTTTTTTCTGATAAAGACCTATGATGGTTTGAGTCTAATAAATCGGAGAGACGTTTTGGGTATGATAAAGAAATGAGATAGTTTGAGTTTTTTAAATCCCTCTATTGAATTATGTAATGTTTTATATATCGTATTTAATAATGAGGGATATACTTGTATTTTTTCATAGACTTAAAGGGGGGCCATACTTGGATTTTTTTCACAACTTACAGGGTGTACATGATGGGTTTTTCTCACAATATTATGTTATAATGTTCTTATGTTATATTCCTTTGATATATTTAATAGATCATAATTATTGTCTCTTGATTCTATGCTCCTAATTTGTGGTATATTTTTATTTATTTGAGTTTATATGGCCTTATATAAAGACTTATATACATATATTATTATTCCATGTTTATTTAATAATTTTTTTCCCCTACTCACGATTTTAAATAATCCAACCATGGATGATATATAGAAAAGTTTCCCTTACTGAGTGTTTAAGATCACCCATTTTTTAGTTTCCTTCCCTAGTTTATGAAGTGGATTATAATTTATGATAATTCTTTCAAGGGATTATAGTTTTGTTCGATTATATAGTGGCATGAAAAAGTATCATAAAATGATATCTAATATAGCTGATCCTTAAAGACACTAAACCTTTCTATTTCTGAGGTTGTGAGATTATTTTGTGAGATATAATTTCTAACTTAAGGAATTGATTTGAAATAAAGATATTATTAGACTTTCCTTCTATATTTTGAATAAAATAAAGTTTTAGTTATTTTTTAGTATTAGTTTAGTTATTTTAAGGATTTGGATAATCGAAATTTAGTGAAAACATTAAGGATAAGTCTATGTAATAGAATAACATATAGAAGTTTAGATAAAGTAGATATTGTTTGGTTATACTAGAAATAGAATCCATGTCTAGATACTACAAAGTGAATATATCTATGACACAAATTCACTTAGGGGTAATCACCTTGAAAAATGTTAGTTTCGTATCAACTAAAAATTCACTCTGGTTCATGGTGAGTGGGCTTAAGACTAGATACCTGGATAGACACTCCCGAGGGATATTCTTGGGTTAAAAAAATTATCTTTACAATAAATTATGAAAATTTTATTATCTTAATGGATTATTTTAAGGAATATGAGATAACCCAATATTAATAAATACATATTGATTAGATAGTAATTTAGGTTGAATTAATATATAATCTAACAATTTTAGAGTAATATATTTTCATGTTAAATTATTCATGTAATTATCTTATAATATTTACCTTATTATGTTAATTTTTAATAAATCAAAATTAAATCCTTTTGTTTTTATAAATGGATGGATCATGGAGTAAAAAAATACTATACATGATGGACAATACATTAATTTTCATAATATGTAAACAAGTGGGATAAAAGCTGGAATTGAAAATAATATAGTTATGCTCACCAAAATCTCTTGAGTTATGATTAACAATTTGAGTATTTCCAAAAATCTGAACACATTAAAGAATATAAGTATAGAGTTTCATATAATTTCAGTTGATGATGATGATTAATGAAATAATATTCAACTTTATACATTTTAAAAATGTGGGAAGAAGCACCCAAGGGAATGTCACAGAGGAACAAGAAAGTGTTTCAAGTATGAAAGGATTTCCTATCCAACTCATGATTTCTGAGCTAGGGTGAATAAGTCGATAAATGAAATAGTGGTGAATAATATCCATTGCCTTAAATGTCTTGAGTTTGGTAATTAAGAAAAATAATTCCCTTTACAAATAGTTAATGATGATAATAAACATAATCAACCTCTTAAACCAAGGAAATAAGGGAAACCCTATATTGTACCAACTACTAAGATAAGATCATGGAAAATAAGTGTAAAAGTTACACTCAACCTCTACTCTAGATTTGTTTATATCCAATTTAAATTTAGTTTTATCCACCTACTAGGCCAAGGGTGTTTTCTAAAACCATTAAATCAACACCCTAATGATGCGATATTATTTTATATTATTATTTTATCACATTTTGATGTTTATGGAATATGATTTGTAGAATTCTAATTATTGATCCATTAGATGAATTTAATGTGATTTTGGAAATATATTTCCCATATCCACATAGATTTTATAGTAATCGAAAAAATAGAGAAATCACATTTTATATTTCAAAGAAACCTTAAATCATATATCTGTGTAAGGATGACTGTGATATCTCTTGTAAAACAAATTCTATTATAAGAGTTTTTATACTCAATCATGATGGATTATTAGTTAAAATTATAAAAGAAAAAATTAATATTAGGACAATCTTATTTTAAGGGAAAAATATATTTCCTAGTGAGATTAACATCACTATTGAGATTATATCGTGTTTTTGGTCTATCTCTTAAATACCCTTAGTTATTTTCATTAATAAGTTATAATTAAAATTATAAGGATTCAATTAATTTATGGTGGATAATGTAACACCATGATATTTTGGAATATATTTCTTTAAAAAAATACATTGTTCAATAGCTTCATTCACATGAAACACCAAACCAAAATAATATGTTACATATCAGACGAACATCATTAAGAAATTATAAGGTGAATAAAACCTATATAAAATAAAAATATAGTGATCAATTAAAATTTCTTATGCTCAGAGGATAAAAACTTAATATAATTTAATATAAAAAAAATATTTTTCTTTCTCAAATATATTTTTAAATTATTAATTAATTAAATTGACCACATTAAAATGGTTATTATAAAAATATATGATATTAAAATATATTAAATAATATATTATAATTATTTAAAATATAAATTGATATTAAATAATATTAAGAATACTTAATGTTTAAAAATTTAATTTTTTAATATCATCAATTTCCCTTTATATTTTTAATTTTCATTTTAAATATAAATTGATAATTTGATAATTTCAATTTTAAAAAATAAATTCATTTTTTCATTAAACATATCAATATTATCCTGAGGAAAATTTTTTATATTTTTTCTAAAATAATTATTTCAGTTGAACAGTAAAAATACATTTTTTTAATAAAATCGCAGTGTTTATGACTATATCAAGAAGTGTAACTTAAAAACATATAAAACATTTCTTGATAAAATATGTATTAAAGAGTAATAATATAAATTTTTAAATAAAAATATAAAATTAGAAAACATTTTTTTAATAATTTAAGTAATATTTTCCAATAAAAATGTTAATTCTATCTTTTCTTTTAACTAAATCATTTTTTTATAGAATTGTTCTTAGATTGATTTAATAAATAAATAAATTTTATCTGTTTTTTAATAAACCAATGTATATCATGTATATCTAGTATATTTATAATTTTATCATATACATAAATTTTGATCTTAAAATACACTTTTTTTGAAATTGGGTTTTTGCGCTTTAAATGTGCTAATGTTAAAATTAATTTTTCTTAAACATGTAAATATTAAATTATAAAATTGATTTAATATTTAAAATAAGTAGTTAAAAATTATTTAATAAGATCCATTTCATTTTTAGTAATATAATTTAATTACTTTGGTAAAAACTAATTACTGCGGTAAAATCCAAAAGTGTAAAAAAGTGCTTAACCAAAAGAGTAAGGGGATAAAATTGATAAAAAAATGTACCTAATTTTGTGGTTAAGGTTTTTATCAAATAAACCTTATCTTCACTCCATTATTTTAAATTTTTGAGTCTTCTTGACATGTAAGACATGTGTTCTCTTTATATGTCACAACCCGTCCCCCAGAGCCAGCATCGTGACTACCCCAAGCCCGCCTTCCATAGGCCAGGGGCTGGCGACTAGCACCAAAGGCGTAATCCCCTAAAACTGGGAAGTGATTGCCTTTATAAAACGTAAACTCACACAACCACAGTACAAGTGGAAGCAAACACTAAGTAAAAGAAACTATATAACATGTATACAGAAAGTAAAGGGGGCCAGAATACAAGCCCAGCATGAATATACAATAGAAAAACAAGTACAACTGAAAAGAAAGGGACAAACAGCCAAAATGTAGAAGTAGCTCTAGGATTGTCTTCTGGGATTCCTACTTGAAGGGTAGGTACAGATTTCCACCTCAGCACTCCATGTCTATCAGTCTGCTTCGAGTACCATCTCATCGATTAGTCCACCTTCAGGTACTATCCAGTCCTGGCTCGCTCTCGGTATCCGTCAACACTGTCCATCGTCTGCATCAAACACAACATGGTGTGGGAAAAGCCTGTGCAGGGGTGAGTATAACGATACTCATTAGGGACCTCGAGACCCTCAAGGTCTCACAAAATCCAAAAAAAATAAACCACAAATCATAAAACCAACGGATAATCATTACTTAGGTACGTATATACCCATACATATACCTAAGTTATCACATAACCCATCTCAATCATGAGGAAACAACAAAGGTCATTGACTCAGCTCAAACCAGGATTTTCATTATCAAAACCTTGGCTGTTGGAGAACTCCTCCTCTTTTGAGTACGGTGGTCCTATCATGACTCTGAGGTGCTACTCACTAACCTTATACTTCTGAGGTACTCCTCCTGTCGAGTACCGCAGGTCTGCTACCTCACACAGTAGCGCTCCCTGCCATGGGTCTTCCACCTCACACAGTAGCACTCCCCCTAATAGAATAAATATGTACTCCTCCTATCGAGTATCGTGGGTCTTCCACCTCACACAGTAGTGCTCCTCTGCCATGGGTCTACTACCTCACACAGTAGCTCTCCCCACTGGGCTATTCAAGTCACTCCAAAATGAATCGAACAAGCATTCATCAGGTCTCAGCCAGCTCCTAGGTCTCCGCAGTCTACTCTCTCATCTCTGGGAGGGTCCTCTCCACGATCTACAAGCTGATACTCCAAGTGTCACGAAGTCCCACGAAGAAGTATCTTAGAGGTCTGTCGCGTCATAGGGGTCTCAACGCAACATACGGCACGTCAATCGGATGCCCGGTCTGTGAGTTATTAGCCTTTTAGTCCTGGGGGCCAAGTTTTATGTACGTACCAACCCGACCATATCTAAACATTACCCTGAACTCCCATGGGGTATTTGCAAAGAGACCGTTTCTCAAAGATATTACCAGTGCCACTGAAGGTTCATCAAACGGACATCTGGTGCCAAATATATGGCTGAAGTAAGCAATTGGTCATTAGTGGGCCCGGGTCCGGTCTGACCCAGTCGAACCGACTCGGCCAAACCCAGTCTGGGTTGACCAGGTCTGGGTCGACCCGGTCAGACTTGTTGGGTCTGACCCGACCTGTTGGATGGTTCAACTCGCTATGTTTGGCCCAGTCCGCTCAACCTGGCCCAGCGGACTGTGTGGACAATTCAGGCTGAAGTCACCACGTGGGCGACTAGGACAGAAGGCTAGTGGTAGGTCCGTTCGGTTCCGTGAGGCGAGCGGCTCGGACGGCTCAGCCCGAGAGGCCAACGGCGGGCAGCGCGGGGTGCGGGCATGCCGCGGGTGTGCTGGGCAAGCGCGGGGTGTGCCAGGTAGCCGGTTGGGCGCCAGGTAGGCGGCACGGGGCACCAGGCAGGCACTGGGGGTGCCAGGCAGGCGGCCTGGGCACAGGGGGGCGCTGGGCAGGCGGCCTGGGTGTCACGCCGGCACCGGGAGGGCGGCCTGGGCACCAGGCAGGCGCCGGGCAGGAGTTCGGGGAGCCGGGGGGCGCCAGGCAGGCGTCCGAGGCACCGGGAGGGCACCGGGCAGGCGGCCTCAACGTCAGGGGGCCCTGGGCAGGCACCGGGAGGGCGTCGGCCAGGTGCGGGACAGGCCGGCAGCACGCAGGAAGTGCTGGCAGGGTGCTGGCGGACCGTTCTGGCCACGGTTTCGATCGAGGCGCACACCCGGCATCACGCGAGTAGGTTGGTCAGGCGCCGCTCGGCCAGCGGTGCGGTTCGTGGAGTTCGTGGGTAGAGCGACCTCTATTTTCCGTCTTCATCCTCGTCGCCATGTTGCCATGCTGCTGCAACTTCATCGTCGATCCAAGGATCCAAAACTGTAAATGTTGCAGAGAGGTTGGGCCATGTTTGTTTGTCCTAAACCCTCCACTTTAGAACGTCAGTAAGCGGCTCATGAATTTGATTTAACGATAGAAGATTAAGTGTTACACAACTTAAAACACACCCCTACCTTTTTAATCGATGGGCGTTCATTCGTCGTGGGGGAAGATGATGACGTCGTTCGTCGTACGCTTCCACTTCCAAGTTCGTGTGTCAGTTCGTTGACGATGAATAGGAATGACTAAGGGTCTTCGAATAAATCCCATGTCGGAAGGGGGTCCATAGGAAGAAGCCGAGGAAGAATTTGTCGTCGCCGGCGTCTTCGCGTTCTTCGTTGGAGGAAGCGTAATCCTCCAAGTGTTGCGCGTCGCGTCACTTTACCAGCACTTCGTCGCTTGGTGAAGCCATCCCAAATCCTCCTCCCAAGCTCCCTATATATAGGGGAGGGGTAGAGGTATGTAACCATCGTGGAATTTATAACGGTTCATTTATTAGGAACCTTCCTAAATTCCAAAGATGCGGTTACTTAAATTAAAAAAAGGGTCAAGCGAATTAAAAAGCGTTGGCGCATAAAATTAATTGACAACAATTAATTTTATGTTGACACACAGCTTTTAATTTCATGTTGACACATAAAATTAATTGACAATAATTAATTTTATGTTGACACACAGAATTAATTGAGAGGACTGTGAGGTTTCCTCTCCCTCCCCATTAAATGGGGTGTTAAGCCCCGTGTGGACCCACGTCATAACCTCTTGTGGGAGGTTATGCTACTCGGTTGGTCCCCATCCCAACATCCATGTGGAGATTTTAACTAACACTGCCACATGGCGTGGGTTCAACCAAAAATAAAATAAGTTATAACTTATTTTATTTTATTAATCCACATGAAACCCAAAAACCAACTCTCACACCCGATCAACTATCGTCGAGGTGAAAGTCTTCTTAAGCAAAAACTGGCAATGCGAGTTAAACGGTGCCCTCAGATTTCAATTCCGAGTATCTGTTCAAAAGATAGAAAAACCCGCAAGTACATTTACTTAACGTACCCGAACAAAACTTCAGAAAATGATTCTGGGCACATCGGGCCTCAGAATCAGGTGCCGTTAGAAACTGCGGAGTTGTAAAATTACAATGAATTTAAGAAAAAAAATTCCTTGAATTTTCCAGGTCTTTAAAATATTTAAGTTGAAATATTTAAAAAATCATTCTCACCACTTATAAAAGGGGCCTTTCACAACCACTCATAACACCTTCTAGTCCAATCCCAAATATTGGTTTACACTTGAAAATATAACCCCTTTACTTTCCCTAAAATCTTATTTAACATTATTTAGCTTCTAGACTCAATAATGTATATTAACCTCTCCTTTTACAAGGATTTATCCACGGCTAAACTCAAATACTCAGTGGGTACTATTTTTTTCTAAATTATTTAACTTTCTATATTAATTTCCTTATCACACCCCAAGCTATGAATTCTTTATTTAATTAATCAATTAATAATTTTTTGTTTTATAAATTTATCTTTGAGGTTTAATTCTTCTTTTAAAAAATTTTTAAATTTTAAAGAGAATATTCATGTCATGTGGTTGAAAGATGGTTAGTTTTATACATACAATATCCATGAATTTTTTATCTACATTTTACAGAACCATTTTTCATGTTTGTTTCATATTTCTCACAACCATGATTCCTACTTATTTGGTTTCTATGGTGTTTCCAAGGAAGGGTTCATGGTGGGCATACAGTTTGGTAAAGTTTTTGTAGACCATGTGGCATATAATGTGATTAAAAAAATTATATTAAATAATAATAATAATACATGATTCTATACCCTTCTCCATCCCCCTCTTTCTCTCTACACGTGATGCAACCTAATCCTAGGGGATCCACCTTTCATGCACCTCCTCCCATCTACCACCACACTATTCTTTATCAATCTTCAGCACTTTATTCATGGTTTAGGTTTGATCCCTCAAGGTATTATCTTTTCTTCCTTGTATTTGTCATTTATTCCTTTTTTCCCTATTCCCCACTCAATTCACATTTCCCTAGGCCAAACCATAGACAGTTTTTCAGTTCTAATGCTTTTGATTACTTGTGGTCTTAGTTACTAAGACTTGTGGGGCCTGATGTGACACCCATTCTAACAGTATTCATCATGGGCAATGACTCTCATCCCTATGATGAATTGATTATTGACTTTTTTGGTAGGTTGACCCCTATTTAAGGATATAAATTTAGAATAATTTATTTCTTTTATTTGAAATTCACTATTTTCTTATTAAATGTTAATAATAAATTTATTTATGAATTATTTCATGTGGAAATAAATTTTTCTTTATTTTCCCATAAACACTGAGGTTTTCCCATAATTTTATATTTGATAAAAATATTATTTAATTGTTTTTTCCACTGATTATTTTATAAAATTTTGAAAAACATTTATCATTAAGTTTTTCTGTTTTTAAATTATGGTTTGGTTTTTATAATAATTTCCCTTTTAACTTTTTAATTTTTCTTTGAATTTCAATTGTTTACATGAAATTCTATAAATTGTTTAAATATCTAAAAGTCAGTTTTTAATACAAGTGAGAAAATTTTTAAAGGCTCATTTTACTCCTTCATGGTTATACATAGATGTATGGGTAATTATGTGTGTGTGTGTGTGTGTGTGTTTGTGTGTTTTTGTGGGTTTTTTTGTGTGTACCAATTCACACGAGAATGTATGAATTGGTGAAAAAAGAGAAACATACACACACACAAACAGATATATATTCATTTGAGAATAATTAAAGGGGGGTCTTGGAATTTTAAATGAGTTTCTAAATTATAGTATTCTATTGGGTTTAAGTGATTTCTAAAATTATATTTAAAGGACTCGATTAATACCATTCAAATAAATTTTTAAAATA
The DNA here is from genome assembly GCA_963277665.1 of Viscum album. NCBI lineage: Eukaryota > Viridiplantae > Streptophyta > Magnoliopsida > Santalales > Viscaceae > Viscum > Viscum album. The sequence goes on along the minus strand of OY728122.1, from coordinate 1,653,348,378 downwards.
TTAATTGATTTTTAATGTGAAGCTTCTTGGGTATTTTTTGGAAAAACTAGATGTGTGAATTGAAATCACTCATGGTAATTTATTTATTTTATATAGTTATGGAATATGTAGAGATCTTTAGTGATGTTATACTTGATCCTTGTAATATTGTTTTTATAGTTCAAATTTCTTGATATTATCAGGTTCTTGGGTTGGAGAGCCTAGTTCAGGATGTTTTCCCTTCCACTAGTTATTCCTAGTGAAGTAAATGTGATTATCTTTCTACTATCATGTTATGTCATACTCTTTCCAATAATTGAGTGTTTCTTTAATTAGTTTTGTTAGTTATAAGTTTCCCCTAGCACTTAGTAACCCATAGGTTTTTTCCCATGATGCTTGTCTTAAATTATTATTATTTTTTCCTTCTCATAGTTTTGTATTATTTTATAATAACCATGAATAATATCCTTTTACTATTTATTATCCATTTTTTATCTTTAATAAAAATGATATTTGAAACAAAATTTCAAATCCTATGATAAAATTTGGTTAAAATAGGTTTTCTAATGATTTAGTTTTATAAAGAAGAGTAGTCCAATTAATTATTTCAAAAATTAATGTTTTAAATTAAAATAAATGAAAAATAAAGTTTATAAATGATTGAAAATACTTATGTTTGATTTTATATAAAATGAGATCAAAATATTTTTTCAATAAATGTATTTCCAACTGTCACTAAATGGTTACTTTATTTAAAGTCCTTATATTTGTTTCGCTTCACTTGGCATAACTACTTAGCTTATTACTAATTCTTATCATATCATTTCTATTTTTGGTTCTAGTTCAATAATTACTTGTTCATGGGGATATTGTGGTTAGTAGTTTCTAGTGACTCTAAGATTCAGATGAAGGTATTTTTTTATTTTAATTTTTAGTTTCTTTTATCACATAATCCATATAGGCCTCTTTACTTATTTCTATGGATGTAGGGTAGAGATATTATTGGGAGTCCAAGAGATCATTGTATGTGTCTTCATATTTATTTATAAGTGAGGGAGTTATGGGAAATAGAGAGATGGTTCGTTTGTTTGTATTAGTGATTTTATATCCTATTGTTTATCTATTTATTTATGAGTTATTACTTTAGTATGTAAGTGTCATATATGGATGGTTAATTACCATTTTACACTATTTTTTAAACTATATTTTATTTAGGATAAATCATTCCTAGTAGTTTTTTCTAATTCTGGTGGTGCTTGGTGCCACACCAGGGCAATCGGGAATGCACCTCATGGATGTCATAGGCTTTCCTGGGTATCTGAGAGAGGGAAAACTTGGAATAGTCTATGATAAATGGTATAATTGGACTAGGGTATTTATTTAAACTAATTTCTTAAATTATCCTTTATTATTTGTGATTTTTAGTAGATAGAGATAGGATCATTAGGGCTCAATAGGTAGGACTCGGGTCGGTTCTTGATCACCACTACTCGTGATGAAACCTAAGTTACAATGGGATTTCAAGATTTGATTTTTACTTTGGTTTATTTATTATTATATTTTACCCATGTTGGTAGTGATTTTTATTATGATGGTATTATATGAATTTATTAAAAACTATCCATATTTTTGCAGTGAAATGGGAGTAGAACTAGTGGTACATAGTGAGATTTCATGACTAGGTAAACCATTTGAAGGATGAGTGCATGGTTCAGTATAAATCCCCATGTAAATTGTATGAATGTAACATTTCCCTATAATAAATTAATATATGTCATTTTTGGCCACTAAAGTTTTGGAAATCATATTTTATGGATAAAAAAGTAGAGTTTCTAAAATTGAAATGATGTTTTCATAAAAGAAATAAAGTGTACCAGGTGTTTAAAAATGTGTAAATGTTTTTATAAAATAATTTAGGATATTTTAAATAGATTCATAAGTTGAATTTCAAGAAATTATTTAATATAAAAAAATGTTTAGGATTATTGAAATAGTTTTTATATTGTTTTTTATGACTTTTGATGAAGATTAAAAATTGTTATGTATTACAATTTCTTAGAAAGTGAGTTATATTTGGGAATTTGTGTTTTGGAAAATGTAGAATTATTTTTATGTGATGGAATATGGTTTAAATTTTTTCAAAATAGTGTTTTTTATTTTTTACTAAATTATGGGATTTTTGAAATTATTTTTGTCGAATATCATGAAATTTAAATGTTAAAGGTGTTAGATTTTAAAAAGGTCTAGAATGTGGGAATTTTAATATTATTTAGTGATTGTGGATTTTTCGTTAGACTTTTGTTTTGGTTTATGAACTATTTATAATTGGGTTAGTTTTATTCAGGTTATGTTGATAATGTTTTTTATTTATTTATATTTTAAATATTTCTCCCAAAATCCTCAAGTGATTGTAGATCCATGAGATCATACCTTGTGATTTCAAGATGATTTGGGTCTTTGTGTGGTTCTAGTACAGTATATATCTTTATGTCTTTTCCCCATTACTTTTTTGGGTCATGTAATTTTATGATCTTATTTGTACTTTGTTGTTCTGGATGGTTTTGGGAAGGGTTTTTTTAAATGATTTTAATGAGATTTTCTTTCAGGTTAGTTAATCATGGGACAACTATAGGAATGTTCTTTGGGTTACTATGATTGATTTTGTTCCAGTCAAGTTCATTCACTTACTAGGGTTGATTAGATTTTATGGGGTCACTATGAGTGGTGTCAAAGGCATAGTTTCCTATTTTACCCTTTCTCATGACCCAATTCTAGAGATTGGGTGGTTTGATGGGGTATTCTCATGATTTACACCACCTCCCCTTATAATTCCACATTCAGGGTGTGTTAGTGAGTGGTTTAATTTCCCTAGACTTAATATTATTATTTGAGTCATTATAAGGTTATTTTTATTTCAAAATGATCTATACTATGTGTTTATTTATATATTGATTTTCTTTTCTTAAATTATAAATTTATTTTTTATTATATTTACTAGTATCAGTATCTTCGGTTGAGAGTCTTGGTTGTAGTTTGGTGATGCTTTTAGAGTGTCTTCCTCCTTTAAAACCCCTTTATATTTTATTAAATGGTGGGTAAACCCAACATGATTATTTGTTTCTTGATCATATTGTTTATCCAATTAGGTGTGATTTGTGTATTGGAGGTGGTTTTTTTGTATAAGGGTTCTAATTAGTCTTGGTGGGACTAGGTTTTGATTAGGAGTGTCTCTCCCTCTTTGATTGAATCTTTTTTCTCATTTTCCCCATTTTTGCTTATGGTATTCTTTGAGCCTTTATTGAGGTCAATTGAATTCTTGGGGTAGAAAAGTTGATGGTGGGTAGAATTATCACACCCCAAATCACAAATTATTTATTTCATTAATTTATTTTAATTTTTTTATTTTTATATAGTTATCTTTGAGGTATGGGTCTTATTTATTTGAAATTCTTAAATTTCAAGAGAATATTCACATCACATTGTAAGATCTAATCATTCATTTTTGTTTTGTGGTTTATAGAACCATTTTTTATGGTGGGAACATGGTTTTCCCAACTTTACAACCAATTCGTGTAGGATCCCTTATGTGACCAGTGTAGGGCTCATGCTTACTGCATGGTTTCGTAAACAATTCATAAACCAAATAAATTACACTATTTTTAAATAAAATTAAATTAAATAATAATAATACCTAAATATATACCCTGATCCCTCAACCCTTTTCTCCCTATGTTTGAAGCACCCCCAGTATCGGAGGGCTCCCTATCATGTTGGACTCCACTCCACAAACCCTCAATTATTCATCAATATTTCTCTATTTCTTTAGAGTTTATGTTTTATCCCCCATGGTATAGTCTCTCTATTATTCCATTTCTACTTTTTTTATTTTTTTCCTAAGCCCCTTATCACTTCACATAACCCTTAGTCAAACCCTAGGTGGGGTTTTGTTTATAAAGATTCTAAATACTTATGTTCATGGTTCCTAGATCATTTTAATCCTAATTTGAGATCTATTCTAGTAGTATTCCTCAATAGAGATGATTATCATACCCATGAAGACTTGATTTCAGACTTTTGAGGTAGGTTGCCTCATGTTTAGGGATTCAAATTTGGGAACATTTTATTTATTATATTTTAGATTCCCTAATTTAATATTAAATATTAATAATAAATTTATTAAAAAAGTATTTGATGATAAAATCAAGTTCCCTTGATTTTCCCATCAACTATTAGGTTTTACCCAAATAGTATGTTCGATAAAAAATTTCTTTAATTGTTTTTTCACACTAGGTATTTTATAAAATTATGAATCGATTTTATTAATAAGTTTTGAAATTTTAAAAGGATGGTTAGGTTTTAAAAATGATCACTACCATTAATTTTTAATTTTTCTTTCCATTTCAAGTTATTAATTAAATATCCAAGAATTTTTTAAATATATAAAAGTTGATTTTTAATACACCTGATAAATTTTAAAATGCCCTTTTCCCTCCTCTATGGTTATACATATATGCCTGGGTAATCATGTGTGTGTGTGTGATAATTCACATGATAATGTATGAATTGATGAAACAAGATAACCATATATATGTGTGTGTGTTTATATAAATGCATATGAGAATAATTAAAGTGGGAGAACATGGAATGTTAATTGTGTTGCTAAATTAAGGTTTCAAAATTGGGTTTAGGTGATTTCTAAAATTATATTTATGAGGTCCATTAGGAACCTTCCAAATAAATGTTTAAAATATTTATTTATTTTTAATGGGAATATTTTTGGGTCTTGTTCTAAAAACATTTTTGTGTGACTTGAAATCACCCATGGTTGTTTATTGATTCTACATGGTTGTGAAATACATTTAACTATATAGTGATATTGAACTTAATAATTGTATCATTGTTATTATAGTTAAAAGTTCATAGTAAGAAGAGGTGAGTGGGTAGGAGAGCCTAGTTCAAGATGGGTTCCCTTCCATTAGTTATTCCTAGTGAATTAAATGTGATACTCTTTCTACTATTTTTTGATGTCATACTCTTTCTACTGATTTTGGGTTTCCCTAATTAGTGATGTTAGTGTTAAGTTTCCCCTAGCGATTAGTGACCTATGGGGTATTTTCCCATGATTATTGCCTTAAATTATGAAATGTTTGGATTTATTTTATTTATTTCTAATTTTTTACACCCCATAACTCATATCCTTTTATTATTTCTTAGGAATTTATTATATTTAATTAAAAATATAGTTTAAACTGAAATGAAAAAGCCTATAACAAAAGTGGTTTAAAACTAGTTTCTAAATTATTCAATTTTATAAAGGGGACTAAGCCTATAAATTATTTCAAAAATTATTTATTCATATAAAAGAAAACAAAAATAAATTTTATAAATGATTTAAAATATTTAGTTTTTATTTTATATAAAATGAGATAAAATCCTATTTTCCATAAATGATTTCAAACTAGTGATAAATAGATCCTTTATTTTAATGTCCTAACTTGGGTCTTGTTTTACATGGAATACCTATTGTACTTATTACTCATTCCCATCATGTCATTTTAGTTTCAGGTTCTAGTTCAGTACTTACTAAGTCATGGGGATAGCATGGTTTGTAGTTGGGCGATTACTCAAGGAGTCCCATGGAGGTATGTTTGTATTTTAGGTTTTAGTTTATTTTATCACATCATCCATGTAAGACTTTTACAAATTTATATGGTGGAGGGTAGAGAATTTTTTTGAGTTTATGAGGAATATAGAGGTGTATTCAAGTTTCTTTCTAGGGGAGGGAGTTAGGGGATGTATAGGGTTTTTTAAATTTTTTTTCTTACTACTTTTATATCCAATTATTTATCTATTTATTCTTATATTTTTTTATTTAGTATATACTTATTAAATATTGAAGGGATAGGTTCATTTTTATGTTTTTCACAATAATTTTTTATTCAAGTGAAATAATTCCCACTACTGTTTTTATTCTTATGGTGCTTAACGCCACCCCGAGGTGATTGGGAATGCGAGTCAGGGATGTTAGGGGGTAAATAAGGCATCCAACGGAGGGACAACTCAAGTTGGTCTATGGAAATCCCCAATATAATTTTATAATTTCTATATAATAAAAATATTATTGGTCTTATACTAAAATTTATTATGATAATGTAGTAAGTATTGACAACCTTTCCCATTTTCCATTAATAAAAATAGAAACCTCATTTGTATGTCTGTGTGAACTATAACATCCACAAAGTAACGTATCTCATTGTTTATATAGATTATTTATTATTTATTAAAATATCATAAAATATGAATCAAAACGAAAAAAATATCTAAATAATTTCATTATATTTTTTTAAATAATTATATAATTAAAAAATAAACCAATTTTATAATCATAATCACCTATTAATTATGGTATGTCAATACTTGTGTCAATATAACCACCTACTTAATCTACACTATAAAATAATATCATGCATTACCAGGGAAACTTAATTAATGATTATATAATATATAAATTAGTAAATAATTATTTTATATTTTTCCTAAAATATTAAAATCATTAATTAAGATACAACCATCTTTTTGTTAAACATCATTGAAACATGCTATTCTCCAATTTCATCTACAAGAACCATGAATAAAAATTTCATAGAATTAAATTAAAAACTTATTAAATATCATGAAACATAAATTATAATTCTTTTTATGATATGAGAATGATGAACTTTGAGAGAATAATGATGAACCAAACCACTATTATGAAACTAGTTCAAAATAATCAAGATTGCTCGCCCCTAATATCGAAAATAGATAATAACCAACTAATATAAATTTAGATAATAATTATAAATGGAGTTTATAAAAGTGTTATAGATATGAATAAGGTTTTGAAATACGTGATTAAGAAATTGAATTTGTATATAGTGTTTTCAAGCACTTTAGTGGACGTCAGGAATTATGGTAAGGGGTTATTTGTATCAAATTTTATTCCTTGCAACATATTTCTTATTATGAACCATTATATATTCGATATAGTGTGATTACTTAATAATGAATATATTTTAACATATCCATGTAATTAATTTATTTCGAATATTTGTATCATCTTATTTCTTTAAATTACCATCAATTTAGAAGATACCAAATTTGTAGGGTTTTTTGTTAACTTAAATCCCTTCGTTGAGTTATAATTATTCTTGTTGAACTAATTTCATCTAATATTGGCTCTTCCCCCAAAAAAATTTATTTCATGATAATTTATCTTACTCTGTGTGGAAAACTATTCTAGAATGTGACCTATAACATCATCTTTTATGAGTATGGTAAAAACATTTTTAAAATATTATATCACAATTTCTCTCACCATATAAAAATTATTCTTTATGAAGCATTCATAAAATGTGTTAAAATGGTTTTCAAAAATATTTTAAACCTCAATGATTTTTAAAATAATAGAAAATTATCTTTTAAAGTAAAATTTTGATTATAAAAGTAATTTTAATTTTTTAAAATAATTTTTAAATGAATTTATTTTTAATAAATAATTATTCAGTATTTTTACGTATTTTCAAGGAAATTTTTTGAAATCATATTTATCTTAAATAAAATTATTTTTAGACACTTTTTTGGTTTTAAAGATAAATTTTTAAATGTTTCATCAAGCCCAAAGTATTTAATTTTATAGAAAATATTTTTTCGGAGTTTTCAATCATTTCAAAAATGGATATTTCTTTTATTTTTCAAAGTGATTTATCCGATAATCTTTTCGCTTCCATTTTCCTCATTAACCAAAAAATATAAAACTCTTATAGAGTTAGGTTTTTTGAATCACCTTTTAAATAACATTATGATAAACTTATTTTGTGTGATTTAATTATTGGTATTAACTGATCTACTTTTGGATTCATGTTATAGGATACCACTTGGAAATGATATGAAACTCATTTTCATTCCAAGGTTTCTAAAATTTATTGTATTAGATATATTTTTTATAGAAAACATGTGTATTTATTTTCATTATGAGATATTTTGGGTTAAATAAAGTCATGAGATGGTTTGGGTCTCATAAATCGCAAAGATTGTTTGGTTCTAATAAATCTTTATTACAGTTTGGGTCTGATAAATCCCTGTGAAAGTTTGGGTCCAAAATTTCCTAATACAGTTTGGTTGTGATAAATCCATGATAAGGTTTGGATCTCATAAATCCCTAATAATGTTTTTGTTTAATAAATACTTGAGATGGTTTGGACATGATAAATTTCTATGACAGTTTGGGTCCAATGGAGCCTTGAGATAGTTAGGGTTTGATAAATCCTTGAGATGGATTGTGTATGTTAAATCCCTCGAATAAATTGGGAAAATTTATACATCTAATTATATAATGAAGGGGGTACATACATAGATTTTTTAATATAATTAAATGGGGTATATACTTGGATTTTTTCACAACATAAATGGTGGTAAATATTGGGTTTTCTCACAATATGATATTTTAGTGTTCTTATTTTATTTTCCTTTTTTCTACTACATAGTTCATGATTATTTTCTATTAATTTCACAAAATAATTCCTTTTTACATGTTTATACATTTGAGTTTTTATAGCCTTATATGATTCCATATATACAAATCTAATTGTTTCATGTTCTTTTAATAAGATATTTCTCCCCATATCATGTTTTCTCATGATCCAACCCTTGATGAAACATGGATAGGTTTTCCCTTACTATGAATTTGAGATCACCAATTTCATATATATCCATTACCTAGCTTTTAAAGAGGATTATTACTTAAAATAATCCTATAATGTAGTATAGTGTAGTTCAATTATGGAGAAATGATTACAAGTATCATAAAATGAGTTTCTTATATAGATAATCCTTAAAGACGCTAAACCTTTATGTTTATGGGATTGTGGTATTATTTTTTAAGATGTAATTTTTAACATATATAAATTATGTAAAATTAATATATTATTATCTTGGGTTTATATAAAAATTTTAAAATTTTATATATTTATAAAAATAATGGTGTCGATGATATACGGTAGAATCTCCATAAGTTTTATAAAGTAATTGAAGATATGGGAAGGAAGAATAAATCTCATGGTATATATGTATATTTTATGAACATTGATTCATAAAAGTTTATGTTTTTGAATATGAGACTCATTTTAATTATACTAAGAACTAAATAAAGGAAAGAAAATCAAGAAATGAAAATGTGATTGATGATTATAGTAATGGATGAAAGAGATGAGATGAAATAAAATTTTAAGGATCAAGTTGAATTTATTCATGAGATATTTATAGAATAAGAAAAATAAATAAATAATTATAAGGAATCTCAAAATAATATTAACTTACACAAGTAGAAACTTCAATCTATTATTAATGGAAATAAAAACCATGAAATGCGGTTGGACACTCAAATTGTAGTAAAAGGTATAAAAATCTCTAAAAATTAAATAAGTGAATGTATCAATAAGTAATATAGAGAAAATTTAATATTGTGATGATATTATAATGGGATATGTATTGAAATCCTTTTATAATAAATCAGTTCTAGTGGATAAATAAAAAAATGTATGACGAGTTATCAAAATGGATTAAAAATGTCTTATAATTAATAATTCTTTATATATGGGAAACTTTTTCCTCAATTACTTTAATAATACACCATAGTTATAGATTAATATCACTATTAAATTCAAAATATATTTAAACAATAAAGGGTAATAGGACTAAAAATATGAATCATAAGAAAATGATAATTTTACATTGAACTAGAGATATAAATAAAAATCCACCTTGAAGAAGATATGGTAGTATGTGTGATTTTAATGGAATGAATGGCTATTAAATGAAATATTACAATATTTTTGTGGATCTTATTAAAAATTACAACTTTGAAAGTCTATATATACAAATTTATTATAATGGATAAAAGTAAAAAAGGATAAATTTTGGATGGGAAAAATATGGATTCCAAAATGAGAAAGGGAAATATTATTTTATTAGGAAGTAGATTTCATGAGATTTTTGAAGATTAGTATGAAGATAAAAATGATATGAAAAATAATGTAATATTTATAACCACGCATTTCGCTTCTTGTAAATATAAAATGTGATCCTACAAAAGGAATAGAAATAGAGGAACACCAATGTCTTATAAAAAAATATAGATGATGGAATATAATAAACCCAATTTCTTTAAGAACCACCCAAATGAATTTGAAAAATGAAGAATATATTTTACATTGGTCAAAGGATAATTTATATATGACATTTTTTGTAGGATGGATGATTACATACAAGTGACTAGAAGGAGGAAATATTTATAAGTGGTTTCAAATAAAATAAAACTATATTTAATATTTCATGAAATACTTTAATTAAGTGTTATTAAGTTTAATATACTAGATAATGGTTATTTTAAATATGGGTTATGAGTGGAAAAATAAACACATAGTGAAGAAGGGAAAATTTTTTGAGTAAGGTAAATCAACCAACTCCCTTACAATGAGGTGAAAAGATTGAATACACTATTTCTCCCCATGAATAAAGTCTTATGTGATATTGGTTTCATGACTGAGTGGGGTAAAATTAATGTAAATTACTTGTATTATTAATGGGGTTTTTTTATAAAAAAAGTATCTAAATGTAATATTAAGGTATATCCCTTTCCATATAAATCCATAGATTATTTTTAACAATATACTATTAAAGTTTCCTTAAACAGGGGTTTAAAATGCATAGTATTGTATATGGATCTTCAAAGAAGATAATAATATAAACTTTTTAATTTTTATTGTTAGTTCATACTTCTTATAAAGATTATTCAAAAATAGGATTATACTTAAATGATTAATGATTATAGCTAAGTATTTTCTTTTCCATTTAATTTATTGTAAAGTGGGAGAGAATACAGTTTTAGTTAGATTTCATAATGGGATGGGATGGGTTTGAGAAACTATTGATTAATTTAAAATTGGTTAAATGTTTTAAAAAAATATGAAGCTATAGAATATTCAACCACAATTTAATGTTAGAGTTATGTTTTCTTATACAACTAATTTAGATAACTTTTCGCACATGAATAAAATGTAATTGAAATAGAAAAATAGATAATATTAAAGTTGAAATGAAATAACTAATTGAGTTTCCTATCAAAATTGTGTGACTGGTTAGTTGTGTGGATAATTATATGGTTGTAAATATATTGGAAATGAATCTTAGAATAAATCATGTGCTTTCTAGTTATTTGTGTGTTCTTTTTTTATCTAAAAATATATTATATATGAATGTATAATTAAATGGATAATAAATGTATCTATCACGGACTTTTATAAGTTATTTTTATAGGGTGATGATATGTCTCCATGAATGATTATGTACTAGCCACACAATTCCTTAATTTGTGAAATGTGGAATCACATATTGTGATATAAGTTTCATGAAACAACATATTGTAATGTAGAAAGTGACACAATTTTTTTCTTAGAATGTGATTTATTAAGTGAAACAAAAATGTGTAATATTTATAGATAATTATAATCCTTTTTATTATCAAATAGAAATTAATATTTTTTTATGTGTGATTACTTATGATAACTTTACCTCTTTTGAATAAAATGTTAATTTTGATCTAATAAAATAATAAGATAAATACATTAAAATAATGTTTTAAAAATAAATATAATATTATCTATAATAAAATAACTATTTATTTTAAGGGAATAAATGATTAAAAAGAATTTTTTATATATACTGTTTATGTATATTCTTTAATTTGAAACTTGGTAAAATAAATTTTAATAATTGTTTTTTTGAAATATTTGTCATGTTTTATTATTTTATTACATAAAGATAAAATTGTTATTATGTAGTAAAATTTTATACATAAGAATTTAATAATTAAAATATATAATTATAATTAAAATATATACATTTAATTAATTATGATCGATTCTAGAAAATAAATATTTATCACATCCCTAAAATTCCTTATCTATGTATAGAAACCCATGGTTTTCCTACATAGATATTACATGTTTTTAGAGTAATGTTAATTATATTACACAAACACATTCATGGGGACCATAATAGTAGTGTATTTGGGGACTAGGTACAAAAAATTATTAATTTATAAAAGATCCCAAATATCTCTACCAAATTTCTTCCCATTATGTAATATTTATAGACACACCATACTTAAAACCTTTATTCATGACTTGGGGAAAGGAAACATAAGAATGGGCAATTCATATGTTAAATAAGGGTAAGCATATTATATTTAAATATATGATCATATGAATACATAAGGTAAGAATAATGGTTTATAATCATGAAAAAAACTGAAAAAGGTCCCACCTAACCTATAATAGATCATAAACATGAGTCATGCAATAAAAATTTATAATTTCACAAAAAATGGTCTAATAGAGTAAGAACCACAATAAATCATTAATGAACCATAAAATCATGTCACAAAAGTTTGTCACCATCATAAATATATAAAACCATTTCATATGTCAAGTTTAACTACCAAGACCATCAACATAGTGGATTAGGACTCATCACCTTTTTCCTATAGTGGATCAGAATGCACTAGTTTCACATAGTGGATCACAACACACCTATTTCCAATATTGGATCATGATTCACCTATTTCCCATAGTGTATCAAGTCTATGAACTTATTTTTCATCATTATCTCATGAAATATGAATATTTACCCAATGAATTTAAGGGAGATATAGCCCCCACCCATCACATAATAAAAACCACACATATGTTTTCCATAACATCATAAAACATTCATTATATCATAACTCATTAAATGAAATGAACTTCATAAAAATTTCACCATATCATAACCTATGTAAAATTGATATGTTTCATAATAATTTTATCATGGTATTACCCATAGGAGAGAAGCGGGATTCAAAAACATCTTGTCATGATAACCCATAAAGAGAGAGAATAATAATTCTATCCTTGGTTTATATCTCTAGAAAATTATATGTTACATAAAATTATATACTCTTATATGGAAAAAGATTTTGATCGATAATTTATACATTTCTTGAGAAAAATATCATATCTGCCATCAAAAACGCTTTTTAAAACAAAAAAAATTAAAAATATTTTTCTTTGAAAATAAAATTTAAAAAATATATAAATTAATATTTATAAAAAAGAATGTTCATGAAAATTAAAAATTTCATTCATTTTATACACATTAAATAAATATTCCTTTCATATTTTTGATAAATACCAAATGGGAATTGTTTGGGGAAAAACATGATGATTGCTTTCAAAACATTTTTTTAAAATGTAAAAAATGGGTAAATCATTATTTTAAAAATAATATTATAATAATAAAACATTTCTTAAAACATTTTAATAAATAATGGTGTTTTAATAATGCATATTTCTCACCAAATATATAAATACATTCATATTTTCTTAAAAACATTTTCTCATTTTTTTTAAAGTACCAAAGAGTGGGAAAATGGTACTATTACTTGAAACTATAATGAATAACCACATGATAATAAAATTAATATTTTTGTTGATATTTATATCATAATATTTTAACATTAGATAATTAATCATAAACATTCCTGATAAATTATTATATTGTAACATAAAATCTTTACCACTTAGGTAACTTTGAAATGTAATCCCCATGAATAAATTTCATTACAGGAAACATAAAATTTCATCAGGATAAAGGAATTAATTTTATTAAATTTAAAAGTGGTTGTTTATATACCTCATAAAAGTAGGTGGGTTCATAACATAACATATGTCTCACAGAAGAAAAATCGAGACAAAAATATCTTACCGCTTTGGTAACTTTTGAACCGTAAACACCATGAAATAGTGATCATAAAATGGTAATTTTAATACCCATAATTTTCAATAGAATTTTAAATAAAATAAAATAATGGGATGTATTTACTTAATATAAAAGAAAGACATAGTGAATATGACATGTGTCTCATAGAAAAATAAAAGTGAGATGAAAATCCCAAACCACTTTAGTAATCTCTTGAATCAGAAGCCCAAATAAAAAATAACATAAAATGAAACTATAAATATAATTAAAATAAGTGTATTTTTTATAACATTTCAAATGGTTATTATATAAATCACACAAAAAATGAGTGGTTAATTTTCATATGGATCCCAGAAATAAAAGAGATGCTATAAAACTCTTACCTTAAGTATTGTTTTCCTTCATAAACGTTTGAACCTCATGTATAAGAAATATAACTTTATTATAAATATATTACATAAACATACCTATATATATCATACCATATATTATTTACTTATTTCCTTTTGTTTCCATTTTATAAACAATTTCATGTTAAAGTCACATTTCAGGTAACAACCCCTTTATTTTTTTGTATATATTTTTATTTATTATTTTTGGTCCTCTTACTTTGATCATGGTTCTATCATATCCATAATAATAATAAAAACATAATTATCATATTTATACATCAATTATACTTTTAATTAAAATTGTGAAATAATTTTTTGATAAATTAATTATATTATAATCCTGGAGACAGTAGGTCATATGTACCCATGAATAACATTTCCATTTTTTAATGATAACTATGGAGAAGTGGTAAGTAATATTTTATCTTCACATAACTATCATAATATAATAAATAAAATATTATTCTTTTAAATATACTTATACATATCATCCATGTGGTATGGTGATGAAAATATAGAGTTGAATCACACTTTGAAGGTGGTATTCCACACATACATGAACGATATAAAGTGTTAGTAAAAATGAATCACATCACTCTGCGAGGATATAGTTTACCTTACACACTCACAAAGTTATCGTATCACTTATGGAATGGAATTTAAAAAAGTTATATATGATATAATTTCTCTATGTGCATAAATATATTATAAATTTCATATATATACATTATATCCATCATCATACCCAATCCTGAGAAGTGGTAATGGAAAAAATTAATAACAATTTTTTTCAAGGCAGTAGCCCATCATACAAATGAACGATGATTTTGTAAACCATTTGATAGAAGTGGAGATGGTTTTATTTTAGGACAATAACATAATTAAATTTATGTATATGTAATATACTAATGCTATAATATCATCATGGTATAATAATAATTGAATTAGGTGTAGGAAGAAATAAATCAAAAACTCTCATTGATGAATGTTACCCCTTCTTTGGGTATCCTCCTTTGGAATTCACAAAAATCCTTCTATGGATGAATTTATTTCTAAAATAAGGCCTATATAATGAGAATAGATATTTATTTATGTGATATGGGAAAGTATTTTATGAACAAAAAGGTTTGAAAGTGTGAATAAGAGAGGAGAGCGGATGGCCTTCTATAGGTGAGGTGAGTGGCACACTTCTATTTTTTTTAAGAAGTATTTCAACCCACTTTTTTCTCATGACAAAAGGCACCAATAATGGATCATTATCGATAATAGAACCTGTATGGTATACATTTTTCCATCCAATGGGTTTTTTAAACGTTGTGGTTTATTTTTAACCTTATCTTTTTAATAAAATCCCCAAATAAATCAATTTTTTTCTTAACCGCTGTAAATAATTTTAACTATTTTTACTATTCATTTGGGTAAAAAATTAAGTCGAACATATTAGATAATATAAATTATACTAATTATAAATATGGAATCAATTTTTTCAAATTCCATTCACATAATTCAAAAATATTAATTTAAAATTAATCATGAAAATGTAACTAGAAAGTGGGTTTTTAAAGATAAAATGGTCAAATGCTTATAGTTTTTTAACCAATTTCAATATAAAATTGATTCCAATGAACTAAATTGGATTAATTTATGTGTAGTTGAACTAATTTTACTTTAACACCAATTTAAAATATAATTTAGCTTTATAAATAATTTAAATGAAAAGGTGGTTTTCAATTAAAATTCAATATTGTTTACTATTCATAAAAAATGTTACTTTTCAAAACAAACCCAAAAATTCACCCTAAGATAATTTTTACAAGATGATTTTAAAAATTAAGTTTATTTTAACAAATTATTTTTCTAAAATTCTGAAAAAAAAAATTAATTTTATTAATGTTTACAAAATGAAATGAAAAACATTTTTTGAAAAAATAGTATTTTAGAAACAAATAAAGACTTTACTAAAAAAATAATCACTTTTCTATAAATATGTTTCTTTATATAAAACCATTATAATTACTATTTAAAAATTATTTATTACTTTTCATATTTCTATGTTTAACGGTTATGTTATAATGGCCATTTTTAAATAACTATATTAATAATATATCATGGTTTTGTTGAAACTCATAATTATGTGTAATGTAACCTCACCCAGTGTTGCCTGTAGCATAAGCTTAATTTGGGGTCACGTGTAATTCATCATAAACAAAAATGTTACATATAACATAAGGAAAACTCAGTATTTCAGGTAATTCATGTTAATCTCAATATGGATTGTAATGAAAAATATATAAAAGATTAAATTCATTTGAAAAAATATTTCACAAAATCTATGGGTGTTACGTAATACCCCCATAAAATGAATTTTATCCTCAAAATTTTCCATTTTTGTACCAAAAAATGATGACAATTATACTTAATTACGGTATTAGGTTCCCATAAATCTTTCTCAGGCTAGTGGTTTTTTCACAAAACACTAACTAGATGAGTGGTCTTATTTCATTGAAAATTATCTATTCGATCCAGAATATCTATCAGTTGTTCCTAATAAGAAATAACATGCTCTAGTGGTATAAAAATTGAGTTTAGTACATGTGAAGGATCAGGTATTAATTTCCTTAATAGTGATAAGTCATTACATCGGTCATTAGTTATCATGATAACAAAAATGGTTAGAACAGGTAAACCAATATGGATAAATCTTCATAAGGTGGAATAATAAATTAATCTATAAAACCATATCCAAATATCTACATAAACCATTCCATAAATTTTTAACCTTATATCCCTTCCAAAATTATAAATTTGTAAACAAGGTCACTAAATTCCTCAAAATCAACTTAACATTAATCTCCCATATATCACAATGTGGTTCCTTATTGTCACATACCAAACATGTGAATACCTTTATCATGTATTCTCTCAAAACATGTTAATAACCTAAATTACCATAAAACCATATAGAAAACATACTTTCTTCCTCATTCCTTACATAAAATATAAATTATTAGATATATTCCTTAAATTGAAAAACTTTTTAATCTCCATAAATGATAGCATAAACTGCTTCGTCAATAAATTATTAATAAGTTCCAAGGTCATCAATACAATCCAATTTAACTTATTCATATCCATAATATCTTCATCCCAAAATCATTATATCAGCTTCAAAAACATATTAAGGCTATCTTCCCTTAATCAGGAATTTTTTTCATAAAATTTCACCTTTCCATTAATTCAATTTTCTTGGTCATAAATATCATTCATCATATTATTAAAAATCCTTAATTAAAATATTCAGTAGAAAAATCCTTATTATTTTGTAATTCATATAATATAATTCTTGAATTCCAATCATATACACTTCAATCATTTCACTTCATCCTTAAACAATTAACTAGGATTCATGATCTTATTCATTAATACCACTTTCCTACAATATAAAGTATGAATTATATATTAATATTCCTCAATATAAATTTAATCATGCTTTATGCGTTTAACATAAACAATAAAATTATTAAACCCCATACATTTTTATGTCATTATGGTCTCTTCATCATCAATAGTATAACCATTACTCATACAACCTCTCGGATTCCCTTCACAAGATTTCCGCAAAGGATACCAATTATCATAATGCACATACCTTCCACAATTAAAACATTCATCCATTGATAATACCTTAGGGAGACCAATATTCCATTCTTTTTTGTTAACTAAAAATTTCATTTTTTTCATATAAATTAATTACTTTATTCCCTTTTATCCATGCATTAAAAATCTTCTTCTTCCATTATTACATTCCCCGGAGTGCTTATTCCCACATTATTATCATTTATTAAACTGGTTCTTCTTTTCTCGATGGTCTCCTCTACCCAAAATCTCAACAAAATCTATCTTTCTCTTCATTGGTAAGTACAAGAGTTATTTAAGGTGAAATTTTTTAATCATGTTCCATGATAACTTATTAGAAATCATCACAATATCCTTCAATCCAGTCATCATCCCATGTGGTTGATTATAAAAATGTTGTATGTCACATTCAATGTTAACTGAGTTCCTTTTGTTTCCCACCATTGAATAAAATAAAAAAGAAAATTTTGAACAATGATAATCATAATGGGAAACCAAATGATCATGAAAATCACTTATATGATGTCTAAATCATGACACCTTATTTTTAATCTATGACACCTTAGGTTTTTCCAAGTTCATTCATATTCATCATCTATTTAAATCGTTTAGGATGGTTCATAAATAGATTTTGAATTTAAAAATAATATCCCTTAGGAGTTTCAAACCAGGTGCATACCAAGTCCCTTTATCATGAACCAAGTGAAGATTGAGTCCAACTCAATGAGTCCTTTTTGGAGTTATTCCCCCTTGGTACCTTTGTTCTAGTGCCACATATACTTATAGTATCTAGACAGGGATGTATTTTCTTAGATCCCACATGCCCTATCATTTACCAAAATTTTAGGACATTTTCCTATGCTTTTACTCATCCTTGGAGTTATCCTTAGAGACATCCCTAAACATATCCTTATAAATATCTATAGGGATCTCACTACTATTTTGTATCCTAGTTTCTAAAGGTTAAATAGAACTTTCCTTTGATACCAACTATAGTGACCCAGTATTTTCATACATAGATATCATATTTTTTTAGACAAATATTCATTACATTACTCAAATTCATGCCTAAGGATTGTAATAGTTTAGTGGATTTGGAGACTAGGCATACAATCTTGTTAATTCATGAATGATATTCAATGTCTCCCACCAATATCTTCTCATTAAGTACTATTAATAGACATACACTACTTAAAACCTTTCTCCATGTCTTGGGGAATGGAAACCTATGAAAGGGTGATATTAGATGTTCAATAAGGATATGAATAAGAGATATCAATCTATGATCATATTAAATCAAAAGATAATAATAATATTTTTTTATCATTAAAATAACGTACAAAGTTCCTACCCAGCATATCATAGATCATAAACATGATTCATGGGATAAATATTTTCATTTCATAAAAATGGGATGATATAGTGACAACCTTAATAAATCAATCATGAAACATAATCTCATATCAGAAAAGTGTGGCACAATCATAAATATTGAAAAAAAAAATTAATTCGTAAAGTTTAACTAACAAGTCCAACAGAATTGTGGATCAAGACTCATCACCTATTCACCTTAGTAGATCAGGATGCACCTATTTCCTATAGAGGATCAGGATGCACATGTTTCCTATAGTGGATCTAGATGCACCTATTTCCCATAGTAGACTAATTCCATCGACTTGTTCCTCATCATTATCTCATGAGATATAAATATTGACCCAATTAATTTAACGGATATATATTCCCCACCTACCACATAATAAAAATCATACATATGTGTATCATAAGATCAAAAAAAATTAGTCATATCATAACCAATGAAATGAGATGGGCTTTATAAACATCTCATCATATCAACACCAGTGAAAATGAAACAGGTTTTATAATAATTTTATCATGGAATAACCCATGGAATATAAGTGCATTTCATAAACATCTTTTCATTATAAGAAACTCAGAGAAATAATAATATTGGTATCCTTGTTTCACATCCCCAGTAATTTATATATTACACCAAAGGATATTATCTTTGATGGCAAAGTATTTTGATTAATCATTTAAAAAAATTCTTGTGGAAAATATCCTTCCCTCTTTGAAAAAAACATTTTTTAAATATTTTTATTTAAAAATAAAATTGAAAAAATATAAATTACATTTCAAAGAAAAAAATCAGGACGATGGGAATTTTTGTTCATGTTGTACAAGTTAAAACAAATATTCCTTTCACATTTTTGGTATTAGACAAATGGGAATTGATTGGAAAAGTAAATGAAAATTACTTTCAAATAAAATTCATAAACAATAAAAAAATGGGTAAAATTTTCTTATCAAAATATTAGGATAATAATATAATGTCTTGTAAAACAATTTTAGAAAACATGGTTTTGGAAGATAACAGATTTCCATCCAAGGAGAGAAATAAAGTGAAATTTTTTAAAAAACATTTTCATAATTATTTTATATAATAAAGAGTGTAAAAATGTTAATATTACCTGAAACTATCAAGACTAACCATATTATAATAAAATTATAAATCTTCATGAGAATTAATTCATGATATTTCAACATTTCTTACTTAATCATAAATAATCTTGATAAACAATAATATTGTAACATAAAAACATTTCCACTAAGATAACTTTGAAAAATAAACCCAATAAAGGAATATTATTTAAGGAAACTTAAAGTGTCATGATGATAAATTAATTCATGATATTATATTTCAAAAGGTATGTATATAAACCTCTTAAAAGTATTTATGTGCATAACATAACATATATGTCAAAGAAGTCAAATTGAGACAAAAACCCCTTACTAATTTCAAAACATTTAAACTACAAATCCTTTCAAAGGGAGATCATAATATGGATATTTAAATCCCAATTATTTTCAAGATAATAATAAAAAATTATGGGTATTATATAAACCACATAAATTAAACATGTGGTGAATATGGAATATGTCTCATAAAAAAATAAAAGTGAGATGGAAATCCCTTACTATTTTATAAATCTATTGAATCGTAAACACCAATAAATAATAACATTAAATTAAAAATTAAATTTCATTAATATAAGTATATTAATGATATATCATGTCAAAGGGTTAGTATATACACCACACACCAAAAATAAGTGGTGAATTTTCATGTCTCCTAGAAATAAAAGAGAGACTAGAAATCTCTAATCTTAAGTCTCAAATTCCTTCGTATATGTTCATACCTACACTATAATAAATATAATTTTATTATACATATATTAAATAATTATAATTAGATATCATACCATATATTATTTAATTTTGTCCTTTTATTAACTGTTTATTAAAAATTCCATGTTAAGTCATGTTTCGGGTAATAACTGATTAGTTTTTCGTATATGTTTTGATTTGTAATTTTTAGTCCTAGTACATTGATCATGGTTACATAATCTACAAAATAATAATTGTTAAATAATTATAATATTTATACATAAATTATACTTTTAATACCAATCATGAAATATGGTTTTGAGAAAGGAATTATGTTACGATCATGGACCTAATAGGCTGTATATACGCATCGGTAACGTTTCCAGTTTTCAATGATCATTATGGAAAGAAGGTAGGTAATATATCATCTTTAGATAATGATAATAATATAATGAATAAAACATTATGTCTTTAAATATACTTATTAATATCACCAATGTGGTGTGGTGATAAAAATAGATAGTCTCATTGGTTCGTAAAGGTGGTAGTCCACACATACATGAATGATGTTATAATATTTTAATGAGTGATAAGGTAAAAAATAAAATGATATATAATATTTTAATAATGATAAATAGGAAATTAATAACATAAAAATTTCATTTATATCACATATATTCATTAATTTTATCTTTATTATCTTCTATGTGATGTGTTAGTGAAAATTAATCACATCATTTCACGCGGCAGTAGTTCATCGTACACACGAGCGATGTTATCGTATCTCATGTAATGGAATTTAAATTTTTTTATGTATTATAATTAATCAATATTTATGATTATTTTATAAATTTCATATATATACTTTATATACATCATCATACTTAACCATTAGAGGTGGTAATGGAAAAATGAATTGCAATGGTCTGTGAGGCGATAATCCCCCGTACACATGAACGATTATTTCATAACCAATTTGATGGAAGTGGATATGGTTGTAGGTAATTAAATTAAATTAAAATATATATTATTATATTTAAGATATTTTTTTATTATATCTGAATAGTATTATAATAATTTAATGGGGTGGTGGAAGAAATAAAAACAATGCTTGTTGAGGAACGTTACTTCTTCTTCAGGTATCCTCTTTAGGATTGCACCAAAATCCTTCTTTGGTTTTATTTATGTCCAAAATAAGTCTTATAAGATCATAGGAGGGGTTTTGGGAATTATTTGGGTGGATATTTTCCTAATAAAATTTTTTTTAAGGTGTTAAGAAGATACAAGAGGTGGCCTTTTATAAGTGGGGTGAGTGGCACACTTGTAATTTTTTGAAAGGAAGAATATCACCCATGTTTTTTCATCTCACATGGATCTAATAATGAAAAATTATATATCCTAGAAGATATAATGTATAAATATGACCATATAATTTGTGTTGGACAAGTTTTTGTTTATTTTTTACCCTTATATTTTTAGTTTAACCTACCCCCGGTAAATCTATTTTTACATTAACTTTGGTAAATAATTTTACTATTTTTACAATTTATTTTGGTAAAAAATTAATTTGACCTTATTAGATAATATAAATTTTTATTATTCTAAACATAGAATCCATTTTTCCAAATTAAATTAATATAAGTTGAAAATTTTAATTTAAAATTAATCTTGCAGACGTGGTGAGAAAGTGGGTTTTTAAAGAGAAAATGTTCAAAAGTTTACATTGTTTTTATATCCAATTTCAATATAAAAATTGATTAAAATAACCTAAATTGTATTAATTTATTTATCATTTAAGTAATTTTACTTTAAAACGAATTTAAAATACAATTTAACTTTACAAATAAATTAAATGAAGATGCAGTTTTCAATTAAAATTCATTATTTTTCACCATTCATAAAAAATGACACTTTTCAGAAAAATATCAAAACAACACCATAAGAAAAAAAAATAAATGATTATTTAATAAATTAATTTCATTTTATTAAATTAATTTTCAAAAGGTGTGAAAAAATCATTTCATTTATCTTCATAAAAAGAAATAAAATGCATTTTTTGAGAAAACACTGTTTTGACACATATAATGAATTTTCAAAAAAAATAAGTAATTTTTATATCAATATTTATTCTTTATATAAAATATTATAATTAATATTTAAAAAATATTAATTATTATTCAGGAATATAAATTTAATGTTCAGTTTATAATGGTCACTTTTAAATAAATATATTAATAATATATCGTGGTTTTGATAAAACTATGTGTCGTGTGTAACACAAGATAACCGAGTGTTTCATGTAGCATGATCTTAAATTGGTGTTGCATATAATGCAATATAAATTTGGTATTATGTGTAATCAAATCCAAACTCATTATTCCTATAATAAAATCTAACCATGATATTGTGTATAATGAATAATATAGAAAAGATTAAACTTATTTAAAAATATATATTTCACAAAATTTTGGGGTGTAACACTCAATTTCTATGAAAGTGCAGGGAGATTTTGGGTATTATACACCTTTGGGTTAATATAGTAGTTTAACACTACCAGAAAACTGTAACATTTTTTTATAACATCACATTTGATTTCATAACTTATTCTTGAATTAGTGTGGATGTTTATTGTGATTCAGAGAACCTTGAATTTTCACACATTTTGAATGGATTAGTTAATAAAAACAAATTATTTATTTATTCGTGACATATTTAAATTTAATTATATAAAACCATTTTTTATGTATAAATTACATTAGCATTGAATTTCTGAGGCCATGGTGTTTCATTTTAGGGTGATAAAATCTCATGTTAGGATTTTGGGGAGTCCATCTTGGGGGTTATATATTATTTTAATTTATTTTTAAAGTAATTAGAATGGTAAATGAGGAGATAAAATAGAGAATTATCTATCAAATATTTATATTTGATAGTCCCTATAACACCCCAAAATTCTTATATATGATTACCTTTAATAAGTCAATGTGTTCATTAACTTGCTCCAAAAGCAACACCCGAACTAAAATGAAAACATGATATAAGAAGTATTACTATTAAAACCTAGTTGTTCAATTATATGGAATGAATAGTAATATAAACTTTAGTAATTATATGTTTATATAAAATAAATAATACATTTAATATGATTGAAATTTAATTAATTTGCCAAAAAAGAAAATAAGATCATGTATTATTTAGAAAAATATTTTTCTACAAAAATTATTTTATGAGTTATGAATTTCTATTTCAAGAAACATAAGATTAATAATAATTTTTTTTTGATATTAAAAACTGGTTAACACTAAAAAAAATTTGTAAATTATATGAAATAAGAATAATAACAATTAATATTTGGAAAAGTCATATTTCCTTCAAAAAATGGGTTTTCATTAGATTTTATGATTATATTCAAACATTGAATTTATAAATTTTGGAATATTGAATTAATAAAACTAAAATAATTTTAAATTACTCATTTAAAAATTTACTTAGTATCAATTTTTGATCATTTTCCAAAAAAAATGATTTTTAATCAAAAAATGTGGGATTTATGAAAGTTATAATTTCTATGATTTTATCACTATGTAAAAATAACCTATAGGATTTAAAAACCATTAAAAAATTATATATAAAGTTATTAAATAAAATTATATATTTTGAAATATTTTTTTAACTTTGAAATCCTATGTAAATCATTTTTATAACAAATTAGAATGTTACTTTAATATAAAAACCTATTTTCTCTGTTTTCTTGGAATGAAATATTTTTCAATGAATATTTGGTTTTATATTTACTTGGAGGACTATTATCCTTTATTAAATTTATAATATATCAATTTATTTCATTAAAATTAATATCCAAGGTAATTTTGTCTTATATAAATTTAAATCATAAAACATCGTTTCTCTAAAAATAGTTTTTATTCGATTAAATGTGTTTAGATTAAAATTCAATTTTCACACATTTAGAAATTTTATTTTATAAAAATATTTTAAAATTTTAAATTATAGGTATTAAATTAGGTAAAAATTTCAATCATAATATTTTTCATTAAAATTAACTACTAGAGTTAGAAATTGATTACCAAGGTAAAAGTATGTTTGGGTAAAAGGAAAAAAGTTAAAATAAGAAATCCATAAATCACTCAAATTTTTATCAAGGAGTGTTTGAGGTGATTTTCAACCCATAAAACTTTTAATATATTATTTTTTCCATTTTTTTATCTTGAAACTTTAATAATAACCATACATTTTATAAAATGTAAATGTTACTTCCAAAACTACCATTTCCTTTACTTATAAATGTATAATAACTTCACATATTAAAGACTAAAATATTTTTAAAATTACCTATTTTAAATAAGAAATTTTACTATCCCTAGAACCCTATTCCACTAAAATAATCCTCTGTCCACTGGTAGATATCCTAACCCTTCAAATTCAATGACACATCCGAGGAAAATTCAACTCCCCAACATGAATATCATCAACTGCTCAATTTTATTATTGCTTGCCTTCTTTAAAATTTATTATATACACACTAATAAAATTATATTATTGTAATTTAAATATTCTAATTTTATCTTTTTAAGGGTATTTTAATTATTTATTAATATACCCCATCCATTGAAAAAAATATAATCTTTGTTCTGACATTGAAAGGACTACCTCCTCCAAGAAGTAATGTGTTTCATTTTCCTTAACCACCTTGTAATGTTAGATATAATGATGGTGTTAAAGGATAAATATGATATTTATGATAAAATAAATGTTTTTTATGATAAATTAGATAACCTATTAATTTTATGATCAAGAAACAATCATTTTAAATTTAATTCTTTCAAATAAGCGTACTAAGAGGATAATATTTTATTCAAATTATGTAATGTTTACATATATATTATTTTTTCTTATAATTACTTAAAATTATTATATATAGAACTAAATAACACTAAATAATATCATTATACTTTTTTAATAATGATATTATAAAAAACCACCTCATAATCTTTCATTAAATCAGTATATATTCCTGTTTGGGCCGGTTTAACCACCTGATTGAACAGTACTATGAATTTATATCATGAATGAAAATTGGGAAAATAATTACATGTATAATATTATATAAAAGTGTAAATAATTATTATTATTTTGTTTTTTATATGTTATATATATTTAATTTATTAATTAAGAAAACACACTTTGATCATTACTAATCACTAAAACATGCTTTTTATCGATTTCATCTCCAAGGAAAAAGTTTTAAAAAATAATGAACAGAATTTGAAATATTAAAATTAATTATAAATAATCCATAAAATTAATTTTAATGATACACAAGTGATAAAATTTTAATTAAAAATGAACACATACACCGTTATTATGAAACTAGTACTAATGATCAAAACTATAAACACCTAATATGGAAAATCGGAATAATTAACATAGATAATGAATAATTATTAATAGTGTGAAAGAAAATGGATATTTTTGAGGTTCTAGATTATGTTATTAAGATAAATATTTTTTATATAGGATTTTAAAGTGTTTTTATGGAAGTTATTACATGAGGTAAGAGTTTTCATCTCAATTTCCCTTCACTAAGATAAGTATGGCGTTTATGCACTTAATTTAATTTTCTTGGAATGTATACTGCCAATTTGAGGTATTGTATCACAAATAAATTTTATTTAATGTTATATAAATATAAATTTCATATTTTAACTCTAAATTTCTTCTGATCCAAAATATTTTCCAAGTGGTAAGGATTTTCATCTCAATTACCCTTTATTGAGATAAATATTGTATTTTTTCACCTAATTTCATTTATAAAGAATATATACTACCTATCTGAGATATAATATCATGAATTATATTTTAATATTGGTATTTGAAGTTCAATTTCATACCCTCTATTTCAAGGGGTTTTTATTTCAATGTTTCTAAAGCCTTAAGGGTTCCCTTGGAATCAATTCGTATTCATTACGACATAATATATTTTTTCCCCATGATCCATTTATATGTTGAATTTGTTTCCCAAGAATTTATTTTTATCAATATAATTGTACTTAATGGGATTTAGTATTCAAATAATTTCCATTATTAATTTTTATATTAATTAATTATTTCCACAAAAGTGCGGATTTTGGGTACTCAATTTTCATTCATTGAGTTATAATCCTTATATATACTTATTTCATATAAATTGAGTAAACTGTATCATTTGATTATATTATATGGTATTATCTCAGTTTTTTAGGAGGATTTACATTCCTAAAACATTAACCCTTTTAAATATATTTCACACTTCTTAGGATAGGTTCAATTGAAACAATCCACTTTCTTTCAACGGATGGATTATGATCATTTTATTCTAATATTATATTAGTTATATACCCATTTCTCTATTTGGCGTAAACATAAAATTTTATATAAATTAGATTTTATTAAGTTCACCTAGAAAGTATTATATTCTATTTATATGGGTAAAATTATTTTTTTACCATATATTGTTATTCTAATATGGAAAATTATTCGATATTTGACTACATAATGTCTGATCATCCAACTTATTTATCTAGATATGTTATGATTATGTTAAAAATTTATAATAATGCGTAAAATTGTTAAAATTATTGATTATTATTGACTACTAATATAGGTTCTTCATGTATTGATATTCTGCATTCTTCATTATATAGATTTTCTTGTTTTTATTTAGCTAAAAAATCCCCAGGGAATTGCAAAAAAGGTATTCTTGACTCTTATGGCGAATTAATTGGACTTAAAAAAGAGATGGGTGGGCCTAACATTATATAGTCCCTTGATTCATTATAAGGTATCATGAGACTAAATATGTTGGGTTTTTTTGTATTCTTATTCCCATAACAGAATGTTGTCTTGGCACAAGGCCATGATAGCATAATACTTGACATTAATCTTGATAATAAATAAATTATCTTGTTAAAAGGCCCTGACCATAGGTTGTGATGTCTATAATTATGTATTCCATCACCATGAGATAAATATTAATGATATATTTTTTTCATTTATTATCATGGATATAGCATGCTTTCAATTTTAAATTCATTACGGATTCACGTTGTTTTCCTATTCATAAAATAATATTTATATCATGTTTATACCATGATTTCTTCAACTATATATTTCCCTTACTAATTGTTTGAACTCAAACTTTATAATGGTTTCATTTTCCTAGGTTATGGAGAAAATTAGTACATGTCTCCTGCTTAAAATGATAAAATGTGTGAAATAATTTTAGTGATATTTTGAAGACTTATCCTGAATTAATTATTTTCATATATAATGGAAAAAAAATCCATTTTATGAAAAGAACATATGTTTTTATCATTTTATGTTTTTTTCCTAATTCTCTAAATCTATAAACCTAAAAATATCAAGTGGATGTTATATATGTAATAACCATTTTTAATTTTGTAATTAAGGATGGTTATATCAAGTTATTCAGAGCTTTTATCAAAGAAATTATGTAAATTATGTGTTTATGGAACCATATCTTTGATCATGGTAATAGGGAATCACGGTCCCCACAAGGTAGGGTTATTTGAATACCTAGTTTAAATTGATAAACATATCTAATTTTATTTTGAATTCATGGTTGTTATCAATTTATATAGATTATATATTCTTAATTTATGATTTATATTTAAATTAAATTATATTTCTTTCTTTATTTTTGATTATAAACTATTTTTATTTAATAATGTCTTACTTGACATATTATTTTTAGTTGATAATTCCTTCGTTATTGTGTGTTCATGGTGGTCCAACCCCAATCACCATGACCTCATGGTCATGATCTATTGAAGGAAGATGAAAATTATCTATTTGGTCATTAGTGAGAATCACTAAAACCATAAACTACTAAACCATGGTGGTTTAGGCATTGGAACACAAGGATATCTGGTGAGGCCTCAGTGGTTGGATAATTGAAGTCACAATAGTAACATAATGAGAAAAAAGATTATATTTGATCAAGTAGATGTGTATGGAGGTAATATAGTGTGGTGAAGAGTGGTGATGATTCATAGAATGGGTTGGTCAAAAATGTTTTGGGTGGTTCTATGTTGAAGGGGAGTGAAGGAGACTAGATAAATCAGATGATATCGTGGAAATTAGATTAAGGAATACCCTTTATGAAGTATGAAATTTTAAAAATTTTGTGAAGTTTTTCATTAAAATTAACCCCAAAAATAATCTAAATTATAGGAAACCGGAATATTTTCATTAATTTTAGTAATGTATAATGTAATTTATAATTTTTCTTAAATATGGAGTTTTTATCATTTAATTAAATTTAGGGTTTGAATGAAAATATATATTTAAATAATGATTTGTAATTATTGAACATAACCTACACTAATAACTATTATTTATAACTATGTATATTGAGGATGGAAATTTTCAAACTGGTCACACAAACACATGGATAACTATGTAGAATTACTCAAATGTAAAAGGTGTGCTTTTGGTCTAAATCATCCATGGTTTACCCTCCATGTGAAAACCCATTATTTTGTGAAACATCTTCTCTGGTTTACTTTTGTGTGAAATACCCTTCTACCATGAACCATCTTATGTTCCTTTTCAATTTCCACAAGAAGCTAGTGTGCTTTCAGGGAGAGATTACATCCTCAACCTTCCATGAAAAATCAGTATTCTATAATCCCACCAATTCTTCTATGAAGATATTATATTATTAACCTTATATGAAGACTCATTCTTCAATGATCTAACCATTTCTTCTATATCCATTGTTACATGATAAATCTTTCCATGAAATATCACACCATCCTTATGATCTACTAGCATCAACCATGGATATAATATCGGACTCAATTTTAGGTGGGGACCTCAAGAAAGGTTGTTTCAAACAATAAGAGTCTGAAACAGGTATAATTTGACTCTATATGTTTCTACCTAAAATAAAAAACATGGATAACCAAGATCAATCCCAAAGTCGTTTTTGATTTACAATGAATATGTGGCCTCAATGTGCTTCTTTAATCCAAAATTAACAAATACAACTAATAATATTATGAATCAAATATGGTGACTAGGTTTAGACAATTTGAGGAAGATGATCTTAATATAATCCAAATAATGAAGGTGATTCAATGATGATGTATTGATCATGACTACTAATGAATGATCTAGATGGAATTTTCTCTTTATTATAGGTCCAATTGAAGATGGAAGGGACCTAACATCATCCCAATACACTAGCTATAAGGATGAAGATCAGTGCATTCCATATGTTCAATGAAATTCCCCAATGAGCTTTCACCAATATAGGCATGAATTTAGGGGTGATTTTGTTATATAAACACCACCAATCAAGATACTATGATAAGAAAATGGAATCACTTTAATATCTAAATGAAGGGATTTTAATTCACTATTCTGATATTAGAATGCGCACATACTAATAATAATGTTCATCATCAAATATTATAAAAATATTCTACATGTATCAATGAATTCTATTTTATGAAGATACTATGAAATATGTATGATGCATAAATTGAAATTAAGAAAAGAATTTTGAAGATGAGAATGAGAGATAAAGATAACTATACATGCATAAAAATTGTATGCAAGAAGAATATGTGGAATTTGTGTTTATACCACCTCGATGGATTATAATACCATGTAATAAAACAAGATTCATGGAATAATCATTAATATAAGAAACACATTAATATATAGTTTCTTGGTCATGTATGGGTGTATATTCCATATAAGGATACACCATGCATGAATAGACTCTTCCATGTCGTATTCCAATAATTTCCCCAAAAATAAAGCATATGAATCTAATCATAAGTAAGTTGAAAGTGTTGAAGTGTATTTTGGTCTTTTAAAAACATAATTTCCATTATTTCAATCATTCTTCAGTCATGTTCATTCCATTCATGTAATAATTAATATAGGAAAATATTATATGATTGAATTCCATGATAGATGAGATTTTTAAAGTCATTTATAATATAGAACAAAATATATCTTGAGATCTTTATAATGTAATTATTAATGTTTTAATATGAATAGAAACCTATAGGGACTCAATGGAAGAAAATTTTGTTCTTATTAATAGAGGTGGAACGGAGGTGGAGGATAACTAGGCTGAATGAGGAAGATATGTTGGAATTCTGCTAATCTCGTATTTTCTATTTTCATTTAAATTCATCACTATAATTATTTCCACTTATCCATTCATATTTTTTATAATCCAAATTGAGGGTTGAAAACTTATAAGGGATTTAGGGGAGTGAAGTAAGTCCTTTTTAATGCTTAAGTCTTAGTGTTTCAATGAATAAAATACTCTCCTTGTTATTTATTTATTTCAGTATCCATTAAAAAATTTAATTTCGAATACAATTGTCTTTGACATAATTCTATCTATTTTTTATTGATTTGGTAAAGGATACATCATATCTATCCACCTAGTTTTAGTACTTATATGGGGAAATTTTCTAGGCTATGTGGTGAAGTGTTAAGAAGTTCGTGGCAGGTGAGAAAGGTCTGGTGTTTACTCTTATCTTAATTTGAAATAACAAGACGCAATTGGGTTTCACCTAAGTGAAATGAGGGTGATTTATGGTCTCACTTTCACACATTGGAAGGAGGGTTGACCAAAACAGATGATTTATTAGTCTAATGTGACAATTTTTATTCAACCAAGGGTGAAAGATGAAACAATTATAGAACCTCTCACCTATTACTTAATAGGAAGTAGAGTCCTAATTTTTGAAGATCACTGTAACATTACAATTGGAAATACAACCCTAACCTGATCCAATTTATCATCATCTACTTTCATATATTTGTTTAACACTATAGGAAAATTACAATTTCATGGCAGTTATTGTTGGTTATGCGGCGGTTTAAACCGCCAATATATTATTATGCGGCGGTTTCCAAAAACTGCTGCTAAATTGCATGTCGGGAAACTATTGGAGGAGGTTAATGCAATTTAGGGTGGTTTATTAGAACCGTTTTAGTTGGAAACTTTCACGGAGGTCATAATGTTGTTAGTGGTGGTTTTTCTAGTCAGGGGATTACTTTTTTTAGCTGTGGTTTTAACCGCTGCTAAAAAAATGTAAGCCCCTAACCAGAAAATTTTCCTCTAAAAACATTATAACCACTGTGAATGTGCACGGAAGATGGGACACTATAGCGGTGGTTTTAACCACCACTACATTAAATACCGTAGCGGTGGTTAGAAACTCCACTAATAGAAAAATACCGACATTTAACGGTGGTTAAAACTGCCGCTAAATATACCTATTACGGTTAGCAGCGGTTAAAACTACCGCTAAAAACAGATTTACAAAAAAAGCAGTTTTTGCAGCCCCTGTACCAGTGTCATGAAAAAAAACAATTCCAAGAATACCAAAATACCAACATAATACATAATACAATCTATATGAAAAGAGATTCTTAACTAAGCACAACCAAATGCATCGTTTAGTGGGAAAAAGAATGAGGATAAACATATCACATGGAAATTAGACCTTTAAATAAAATTATAAAAAGGAATGTATGTCATATTTCCTAAAAATAATGCCAAGCCTATGTTAGCATTAGGATGGGAGGTAGTAATTGTGGGTCGTTCATGCTTTTAGAGGCATTTGTGAGATTTTACTAGATCAAGAGGTATTTAATCACTTATCATTTAAAATAGAGATCATATGAAAATGGTAGGAGGAAACACATGGAATTCATTGTGGGTGATTGAGTTTTATTATGGTACACTCCCCAATTAGGGAATCAATGATCGCAAATGCAAATTATGTTGGCACCGAAGTTTATGGGGTTGTTTGGGATTATCAAGAGTGTCATGATAGTGGAATTCTATTTAGAATTTCCTCCATAATATCAAGGAATGTGTGATGTTTTACATGTCTCTTATATTCAATTGTGCATTCTCGATCAAAATTATGTGATCAACTATGAATAATTTCAGTTGGATACTTACCCAAAATTTGTGGAGCGCTCGGTGTGAATCAAGGACTGTAGTGGGAAAATGTTTTGAAGAAAGCTGATGTCACTTGTTAGAGTCATCTGGGAGCATAGACGTTTGCATTAAGAGTCTTACAAGTAATAATATGATGTGCAATCTCAATATCCCTTGTTTTTTGGGTGTGAAATATAGAATCACTACTCAAGGATGATAAATCTTCAGAGGGGGAGATTATAATGAGGGGCCTTAATCCTTAAATTCTACCCTTCTTTAATTGTTTGTGAGATATTATTTTGTTGGGTGAATTCTTAGGTTGTTTGTTTTTTGGGTTTTAATCTTTATATAGGCCTCTAAATGGTTGCATGATCGAAACAAGGTCATGGGAAACCATGTGGTTCTCCCTAGAAAACCATGTGTATTGGTTGAAGAAGGATACTATGTGGGGCATGGTTAGAACACAATTAGAGATAATCATGAATCATTTACCTTTAAATATATGTGTCTCCGAATAGAGGAAAAAATAATTGTTAGCACATAATTTAACAAATGATAATATTCATTCATTGATAATGTGATAGAATCTCATATTCAAATAAGGAATAATAGAGATAAATGAGTCTCATGGAAAGTAAAAAAGACCAAGAGTATCATTAATACCAGGGAAAGTAGAAAATTTTTATTTTCAATATTTTTAAATGTTAGGAATAGAAATGTAATGGTAAATGCATTGGGCTAGAAAATGTAGGATATGGGAGAACTGATTTCATTAGTTGAATAGAATATCTTATATTCACTGTAATACTAGTTGTGGGGTGTAGTTGAGGGTTTAGGGGAATCAATGTGGGTATCCTTAGAGATAATGTCTTCATTTCTTAAATAAGTAAAGACAAGTTAGAATATTGTTCTGGAATGTATCATGTTGTGTGATAGGTTAGAAGAATTTTAAACTATTTCAAGATTTAATTTTTATATAAATTGAGTGTTTATAGTTCGCAGCATGGTAATGGTCACATATTCCATGAGAGATGATTTTATGAGATCCTATAATGCTTTGATGTGGGATGTTCACCCAGGGCCGACAAACCTAATAAATTTAGGAAAAATGAATCATAAAAATGAATCATCACAATAAATAATCAGAATATATGGTCCATACCACACTCGAGAAATCAAGACATAAAAGGAAACATCAAAAATCAATAAAATACATAAAAGGAAACATGAGAAA
The DNA here is from genome assembly GCA_963277665.1 of Viscum album. Lineage (NCBI taxonomy): Eukaryota > Viridiplantae > Streptophyta > Magnoliopsida > Santalales > Viscaceae > Viscum > Viscum album. The sequence goes on along the minus strand of OY728122.1, from coordinate 1,653,314,114 downwards.
TCAAGAAAATGTTAGGTCATAAAAATGTTTGGTGAAAACTATGTTCCACACATGATACATATACAAACTGGCTATTTCGATATTTTTTCAACATATCAACAATATAACTAATCACTATCTGATGATGAACACATATCGTCACCCTATCTACCTCCATCTCCACTTACTCCTACCACCTGTAAGAACATTATATTGAAAATTAAATAGTGCAGCATATTTATATTTAAACATAAAACCAATAAAAGTATGAAAACTAAATGATTTTGAATTTTTGTGATTTACATTCTCACCATCAGTCAATGCAATACCATTGGGGGCATAACTTCTCATCAATTGACGTATATCAGTTAATGCTTTCTATAAATTGGATATCTGAGCCCCCTAGTCTTGAACTATGTTTCATAGAGAAGAAATATCTTTCTGAGCATCTCCAGGTATGGACTGACTACAACCAGGAGTAATTGTAGCTGAAATACTCAGTGGCATGCCAAAGACCTTATATGGTACGGGTCCCAAACTCATCCCACGCACTCTACCATGATGCTCCTTCCCAAGGACTTTAGAAACCAGGTCATCCTGGGAGACTGAGTAGGAATTCCTAGGATTGGAATCCCATAGTTCATTAATTTTTACCAATAAATCAAATATCAATATATATATATTAACATATTAAAAACTGATAATAATTTATTATAATGAAAAATGAGTTCATACCCCAACTTATCTGCCATGATCATTAACAAAACTTCCATAAGATTTTTTGTGAACATCCAACCTCACTCCAGTTTGGGATGCTTCATTCTGTGAACTCTGTAACTGCATTAAACAAATATAAATCAAAAATTTAATATATTAAAAAGATAATATTGTATTATAAATATTTAAACTAATTAATTACCAGAGTCGAACGTCTTCAAGAAAAGTTTTTTGACCTCGTAGTGTGAGGGATGACTTGCTTAGCCCGGTTTGAGGCATTCTTTCTTGAGAGATCCTGAAATAAATAAAATTCAATTTAATAGTAATTTATTCAATTTCATATCCTCTTCATAAACATGTATAAATGTAAAATGAGTTTAATATAATAATATATATTTAAATACCATCTGCATTTCATCACGATGTCTATCAACAAAAACATTCCACTATTCTTTAGGTACCCCATTGGGTACCTTATCATACAATTGTTGGAAGTTCAATGAAGTATCGTTGACATCTCTCTAGAATCTCTATTTGAATTCTTTCCATTTCTTACCTAGATTTTTCAATGTTCACTTTCATGCTATTACATCAGCAACTTTAAAGTGGAAAAACATCTATATATAGAAATTCATTTTGAACATATTAATAACATGACATTCAATTACACCATAATGTCTTAAAATTACCTTTATTTGGGAATAAAAAACCTCATTTTTCCAACTAGGAAGCATATTTCTCCAATCATCATAATAAATAGGAAGGGAAAGGGGCTTCGCTACAAGCTGGACTAGAATTTGGCCAAGTAATAATACGGCATCATCCATAGGGACCCCATATGAATCAAATGGGACAACTATCTTCTCTCTATTCATATTCCACACATATGAAATTTTTATACTTTTCTCTATAGTTTCATTTTTATCATCATTAATGAAAAAACAATTAGTATAAAATAAGTGCAATAAATTTATTTATATTAAAATTTTTACCTATAACAGCGACCCTCCAGTATGCCTCTGATAAACTAGAAGTGGCGTTCCGCCGCCCCACTAATGAGGCTAATGAAGGGGGAGTCAACAAATCAGATTCTAAAGGGACGCTCATAGAGGGTGTGAGAGATGGTGCAGGGAGAGATGGTGTAGGGGGTAAGAAGCTCATGGCTCACTTATCGTAGAAATGGAGATAGATAGATTTCCATCTATCACAGTAGGGGATGAAATAGTGTATCGCTTCCTCCTTGGCATTCCTATCATTTAATCAAATAAAATTACGTTCAGAACATATATTTCAAAAAATATAAGTAGGAAAAAAAATTAAAAATGATAATAGATTCCTAGTAGTAACAAATAAAAAATAACTAATGCGGAGCTCTAGGGTTGATAATTTTAGAACATGTGGGGTATCATGGTGAAGTGTTATGGGTAGCAACATGTTGTGACCCTGCGTGTGATTAAATTTTTCTGATCTGAGGTGGATCATGTAAAATCAATGGGGGTTGAAACATAATGTGGAGCTTTGGGGTGGATCAGGGAACATCCTTGGTGATCCACTATAGTCCAGGAGGGTGTCCACTTTCTCCAACCACCACTTTCATGCATGGGTATTTTTTATATTTTACTTTGTATTTTTTAAAATAAATTTCTTTTTCCACTTATATGATTAGGAAATAATATAGTTGAGTCATTTGGGAATGTTTCTTTACACCAATTATTCATATTTCTAAAATCTTGTTCAATGTCATATTTATGAGTCATTAATTGATTTGGACTCCTAGATGGTAGGATAACCTCATTAAAACCTCAATCATTGTTATCTTTTTTTTAATTGAATATCACTCCAAATCTATATCTTTGGTATTTTGATAGGTTTTTTGAAATATTTTTTATTGAGGGTAAACAAAATGACTATATTTTAGGGGTTCACTTATAATGATAATAAGTAGGTGATAGTTAAATTTTATTCTCCATGCATTATTTGTTTTCTGTTTTTTGTGGTATAAAGATATTGCTCATGTCGAAGATACAGAAGCAGTCTATTTATGGTTAGAGAAAGTGGTTGTTGATGAAGAGATGAAAAAACACTACTTAGAAGATACTAAATCAATTATCCTATGACAAACTTGTTCATCTTTGGTTCCTCAGGAAATAATGAATATAATACTAATTTATTAGTAGTCCATAATATAATTTTAATATCAATTAAATGTTCATATAATAAATAATAAACAATACATATAGAATTCCAGTGATTTATATGTTTTTTTATTCTAATATGATATAGGCATGAGGGATTATAAATCAATGTGTCCCTAGAGAATGTACTATTTGGATGTCAGAAGCTACTGACTAGCCCAGAGGGTAGGAAAGTATTATGCAAGGAGTGGTTTTCCCTTTAATAATCCACTATAGTAAAATATTAATGTAAAGAACTCAATAATTGTAAGTATTATATATAATAGATAAAAATATAAATTGATTTATGAAACTGAATCTATTTTTTTTAATTAAGAATTAATCTAGGGTATATATATAATACATCCCAATTGAAAATTTCATATACAATAAAACTAAAATAGCTAGAAAATAATATAATAAAACCCCTCAACGTGACATAACAAACATATAAAATCAACTTGATGATGTCTCCTAAAATCATCTCATAACTATTTAGAGTTTTTACCCTTATCTGCATCACCATGAATTTAATATGTATTAACTCAAGTTGTGTATATAAAGGGTGTAAGAAATAATACCAATAAACCCTTAAATAACCAAATAATGAAATTTTTTAATTTTATCATATATTATAGGGTAAGGCTATTAAATTATTTAATGAAATCGTAAAAAGATGATCTTTAAGGAATTTTTCACAAACCAATTCACCCATAGAACTTGTATACCAACATTAGCTAATGCTGGTGGATACTATAAACGCCCACAAAGGAGTATGGTATCAAAAAACATGGCTCGTGTAAGTTTTATACAAAACACATGGAAGATAGTATATCCCCATCAAACTTATGGAATATAAAAAACATGGTACCAAACACAAGGTCAAGCCAAAATCATGGATCAAATCATGTCATATAATGTCAATTCCAAATGTGTTTCCTCTTGTAATATTTATTAACCGATGACATTTACATAATAAAAATATTAATACCATAATATCAAAAACAAACGTTTCTGATTCAATGCATGAAGCTCATAATTATTCCATTTATATTGTATTGAAATAGTTAATTTATTTTGGAAAAAAAATTAATGATAATAATCATTTTATTTAAACTATTATTACTTAAAAAATTTCAGCAGGCATATTTATAAAAACCAATAGGATTTTATCTCTTAGTTTTAGATATTCCATTTTAATAAATAATGACCCTATGTTATCCAATATATTTTTAAATTATATTCATTAAATTATAGTTTCCAGAAAAAAAATATTTCCATAATTTATAAACATCATTATACAATCAAAATAACCCATGACTAAATACATTAAATCAATTTCATGAGTTTTAGACACAAAAAAATATATTTTCATGTAGAAAATAACTACTATAAAACTTATTTAACAAAAAAACATGTAATTTCAGAAATTTTATTCTTTATAAATAACATATGTTCTCACAACAATATTATGAAATTATATAACAGTAAACTACTATTTATAAAAAAACACAAACAAGTTCCATTTCATGTTCTAGTAACACTCAAACTAATCACTAACTCTTTCTAACAGACCTATAAAAATAAGATATATATAAAGGGTAAGGATAGAAGTAGATTCAGTAGTATCCTACCCAAAACCACACATGAAAAATGTAGAATAATCATAATAATAACTTAAAATATAAACAAGGAAAAAACACATTACTAGTAGGGGCGGCAAGGCACGCTGAGGAGTAGTGTGGCACGCTGAGGGGCGGTGAGAACAGGTCAAGATCGATGAAGGGGCAGCAATCTAGGTTAGGGGTGGATAAGGGGGCGGAAAGCATGGGTCTTTGGGGGTCGCAGGGGTCGGTGGGAGAAGGGGCTACGTCGAGCTAAGTCTGGGGCAGCGAAACAGGGGCGGCAAGCATGACTCTTCGGGGGTGGTGGGGGTCAGGGGAGAAGGGGTAGCGAGCTAGGTCGTGGGGGTATCAAGGGATAAGGGGAGAAGGGGGGTCTCATAGAGGTCGATGGGGAAGTGTCGGCTCAGTAAAAAAATATAGTTTAGGGTCTGTTTCTCAAAAACCCCCTCTAAACACATCTTAAAAAAATAGCGGTGGTTTAGTAAATTGCCGCTAAGGCATATTTTTGTTTTAGTGTCATACTTTATTATCTAAAAAATCAAAAAACCCTTATTCTTATCCAAAAATTGAAAAATATATTTTTTTCACTCCTATCTAGAGACAACCTAGGGTTACCACTACTGCTATATAAAACTGTGGGAAAAATATTTTTGCAAACCCCAAGAAAATTTGTGAAAAAAATATTTTCAATATTGTAGGAGAGGTATAACCAAACATTAATTTTCATATTACATGGATATAACTTATAATGAAAATATTTAACTTTTAGATTTATAAATTGAAATAAATCGACTGGAAAAACATAGGATCATTAAATTAGACACAACTTTTGATAAAATAACCCTTTCATACTCAAGTTAAACTTCAATTTTTCACTTTGAATGAGATATAATGGAAATAAACCATAACAAAACCCTAAGATACATGTGTACAAATCATTTTTTCTAACCCAAAAATGAACTATTTATGATAGAATTACAAAATTATTTTGAGTTAGAAATTGGTTTAATATGAATCTTTTGAAAGTTTTATGGTTTTTTAAGTGAATACTGCAACAAACATATACAATCATTTTCTCATGTCTTTTTAACTTTTAATCCTTATGGAGTAGCTGAAGAAAAATTCAAGTTGAGGGTATTACCCTTTTCATTGAAAGCAGTTTCCAAAGAGTGGGTGTATAACTTATATCCAGTAGAAATTAATGACTTGGATGATTTACAAATATGTTTCTTGTGAAGATTTTTCCAAACTCTAGGACAACAGAAATAAGGAAACATAATTAATCCATTATAAAAGAATTTGGTTATTAATCTAGTTAGAACATTAGATCATTTGATTATTATTTTCTTTATATTATTGAAAAATTATTTTGATTTTAAGTCCCCTTCTCTTTAATAAACTATATTTGAAAATATACCTTTAAATTTAATCATTGTAACACTAAATGGCCTTGAATGGATTTGTTTGGAAGGAACATTACAAGAAAAAATCTATTCTCCACCTTAATCTAGAATCCTTTTCATGATCAATGTTGAATTCAAGTATGGGGAACAAAAGATAGTGAGATAAGGAAATTGTTTGATAGAATCTATGTTGAATTAAAAAGGGATTTTTAACTTTTCCATTATTGTTTCTAGACAAAAATAAATATGGGAAAGAATGGAATTGTGTTCATGAAAAAATTCGTGAATGGCTATGATATTTTCTCACTAGTTTGAAAATATTTCCCTCTCATTCCCTTAGAAAAATAAATCTAAATAGAAATCCAAATCATAATATATACTAAAATAATTCCAAAAAGGGGAGGAGGGATGAAAAACATCTACTCATTGATACTATAATAACATATGATAACCTAAAAAGAAGTCAGAGAAAAGTTTAAAATACTGATGAAGTTATAACCTACTGGCATGTGTTGTTTGGTAGATCTGGTGAAAGAATAAGTGATGGAGTAATCCATATTGGAATTAAAACTAAAAATCATGCATTGAGATTTATAATAAAGTTAAGCCTCTTCATTCCTCCTCAATAGTTTTACAGTCAAATCCTACCCACCATTAAGCCTTTTAAACATTTTAACCTAATCTTAAAGCCCTCATGATATGCACAAATTCTTGTATTATTGGTTGGAGATGAATAGATTTATCAGGCCCACAGAGATACTCGTATGAACTTAGAATGAGAAAAACCTTTCTCAAAACCCATACTGAGTGTTGAGGGGAATAATTCTAGGAATTTAGGTATGAGTGTTCATGAAATTATGAATGAAGTGGGGTTCAATTGAAATTTTCCCAAGACTGAAATATGATCTGTGTGTGGTGGGTGATAAATCATTGAATTTTGAATGTTTTTTGAAGTTTTTCATTAAAAATAGACACATAAATAATATAAATCTTAGAAAATCCATGCATTTTTTTACTTTTAGTAATTTTTAATTTCATTTTATATTTGATAAAATCATGATTTTTACATGTCTAATTAATTTTTGGGTTTGAATGAGAATCTATATTCAAATAATACTTTGTAATTATTGACCGTAGCCCAAAATAATAATTTTAATTTTTCACTATGTAGATTAAAGATGTAAATCTTCAATTAGGCCATGCAAGATCATAGATAACCGAATGACATTCCTCAAATGGAAAATGATTGATTCCATCTCAAATTTATATGGATAACCCTCCATGTCAAAACCCATTATTTTATTAACCAACTTCCATGGATTGTTCCTATGGTAAATCTCTCTATACCGTGAACCATATTCTATGCTTGTTTATATACTTCAAGAATATAATGTGCTTCCGTTAATAGAATTAATCCTCAACCTTCCTTGCTAACTAATTACTTCATGATCCAACCAATGATTCTTTGAATAGATTTCATCATTAACCTTCCATGTAGACCTATTCTTCCATGATCTAAACAATTATTCCATGGACATGTTTTCATACAAAATCCTTATTGGAAAGCATAGACCATCCCTCCGTGCTTCTGGAATCAACCATAGATGGGGGTCGGGACTTAATTCAAATTATGGACCTTGAGAAATTCTGGTTGAACAACAAGATTCTCAACAAAGGTTAAGTATAATCTATAATTTTCTTACCTAAATTAGAAAATATGGAAAAATGAGATCAATCCAAGATTCAAATTTGATTGAGAATGAAGATGATACCCCAATATACTACTTGAGTCTGAACTAAGTGAAAAAACCTATAACTCCCCGACCCCAGTTACCCAGAGTCGGTGCCTTATTACATAACATTGGAATGATCACAAGAAAGATCAAGTCTCTAAAGACCGATTAGTTTAGTAGCCTTGGAATAACTAGATACATTAATAAAGTTTACATTACATCATAAAATGAAAACTACAACAATATTGTCTCCATAGTCCACACTCTTATCCCCTCATAATATCCCTGCAGGTCATTCATAAATTACTTCTTCACATCCTGGGAAAAATAAAACATAGAAAAGGGGTGAGCTCAAATTCCCAGAAAGGATAACAATATAGCGGAAACTTTCATAAATAAGAATAAACATTTAAGGAAATGTATAACTAAAACAAAAGCCTTTTAAACTTGAACTTCAACATAGTATAGAAAAAAAATAAAATGAAATAACTCCATTTACATATTCACATGGATATTCTAATAATCGAATATTCACATGCAATATCAATAACCACTTTCTTAATGATGGAATGCATAATGCTAGACTATCATAACCACATAGCCAAGGCCTCGTGCCAATACTACAAATAAGATTTTTTCAAGGACTTGTGCCAAGACACTAGTTTGTCTCATGAGACCTATCGATGCATCGAAGAGCTATAGAGGGCTCCACCCGTCACATATTAAGTCCAATGCATTCCCATATGAAAAGATTTAAACATAACATAAACATTGGTATTAAAACTAGCATACGAAATGTAAATACTTCATCCATAAACTATGAATGGTATACAAATAACACATCCACAGTCAAACATATCACAAAACCTTCAATATAATATAGAAGTTTTGTATCATAATAAATCAAGTTCAAATAAGCATAAAATCCATCAAAGGATGTTGAAATAGATGAAATAAAAACTCTTTTTAGAGAAATATAACTTTCTATTTTGAAATAATTTAAGAGTCATATATTTATAAAATAAAACATTTTCTTTGAAAATATTCTTATAAGATTGTAAGGGAAGCTTCGACGATTTTATAATGGCAGAAAATAGCTGCACCCGCCATATAAGTTAAAAAAACATTCTTACCTTAATTCTGTCGAAAAGGTTAAAAAGGACCTTGTTTGGAAAACGACGGAATGATTCCTTTATAAACCCCTTATAAAAGTCAAAAAGGGTATAAATGACTTTAACCCATATTCTAGTAAATAGTAAAAAAAATTTGAAATACAAATTTTAAGAAACATGGATGTGGATGATAAAGAAATCCTAGTAGATTATTACGTATAAACAACCTCCGATAATGAAGAGATTGTGAAATAAACTCGTACCTTGTACATTTCCTTGGTTGGGGTAGGTTAACATCCTGTATAATGGTGAAATAATTGTTATTAAATTATACAATAATCATATATATTAATATGATATCATATATGATCTTTTAACATTGCTTTGTTAATAATATCTTAGTATTATCGTCGTTTCGGGTGTTAACTTACTCGTTTTCTTTTATAGGTTTTGTTACGTAAGACATGTTTGTCATGGATATGTTGTATCTTATTCATATCCATAATGATATAAAGTCCTTAAACATTATTTTTAAATCATCAAATGATATTTATACTTGAATGGATACGATGGAGAATGAATCTCATCGCGTTCGTGGAAACGGTAGTTCATACGTACGCACGAGCGTCAATATCATTCTTTTGATATTAAAATAATATATAATTGGATGGTATATCATATATACAGAATAATTATCATGTTATATTTATTATTTACATGAATTACAAATCATTATTATACCCATCCAAATAATAATGTTTTGATTAAAAATTACACCACGACGTGGAGACGGTAAGTCGTACGTACGCACGTATGGTGACATGTCATTCAAAGGATGGATAGAATACTGAAATATGGTTGTACCATGTTTATAATAACATCAAATTATATATAATATACTGGAGTTATTATTTTTTAATGGTAATAACAAAGAAAGAAGAAGTGGAAGAAGAAAGGAACTTGAAAAAGGGTGGTGAAATCATTACCTCTTCTTCGGGTTCTTCCTTTTGATTTGATCAAAAGGGCTCCTTAGGTTGGATTTATGACTAAAGGAATGCCTCTAGGATTAAGTTAGGGAATTTTAGAGAGTATTTGGGCAGGGTTTGGCCGAACAAAAAGGCTCTGAAGGTGTGAATTAAGGAGAAGGGGGAGTGCCCTTTTATAAGAGGGGTGAGGGGCACCTTTGGAAAAGCTAGAAATATTATTTTATAATAAATTAATATTCGGTTTCTAATGGATCAAAAGTGGATTATTTAAAATTTAAGGTGGGGATAGGTCGAAAACCACTCAACCAATAGGATTTATATAGGTTTGGGTTACTATATTAACTTTATCTTTAAGTATTAACTCTTAGTTAATTAGTTTAACTTTTACAGTGTCTCTTTGTATTTTTATATTATATGGTTAATAAACTTACTATATACATCCAAGAGACCCCCAAGCTGTCCATTAATGATACACCTATCATGATATAAGTCTCTTGGCCTAACTTTATATTTTTAGGAATTTAATATCAATTAATAATATAATATTTGTTTTAGAAACTCTTTTATGTCAATTTTGACACTATTTGGGAAATTGATTTTTGTGAAAATCATAACAGAATGATTACTTCGAAAAAAGTAAATTATATCAATCCTAATATGTAATATTATCCTAAAAAATTATTTTAATTCATTAAAAGTCTCAAATTATATTTATTTGGGTATTTATAGTATCAATTATTTTAATTTTTTACTATTATGGTAATTACAGCATCATCATTGTGTCATTAATAAATTAAATTATTTAATGTCTAAAAATTATAAATAAAATACCATTATGTATTAAATCATTTTATCTTTCTAATGAATATTTATAGTCGAAAACCAACATATATAACCCTTTGTAAAAAAAAATTTACTAAAGGATATATGTTTATGTCAATTTTGTATTTATTTTAACTTAATGAAAATAAAGTGTCCCTATCACCTACAAGTGGCTCCATTGTAACACCCGAGACTTTTATGTTATATAAATCATCAAAGGAATCTTTTTCTACACAACACTTGCTTGGCTTGCTTTACACGCAATCGCGACCTTCCTCGATAGCTTGCGTCGTACGCAATACCGAGTTTCACTAAACAACAATATGCTATTAAAACTAGCCGTTATGAATAGTAATAACCACTTTTTGAAAATTTATAAATTTTATTTTTCAAAATGGACTTCATTTTTGGACTCAGAATATCGAAATTAGCCTAGGGTGAAATTTTGGTATTTTTCTGAAAACTTTCAATTTTTGATGAATAGTGAAACCACTAAGTGGTAGGTTAAAAAACTGAATTTTGCATAAAACTTAATTTTACCGCTTCTGTGAATGGAATTTCGAAAATCCGAGAGACACGGTTAATATCAAGGACTAAAATGTGGTTCAATGAGATGAAAATAATTTTTTGGTGAATAGTAACTTTTTACCTTTTTTACCGCGGTTAATAGTAAATAGGGTAACTAAGGGTAAATATGATATTAATATTACCCTAACACATGTCCTAATTCTATTGGACAAGTGTAATTCGACCAAAAACAAACTTAGGAATAAAATATGACCATTTAGGCCCACTTGGATTAGATTAGGACATTTATTATTAATTTATTTAAAGAAGGGTTAAAATAGTTAAAATCAAAGTTTAATAAGTAAATCATTTTTAATATGGGGTTATACATAAGATAAATTCAATTGTAAATATTCATTAGAAAGCTAAAAAGATTGCCTACATGATTATATTTTATTTGTAATTTTTAGACATCAAATAATGTAATTTATTTATGACACAAAGATGATACAGTAATTATCTTATTAATGAAATATTGACATAATTGATGTTATAAACACCAAAATAAATGTAATTTGAGACTTTTTATGAATTCCACTAATTTTCTAGGTTACTATGATATATTAGTGTTGATTTAATCAACTTGGTTCGAACATATAATTCTGATATGACTTTCAAAAAAATCATATATCAAATAGTGTCAAAATTGACACAAAATAGTTTTTAAATCAAATATTATATTATTAATTGTTATTTTATTCCTAAAAATCTAAGGTTCGGCCAAATGACTTAGATAAGGATATATATATTAATAATAAACAATTTGGGGTTCGTTTGGCATGTTATAGTAAGTGTATTAACCATATAGTGAAAGAAAACAAAAAGACACGGTAAAAGTTAAATTAATTAACTTAGAGTTAAATCTAATTGATAAGGTTAAAATAATACCCTAAACTTGTCTAAATCCTATTGGTTGATAGGATTTCGACCCATCCCCACTTTAGCTTCGAAATAAGACCCTTTGGAACCATTATAAACCGATTTTGACTTTAATATAAAATAATATTTTGAGATATTCCTAAGGTGCCCCTCTCCTCCCTTATAAAAGGGCACCTCCTCCCCCTCCTCCTCACACCAATTTGAGCACTCAAGCTCGGCCAACCCCTGCCATTTTCCCTTCTCCACTTCCCTAGAATAATCCTAGAGGTCCTGGTCTTCTTCAAAGACCAATCTTAGTTCCCTAAGTGAAGGATTCAAAGAGGCGTTTCAAAGAAGAGGTAATAACCATTACCGATCTTTTCAATTTCTTTCTTCTTCAACTTCTTCTTCTTTAGTTGTTTCATGATAAAGTAATAACATAAGTATTACTTACATACTGATATGTTATTATAAATATGAAACAACCCTAATTAACCTTCTATCCATCCTACGGAAAAATGAAATCACCACGCGTGCGTACGTACGGAATACCGTCTCCACGCCGTGGTGTAATCTATTTTCCACCATCACCTTACAAGGATGGTTATAATGGTGTAATGAGTAACTAAATATGATTATTATGAAGTAATATTGATACTGAAATAATATATATATACTCCAATACAATTCCACGATCATAGGAATGATATCATCACTCGTGCGTACGTACGGAATACCGTCTCCACGATGTGATGCGACTCGTTCCACATGATCTTCATTTCATAATGATTATATAAATGAATTTAATGAATGAATATGGTATATAATACACTAATACCATTCTGGAAATGAATTATCTATAACCTAAAGATATGAATAAGAATTTATTCGACAAAACACGCATAAGAACAAAAAGTTATAAAGACCCGAGTAACAAGTAACAATGAAATATTACTAACAAGAAGCTAATAATATGACCATATATGATATCATATAAATATTTATGATTCTGGAATAAGTCAATAACATTATTTAAACCATTATACAGGAGCTTCGGACACGTACAAAGCTAATCGGACCTAAGGTAAGGGAAAATATCACAATCTCACTTTTATCCGAGATTGTTTTTACTTTGGTAGTTACTGGGGTGTATTTTATCATCCACATCCATGTACCCTCGATATGTAATATTATTTCCTTCCTTCTAAAATAGTTTATATCCAATTTTACCCTTCGGTAAGTTTTTTGTAAAAGATATGAAAGGAATCTTTTGTCGTTTTTCGTACGAGGTACTTTTTGACTTTTCCGACAAAAGTTAGAAGAATGTTTTTTTTAACTTATACGGCATGAATGGATTTTTAAAACATTATTTCCAAGAAGCTTCCTTTACAAGTTTTCAAGTTTATTTTTAATAAACTTCTTTTATTTTAAAGTTGTATGACATGTTATGAAAGGAAAAATGTTTTTGAAGAAGAAAGGATATTTTCCTCAAGAATGGAGTTCAAGTGTTTTATCAAAATTATTTTCCATCTAAGATAATAAAGGGTTCTGTTTTATCCCTGTTATTAAATTGATTTGATCATGTTGTGATGGAATTATTTTTATGAATTCCTTTATCTTATATGAATTGATTTATGATGTCATAATGTTTCAAGAATCCCATTTTTGTTTCATGTGTTATGCGATGATGTATGTTTTATGATTATGTGGCACACATAAGAAAGGATTCATTATAAGATGGGTGGGACCTATATCTCCCTCCAATGCATTGGGTAAAGATTTTATATCTCATGAGATAGACATGGCTGGAACGGAAGGTTATTTCGGTTCAGTGATACAGGACTGAAACGAGGAGTGAACTTGGTTCAGAAAGGGACTTTGTCCACTAAGATAGTCTTGGCGATGGGTCATGACTAACAAGAAATGATTTTCCATGATTATGTGTGCATGCCACAAAGTTTCAAGTTTTATGTTATGGGGATCTCATTTTCACTTCTATGATTTATTCCATGTTAAGATATTATGATCTCTTTTGCAGGTTTTGATTTTCAAAAAGATATGATATGATTTTTATTTCCTTTATTTGCCCTTGCTGAGCATTTGAGCTCACCCTTTTATGTTTTCTTTTCCCCAGGTCAGGAAGATGGATATTAAGTAGAATATGCTAAAAGGGACCCTAGATATGATGAAATAAATGGGAGACACTGTAGAAGATTTATGAACCAGTTGTTTATGTTTCCCAGTTTCTAAAGACACTATACCTATACGGTCCTTTGTGGTTTTGTCATATGTTGTAATAAGTGTGCTTCAATTTTGAAGTATTAACAATGTATGTAAAGTATGGGTCGTTATAGTTGGTATCAGAGGCAAAGGAGGTAGGAATGTATCCGATCCTTGAGAACTCTCACATGTGAGCGTTGGACGAAGCATGGCTCTCCGCCCAAGGGCTTCATGTGGAAATGGCTGCCAATGGGGATGGTGGTGTGTCCCGCCCAGGGGGTGTAGCCGCCCATGGAGTGCCCTGATAGGTATCAATTATAGTCCACTGGAAGTAATTCCAGACCGCTATAGTTGGTATCAGAGGAAAGGTATAGTCAACCTTTGGAAACTAGGATGTGAAAGCCTTAGTAAGAACCCTAAGGATAAGTCTAAGCATAGTACACAATCTTAGTATTTTAGAAATGGCCTCGAATAACCTAGGATAAGACCTTAAGCATGAAAATTTTATTCTTGAATTATGTGGTTTCCTATTATAATTAGTGTTGCTCACACTATTCTTCTTGGTTTTAGTCAATGGCTGGAACCCGAAGGAACCGTGTTAATGCGGAATGCGATGGGCAATGCAATGATTGTCCCCCTGAGCAACCAAACGATATGGGAACTGGGATGCAAAATCTTGTAGCCATGCTCACACAACTTTCTCAAGCTATGAATCATGCAGGATTTCCAAACGAGCAAAGGAGGGAGCAACATTCTGTTGAATCCTTCATGAGGCAGCGTCCACCTTCTTTCAGCGGGTCTACTAATCCATTAGTTGCTGAACAATGGATTAGTACTACTGAAAAGATATTTTCAGTTCTTCAATGTTCTGAGCATGATAAAGTCATCCTAGCAGTGTATCGTTTGGAAGGAGATGCTGATCAATGGTGGAATCTTGTTAAGAATACAAGGCAAAGAGATGAAATTGATTCCATGGAATGGGACGAGTTCAAGAACTTGTTTTTCAATAAGTACTTCCCTCGTATTCTCCGAACAAAGATGGAGAAAGAGTTCCTTGAACTGAAGCAAAGGGATGATGAATCTGTTAGTACCTATGAAGCAAATTTTACAAGACTTGCAAGGTACGCTTCTGGTATTATTATCCAACCCGAGAGTAAGATCGATCGATTCTTTAGTGGCTTAAAACCAAGTCTTCGAAGGGCGTTAGCCATAAGGGACTTCAATAGCTACGAAGAAATCGTTCGATGTGCTCTCAAAGTCGAGATGGAGATTGGAGTAACCCATCAGTCACATGGGTTTGATAAGAAGAGGAAGATGGAATTCAAAGAAAAATCTAAAGAGCACATGGAAAAGAAGATGAACTTTCCCTTATGCTCAAAGTGTGGAAAGAAACATGGAGGGAGTTGTCTTAAAGGGACAAGTAAATGTTTTAAATGTGGAAAGGAAGGCCATCGGGCATTTGAATGCCGTGATAATGGGAAGAAGATGTCTAATGATGCAAACAAAGGAAGGGATACACAGAATGAACCTACTACACTTCAATGTTTCAAGTGCAAGGAGATGGGGCATTATGCCAATCAATGCCCAAATCCAAGGGTTGATGATGATGGTCGACGTCAACAAACTCTTAAGGCTAAAGACAAAGGAAAGTCACATGCAATTTCTATCAGCGATGTGGAGTACGATAACGATGTGGTGAAAGGTACACTTACCATCCACTCTAAAGTAGCAAATGTTTTATTTGATTCTGGATCCACCCACTCTTTTATTTCTAAAGACTTTTCTAAGGGTATCACCATATTACCTCAACAATTAGATGTTGAGTTAGCTGTGACAACACCTAATGGCACATCAATCGCATCAAAAGTTTATAATTCTTCTCCGATCGAAGTTTGTGGGAAAGTGCTTCCTGCAAATCTTGTGATCCTTCCTTTAGTGGAATTTGATGTGATTCTTGGCATGGATTGGCTTTCTCTACATGGAGCTCATATCAATTTCCAAAGAAGGGAAGTCACATTTCATACTCCAGATCAATCTACGATCGTATACCAATGCAAGGATGAACATAACCTTCCAGTGGAAATTTCTTCCATCTTATGGGTATTGATCCCACTAAATGAAGGTTATTTATCTCAAATGGTTGGTGAGAAACTCACGATTAAGAATATGCCCATTGTAAGGGAGTTTTATGATGTCTTTCCGGAGGAATTACCGGGTCTTACACCAAATCGTGAAGTTGAGTTTTCAATAGAACTCGTACCGGGTGCTTTGCCTATTTCAAAGACACCTTATAGAATGGCCCCAATTGAGTTGCAGGAATTGAAGAAGCAACTCCAAGAGAATCTTGATAAGGGATTCATACGCCCTAGTGCGTCACCTTGGGGAGCACCTGTTCTATTTGTTAAGAAGAAAGATGGATCAATGAGACTCTGCATTGATTATCGAGAACTTAACAAGATCACTATCAAGAACAAATATCCTCTCCCACGCATTGATGACTTATTTGACCAACTACGCGGAGCTCAATACTTTTCCAAGATTGATCTTCGTTCAGGGTATCATCAATTAAGGGTCAAAAGGGAGGATATACCAAAGACGGCTTTCCGTACAAGGTATGGACACTATGAATTTATAGTGATGCCATTTGGTCTTACTAATGCCCCTGCTATCTTCATGGATCTAATGAATAGAGTCTTTAGAGACTATCTTGATCAATTTGTGGTAGTCTTTATAGACGATATTCTTGTCTATTCAAAGAGCAAGGAAGAACATGAAGATCACTTGAGAATTATATTGAAGACCCTGAGAAAGGAGAAGCTTTATGCCAAATTTACCAAGTGTGAATTTTGGCTTCAAAAAGTTGCATTTTTGGGTCATATAATCTCAAAAGAGGGGATATCTGTGGATCCAGCAAAAACAGAGGTTATCGAAAGATGGTCAAGACCAACAACAGTAACTGAGATCCGAAGTTTTCTTGGTTTGGCTGGATATTATCGACGTTTTGTAAAAGATTTTTCACGATTATCTAATCCAATCACCAAGTTGACTCGGAAAGGAGTTAAGTTTGTCTGGACAGTGGAATATGAAGAGAATTTCAAGGAGTTGAAAAGAAGGTTATCCAGTGCACCTGTGCTCACACTACCTTGTAGTGGAGAAAGGTTTGTGATCTACAGTGATGCATCCAAGAATGGATTGGGGTGTGTTCTTATGCAAAATGATATGGTAATAGCTTATGCCTCACGACAGTTGAAAATCCATGAGCAAAATTACCCAACACATGATTTGGAGTTGGCTGCGGTAATCTTTGCATTAAAGATTTGGAGGCATTACCTTTATGGTGAAAGGTGTGATATTTATACTGATCATAAAAGTTTAAAGTATATTTTCACACAAAAGGAGTTGAATATGCGTCAAAGAAGATGGTTGGAGCTGATTAAGGATTATGACTGCTCAATCCATTACCACCCTGGGAAAGCAAACAAGGTGGCAGATGCATTAAGTCGACAAGACCATGCTAGTTTATCCATGATGAGGATCACAAAAGATCCAATATTTATGGATTTACAAAGGATGGATCTTGGAATCATAATGGAAGGGGAAAAATCTTATCTTTCTCAAATGAATGTTCAACCATCTATACATGTGAAGATTAAAGAGGCACAGAAAGAAGATGTCGAGTTACAAAAGAAGGTGAGAAATGTTCCTGAATTCAACCTTGATTGTGATGGGATAATAAAGTTCAGGAATCGGGTTTGTGTTCCTCCCATCCCCGAATTAAAGAAAGAGCTGCTGGATGAGGCTCATAGTTCTTCATTCTCTATTCATCCTGGAAGCACGAAGATGTATAGGGACCTGAAAGAGTACTTCTGGTGGGATGGCATGAAAAGAGATGTTGCTGAATATGTCTCTCGATGCTTAGTTTGTCAACAAGTTAAAGCTGAGAGACAGAAGTCTAAGGGGATGTTACAACCATTACCCATACCCGAATGGAAATGGGAAAACATCACTATGGACTTTGTCACAGGACTTCCTAAAACATCCAAAGGCAATAATGCTATCTGGGTCATAGTTGATCGTCTCACAAAGTCTGCACACTTCATTCCTATTAGAGAGGATTTCTCTCTAGATCAGCTTGCCAGGATATATGTAAAGGAAGTGGTAAGATTGCATGGAGTACCACTTTCTATTATATCTGATCGAGATCCGAGATTTACCTCGAAGTTCTGGCGAAGTCTCCATCATACTCTGGATACAGAGTTGAGTTTCAGCACTGCTTATCATCCCCAGACAGACGGTCAGTCTGAGAGAACAATTCAAACCCTAGAAGATATGTTGAGAGCTTGCTCTATGGATTTCAAAGGAGGTTGGGATCAACACCTACCTTTGGTGGAATTTTCTTATAATAATAGCTTTCACTCCAGTATTCAAATGGCTCCTTATGAAGCTCTCTATGGAAAGAAATGCAGGACTCCAACTTGCTGGCATGAAGTTGGGGAAAGAAAGCTATTAGGACCTGATCTCGTTGATGAAATGGAAGAAAAGGTTAGATCTATTCAACAACACATAAGAGCAGCTCAAAGTCGACAGAAAAGTTATGCTGACAACCGAAGAAAAGACCTAGAGTTTGAAGTGGGCGATAAAGTGTTCTTACGAATATCTCCCTGGAAGAGGGTTATGAGATTTGGAAAGAAGGGGAAGTTGAGCCCTAGATATATCGGTCCTTTCGAAATACTGGATCGTGTTGGGAAGGTAGCTTACCGATTGGCGCTTCCACCGAATCTCTCTCAAGTTCACGATGTGTTCCATGTATCTCTCCTGAGAAAGTACATACCAGATCCTTCACATGTACTCAGCTCAGAAGTTGTACCGCTGGAGCAAGATCTTTCTTATGAAGAACAACCGATAGAGATTCTGGATCGTAGCGAAAAAGTCCTACGAAACAAGACCACTCGCTTAGTGAAGGTTTTATGGAGGAACCACCAACTTGAAGAAGCTACATGGGAGCTCGAGGATATAATGAGGGAGAAGTATCCTCATCTGTTTGTAACAAAGTGACGAATTTCGAGGGCGAAATTCTTTTTAAGGGGGGTAGAATGTAACACCCGAGACTTTTATGTTATATAAATCATCAAAGGAATCTTTTTCTACACAACACTTGCTTGGCTTGCTTTACACGCAATCGCGACCTTCCTCGATAGCTTGCGTCGTACGCAATACTGAGTTTCACTAAACAACAATATGCTATTAAAACTAGCCGTTATGAATAGTAATAACCACTTTTTGAAAATTTATAAATTTTATTTTTCAAAATGGACTTCATTTTTGGACTCAGAATATCGAAATTAGCCTAGGGTGAAATTTTGGTATTTTTCTGAAAACTTTCAATTTTTGATGAATAGTGAAACCACTAAGTGGTAGGTTAAAAAACTGAATTTTGCATAAAACTTAATTTTACCGCTTCTGTGAATGGAATTTCGAAAATCCGAGAGACACGGTTAATATCAAGGACTAAAATGTGGTTCAATGAGATGAAAATAATTTTTTGGTGAATAGTAACTTTTTACCTTTTTTACCGCGGTTAATAGTAAATAGGGTAACTAAGGGTAAATATGATATTAATATTACCCTAACACATGTCCTAATTCTATTGGACAAGTGTAATTCGACCAAAAACAAACTTAGGAATAAAATATGACCATTTAGGCCCACTTGGATTAGATTAGGACATTTATTATTAATTTATTTAAAGAAGGGTTAAAATAGTTAAAATCAAAGTTTAATAAGTAAATCATTTTTAATATGGGGTTATACATAAGATAAATTCAATTGTAAATATTCATTAGAAAGCTAAAAAGATTGCCTACATGATTATATTTTATTTGTAATTTTTAGACATCAAATAATGTAATTTATTTATGACACAAAGATGATGCAGTAATTATCTTATTAATGAAATATTGACATAATTGATGTTATAAACACCAAAATAAATGTAATTTGAGACTTTTTATGAATTCCACTAATTTTCTAGGTTACTATGATATATTAGTGTTGATTTAATCAACTTGGTTCGAACATATAATTCTGATATGACTTTCAAAAAAATCATATATCAAATAGTGTCAAAATTGACACAAAATAGTTTTTAAATCAAATATTATATTATTAATTGTTATTTTATTCCTAAAAATATAAGGTTCGGCCAAATGACTTAGATAAGGATATATATATTAATAATAAACAATTTGGGTTTCGTTTGGCATGTTATAGTAAGTGTATTAACCATATAGTGAAAGAAAACAAAAAGACACGGTAAAAGTTAAATTAATTAACTTAGAGTTAAATCTAATTGATAAGGTTAAAATAATACCCTAAACTTGTCTAAATCCTATTGGTTGATAGGATTTCGACCCATCCCCACTTTAGCTTCGAAATAAGACCCTTTGGAACCATTATAAACCGATTTTGACTTTAATATAAAATAATATTTTGAGATATTCCTAAGGTGCCCCTCTCCTCCCTTATAAAAGGGCACCTCCTCCCCCTCCTCCTCACACCAATTTGAGCACTCAAGCTCGGCCAACCCCTGCCATTTTCCCTTCTCCACTTCCCTAGAATAATCCTAGAGGTCCTGGTCTTCTTCAAAGACCAATCTTAGTTCCCTAAGTGAAGGATTCAAAGAGGCGTTTCAAAGAAGAGGTAATAACCATTACCGATCTTTTCAATTTCTTTCTTCTTCAAATTCTTCTTCTTTAGTTGTTTCATGATAAAGTAATAACATCAGTATTACTTACATACTGATATGTTATTATAAATATGAAACAACCCTAATTAACCTTCTATCCATCCTACAGAAAAATGAAATCACCACGCGTGCGTACGTACGGAATACCGTCTCCACGCCGTGGTGTAATCTATTTTCCACCATCACCTTACAAGGATGGTTATAATGGTGTAATGAGTAAATAAATATGATTATTATGAAGTAATATTGATACTGAAATAATATATATATACTCCAATACAATTCCACGATCATAGGAATGATATCATCACTCGTGCGTACGTACGGAATATCGTCTCCACGATGTGATGCGACTCGTTCTACATGATCTTCATTTCATAATGATTATATAAATGAATTGAATGAATTAATATGGTATATAATACACTAATACCATTCTGGAAATGAATTATCTATAACCTAAAGATATGAATAAGAATTTATTCGACAAAACACGCATAAGAACAAAAAGTTATAAAGACCCGAGTAACAAGTAACAATGAAATATTACTAACAAGAAGCTAATAATATGACCATATATGATATCATATAAATATGTTGATTCTGGAATAAGTCAATAACATTATTTAAACCATTATACATGAGCTTCGGACACGTACAAAGCTAATCGGACCTAAGGTAATGGAAAATATCACAATCTCACTTTTATCCGAGATTGTTTTTACTTTGGTAGTTACTGGGGTGTATTTTATCATCCACATCCATGTACCCTCGATATGTAATATTATTTCCTTCCTTATACAATAGTTTATATCCAATTTTACCCTTCGGTAAGTTTTTTGTAAAAGATATGAAAGGAATCTTTTGTCGTTTTTCGTACGAGGTACTTTTTGACTTTTCCGACAAAAGTTAGAAGAATGTTTTTTTAACTTATACGGCATGAATGGATTTTTAAAACATTATTTCCAAGAAGCTTCCTTTACAAGTTTTCAAGTTTATTTTTAATCAACTTCTTTTATTTTAAAGTTGTATGACATGTTATGAAATGAAAAATGTTTTTGAAGAAGAAAGGATATTTTCCTCAAGAATGGAGTTCAAGTGTTTTATCAAAATTATTCTCCATCTAAGATAATAAAGGGTTCTGTTTTATCCCTGTTATTAAATTGATTTGATCATGTTGTGATGGAATTATTTTTATGAATTCCTTTATCTTATATGAATTGATTTATGATGTCATGATGTTTCAAGAATCCCATTTTTGTTTCATGTGTTATGCGATGATGTATGTTTTATGATTATGTGGCACACATAAGAAAGGATTCATTATAAGATGGGTGGGACCTATATCTCCCTCCAATGCATTGGGTAAAGATTTTATATCTCATGAGATAGACATGGCTGGAACGGAAGGTTATTTCGGTTCAGTGATACAGGACTGAAACGAGGAGTGAACTTGGTTCAGAAAGGGACTTTGTCCACTAAGATAGTCTTGGCGATGGGTCATGACTAACAAGAAATGATTTTCCATGATTATGTGTGCATGCCACAAAGTTTCAAGTTTTATGTTATGGGGATCTCATTTTCACTTCTATGATTTTTTCCATGTTAAGATATTATGATCTCTTTTGCAGGTTTTGATTTTCAAAAAGATATGATATGATTTTTATTTCCTTTATTTTCCCTTGCTGAGCATTTGAGCTCACCCTTTTATGTTTTCTTTTCCCCAGGTCAGGAAGATGGATATTAAGTAGAATATGCTAAAAGGGACCCTAGATATGATGAAATAAATGGGAGACACTGTAGAAGATTTATGAACCAGTTGTTTATGTTTCCCAGTTTCTAAAGACACTATACCTATACGGTCCTTTGTGGTTTTGTCATATGTTGTAATAAGTGTGCTTCAATTTTGAAGTATTAACAATGTATGTAAAGTATGGGTCGTTATATCCATGGGGTCCTAAAATTGACCCAATGATGCCCAGGGTCGGACATGTATCCACCAATAAGTTTAGGACACGTTTTAGGGTAATTTAGTATTATTATAATATTATATTTTAACCCATATTTACCGGATTTACCCTTTAACCATGGTAAATAAAATATATACAGAAGTAATTATTCAAAATGCCTAAAAATAAAAGTTACCTATTTACATAATTTGGACATCCTGATTCCAAATATGGAATCCATTTTTCCAAATTCAAAACACATAAGTGGAAGAAATTAATTTAAAATTAATTTCCACTGTCAAAACAAAAAGCGTGTTTTTAAGATATAATAACTATCAAAAGATTGATACTTGTTTATGTTCGGTTTAATTGTGAAATTATGTGAAATGACAAACATTTTATTAAATGGTAAAAATATATTCTAAATATACTTTAAAACCAATAAAATTCATTATTTATCACTGTTAATTCTTTTGATTAAAAAATTTGTTTTTAATTAAATTTTAGTAATTTTCACTATTCATCAAAATATTAAAGTTATCCGAAAAGTACCAAAATTTTACCTTAGGCTAAATTCGATACTCCGAATCAAAAAATGAAGTCCATTTTGAGAGATAAAATTTATAAAATTTAAAAAAGTAGGTATTACTGTAACGCCCCGACCCCAGTTACCCAGAGTCGGTGCATTACTTCGTAACATTGGCATGATCACAAGAAAGATCAAATCCCGAAAGACCGATTGGTTTAGTAGCCTTGGAAACACTAGATATATTCATAAGTTTTACATTACATCGTAAAATGAAAAACTAATACAACAACATAATTTATCCACAATCCACACTATTAGCCCCTCATAATATCCCTGCAAGTCATTCATAATTTACTTCTTCACTACCTGGGAAAAATAAAACATAGAAAAGGGGTGAGCTCAAATGCCCAGTAAGGATAACAATATAGCGGAACATTCAAAATAATCATAAACATTTAAGGCAATGAATTACTAAAACAAAAGCCTTTTAAAATTGAACTTCAACATAGTATGGCAAAAGTAAAATGAAATAATGCCATTTACTTATTCACATGGATATTCTACTAATCGAATAATCACATGCAAAAATCAATAACCACTTTCATAATGTTGGAATGCATAATGCTAAACGTTAATTTCTTTGTCTAGGCCTCATCCCAAGACCTAGGGGTTACTTCTAACCGGAACCCAACCCGGAGTGCCTCTAATAACCGGACACCAACCCGGAGTGCCTCTAATAACCGAACACCAACCCGGAGTGCCTCTAATAACCGGACACCAACCCGGAGGGCATACTTTTACCAGTCCCTAACCTGGAGGGCTTACTTTAACCAGTCCCCAACCTGGAGGGCTTACTTTTACCAGTCCCCAACCTGGAGGGCTTACTTTTACCAGTCCCCAACCTGGAGGGCTTACTTTTACCGGTCCCCAACCCGGAACATACTTTTTTAGCACATTCATCTGAAGAAAAGTTTGAAATATAACATAAACATTCGGATTAAAACTAGCATACGAAATGTCAATAATTTCACCATAAACTATGAATGGTATAAAAATAGCACATCCACAGTCAAACATATCACAAAACCTTCAATTCAATATAGAAGTTTTGTATCATAGTAAATCAACTTCAAATAATCTTAAAATCCATCAAAGGATGTTGACATAGATGAAATCAAAATTCTTTTTAAAGAAGTATCTCCTTTTATTTTGAAATAATTTAAGATCCATATAAAATAAAACATTTTCTTTGAAAATATTCTTATACGCTTGTATGGAAAGCTTCGACGATTTTATAACGGCGGAAAATAACCGCACCCGCCGTATAAGTTAAAAAAACATTCTTACCTCAATTCTGTCGAAAAGGTTAAAAGGACATTGTTTTGAAAACGACAGAAAGATTCCTTTATAAACCTCTTATAAAAAGTCAAAGAAGGGTATAAATGGCTTTAACCCATATTCTTGTAAATAGTAAAAATGTTTTGAAATACATTTCGAAGAAACATGGATGTTGATGATAAAGAGATCCCAGTAGATTATTACGTATAATACAACCTCGGATAATGAAGAGATTGTGAAATAACCCTTACCTTGTACTTTTCCTTTGTTGGGGTAGGTTAACCTCCTGTATAATGGTGAAATAATTGTTATTAAATTATACAAGAATCATATACATTAATATGATATCATATATGATCTTTTAATATTGGTATCTTAGTATTATCGTTGTTTCAGGTGTTAACTTACTTGTTTTCTTTCATATGTTTTGTTACGTAAGACATGTTTGTAAAGGATAGGTTGTATATTATTCATATCCAGAATGATATCAAGTCCTTAAACATCATTTTTAAATCATCAAATGATAATTATACTTTAATGGTTACGATGGAGAATGAATCTCATCGCGTTCGTGGAGACGGTAGTCCGTACGTACGCACGAGCGACAATATCATTCTTTTGATATTAAAATAATATATAAATGGATGTTATATCATATATACAGAATCATTAACATGTTATATTTATTATTTACATGAGTTACACATCATTATTATACCCATCCAAATAATAATATATTGAATAACAATTACACCACGACGTGGAGACGGTAAGCCGTACGTACGCACGTATGGTGACATGTTATTCAAAGGGTGGATAGAATACTGAATATGGTTGTACCATATTTATAATAACATCACAGTATATGTAAGATACTGGAGTTATTATTTTAGAATGGTAATAACTAAGAAAGAGGAAGTGGAAGAAGAAAGGAACTTAGAAAAGGGTGGTGAAATCATTACCTCTTCTTCGGGTTCTTCCTTTTGATTTGATCAAAAGGGCTCCTTAGGTTGGCTTTCTGATCAAACTAAGGCCTCTAGGTTGTATTGAGGGATGTTGGGAGAGTATTTGGGCAGAGTTTGGCCGAACCAAAAGGCTTTAGAGGTGTGAAGAAATGAGAAGGAGGAGTGCCCTTTTATAAGAGGGGTGAGGGGCACCTTTGGAAAAGCTAGAAATATTAATTTATAATAAATTCATATTCGGTTTCTAATGGCTCCAAAGTTTATTATTCAAAGGTTAAGGTGGGGATAGGTCGAAAACCACTCAACCAATAGAATTTAGACAGGTTTGGGTACTTATATTATCCTTATCTTTAAGTATTAACTCTAAGTTAATTAGTTTCACTTTTACAATGTCTCTTTGTATTTTTATATAATATGGTTAATAAACTTACTATATACATCCAAGCGACCCCCAAGTGGTCCAGTAATGAGGAACCTATCATAATATAAGTCTCTTGGCCGAACATTAGATTTTTAGGAATTTAATATCAATTAATAATATAATATTTGTTTTAAGAACTCTTTTATGTCAATTTTGACACTATTCAATAGTTGATTTTTGTGAAACTCCTAACAGATTGATTACTTCGAACAAAGTCAATTAAATCAATCCTAATATATCATATTATCATAGAAAATTAGTTTAATTCATTAAAAGTTTCATATTATAATTATTTGGGTATTTATAAGATCAATTATTTTAATGTTTCACTATTTTAGTAATTACTGCATCATCATTGTGTCATAAATAAAATAAATTATTTAATGTCTAAAAATTATAAATAAAATATCATTATGTAGGAAATCTTTTTAGCTTTATAATGAATATTTATAATCGAAAATCCAACATGTATAACCCTATGTAAAAATTGTTCTTCTAAAAGATGTAAGCTTATGTCATTTTTATTTTTATTTTAGCTTTATTAATATAATGTGTCATTATCACTTACAAGTGGATCCATGGGGTCCCAAAATAGACCCAAAGATGCCCATGGTCGACCATGTATCAACCAATAGGGTTAAGACACGTTTTAGGGTAATTTAGTATTATTATAATATTATTTTTTTAACCCTTATTTACCGGATTTACCCTTAACCATGGTAAATAAAATATTTACCGCAGTAATTATTCAAAATGTCTAAAAATAAAAGTTGCCTATTTACACAATTTGAACATCCTGATTCCAAATATGGAATCCATTTTTCTAAATTCAAAACACAGAAGTGGCAGAAATTAATTTAAAATTAATTCCCGCTGTCAAAACAAAAAGCGTGTTTTTAAGAGATAATAACTATCAAAAGATTGACACTTGTTTATGTTCGGTTTAATTGTATAATTATGTCCAATGACCAACATTATATTAAATGGTAAAAATATATTCTAAATATACTTTAAAACCACTCAAATTAATAATTTATCACTATTAATTATTTTGATTAAAAAAGTTGTTTTTAATTAAAATTTAGTAATTTTCACTATTCATCAAAATATGAAAGTTATCCGAAATGTACCAAAATTTCACCCTAGGCTAATTTTGATATTCCGAATCCAAAAATGAAGTCCATTTTGAAATATAGAATATATATGAATTCAAAAAGTAGGTATTACTATTCACAACGGCTAGTTTAATTAGTTATGGTGTGTTAGAACTCGGTGTTGCGTACAACACACGCTATCACATTATTCAAAGGGAAACGTACCGTGGAAGCTTGGGGTGTTTCATTTTAAATTTTTGATGTCCCCATTTAGTCAAAAAGTTTAAAATATTGTATTTAAAAAGGTTTCACTATTAGAAGTTGATAAAAGTGAAATACTGAAAATGAATCTGTTCTTGCATTATGACTAAGAAACTCATAATAGGGATTCTAAAATTATAAGGATTATATAAAGTTCAAAATGTAGTTAATACTATTCATGACCTCTTTTAATGGTGTGATTGAACTCAGTGTTGCGTGTAGTGCAAGTTATTGAATTATTTTGAAGAAATAACACACTATGAAATCTTGGGGTGTTACATTCTCCCCTCCTTCAATAAATTGCGTCCTCGCAATTTGAAATTGTTCTTCAAAAATAAAAGGTTGAAAGTAGAAAATATATTTGTGGGAAAAACCACATCGGAAATTGGGTTACTAAAATTTAGTCTTAATATGAGGAAAAGAGAAATCAAAGGGTCACCACCAAATTATGATCTCGATTAGGAGAACATTGGTGGAAATTAGAGACATATAATCGGAGGAAAAACGTAAATATTTATAGGTAGTGATTGAGTTCATCAATCACAAACAAGTGTATAATTGAGGTCCTTAAATTCATCAATCTATGATGATTTGAAATACCATCGGTTCAACAAAACATAGGGTATTAGGATAACACATTTTTGACGTTTCAAAATATCTTAGTTGAAATCCCACATCGAAAAATGAATTAATGAGGCCTCTATTTAAAATAAAGAGTGGAAAGTATGAAGATTACCGAAAATAATACATACTAGGGTTCCATGTAAGAAAATATGGATATGGAAGAAAAATCTAGCCATCAATTATCTGATGGAGAGTGGTAGAGAACATGGCTATGAAAAGGCCAACAATCCCAAAGCCATAAATTAGTGATGATTTAAGGTACCATCTAGGACAACATTTTTGTTCTAAGTTCCTTTTATTAATGATGAGGAATTTATTTATGAGATTGGCTAAGATCATAAGGAGATATACTTAGTTTATAATTAGAGTTTTATCCATTAATAAATTTCTACCAAAACTCATCATTCACTCGTAAAAAAAATTCTATTTATACTATTCATAGAGGGTTCCAAAATAAACGAATTTATAATTCATCTACCAGATCTTTTAAAAAAACTACTTTATTTAATCCAGGACATCTCGTGGGATAGTGGTAGGTGATACACCCTTGTCGCCCTTTGGTTGCGGGTTCAAGTCTCGCAGCCTTGCCGGACGCGACGGGTTGCCGCCCGACCTCCGGGTTGTCCTTTTATGGCAATCCAAAATAATCCAAACTAGAACTATCCAAAATACTTCTGTCTAAACTCACAGTCCAACATTTATAAGGAAGGTAAACATAATATAGATCCTTTTTACCCCGTAATAGCATATGAATACTTTCATCATGTATTCTTTTAATACACTGAAACATCCTGAATTACCATATTCTTTATTGATTACATTCATTTTCCCTTATTCCATATAGAATGGTGGATATAATTCATCAATCCAAAAATGTTTTAAACCCCAACAAAATGATGGAATATACAAATCATTAATCAGTTTCAAGGTAGTCAAGAATATCCAATATAATTTATCCAAATCAATCATGTATTATTCTAAAATCACTAACTCGGTATCAGAACCATATTATGATTTATCATTCTCTCAACCATATATTTTCCAAAAATTTATCCTGCTATTGAGTCACTTTTCTTTGTTCCACACAATCTCAAGTCCTTAATGAAATAGTACTGCAGTACAATCCTTATATACTCCATGATTATTGTAACAAGTACATTGTTGATACAACACTCAGTTGACATAATCAACATAAGAACTCTAATCATCCCTCTTCATTTGTGGTAGTATCATAACTTGATTATTATCCAATAGCATCATTTGCGGCAAAGTCTGATGACTGGGGCATAGGTTCGCGTAGTGTCCAAACTCCTTGCAAATGAAGCATTGTACATTTGAAACCATTTTCTCACCCTTGCAGTCACGTACTTTGTGCCCTTTTCCTCCACACTTATAACAAACTCCCATTCCTTTCAGGCAAGTTCCAGGGTGTTTCTTCCCACAGTTACCACATATGGGAAAATTCTTCTTTTCCCTCTTCCCTTTATCCATTTTTCTCTCTTCCATCCTTTTCTTCTCTTGATTCCCTTCAAAGCCATAGGACTCAGTAAAATCTTTACTTATCTTATCAACACATGATATTATTTCTTCATATGATGATAATACATGGGAGACTATTTCTCTAATAAATTATAGCTTAAGACCATGAAAGATATGATCCTTCCTTCTCTTTGGATCATGTGCATTTCTGGAGTTCTCATTCCTTCTACTGGGCGCCATTTCTAAACAATGGCATACACTAGATCAGTTTATGAATCAAAATACATAATCCCATACTTATAAAACACTTAACATAAATTGAACTATTTATGGATATAATCCATAATCATAAGAATGTTTTCTTTGAGAAGTATATACTCATAAACCCTTCATAATGATTTGTAAAGAAAATGAGAGTTATCCTAAGCATATCCCCCGGGAGTGTCGTAACCAAGAGTGCAGCAAGGCCCGTTGTCGTGCACCAGTTCCCGTTCGAGTCTAGCTCAAAGCGGTGTTTTCGGGTTTTACCCCTAGGTACATCTGTGCCAGAGCCGCCTCTACCTGCTCGTATCCAGACAGGGATGTATTGCTCGGAAAACTCACAAAATCTCTACAATACCAAAATTCTAGGAAGTTCTTCTATACTAATCCTCAAAGTTCATCTTAGGTCTACGTGCTCTAATCAGAGTTTATCTAAATCTAGCTTCCAAGGTTTGTACTAAACTTCCTCTGATACCAACTGTAACGCCCCGACCCCAGTTACCCAGAGTCGGTGCATTACTTCGTAACATTGGCATGATCACAAGAAAGATCAAATCCCGAAAGACCGATTGGTTTAGTAGCCTTGGAAACACTAGATATATTCATAAGTTTTACATTACATCGTAAAATGAAAAACTAATACAACAACATAATTTATCCACAATCCACACTATTAGCCCCTCATAATATCCCTGCAAGTCATTCATAATTTACTTCTTCACTACCTGGGAAAAATAAAACATAGAAAAGGGGTGAGCTCAAATGCCCAGTAAGGATAACAATATAGCGGAACATTCAAAATAATCATAAACATTTAAGGCAATGAATTACTAAAACAAAAGCCTTTTAAAATTGAACTTCAACATAGTATGGCAAAAGTAAAATGAAATAATGCCATTTACTTATTCACATGGATATTCTACTAATCGAATAATCACATGCAAAAATCAATAACCACTTTCATAATGTTGGAATGCATAATGCTAAACATTAATTTCTTTGTCTAGGCCTCATCCCAAGACCTAGGGGTTACTTCTAACCGGAACCCAACCCGGAGTGCCTCTAATAACCGGACACCAACCCGGAGTGCCTCTAATAACCGGACACCAACCCGGAGTGCCTCTAATAACCGGACACCAACCCGGAGGGCATACTTTTACCAGTCCCTAACCTGGAGGGCTTACTTTAACCAGTCCCCAACCTGGAGGGCTTACTTTTACCAGTCCCCAACCTGGAGGGCTTACTTTTACCAGTCCCCAACCTGGAGGGCTTACTTTTACCGGTCCCCAACCCGGAACATACTTTTTTAGCACATTCATCTGAAGAAAAGTTTGAAATATAACATAAACATTCGGATTAAAACTAGCATACGAAATGTCAATAATTTCACCATAAACTATGAATGGTATAAAAATAGCACATCCACAGTCAAACATATCACAAAACCTTCAATTCAATATAGAAGTTTTGTATCATAGTAAATCAACTTCAAATAATCGTAAAAATCCATCAAAGGATGTTGACATAGATGAAATCAAAATTCTTTTTAAAGAAGTATCTCCTTTTATTTTGAAATAATTTAAGATCCATATAAAATAAAACATTTTCTTTGAAAATATTCTTATAAGCTTGTATGGAAAGCTTCGACGATTTTATAACGGCGGAAAATAACCGCACCCGCCGTATAAGTTAAAAAAACATTCTTACCTCAATTCTGTCGAAAAGGTTAAAAGGACATTGTTTTGAAAACGACAGAAAGATTCCTTTATAAACCTCTTATAAAAAGTCAAAGAAGGGTATAAATGGCTTTAACCCATATTCTTGTAAATAGTAAAAATGTTTTGAAATACATTTCGAAGAAACATGGATGTTGATGATAAAGAGATCCCAGTAGATTATTACGTATAATACAACCTCGGATAATGAAGAGATTGTGAAATAACCCTTACCTTGTACTTTTCCTTTGTTGGGGTAGGTTAACCTCCTGTATAATGGTGAAATAATTGTTATTAAATTATACAAGAATCATATACATTAATATGATATCATATATGATCTTTTAATATTGGTATCTTAGTATTATCGTTGTTTCAGGTGTTAACTTACTTGTTTTCTTTCATATGTTTTGTTACGTAAGACATGTTTGTAAAGGATAGGTTGTATATTATTAATATCCAGAATGATATCAAGTCCTTAAACATCATTTTTAAATCATCAAATGATAATTATACTTTAATGGTTACGATGGAGAATGAATCTCATCGCGTTCGTGGAGACGGTAGTCCGTACGTACGCACGAGCGACAATATCATTCTTTTGATATTAAAATAATATATAAATGGATGTTATATCATATATACAGAATCATTAACATGTTATATTTATTATTTACATGAGTTACACATCATTATTATACCCATCCAAATAATAATATATTGAATAACAATTACACCACGACGTGGAGACGGTAAGCCGTACGTACGCACGTATGGTGACATGTTATTCAAAGGGTGGATAGAATACTGAATATGGTTGTACCATATTTATAATAACATCACAGTATATGTAAGATACTGGAGTTATTATTTTAGAATGGTAAGAACAAAGAAAGAGGAAGTGGAAGAAGAAAGGAACTTAGAAAAGGGTGGTGAAATCATTACCTCTTCTTCGGGTTCTTCCTTTTGATTTGATCAAAAGGGCTCCTTAGGTTGGCTTTCTGATCAAACTAAGGCCTCTAGGTTGTATTGAGGGATGTTGGGAGAGTATTTGGGCAGAGTTTGGCCGAACCAAAAGGCTTTAGAGGTGTGAAGAAATGAGAAGGAGGAGTGCCCTTTTATAAGAGGGGTGAGGGGCACCTTTGGAAAAGCTAGAAATATTAATTTATAATAAATTCATATTCGGTTTCTAATGGCTCCAAAGTTGATTATTCAAAGGTTAAGGTGGGGATAGGTCGAAAACCACTCAACCAATAGAATTTAGACAGGTTTGGGTACTTATATTATCCTTATCTTTAAGTATTAACTCTAAGTTAATTAGTTTCACTTTTACAATGTCTCTTTGTATTTTTATATAATATGGTTAATAAACTTACTATATACATCCAAGCGACCCCCAAGTGGTCCAGTAATGAGGAACCTATCATAATATAAGTCTCTTGGCCGAACATTAGATTTTTAGGAATTTAATATCAATTAATAATATAATATTTGTTTTAAGAACTCTTTTATGTCAATTTTGACACTATTCAATAGTTGATTTTTGTGAAACTCCTAACAGATTGATTACTTCGAACAAAGTCAATTAAATCAATCCTAATATATCATATTATCATAGAAAATTAGTTTAATTCATTAAAAGTTTCATATTATAATTATTTGGGTATTTATAAGATCAATTATTTTAATGTTTCACTATTTTAGTAATTACTGCATCATCATTGTGTCATAAATAAAATAAATTATTTAATGTCTAAAAATTATAAATAAAATATAATTATGTAGGAAATCTTTTTAGCTTTATAATGAATATTTATAATCGAAAATCCAACATGTATAACCCTATGTAAAAATTGTTCTTCTAAAAGATGTAAGCTTTTGTCATTTTTATTTTTATTTTAGCTTTATTAATATAATGTGTCATTATCACTTACAAGTGGATCCATGGGGTCCCAAAATAGACCCAAAGATGCCCATGGTCGACCATGTATCAACCAATAGGGTTAAGACACGTTTTAGGGTAATTTAGTATTATTATAATATTATTTTTTTAACCCTTATTTACCGGATTTACCCTTAACCATGGTAAATAAAATATTTACCGCAGTAATTATTCAAAATGTCTAAAAATAAAAGTTGCCTATTTACACAATTTGAACATCCTGATTCAAAATATGGAATCCATTTTTCTAAATTCAAAACACAGAAGTGGCAGAAATTAATTTAAAATTAATTCCCGCTGTCAAAACAAAAAGCGTGTTTTTAAGAGATAATAACTATCAAAAGATTGACACTTGTTTATGTTCGGTTTAATTGTATAATTATGTCCAATGACCAACATTATATTAAATGGTAAAAATATATTCTAAATATACTTTAAAACCACTCAAATTAATAATTTATCACTATTAATTATTTTGATTAAAAAAGTTGTTTTTAATTAAAATTTAGTAATTTTCACTATTCATCAAAATATGAAAGTTATCCGAAATGTACCAAAATTTCACCCTAAGCTAATTTTGATATTCCGAATCCAAAAATGAAGTCCATTTTGAAATATAGAATATATATGAATTCAAAAAGTAGGTATTACTATTCACAACGGCTAGTTTAATTAGTTATGGTGTGTTAGAACTCGGTGTTGCGTACAACACACGCTATCACATTATTCAAAGGGAAACGTACCGTGGAAGCTTGGGGTGTTTCATTTTAAATTTTTGATGTCCCCATTTAGTCAAAAAGTTTAAAATATTGTATTTAAAAAGGTTTCACTATTAGAAGTTGATAAAAGTGAAATACTGAAAATGAATCTGTTCTTGCATTATGACTAAGAAACTCATAATAGGGATTCTAAAATTATAAGGATTATATAAAGTTCAAAATGTAGTTAATACTATTCATGACCTCTTTTAATGGTGTGATTGAACTCAGTGTTGCGTGTAGTGCAAGTTATTGAATTATTTTGAAGAAATAACACACTATGAAATCTTGGGGTGTTACAATTACTATTCATAACTGCTAGTTTGATTGGTTGTGGTGTGTGTTAGAACTCGATGTTGTGTACAACACACGCTATTGCATTATTCAAAGAGAAGCGTACCGTAAAAGCTTGGGGTGATACATTCTCCCCTCCTTCAAATAATTTCATCCTCGAAATTTCTAGAATACTAACGCATGAAAATACTTGGGTGGTTCTTCATCATAAGTTCCTCGGGTTCCCACGTTGCCTCTTCCATCTTATGGTTTCTCCACAGGACTTTTATCAGACGAGTCGTACGGGTTCTCAGTACTTGTTCTCTAGTATCAAGAATCTTGACGGGATCTTCGCAATAATACAGATCGGGTTCCAGTTCTAATTTTTCATCGGTGATTACATGCATTGGGTCAGGCATGTATTTCTTCAACAGAGATACGTGGAACACATCGTGAACTTTGGAGAGACTTGGCGGCATTTCCAATCGGTAAGCTACAGCCCCTATTCGTTCTAGAATTTCGAAAGGTCCGATGTACCTAGGACTTAATTTACCTTTCTTACCAAAACTTACGACTCCCTTCCATAGAGAAAACTTTATGAAAACATGATCACTGACTTGAAATTCCAAATCCTTCCTTTGATTATATGCATAGCTCTTCTGCCTACTTTGAGCTGCTTTGATGTGGTTATGGATTACCTTCACCTTTTCCATCGTTTCCTCCACTAGTTCTGGGCCTACAAGTTTTCTTTCACCAACATCATCCCAACAGGTTGGTGTGTGACATCTCTTCCCATATAACGCTTCATATGGTGCCATATGAATACTCGAATGGAAGCTATTGTTATAGACAAATTCTACCAGAGGTAAATATTGATCCCACATACCCAAAAAGTCAAGTGAGCAGGATCTCAACATGTCTTCTAAGGTTTGAATAGTTCATTCTGATTGTCTATCTGTTTGAGGGTGGTAGGCAGTGCTCAAATGAAGTTCAGTATCCAAGGCTTTCTAAAGACTTTTCCAGAATCTTGAAGTAAAATGGGGATCACGATCAGAAACAATCGAAAGGGGTACTCCATGAAGTCTCACAACTTCATTAATATATATTCTTGCTAGTCATTCAAGTGGTAAAACATCCATTATAGCAAGAAAATGTGATGACTTGGTAAGACGATCAACAATGACCCATATTTCATCATTCCTTCTAGGAGTCTTTGGTATCCCCATGACAAAGACCATCGTAATATTGTCCCATTTCCAATCCGGTATGGGAAGAGGTTTCATGACTCCTCCAGGTTGTTGCCTTTCATCTTTAACTTGTTGAAAAACCATACATCTTGACACAAAATCAGCAATCTCCCTCTTCATGTTGTCCCACCAAAAATGTTCCTTCAAATATCTATACATTTTGGGGCTCCCAGGGTGTATAGAGAAATTGGAACTATGAGCATCATCCAACAATTCCCTTTTTAGATCAGGTATATTGGGAACACAAAGTCTCTTCCCAAATTTCAAAATTCCATCTTCATACACAAATTCTCTCAATCTCCCATCATTCACAGCTTTAATCTTCTTTTGAAATTCTTTATCATCGTTCTGAGAACTCTTAATCCTTTCTAGTAAAGATGTTTTGGAAACCATTTGAAAAAGCATTGATTTTTCACCTTCCCTGGTTATTCCCATGTCCATCTTCACTAGATCCATGAAAATTGGATCCCTTTCAATTCTAATATTGTTCAAAACTCCATGATCTTTTCTGCTCAAAGCATCTTCCACCTTGTTTGCCTTCCCTGTGTGGTAGTGTATCATGCAATCATAATCCTTGAGTAATTCAATCCATCTCCTTTTCCTCGTGTTGAGTTCTTTTTGTGAGAAAATATACTTCAAACTCTTGTGATCAGTATAAATCTCACATTTTTCACCATAGAGGTAGTGCCTCCATATCTTCAAAGAAAAGATCACAGCTGCTAACTTGAGATCATGAGTAGGATAGTTTTGTTCATGAATTTTCAATTGTCGTGATGCATAGGCAATAACCCTATCATTCCGTATAAGGACACAACCAAGTCCTTTCTTTGATGCATCACTATAAATAACGAACACATAATTCCCCGGTGGTAGAGTCAATATATGAGAATTGACTAATCTTATCTTCAGTTATTCGAAACATTCTTCACACACTTTTTTCCAAACAAATTTAACCCCTTTACGTGTGACCTTTGTTAATGGATTAGCCAACCGGGAAAAATTCTGGACGAAATGTCGATAATAACCTTCCAAACCAATAAAACTGTGTACCTCGGTTATACTTGTAGGTGCTGGCCATTCTTGGATTGCCTTGGTCTTAGAAGGGTCAACAGAGATTCCATCTTTAGAGACAATATGGCCAAGAAAAGAAATCTCATGAAGCTAGAATTCACACTTGCTAAACTACCCATATAATTCATGTCTTCTCAGAGTCTTCAGGATAATGCGCAAGTGATTTTCATGATCTTTATAGCTTTTTGAGTATACCAAGATATCATCAATAAATACCACCACAAATTCATCGAGATATTCCTTAAAAACACTATTCATCAGATCCATGAATACAGAGGGTGCATTAGTCAATCCAAAAGGCATTACTGTAAACTCGTAATGCCCATACCTGGTTCGAAATGTTTTCTTCGGAATGTCTTCCTTCTTCACACACAACTGATGGTATCCGGATCGAAGGTCAATCATTGAAAAGTATTGAGCTCCATGCAGTTGGTCAAATAAGTCATCAATGCGAGGTAGGGGATACTT
Source organism: Viscum album (assembly GCA_963277665.1). Lineage (NCBI taxonomy): Eukaryota > Viridiplantae > Streptophyta > Magnoliopsida > Santalales > Viscaceae > Viscum > Viscum album. The sequence continues at coordinate 1,653,276,781 of OY728122.1, read as the reverse complement.
GTTCTTTATTGTTATAGCATTGATCTACCTGTAGTTGATACATAACCTCATAGATCCATCTTTGTTTTTAACAAAAAGAACATGGGCTCCCCATGGAGAAACACTAGGGAGAATAAATCCCTTATTACTCAATTCCTATAGTTGTTTCGTTAGTTCAACTAATTCTACAGTGGCCATTCTATAAGGGGTATTCGATATAGGCCTTGATCTAGGAATTAAATCAATGTAAAACTCAACTTCTCATTCTAGAGGATGTCCAGGTAAATCTTCTGAAAACACATCTACATATTCTTTCACAATAGGTACATCCTCTATTTGAACATTCTTTTCCTCACCCACTGTAATTTCATCCTCTTCCTCCCCAATAATTGAATTTAGTTGAGTTATTGGGAGTGGATCTAGATAAGAATTAGGTGGTGACGATTTTGCTCTAAATATAAGGTGTTCCATATCATCATCATCAAAAATCATAACCTCATTATTCTTACAATAAATCTCAGCATCATGGTCTGAAATCCAATCCATGATGAGGATTATATCAAACTCAATCATAGGTATGACGATGAGATCAGCGGATAAAGAACATTTATGTGCTCTAATGGGGACTGATTCACAAAACTTTGTTGCAATGATACTTCCCTTAGGAGTTTTAACTGAAAACTCCTTTGTTAAATCAAATTTAAAATATCTAATTTTCTTAGCAAACTGGGAAGATATGAAACAATGCAATGATCCAGAATCAAATAATGCATTTTCTAAACATAAGGAAACCATTAAATTACCTGCCACCACGTCTTTCAGAGCTTCTACCTCAGCAGTAGTGATAGCATAAGCTTGGACTTGATCTCTTGGCCTTTTCTCAGGTAAGTTCCCCTGATGCTTAGGACATTCATTTTTATAATGTCCCATCTCCCTGCAATTGTTGCACTGAACATTGGTAGCTTCCTTCTTCCCTTTTCAATCACGAGCTTGGTGGCCTTTTTCACCACACTTGTAACAGACACCCATTCCCTTCAAGAAAGTACCAGGGTGTTTCTTCCCATATTTACCACGGGATGGATATTCAACATTTCCCTTCTTCCCCTTATTTCCATTACCATATTGATCAGTAGATCTCTTCTTCTCTTGTTTTTCTTTAATGTCATAAGACTTAGATAATTCCTTTTCTGTCTTGATAGCACATGAGACAATGTCTTCGTACGATGAGAAGGATTGTGAGACTAATGCTTGACGGAGAATTGGTTTTAACCCATAAAATAAATGATCTATCTTACTTCTTGGGTTACGTATATAATCTCCAACATACCTTTATAACCTTGTAAAGTTAGCCTCATAATTTGCGACATTCTCATCCTCCTTTTGTCACAAACTCAGAAATTGCCTTTCCATATCTTCTCGATGGTCATGAGGAAAGTATTTTTCTAAAAACAGATCTTTGAACTCCCTCCATTCCATATTTGATACTTCATCATCTTCCTTCATGTTTTGAATCAATGACCACCATTGATTAGCATCTCCAGTGAGGCGGTAAACTGCCATGATAACTTTTTCCCTTTCAATACATCCCAAAGCCTGAAATATTTTCTCTAGGGAACTTATCCATTTCTCAGCTACCAATGGATTTGTAATCCCATTGAACATTGGTGGTTTTTGCCTCATGAAGAGATCTAACATTGATCCTCCACGCTGCAGATCAGGGTGCTCCATACGGGTATGGTTATTATTCATAACCTGAGTGATTTATCCCAGTATGGTGATTAGCTGATCGGCACCAGTTGCATCACCAACTCCACTATAATTATCTTGAGCAGGAGGGAAATCCCTACATGGAGTTCGTTCATTAATACGGTTTCCATTTCTTCCACTAGGCGCCATTTCTAAAAAATGGCATAAACTAGATCATTTTATGAATCAAAATACATAATTTCATAATTATAAAACACTTATCATAAATTGAACTATTTATAGATATAATCCATATTCATAAAAATGTTTTCTTTGGGGAAGTATATACTCATAAACCCTTCATAATGATTTTTTATGAAAATGAGAGTTATCCTAAGCATATCCCCTGGGAGTGTCGTAACTAAGAGTGCAGCAAGGCCCGTTGTCGTGCACCAGTTTCCGTTCGAGTCTAGCTCCAAGTGGGGTTTCTGGGTTTTACCCCTAGGTACATTTGTGCCAGAGCCGCCTCTACCTGCTCGTATCCAGACAGGGATGTATTGCTCGGAAAACTCACAAAATCTCTACAATACCAAAATTCTAGGAAGTTCTTCTATACTAATCCTCAAAGTCCATCTTAGGTCTATATACTCTAATCAGAGTTTATCTAAATCTAGCTTCCAAGGTTTTTACTAAACTTCCTTTGATACCAACTGTAACGCCCCGACCCTAGTTACCCAGAGTCGGTGCATTATTGCATAACATTGGCATGATCACAAGAAAGATCATGTCTCGAAAGACCGATTATTTTAGTATCCTTTGAATAACTAGATACATTAATAAAGTTTACATTACATCATAAAATGAAAACTAAAACAATATAGTCTCCATATTCCACACTCTTATCTCCTCATACTATCCATGTAGGTCATTCATAAATTAATTCTTCACATCCTAGGAAAAATAAAACATAGAAAAGTGGTGAGCTCAAATTCCCAGAAAAGATAACAATATAGCAGAAACATTCATAAATAATAATAAACATTTAAGACAATGTATAACTAAAACAAAATCCTTTTAAACTTGAACTTCAACAAAGTATGGAAAAAAATAAAATGAAATAATGCCATTTACTTATTCACATGGATATTCTACTAATCGAATATTCACATGCAATATCAATAACCACCTTCATAATGATGGAATGCATAATGCCAGACTATCATAACCACATAGCCAAGGCCTCATGCCAAGACTACAAATAAGATTTTGTCAATGCATTGTCCCAAGACACTAGTTTGTCTCATTAGACCTACTGATGCATCGAAGAGCTATAGCGGGCTCCACCCATCATATATTAAGCCCAATGCATTCCCATATGAAAAGGTTTAAACATAACATAAACATTATTATTAAAAATAGCATACAAAATGTAAATATTTCATACATAAACCATGAATGGTATAAAAATAACACATCCACAGTCAAACATATCACAAACCTTCAATACAATATAGAAGTTTTGTATCATAATAAATCAACTTCAAATAAGCGTAAAATCCATCAAAGGATGTTGACATAGATGAAATCAAAACTCTTTTTAGATAAATATATCTTTCTATTTTGAAATCATTTAAGAGTCATATATTTATAAAATAAAACATTTTCATTGAAAATATTCTTATAATCTTGTAAGGGAAGCTTCGACAATTTTATAACGGCAGAAAATAGCCGCACACGCCGTATAAGTTAAAAAAACATTCTTACCTTAATTCTGTCGAAAAGGTTAAAAAGGACCTTGTTTGGAAAATGACGGAAATATTCCTTTATAAACCACTTATAAAAGTCAAAAAGGTTATAAATTACTTTAACCCATATTCTAGTAAATAGTAAAAATGTTTTGAAATACAATTTTTAAGAAACATGGATGTGGATGATAAAGAAATCCCAGTAGATTATTATGTATAAACAACCTCCGATAATGAAGAGATTGCGAAATAAACCCTTACCTTGTACTTTTTCTTGGTTAAGGTAGGTTAAACTCCTGTATAATGGTGAAATAATTGTTATTAAATTATAAAAGAATCATATATATTAATATGATATCATATATTATCTTTTAACATTGCTTTGTTAATAATATCTTAGTATTATCATCGTTTCGGGTGTTAACTTACTCGTTTTATTTTATATGTTTTGTTATGTAAGCCAGGTTTTTCATGGATTTTTTGTATCTTATTCATATCCAGAATGATATCAAGTCCTTAAAAATTATTTTTAAATCATAAAATGATAATTATACTTGAATGGATACGACGGAGAATGAATCTCATCGCGTTCGTGGAGACGGTAGTCTGTACGTACGCACGAGCGTCAATATCATTCTTTTGATATTAAAATAATATATAATTGGATGGTATATAATATATACAAAATCATTATAATGTTATATTTATTATTTATGTGAATTACAAGTCATTATTATACTCATCCAAATAATAATGTTTTGAATAACAATTACACCATGACGTGGAGACGGTAAGTCGTACGTACGCACGTATGGTGACATGTCATTCAAAGGATAGATAGAATACTGAAATATGGTTGTACCATGTTTATAATAACATCATAGTATATATAATATACTAGAATTATTATTTTAGAATGGTAATAACAAAGAAAGAAGAAGTGGAAGAAGAAAGGAACTTGAAAAAGGGTGGTGAAATCATTACCTCTTCTTCGGGTTCTTCCTTTTAATTTGATCAAAAGGGATCCTTAGGTTGGATTTATGACTAAAGTAATGACTCTAGGATTAATTGAGGGAAGTTGAGAGAGTATTTGGGTAGGGTTTCTCCTAACCAAAAGGCTTTTAAGTTGTGAATTAATGAGAAGGGGGAGTGCCCTTTTATAAGAGGGGTGAGGGGCACCTTTGGAAAAGCTAGAAATATTATTTTATAATAAACTCATATTTGGTTTCTAATGGCTCCAAAGTGGATTATTTAAAGGTTAAGGTGTGGATAGGTCGCAAAACACCCGACCAATAGGATTTATACAGGTTTGGTTTACTATATTAACCTTATATTTAAGTATTATCTCTTAGTTAATTAGTTTCACTTTTACATTGTCTCTTTGTATTTTTATATTATATGGTTAATAAACTTACTATATACATCCAATAGAACCCCCAAGTGGTCCATTAATGATACACATATCATGATATAAGTCTCTTGGATGAACCTTAGATTTTTAGGAATTGAATATCAATTAATAATATAATATGTGTTTTAGAAACTCTTTTATGTCAATTTTGACACTATTTGGAAAATTAATTTTTTTGAAAATCATAACAGAATGATTACTTCAAAAAAAGTCAATTAAATAAATCTTAATATGTCATATTATCCTATAAAATTAGTTTAATTCATTAGAAGTCTCAAATTATATTTATTTGGGTATTTATAATATCAATTATTTTAATTTTTCACTATTATGGTAATTACTGCATCATCATTGTGTCATAAATAAATTACATTATTTAATGTCTAAAAATTATAAATAAAATACCATTATGTAGGAAATAGTTTTATCTTTCTAATAAATATTCATAATCGAAAATCCAAAATATATAACCCTTTGTAAAAATTGTTTTTCTAAAAGCTATATGATTATGTCATTTTTGTATTTATTTTAACTTAATTAAAATAAAGTGTCCCTATCACCTACAAGTTGCTCCATGGGGTCCCAAAATTGACCAAAAGATGGCCATGGTCAGACCTGTATCCACAAATAAGGTTAGGACACGTTTTAGGGTAATTTAGTATTATTATAATATTATTTTTTAACCCTTATTTACCGGATTTACCCTTTAACCATGGTAAATAAAATATTTACTAAAGTAATTATTAAAAATTTATAAAAATAAAAGTTACCTATTTACACAATTTGGACATCTTGATTCCAAATATGGAATCCATTTTTACAAATTCAAAATACATAAGTGGCAGAAATTAATTTAAAATTAATTCCCACTGTCAAAACAAAAAGCGTGTTTTTAAGATATAATAACTTTCAAAAGATTGATACTTGTTTATGTTCGGTTTAATTGTGAAATTATGTCCAATGACCAAAATTGTATTAAATGGTAAAAATATATTATAAATATACTTTAAAACCACTAAAATTCATAATTTATCACTATTAATTATTTTGATTAAAAAAAATTTAATTAAATTTTTTTAATTTTCACTATTCATCAAAATATTAAAGTTATCCGAAAAGTAACAAAATTTAACCTTAGGCTAAATTCGATACTCAGAATCCAAAAATGAAGTCCATATAGAGAGATAAAGATTATAAAATTTTAAAAAGTAGGTATTACTATTCATAACGGCTAGTTTGATTGGTTGTGGTGTTTGTTAGAACTCGATGTTGCGTACAACACACGTTATTGCATTATTCAAAGAGAAGCGTACTGTAGAATCTTGGGGTGTTACAAAACCTAAGACAACTGTAAAGACCCATAAATTTGAAGGAAAATTTTTTCTTAAATTCTTTGAGATTTTACAAGTATGCAGTTTCTGACGGCACCTGATTCCGAGGCTTGGTGTGCCCGGAATCAATTTCCGAAGTTTAGATCGGGTACATTCAGCAAACGAACGAGCAGGTTTTTCTATCTTTTGAACTAGTGCTTGGAACTGAAATATGAGGGCACTGATGGAATCACGGCACCGGTAATTTCTTAATATGACCATTACCAAAGGTGCGTTTTCTCGAGAGGAGTTGTTAAAATTTCAGGATTAATAAAGAATTGAATAAAATTTGTGGTACAAATTTTATTCCTAAATTAAGTGGTTTTATCCTAGGAGTGGGAGTTGGGGTGGGATCCACTAGATATTAAATACCCATGAGAGGATTAAAGGTGAGGTGGATCCCACATGATCCCAACCCTTCACTTTCCCCATAACCCCTTAAACTCCCCATTAAACCCTCCCTTGTATTTAATATTGTGACTTCTCCTCTTCTACTTTAATAATGACAACACACATTAATTTAATTAATTGAACCTCTTTAATTAATTGAATTATGTGTTTGAATTTTGGAAGTTTGGAATGCTTGGAAAAATAATAAAATAACGGGAGGCCTTATTTTATTTTGTTGGCTTGTTGTGTTGGGGATTGGAGGAGAGAGAGATCTAGTTTTTGAAGAGCTTCATCTTCCCACGAAGAACGTCTCCACTTCAACGAAGAACACTAATTCTCCGACGAAGAACATTGACTCGGCGGTTCTGATTTTCTTCATCCTCTTCTTCCTTTTCAAAAAGGGAGGATATTTCAACGATGACGGAAACAATGCCAACATTCGCGGTGCTTGACAACCGCGAATTACTTTAAGAGGTAGGGGTTATCTTCGTTTGTGTTTAATTTAATATTCTTGGTTGATTATTTTTGGCCAAATGTTACCAACGTAACGGGAGAAGATCGGACCGTAAAAACATGACCGATTTCTCCTCCCAGTTTCCTTGTTGATTTACGTTCAAGATCGAAGCGAAGGCGGTGCGGTGTCGTTGCACTGTGCGGGGACGAAGAGAACCGCAGCCGGAGCAGGCCGTGGTGGTGGTGTGTAGCACCATCGAGCCGCACTGGTGAAGCCGAAGGAACCGCGACCGGAGCGGGCCGTGTTGGTGGTGTACGGCGCCGTCACGCCACTCCAGAGAACTTGAGGGAGGCCGCAGTCGGGGCAGGCTGCGGTGGAGGGGTGCGGCGCCGTCGCGCCGCGTCGATCGAGGAAGAGTCGTGGTGGTCCAGTAGGGGCGGTCAGACAACCGGCCGCCGGAGCTCCGGAAGGCGGGACCCCGAAGGGTCTCGCGGAAGCTCAACCGGTCGACCTTAATGGCCAGCCATTTCCAGGAAGACCGTGGGATTGAAACCCCTGGCCAGTGCGTAGGGCGGACCCCATGGGTCCGCCGTTTCGGGACAAGGGGGCGGCGCCCCCCCCCCCCCCCCTTCACACCCCGCTCGGCCGCGAGCCGAGCCGCGGCCGACAACCAAGCCAGGTCACGCCCAACTGGGCCGAGCCGCACCCATGTGGGCCATACCCAGACCCGGGTCGGGTCGTCCTGGTTCAGGCCGACCCAGGGGGTATTGGGCCGGGTCGGACCGGGCACAAACCCCCTACTTTCAGAAAGATCCATTCAAACACCCATTTCTTGGGCTATAGACCTCTGATCGATGCAAAATCAGTTGCGTTAGGATTCTTGGATTGAGATGGTCGTTTTTTTATATTACACTCAAGCTTTTGGTAAAGTTTGGGTACGGCGGGGTTGGTTCGAACCTGAAACCAACCGGGCCCTTGGAGCGAAAACGCTTATAACTAAACGATCGGACGTACGAACGACGTGCCGTCAGTTACGTTGAATTCCTATTAGTGAGACGGTTCTTTTGGATTACTTATATTGAGGTTTGTATTTAGCTATAGTGTGGTCATGTAGTTTTTAACTTAAAAACCAACCGGGTCCCTCGAACGAAAAGGCCAATATCTCTCAGACCGGGCGTCCGATTGACGCGTTGTCTGTCATGTTGAGTTCCTATTGATGAGAAGGATCATTTTGATACATCAACTCTAGACTTTGTTATAGTTGATGTATCGATCCCCTTGGATCGTGGAGCGGACCCTCCCGGAATCGAGCGTGCTGTGTGCGGGAACCCTAGAGCTGGATGCGACTACGACGACGATGGCGATTGTACATGGACCCTACGTGGGTTTGGAAGAAAGGACAACTGTACTTGGATCCTATGTGGGTTCGGCAGTGAGGACGACTGTACTTGGATACTCTGTGTGTTCGGCAGCGATGCTGACTGTACTTGGATCCTACGTGGGTTCGGCAGCGATGACTTATCTACTTGGATCCTACGTGGGTTCGGTAGAGGAAATGATTCAGAGGATACATCTAATCATCTCCACCCCTCATCGTGAGTAGTATACCTATGTGAGCTGAGTCTTGACTTTCAATCATTATCTTCGATATGATTGACTTGTTATCCTGTGTGGATTGGGTTGTTCTTTCTTGTGTGGATTGGGTTATACTTTCCTGTGTGGACTGGGTTGAACTTGGGCTCGTGAGTTGGAGCAGAACTGGAATTGATGACTTAGGTATATGTATGGGAATATACCTAAGTATAGGTGGTTGATACTTCATGATTGTATCTTTCCTTTTTGGTTTATCCTTCGTGGATTCTGGGAGACCTTCGGGAGTCTCGGGGTCCCTACTGAGTATCGTATAATCACCCCTACATGGGTTATGCACGCACTACGTTGTGTTGGTTGCAGACGACGGACAGCGCTGATCATGGTTGAGGCTTGTGGAGCGGGACGGTACCCGGAGGTGGACTAACAGGCGGGACGTACACAGAGCGGACAGCCGGACCTGAGGAGACGAGGAGATCATCTGTACCCACCCTTCAAGTGGGATAGCCGGAGGACGACTCAGTGGTTGTTGATTTACTTTACTGCTGCTGTACTTTATTTTTAGTTGTACTGTACTTTCCAGTTGGGTTTGTATTCTGACCCATTTACTTTTCAGTACTTACTTTTGTACTCTGTTTACTTAGTGTTTACTTCAGCTTGTGTACTTTTTGGTGTTTGTTTTCTTATATAATGACAATACCTTCCCTTTTATCTGGATTTACGCCTTTGGTGCTAGTCGCCAGCCCCTGGCCTATGGAATGCGGGCTTGGGGTAGTCATAGCACGGGCCCCGAGGATGGGTCATGAAAAATTGGTATCATAAGAGTCGGTTCTACCACAGAACTCAGGATTCTGATAATTTATTTTGTGTGAAGCAATAGTATTTAGGGTATTGAGTGTGGTTATCAGTTCAGGGAATCCAGTGTTGGTGCGGCAGCCGACGTATCCATACACCAAGACCCTGACTTCTGATTTCCGACCCAATGCACGAAAACATTGATTGCATGTGTGTTTCAAAAGTTTTCTTTGTGATTACCTTTTGTCAGCTCACTAGGTATACTGTATTAACCGTGGTGCACCTGTTTCTTTTCAAGATGGACCCACGACGGTAGCCAGCTAGGGTTCCGAGCTTTCTGCAACACGACATCCCTCTGAGTGACGAGGCCTCGGTGCAGGGCCCCATTACAGCGGAGGCACCGGCGATACCTCTACCCCCCGAGCCACTGATGCCACCAGCCCCAGTAGATGAGGGTGCACATCGCCTGAGTGTACTGCACGAGTTTCATCGTCAGAGACCGCCCAGGTTCCGCGGGGATATGGACCCTCCGGCAACCGAGGATTTGATGGAGGCTGTCGTTCGAGTCTTCAAGTTGGTAGGGACACTAGAAGACCTCATGGTGATCCTTGCGTCGAGTCTCCTGCATGCGGAAGAAGGTAGATGGTGGATCCTGATGCTCCAGGTGCACAAAGAGGCATCTCTCCTTTGGTCGTACTTCGAGAGCCTTTTTTGCTCGAAGTTTGTTCTAGACACCCTCCATGTGCTGCACATACAGGAGTTACTACAGCTGCGGCAGGGCATCGTGTCAGTGGCCCAGTACTCTGCGAGATTTACTGATCTCTCACGCTACTCTACAGACATGGTACGGGACCCATTCTTCTGGGCTCAGACCTTCGAGCAGGGACTGAGGCATGAGATCAGGGCATCGATGATCTCCCTCACTATTCTGACATTGGTAGAAGTACTGGAGCGAGCCCTTCTTGTGGAGAGCTTTATAGTTGAGCCTTCACTAGCAGTGAGACCTACCACAGGGCGGCACATAGCGGAGTCTTTTGCAGCCAGCAGCAGACAGATGTCGCAGATGTCCAAGCGGACCAGGCCATCAGGTGGGAGACCTCAGGATACTGGTTCAGAGATGCGGGGCACACGTAGCAGAGCTAGTCATTCGAGAGGTAGACAGTGCTATACATGCAGAGGGCAGGTCCATGTGGCTCGTGACTGCCCGACCCGCCATGCTGAGGAGTAGCAGAAGGTTGAGGGACCACCTAGGCAGAGGCAGAGGTTCGACCATGGCGGTCCACAGGGAGCCGGTGGATGAGGCAGAGGAGCTGGCCGAGTGGCGGGTGGTTGGTGATGCTTTGAGGCTCCACCACCACCACCACCAGGAGGTCCACCCCGACCACAGGGAGCTGGCAGACAGAGACAGGCTCAGCTTCAGGCAGTGGAGGCCTACGACCACAGTGCACCACAGATTATTCAAGGTAATATCTGTGTCTACTCCACCCTTGTTGCAGTTCTTATAGACACTGGAGCAAGTCATTATTTTATTTCAGCTGCCCTTTTTCGGAGCTCGGAGATTCTGACAGAGCCGTTGGCTCGATCCTTATGGCTAGAGACTCCTACGGGAGTAGAATATACGATTACGCACTAGTTCCTGTAGTGTGAGCTTACTCTAGGAGGCGAGAGATTCAGCTGGGATCTTCTTGTAGCTGCATAGAGGCCTTACGACGTCATATTGGGCATGGATTGGTTATCTACGGTCCATTCTCAGATCGGCTTTATTAGGCGCAAGGTGCGATATGTCCGCACTGATGGGAGGAGGTTCACCTTCACCGGCGGGAAGGAATCCTTTTCAGTATAGGATGGACCCACACAGAGGAGAGGACAACTGATCACTCATCAGTTGGCTAGTCTCATCCTAGGAGCAGTTGACGTGTGGAGACCGAGTTTTCCTGTTGTGGTGGATGAGTATGTGGACGTTTTTCCTGATGACGTTCTAGGACTATGTCCTCGCAGAGAGGTAGACTTATATATTGACCTGCACCTGGGGACAGCCCCGATATCTACTCCAGCATATCGGATGGATCCCGCTGAGCTTCGAGAGCTACGGGTACAGCTGGAGGACTTGCAGGGAAAGGGATTTATCTGACCCAGTGTTTCACTCTGGGCTTCCCCGATCTTGTTCTCCAAGAAGGTGGACGGGAGCTTTTGATTGTGTGTCGACTACTATTTCCTGAACCAGGTGACCATGAAGAACAAGTATCCACTTCTGAGGATTGAAGACCTCTTCTATCAGCTCAAGGGAGCACGATGGTTCATGAAGATCGACCTCAGGTCAGACTATCATCAGCTCAGAGTTCGAGACGAGGATGTGCAGAAGACAGCCTTCAGGTGTTGGTAGGGCCACTATGAGTTCTTGGTTAGGCCTTTCGGTGTAACCAACACTCCAGTAGTGTTCATGTGTCTCATGAACATGATATTCCAGCCTTACCTTTATTGATTGGTCGTAGTCTTCATCGATGACATATTTATTTACTCGACTAATGAGGAGGAGCACGCCTACCACTTGCGGGTTGTATTGTACACACTCCGAGAGCACCAGCTTTATGGTAAGCTCTCGAAGTGTCAGTTCTGGATTCGATAGGTCCATTTCATGGGACACGTCATCTCTGAGGTGGGATTTGTGGTGGATCCTGCGAAGATCGAGGCAGTGCTAGCTTGGGAGCCACCCAGGAGCGTGATGGAGATGAGGAGTTTCCTAGGTTTGGCTGGGTACTATCGGATATTTGTGTCAGACTTCTTTATAGTTGTATCACCACTCTTAGCTTTGATAAAAAAGGGGAAACCCATCATGTGTTAGGATAGATTTCAGTGGAGCTTCCAAGAGCGGAGACAGAGATTGACCAGTGCATCCATCTTGAGGATACCGAAGGATGGTGTAGGGTACGTAGTTTACTACGATGCATCAGGGACCAGACTCAGGTGTGTCCTGATGCAGGAGCAGGCAGTGATCGCCTATGGATCACGATAGTTGAGGCAGAACGAGCAGAACTACTCTACCCATGACCTGGAGTTAGCAACAGTGGTCTTCGCCCTGATGATGTGGCGGCACTATCTGATGGACGAATGCTTTACAGTCTATTCTGACCACCATAGTCTGAGGTAAAACTTCTCGCAGAAGGACCTGAACCTGAGATAGCGTCAATGGCTCAAATTCCTCCAAGACTATGACTTTGAGATAGTCTATACTCCTAGGAAGGGGAACATAGTAGCCGATGCTCTCAGCAGGAGGTCAGGCATCCAGCTACTTGGAGAGGCGACAAAGCAACTAGCCGCGTTGCAGATATGATTCGTGGATAGAGATGGGGCAGCCTTTCTATAGTCACTCACAGTCACTCCTCCACTTATTCAGTGGGTCATACAGGCACATCATGGGGACCTTGACTATGAGACGTGACATGCACAGATATCCTCAGGACAGGCACCTGATGGATTCTCTATAGGAAGATAGCATTTCGTCCTTTTTAGAGGATGTACCATGGTACCAGTTTCATTACAGGAGGAGGTGCTGAGAGAGTTTCACACTTCCCCATTAGAGGTACATCCAGGAGTGGTGAAGATGTACCAGGATCACAGACGATAGCACTGGTGGTCGGGTATGAAGAAGGTTGTGGCAGAGTTTGTTTCACGATGCCTCACCTGCTAGTAGGTGAAGGCGGAGCACCAGGTACCAGCAAGCTTGGTTCAGCCCTTGGAGGTCCCGGAGTGGAAGTGGGACAGGATATCTATGTATTTCATGATAGGGATTACATGTACTTCCAGATTACACGACTCCATCTGGATGATCGTAGACCGAGTCACCAAGTCGGCCCACTTCTTACCCATCATTGAGCAGGTCTTAGTGGAGAGCTTGGGAAGCCTCTACGTTCAGGAGATCGTACATCTTCATGGTGTACCATCTACTATCGTCTCTGATCGATATTCTCTCTTTACTTCCCGGCTTTGGAAGGGGTTGCAGGAGGCATTTGGGACGCAGATGCGCCTGAGCACCTCCATTCACCCACAGATGGATGGACAGATGGAGAGGACCATTCAGACTCTCGAGGACATGTTTCGTGCATATGTCCTCAACTTTGGTCACAGCTAGGAGCATCACCTAACCTTTGTGGAGTTTTCATACAACAACAGCTACCACTCCACCATCGGGATGGCACCATATGAGGCATTGTACGGCCGACCTTGCAGATCACCTCTGTGCTGGACAGACCCTGGGGAGTCAGCACTTTTAGGACCAGAGATGGTCTAGGACACGACGGAGAAGGTTCATATCATCCAGGAGTGGATAAGGACTGATGAGAGCCGACATAAGTCCTATGCTGATGGGAGACAGAGACCACTATAGTTTGAGGATGGAGACCACTTTTTCTTACGGGTCTCACCTCGACGTGGATTACGGAGATTTGGTCAGGGTGGAAATTTATCTCCACGCTTCATCGGACCATTCCAGGTTCTCAGAAGGATAGAAGAGGTGGCTTATCGCCTATCTCTTCCACCTCAGTTGCACTTGGTGCACGACTTCTCCCATGTATCTCAGTTGATGAGATACGTGCACGACCCGACGCATATCATTGATCACGGGGAGCTAGACATCGATGATGGGGTGACTTTTGCGGAGGTCCTGGTGGAGATCGAGGATCGAGAGGAGTGGATCCTACGTGGATGGTCGATTCCTCTAGTGCACATCATGTGGCAGCACAGGAACCTCCAGGAGAGCACATGAGAGTGGGAGGCTCAGATGCGTGCTCAGTACCCTCATTTATTCCCCTAGTTTGTGATATATCTTTACGGGGACGTAAATCCCTGAGGTGGGAGTAATTTTAAGACTCGTAAATTTCAAGGAAAATTTTTCCTTAAATTCTTTGGGATTTTACAAGTACACAGTTTCTGACGGCACCTGATTCTGAGGCCCGGTGTGCCTGGAATCAATTTCCAAATTTTAACTCGTGTACGTTTAGTAAACGAACGAGCGGGTTTTTCTATCTTTTGAACCGGTGCTCGGAATTGAAATCTGAGGGCAGCGATGGAATCTTAGCACCGATAATTGCTTAAGATGATTTTTACCAAAGGTGCGTTTTCTCGGGAGGAGTTGTTAAAATTTTGGGATTAATAACGAATTGAATAAAATTTGTAGTACAAATTTTATTCCTAACTTAAGTGGTTTTATCCTAGGAGTGGGAGTTGGGGTGGGATCCACTAGATATTAACTACCCATGAGAGGATTAAAGGTGATGTGGGGACCACATGAGCCCAACCCTTCACCTTCCCCATAACCCCTTAAACTCCCCATTAAACCCTCCCTTGTATTTAATATTGTGACTTCTCCTCTTCCACTTTAATAATGACAACACACATTAATTTAATTAATTGAACCTCTTTAATTAATTGAATTATGTGTTTGAATTTTGGAAGTTTTAAATGCTTGGAAAAATAATAAAATAAGGGGAGACCTTATTTTATTTGGTTGGCTTGTTGTGTGGGGGATTGGAGGAGAGAGAGCTCTAGTTTTTGAATAACTTCATCTTCTCGTGAATAATGTCTCCACTTCAACAAAGAACGCTAATTCTCCGATGAAGAACGTTGACTCGGCGGTTCCGGTTTTCTCTATCCTCTTCTTCTTTCACAACAAGGGAGGATACATCGATGACAACAGAAATGATTCCAACATTCGCGGCGCTTGAAAACTGCGAATTACTTTGTGAGGTAGGGGTTATCTTCATTCTTGTTTAATTTAATCTTCTTGGTTGATTATTTTTGGCCGAATGTTACCCAATGTAATGGGAGAATATTGGACCGCACAAACACGACCGATTTCTCCTCCCCATTTCCTTGTTGATTTACGTTGACGATTGAAGCGAAGGCGGCGCGGTGCTGTTGCACCGCACGGGGAGGAAGAGAACCGCGGCCGAAGCGGGCCACGGCGGTGGTGTGTAGCGTCGTCGTTCCACACCGGTGAAGCTGAAGGAACCGCAGCCGGAGCGGGCCATGGTGGTGGTGTGCGGCGCCGTCGCACTGCGCCAGAGAACCCGAGGGAGGCCGCGGCTGGGGGGGGGCCAGGTGGAGGGGCGCGACGTCGTCGCGCCGTGTCGATTGAAAAAGAGCCACGGCCATAGGCTGCGGCGGTCCAGCAGGGGTGGCCGGACAACCGGCCGCCAGTGCTCCAGGAGGCGGGACCCCGAAGGGTCCCGCGGTAGCTCAACTGGCCGGCCTTAATGGCTGGCCGTTTCCAGGAAGATCGGGGGATTGAAACCCCTGGCAACTGCGTAGGGAAGACCCCATAGGTCTGCCGTTTCGGGACAAGGGGGCGGCGCCCCCCCTTCGCACCCCGCTCGACTGCGAGCCAAGCCGCGGCCGGCTACCGAGCCAGCCCACAGGCCGCGCCCAGCCGGGCCGGGTCGCGCCAGCTGGGCCGGACCGCGCCCCGCCGCGGGCCGGACCGCGCCCAACTGGGTCAGGCCACACCAACCGGTCCGGACCACACCCATGTGGGCCAGACCCAGACCTGGGGTGGGTCGACCCGGTTCGGGCCGACCCATGGGGGTATTGGGCCAGGTCGGACCGGGCCCAAACCCCCTACTTTCAGACAGATCCGTTCAAACGCTCATATCTTGGGCTACAGACCTCCGATCGATACACCGTCAGTTGAATTGGGATCCTTGGATTGAGATAGTCGTTTTGGTATATTACACTCAAGATTTCGGGAAAGATTGGGTATGGCCGGGTTGGTTCGAACCTGAAACCAACCGGGCCCTTGGAGCGGAAACTCTTATAACTTAACGACCAGACGTCCAAACGATGTGTCGTCAGTTATGTTGAATTCCTCTTTGTGAGAAGGTTCTTTTGGCATAATCCGATTGAGGTTTGAATGTAGCTGGAGTGTGGTCAGGTTGGTTTTAACTTAAAAACCAACCGGCCCCCGGGGACGAAAAAGCCTATATCTCTCAGACCGGGCGTCCAATTGACACGTCGTCTATCGCATTCAGTTCTTATTAATGAGACGGAACTTTGTGAAACATCAACTCTGGACTTCGTTATAGTTGATGTATCGATCCCCTTGGCTCGTGGAGTGGACCCTCCCGGAATCGAGCGTGCTGTGTAAGGGAACCCTACAGCTGGTTGCGACTGCGATGACGATGGCGACTGTACTTGGACCCTATGTGGGTTTGGCAGCAAGGAAGACTGTACTTGGATCCTATGTGGGTTCGGCAGCGAGGACGACTGTACTTGGATCCTCTGTGGGTTCGGCAGCGATGACGACTATACTTGGATCCTACGTGGGTTCTGCAGCGACAACTTCTGTACTTGGATCATACGTGGGTTCAACAGAGGAGATGATTCATAGGCTACATCTAATTATCTCCACCACTCATCATGAGTAGTATACCTGTGTGAGATGAGTCTTGAATTTCAATCATTATCTTTGATATGATTGACTTTCTATCCTGTGTGGATTGGGTTGTGCTTTCCTGTGTGGATTGCGTTGTACTTTCCTGTGTGGACTGGGTTGAACTTGGGCTCGTGAGTTGGAGCAGAACTAGAATTTATGACTTAGGTATATGTATTGGAATATACCTAAGTAGATTTGGTTGATACTTCGTGATTGTATCTTTCCTTTGTGGTTTATCCTTCGTGGATTCTGGGAGACCTTTGGGAGTCTCTGGGTCCCTACTGAGTATCGTATACTCACCCCTGCACGGGCTATGCATGCACTACGTTGTGTTGGTTGCAGATGACGGACAGCGCTGATCGTGGTTGAGGCTTGTGGAGCAGGACGGTACCCGGAGGTGGACTAACAGTCAAGACCTACACGGAGCAGACGGCTGGACCCAAGGAGCTGAGGAGATCATCTATACCCACCCTTCAGGTGGGATAGCCGGAGGATGACTCGTCGGTTGCTGATTTACTTTACTGCTGTTGTAAATTCTTTTTAGTTGTACTGTACTTTTCAGTTGGGTTTGTATTCTGGCCCATTTACTTTTCATCACTTACTTTTGTACTCAGTTTACTTAGTGTTTTCGTTGGCTTGCGTACTCTGTGGTGTTTGTTTTCTTATATAAAGGCAATGTCTTCCCTTTTATCGGGATTTACACCTTTAGTGCTAGTTTCTAGCCTCTGGCCTATGGAAGGCGGGCTTGGGGTAGTCACGGCACGAGCCCTAAGGACGGGTCGTGACAACAATGCTGAACTAAATATGGTGATTGGGTTTAGGAAATTTTATAAAGATTATATATAAACTAGTTGAAGATTGAAGGGGTTAAATGATGATTTATTTATTATATATGTCAATAAATGATCTCATTATTTCTTTCTCTCTATTTCTGGTCTAATTGAAGATAGTGGGAATCTCACATCATCCCAATCCACCAAAAAATGTCAAAGATCAATGTAAATCATATATTTAATGAAAATACAAAATGATCATGGACCAGCATTGGAATTGATGAAGGTGAAGTCTTATGAACCTGTAAAAACAAATCAATTTTTCATAAGAAGAACTCGTCATTTCTTTGTTGTATATACATGAGGATTTTTATTTGGAATTCCAAGATCACACCAATATCATTATAACAATAAATTTTATCTTGAAATATTATTTGATGATCCTATATGTATCCATGACATTTTTTTAACAAAGATACAATAATATATGCATTATACATCAACTGACTTAATGCAAGGACTTTATAAGATGCAAAATACACCTCGAGGTAAATATGAATGCATGAAAATTATGTGCAATAAAAATATATATGGAATTCGAGTCTATACTAAATTTATTAATTCTACCTCTATGAATGAAAACATGGTTCTTGGAATAATTATGCATACAATCCATGTATGAATATAGAGAGCCTCAAACACATGTAAGTTCATATGTAATGTAAGAAGACCTCATTCATGAATGGAATCCACCATGCCTTATACTAAGTGCTACCCTTCACATGAATTTTATGAATCCATATATAAGGAAGTTTATGGAATATAAGTGTACATGATGATTTCAGTAAAAAAATTATATGAATTCAATCAATATTTAGTCGTATGTATTTCATACATATGGAAATTAAAAGAGAAATATATTACATGATTACATTCCTTAATGGATGAGAGTTTTAAAGCCTAAATTCATAAGGATTAAAATATCTCCCAATATATTTATAATAAAATTAGGAATGTTTGTCTAGGAATCATGATCTCAATGTAAACCTTTGGGGACTAAAAGGCATAATCTTTGGTGCCTATTAATAGAGGGGTATTGGGGGGATGTAGGAGAACTAGGTTGGATGAGGGTGGTCTATTAGAATTATTTTACACTCTTATTTTATGTTTTCCTTTAACTTTAGCATTGTAATGTTTTCCACTTATCAATTAATATTTTTCATCAATAGAATAGAGGGGTAGAAACTTCTAAATTATTTGAGTAAATGAAGGTAGACCTCTTGTAATGATAGTGCCTTAGTGTTTCAATGAATATAGTGCTTTATTTCTTGTTGATTTATTTCAATATTCAGTAATAAATTTTAATTTCAAATATGGTTTTGTTTAACTTAAATCATTATATTTTTTATTACCTTGGTTGAGGATACATCATCTCCCTCTAATTAGTTTAAGAAAATATATGATAGAATGGTCTGGGATGAGTGGTGAATGTGTTAAACTATTTATAGAATGTGATAAAGGTTCATTGGTTTCTCCTATATTACTTTGGAATAACAAGACCTAATTGGGTGATACCTAAGTGAAATGGGGGGTGATTTATTATCTCACTTTCACACATTTTAAGGAGGGTATATTGAATAAAATGTTTTTTTAGTATAATCTCACTATTATATTTCAACCATGGATGAAAGGGGAAGTGGTCCCATAAACTACCACTTAAAAATTAATAGGAATAAGATTCCAAATTTTTTAAGAACATAAAGCATTACAATTGGAAATTTGACCCTAAACCTATATCTTTCATGACCATATTCTTTCAAAAATAATTATTCGATACATTCTTTCCTTAAAAATAAAAACACCCTTATTCTTAACCAATAAGAGACAAAAGGATTTAGTGAACTCATCTATGGATATAGCCTAGGGTTACCACTACTACTACATTAACCTACTAAATAAATAGATTTATTCACAAAACAAGATAAATT
This sequence comes from Viscum album, assembly GCA_963277665.1. Classification (NCBI taxonomy): domain Eukaryota; kingdom Viridiplantae; phylum Streptophyta; class Magnoliopsida; order Santalales; family Viscaceae; genus Viscum; species Viscum album. The sequence continues at coordinate 1,653,257,174 of OY728122.1, read as the reverse complement.
TGTGTCACCCTATGATCATAGGGATAATATTTGGAGGAGGGGTTTGGGGACTCAATTTCTTGATTGAATCTTGTAGTTCATGATGTATGGCACTAGCAGGTTATGAGAGAGGCATATGGGTGGGTTATTCTTGAATCCAATGATACAATCCAAGATTAGGCAATGATTTGTTAAATGGACTGGCCAAGATAAATATTATAGGCTGGTCTAATAAGGCCCCCATCAAGAGTACCCATTCAAAGGAAAAACCTTACTACTACCAGGTCAGTTTAGGTTCTCAATAGGCATGTTCCCCATGAACTTGTGACCCCTCCACGTTACATAGAAGCACACCAAGGGGACACGTGGTCCTATTTTTCATTTAAATAATAATATTCAATTAGTTTCACACCTTTTTTCATGACTTATTTCATTTTATATAAATTTATAGTCAAGATCACTTTTTATTTTAGGTGTATCATGATGGTAATTTTGGAAAGGACATTTAGGGTCATTAATGGGTGTTTTGAGAAATTTAAAAAATTTAGATATTAGGATGACGATGACCCGCCTTAGGTTATAAATGAGGACACTAATTTGATGGATTTTTGATATATAATATAATGTATCCTTCTATATGTTGATCTAAAAATATATAGTAAATTAAAAAGATAAATATATGAATTTTGATTTTGATACACTCATGATTGGTTGGATGATGATTTTAGCAATCATGATGCCCTACTCACTCACTGTAGGACGCTATAACATGTAATGGTGGTGGTTGTGACATTTTGGATTGAATTCATGATGTATTAATGGGTGTTTTGGTAGTGTTTGTAGCTATGTAACCTTAATCTCTCCAAGACAATTATAAAAAAGAGACATGTATTGGATAATATGATCTAATAATGAGTAAGTGATACCATTATTATGATCCAGTGTGTGATCTACCTACTGAGACTCATCATAAGGATGATAATGATGATGGTGGTATGGATGATTTCATTGGACATGATGATAATGGTCCAATTACATGATTATAAGATGATAGACAATAGGTTTAGTTCTTTACATGGTGGGTAATGGTCAGGTTCATGTCATACTCTTAATATACACACATAGGATAATTTGGATAGATGGAGCCTTCCGAAAGGATATTCCTAGGTGAGGATAGTGTGGCTACTTGAATGTTATTCCAACTCAAATAGCATGATCATTTTATACACCCATATTTGGATAATAGTGATGATTATTCATTTCAAAATGTGGGAGTACTAGGCATGATGCATATGGGAGTAACATTAGGGGTTTGATAATACCTTATGGGTATGAGATTTATTTTTCTTCCATCATGTCATAGTACCAGATGTAATGTAGGTGACATTACCATTGAGTACTATTCCATACCCATTAATAATACCTCTCTTCCATTCTATGATGTGATAGTACCACGCCTGATTTCATTAGGAGTACCATTGATGGGAAATTCTAAATATTATGTGTTATATATGAATGATTAATTTCATGTAAATTTCGTACATGTGATGGGAGTATCAATCACTATAAAACCACCATATCAGTATGGTTTTCTTGAGTACCCAAAACACACTGAGTGAGTGGGATAGATTGACAGGGAACCAATATATCTATTTAAATACACTCATATTTCTGTAGTTATGGGGTGTATTTATGGTTGAGATAATCATGAGGAGGAATTAATGAGTTTTATATCCTTTATGATTCATTTATATGGTATTGTTTTTTGTATGTTTTTTCTATAATTATATGATTATGTTTTCAATTATTAATATTTGGAGAGTGTGATTGCTAGTGAGATGGTAATTATTTGAAAACTTCATTATTTTTAGGTTATGTAAAAAACTTATATAATGGATTAGTTATCACTTGTCTTGGGAATTTTATGGTATGAAATTGAAAATAATATTATGATTTTCATAGTTTATTACTGTACATGTATGATATTTTCTAGGATGATCAATACTTATAGATATATCCTACTAAGTATGTGGATATACTCACCCTTGATATTATTATAGGTTTATAAAAGGATTTTAGTTGTTGATTTTTGTAGAGGCAGTTCAAAGTTCTGGTTTAGACATTTTTTGTTTGTTTCGGTGATTTTATTAAGGTACTCGGGTATTAGGGTTTTATTTTTATTGAGTTTTATTATCATTATTTAGACCTTTTGGGTTATTTAATGTTGTATTTGTATTTTTAAATGACATTAATTTATTTACATTATTAAGTTGATTATTTTGGATAATGGTCAATTAATTTTAAACTACTTGATTGTGTTTTCATTTCATGATTATTTGTATTTTTTACAACCATGAGTTTGTGGGTTAGATTTTTTGAAAATCACTAAAAGTTTATTATGATGGATGGTAGTGATGGTTTTGTGTTACCAAGTGGTTGTGAGAATAATTTTATACTAATAAATAATGGTTATATTTATTGAAGACATGGTCATTTAATGAAGTTTAACATACAAGGTAATTCTAGATGGTAATGGTTGTATAATAATTCTTTACATTGAAATATATGGGATTATAATTTTAGGATGTTCACGAATGATTTATAGAAGAGTTTCACATGGAATTAATAGTGGAGAGATGAAAAGATACACCTTTATATCTCTATATATCAAGGAAATTGATTTGGAAGATCATGATTGAGGTGAAATGTGAAATCTAATGCCACTAAGATATTTCAATGTGTATTGTGGTTTATATTTTATTCTATAAAAGTGTATCGTTATAGTTATTAGTTTTTGGATGTGTCATCGATATTTGGGAGAAATTTTGAGAGCAAATAGGTGGACCACCATCTATTTGGGAGTTGTAGTGATACATTCATGGCATGAAACAATGTGTCACATCATGAAAAATCATGCTAGGCCCACCAGGGTGTTCTATCTCAAACATTCACTATGAGAAAGTGTATTTCACACTATAAAATGATACTAGGTAGTTTTAGGGTTTTTTAATTTGGGAATCACTTGAGAACCCCTCAAACGCAACCCCTTGAATCCCTTATGGGATTTTGTTTGGGAATGTAGAGTTTTGGATTTTAAGATCTCCTAGGAACGTATTTCAAAGTGGATCGAAGTTTCGTCCATTGTGATTGACCCCTCTTGCTAAGTCTAAGAGTTTTTTCCCTATTTGTCTCTATTCTTCACATTTTATTGTTTCTTTTCTCCAAATACATCATAAGTTGTGGTTTGGGATTAAGTTAGATGTTTTTTTATTGGTAAAAATTGGGTGGCAGTTCTTGATGGTTAATCTCAGTTACGCTTGAGGTAAGTGTTCTATATGTTTTCCCTGTAAGTATTATTTTTTTATTAGGGATTATGTTGTGTAGTTAGGATATCTTACTATGTGTTTGACCTATAATTGAATTATATAATTTATATCATGGATATTATGCTTGGAGAAAACACCTGCATTCATCTATGAACCTTAATTAGAATGAAACCTATGAGATTACTTGAAATGGATTTCCTTTCACATAATATGATAGATAAAGTGGTGAACTGAAATTATTTTTATTAAATAAAAAATAGTAAATATTAATTTAATAAAATAGATAAAGGTGATAATTTAAAGTGTAAAATATTATGTTTTATCAGTTATAAATATATTTTTGTTTTAAATGGAAAATGGGGTTAGTGATTCCCTTGAATATTACTTTTTGAGAAAAAAAATTTAAATGAAATTTTAGAGGATTGATGGGATGATAAGTGATTAAATTTTTTTCCCTTATGGAATGGTCCCAAGGTTAGTGTCACCTTGGGTATTTTTTACATGGTTTCATATATGGGTTTTCCTTTGTGTGTGATCGATTATTCTAGGATGGGTATATTTCTTCAATTGTGACTAGTTTTTTGAGACAAGCATATTTCCTTATGTGTGATCATTATTTCTGGATGGGTATACTTACCCAGATGAGAATATTTTTCCAGTATATGTATTTGTTCCCTAGTGTGATTATTTAATTTATAAAATAGGTATATTTATCATGGAATCACTATAATCACATGGATGGGTATATTTCCACCAGATGGATTCCTACTCTTCAGATACATCTAACACCGGTTGGGGAAAGTGTTATTAGTCTCGAGTTTCATCACAGAACCAAAGGATTAATGATTTTTAATTATTTACTTTTTTCTCTACTTATAAATTTTTTATATATATTTCACTCCAACATGAACTTATATAAACTATATATATTTATATATTTCATTGGTGGTTTCCTACTAAGTTTTATGCAAACACTGCTTAGGCTACCAGTTGGTACCTAAGAAATATTCATGGTTATAAGAATGAATAAGGGAAATTACTTATAACTGAAGCATGATTTTGACTATTAGGTTGGAGAATGAGTCTATTTTGAGTAGAATTTTAGTTATTTTTTTATTATTCTTTGTATATTTTTTAATATATATAATTCTATGTGACTATTTGATGTGTATATGGTTTATTTTGATATAGAATAGGTTGTGATTATTTATTGGTACTTATCATGATGTTTGTTTACTATATATTTATGGATGTTCATAGGATTTTTATTTATTTATACTATTATTTCACTCTGATATAAGGTTATATTATCCCCACCATACCACCTTAGACATTCACTACTAGTAGGGAAGCCTCAAGAGTATTGATAGTTACACCTGAGTTCATGAAGAGATCTCTAATCTAGCACAGATTAGTGGTCGTGGACTAGGGGATGTTACGAAGTGGTGTCAGATCCCTTTTTATTTTTTCTAACTATTTATATATATATATATATATATGAGATAGATTGTTTTCATAAAATGTTATAGAACTCATTCCTGGGAATGGCTAACCCATGTAGAAGGGGGGAATGTTTCCATGAATCGAATTAATATTCTTTCTTTTTTCTTTTACTACTGGTGTATTTTCACCTTGAGTGACACGCAATATTTTTTATTTATGATTTATGATATTTTTTATCACGGTTAAAATGAAAATAGGTAATTTTTTCATTAATCATAATTTTGGGTTCACATTTCCTTTAGGTGATTTTATTTGGTTTTTTATTCTAACTATGACATGGGTCGATTATTTAATGTATATAAATCCATTTATATGGTGTCTCCACATATAAATATATTGCAGCATCTAACATAACCATTTATTAAATGGGGTCAATTCATGTTATGTTATCAATTTACTAGATTATAATATTGAAGTGGCTAAATAAAATGCTAATTACAACATACAATGTTTTTTCCTCTATGACTCATAAATAAAATTTCATTTAACTAGCCATAAATTGTAAAACATTATGGATAAAGTAAATGGATTATATGGTATTTATTGATCATTTTTTAAATTATTAGTTAAAATATTTAAAATAAATGTAAACATTATTTTATAAATTGTTTTCAACTATAATATGTAATCACAATCTTATTTATTTATCCCTAATAATGGAATTATGGTTAATATATATAGGAAAATCATGGTGATAGGGATCCTATGTATATGATGTGGTCCTTTATGTTTTTATGATATTGAACCTTTGTATGGGTAGTTGGGAATACTAAGAGCACTTGAGTTATGAGATCTATGTGATAAGAGATTTAGGGAATGGTGGGGTGTTATTCCTATTATAGAATTTCCTTGTTCATGAGAATTGTGAAATTTTGTGACTATTTGTGAACCTTTTGGTTTATGACTATCCCAAGAGTTGGTAGAGTAGACTAAACTCAAACATTTCTATGAGACCCTTGTTTTGTAGGGATTGAACTGAATTATGAGATATGTTTTCCACTATTCTTATTCCTCTTTCATGTAGTAATGTGAGTTACAGATAACCCTAGATTGTATAGTTAGATAAATTAAGGGATTCCTAAGATATAGCGTCATTATAACACTATAGGGGGTGTGTTTTCCTATAAATTTCATTGTAATGTTACGATGTGTATTAGAATGTTATTGATCTAAAAATTGTGACTCAGTAGTGGGATATTTTCCCACTACTAATGGAGATAAATATGATGTAAAAGATTAAATAATTATAGGGGTCAATCCATGATTTTGGATGAATTAGAATTGAGAATCAAGGTAGATTATTTATGTTAAGATTGATTCATAGGAAGTGATAACAAATGCTTAGAATGACCATTTAGATGCCTTCTCTATTATGGGTTTAAATGCCCAACTGGAATGTTATGAGAGGTATATGGGTTTCAAAGGGAATGATTGATTATATTCCTAGACCATCTAGTTATAGGGTGACCCCAAATGATTGGATCAAGAATGGGTAGAGTTTTGGTAGATGCTTCAGGTTAGGTGACAATTCCTGAGGTACCTGGTAATTGTATAGCTTTCTTTAGCATGAGTGATATTCCCTAGGCTCTTTGGGAATTAAGAACCAAGTGAGATGCTTTCAGCTAGATGAGTTAGCATAAATTGAGCAAGGTCAGCTAGTTTTATAGTCACATGATCCTAGGATCAATGGTATTTGACTCAAGATGGTTGAGTCAAATCATGTAGCTAAGAAACACTAGGATGTATTCTTACTACGTTTTCCTAGTTGGAAACATGAGCTATTTACCGCCACTGTGAAAGGTTAAATTTGATACCCATTTACCATGTACTAATTGATTCAGATATTGTTAACTTAAATAGTGGTTGGGTGGGTGCGTTATAATATTATACTTACAGAGGTAAGATTGGTGTTTGAAATTATGTGTCTAGATTTGGATATCATGTGTAAGATGTATTGATTCATGGTTCTGGAGAAATCTATGGGATATGGAGTATGAGTTGGGTAAGTTACATGACTCCTGAGGTAAATTCACAATAACATATGGAAAATAAAAAGTGGTTGTATGTGATACTCCCGGTGTGATGATAGACTGTTTTGGGATGTTTTTACTTGGTCTCCTGAGACCTGTTGGAGTTAGGAATTTTGATGTGTCTGGACATTATAGTGGGTTTTATAACTCCTTACTTTATCATGACTATATGGAGTGTGGTCAAAGGTTACCAATAGTACAGATGTATTATCCAATGTGAGATAAGGAAGATGGGTTGTTTGATCAATAATAGGAAGATGATATAGACCCTAAAGGTTATGATATATGTTGGTCAGATCAAGAGTGAATCAGTGTTATTAAAAGGTGTAGTTTCTTCTAGGGATATGATGCATTGTGGTGTGACTAATGCATGATACAAGGTCTCAGTATGCAATTTTGGGCCTTGTGAAACATCTAGTGGCTCTATGTGTTTGTGAAAGACTTATATTTCATATCATCTATGGATATATGAGAACCGAAATGAATGTGAGTTTCTAATGGGTCTAGGTTCACCCCACAGAGGGTTGGAATGTGATATTCATGTGGTAGTGAGAAATATTTTGTACCTTGAGTTAGAACCATCAAGGATAGGTGTATGGTGGTGGTTTTTTAATAAAGTTATAAGGTTTGTGTGTGGTGAACCATGGTGTTAATAGTGTCTTGAGAAAGGATCGAATTGAGAGATTATGAAAGTAATGTGAGCGGAGTTTGATAATTAAAATTTTTGGTTGATGAAGGGTATCTAGAAGGATCCTACTCATTGATTAGTAATTAGAAATTATTATATTGGGGAGTGCACTATAGACCATTTGAGTTGAGGGTTCTTGTTTTGAGTAGTTTATGGTGAACATCTGAAGTAACATGTTGATAAATCAAACTATAGGTAGTTATTGTTTTTTGAAATAAATTTGGTATAGGAAACCTTGTTTGGAATATAAAGTGTAACATACCAAATTATGGGTATCGGTTAATTAGAGTTAGTAGAATCAGTATGATCAATATTTAACAGCTGGTGGATACAAGTTTTTAGTCATGTGATGAGACCAAGTCTATTATTAAGAAACAATTGGTGACTCAACAGGTTTTTTTACTTTAGTGTTCAATAATAACTTGAATACATAACTAATGAAAAAGGAATATATGTTATAAGTAGTCTTAGGAGTGAGACTATGGGCTCTGATGATAATCAATAGGTGAGAATTGGACTAGTGTAGACTGATGGAAACAACCAATGAGTGTGGTGTTGATATTTTGGGAGTTTAGGAATTCCACCATAAGTGTGAGACCATGGTAGAGTTGGTTTAAATAATAATATTCATGGTATATGGTCTGGTGACATTTTTATTATTGTAGCTGATGTGGGTGTAGTGTTGGTACAACCATGACCAACGACAGGCATGTAGTTTGATTAAGGTGTTGAGGCATGGTAATTGTGATGGTTCATGAAAGTGGAATGAGGTTCTATTATGTAAGATTTACAAAATACACTTGGTACACTAGTGAATTTGAGTTTTTCCAATCATCCATAGACCAACGTATAGTCTAAGTGAACTATAGTGAATTGTAGAGGATATATTGGGAGCAGTTTCCTGAGTTTTTATTGATTTTTGGAGAACCACTCATATTAGTGTTGTACACCACAATATCAGATGGGTATTGGTGAGTTTTTATTTTTCAGGTTGAGTGTCATATGGAAGAATTCAATTCAAGATCAGTTGATCCTATAATTTATATCATCTACCCAAAGTAGGTTGAGGTCTTATTCAAGCATTCATTGAGAGCTAGTGTGATTCATTTCATGATTCATGGGGTAAAACCTATTCCATACCTTGATTTAGGGTGTCAAACCAAGTTTTAATTCTTAATTAAATGTGTAAATCCATATTTCATCACTTAACTCAGGGTTTTAAACTATTTCATTTCTTCAATTAAGGTTTTAACTCATTTTATCACTTAATTCAGAGTTTGAACCCATTTCATCACTTGATTTTGGGTATAAACCTATTTCATTTCTTAATTCAAGGGGCCAACACCTATTTTGATTGATCCTTCAAATGTTGAACCATGTGAATAAATTTCTTGAATGTTTTGATTGGGACATCAAGTCTTAAGGAATCAAGGAAGTCAGTTTTGTGAATCATGGGAATGACTCGGACCCTATGCATGGGGTTTCTAGTGAGAAGTTGAGTTTCTAGCTAGTGTATCCTTTGAGGAGTGTCATTTTTTTTTATCATAGTAAAAAAGGATATATAAGGTAGGAAGTTCCTTTAGTGAACATGTAGTCTCAACATAGTTGTAACCATGAGGAGATAGGGGAGCATGAATTTAGACATGAGGGATGTGTTCCCAGAGTTGTTTGTTAATGAGCCCAGATACATTATGGAATATAGATCAAGGATGAACTTTTTTATGGTGGGGAGTTTTTAAAACAACTATAATTATTACAATTTATTAACCACTTTAAATTATACTTAAATATGTTTATTTTTTTAGTTTGAAGTTTGTGAGTCATTGAGTGGTTTGGGAAGGGTTTCATGACATGATTCAGGGGAGAAATGATGGTTAGTAACAAGATTCAGGGGTGAATCATATTGTGATTCATGGAAGAGATTCATGCTCAAGAGTTTTGGTGTCATATAAATTTCCAAGAATGAGATTTGAGAGTGTTAGTTGGATGTTTTTTTCAAGAGTCTAGGATGTTCGGAAGGGACCCCTCAAGACACTTCTCATGGATGAGAAGACTTTAGATGGGAGGTTATAACGCCCATCAGATATTTTGAGGCATGTTATGGTTTATATTTTGGAATAGTCATGTAAATCTTGGTTTTTATTATCTTTCTAGGGTGTATGGAGGATTTTGGAGTGATTTTAGGAGTAATGAGGTAGACCTGTAGTTGTTTGGGAGTTGTAGGGACACATTCACAATGATGCAACAAATAATTTCAGGCCCCCAAGGTGTGTTTTCCCAAACTTCTACTACATGAAAGTGTTTTTCACACCATAAACTACTTATAGGTAGTGTTTTTAGTATTTCTAAAATAATTTTATTGCTTGGTAAACCCTCCAACTCAACCCCCTTGACTCCCTTATGCAAATTTGGACAATAAGGGAGGACTTTGGCTTCTAGGATCTCCTCTGATATCAATTCGTGGTGGATCAAAGTATTTTTTATTGTGATTGATCACTATTAGTAAGTTTAAGACTTTTTATACCCTATATATATCTATTCTTATCATTTTATTATCTTTTTGTCCAAATCTCTAATATATTATGATTTGGGATGATGTTATGGATTTTGGTTCATTGGGAATGAATTGGGTGGTGGTTCTTAACGATTAAACTTTATTATTATTGAGGTAAGTGGTAAATAAGTTTTCCCTAGAAGTATTAACTTTTTATTATTTATTACATTCTGAGATCATGAAAAGTTATCGTGTATTCATCTTAGAATTGAATTATATAATTTAAACCATAAAAATATGCTAAGAGAAGACCCCTTGAGTAATCTATGAACCCTAATCAGAAGGCAACTTACAGTATTCATTGAAATGGATTTCATTTCATGGAATATGATAGATAAAGTGGTTAACCAAAAAAATTCCATAATTATTAATTAAAAATTCTAATTTATAAAATAGTTAATGGTGATAGTCTATGTAGGATCCCATGTTCATACAAGTTGGAAATTTCATAATGAAATTGAATTTTAATTAACCGGACAGGTTGAATTCTAATTAATGATTTTAAATGTGATTTTGAAGGTTTGAATGATTAAAAATTATTATTTTATATGTGAAATGAGGCTTTAAAGGTTACTTGGAGGTTTTAGGAGTATCTCAGGGGTTTAGGTATGAGAGTTAGAGTATTGTAAAATTACAGCCTAAGGCGCACGGTTGGAGCATGGTTAGTTCTAACTATGTGAACCAATTTGTATAGGAACATGGGTTGGTAAATTGTGTGGAAATATAGTGGATAGTATGAGAGTGTTTTAAATTAATTAAAAACAAGTCACACAATTGGAACATGGTATATGAAACCAAGCACCATAACCATGAATGGTCGACTGATTAGAGGAAGTTCCAATCATACAGTTGTTGCATAGCCTACTAAACCATGAACTATAACCATTCATGGTGGGGGTATCTTAGACGGTAGATTCACGCAGCTGGTGCATGTTATGGCCAACTAAGTTTCCAAACCATATGCCCCCTTAAAAAGGGGTTATTACCCTTTTTCCATTATGTTCTTGAAGAGTTAATCCCCCCCTCTCTATTCCTCCCTCTCTCATTAATAGATAAGAGGATCATCCGCCATTGGATTCCTCTTTCCACTTAGTTTGGTGTGGATTTTAAATTCATTATTTTATGGTTTTTGGTAATTCTTTCACCCGTTTGACCTCTGTTGTGATCCTCCTCTTCTACCTCTAATTTTAGGTTTTCCTGGTTAGGATTTTTATTTTTGATTCCACTGTCAATGGTGAAATTGGAAACTAGTGATGGGGGTTTTTCTCTTCTAGGAAGAGGGTGACCTAGGAAGGCATCTATACTTAACTATGTTCCATTTCATTGAGTAATTTCACCAAAGTGTTTTTATAAAGATTTAAAGATTAAATTAAATTTCTTAGGTGTTTTATTAAACATGGTTTCTTAGGGTTTATGACTGATTCAAGGTTGACAATATATCAGAGGTTGTTGTCAAGAATTACATTGTAGTTCTGGTGTCACAGGATTGGCTGGTGTGGTTTTGAACTTTATTACATTATAATTAGATTTTTTTAATTTTTATATCTTGTTGTATTTAATTAATTAATTATAATGTAATTATAATTAAATAATTCGTGTGGTTTTGTAGTGATACAGGACCTCGCTTTTCTCAGATGAGAATGTATGGGCTATGGAAGTTGCTTCTGGCCATTGTAAAATAAATTCAATGCTTTTTATAAGGTAGGTGGTATGTCATATTTTTTATATGGAATTTATGCATGTTTATGGTAGTATATGAATGTTCAGGCTTTCCCCTGAGGGTGACACCCCATGTTTAAATTGTTTTTAATGCATTTTTTAATTTATTTAATTTGTTTAATTATAATGGATGGATGTCATAGGTCGCTAACAACCCATGAGTTCAAACCTCATGTCGTAGCTCCAAGTGGTCAAGACTGTAACCATTAAGACACCTAGTATCCTCTAGACACCATAAGAGGTGAGGCTACATCTGGTGAGACATGTCAACCCTTGTATAGGAATAGGTGAAAATAAATTAGGTTGACCAGGCTAATTTGGGTGTATAGACCATCCTAGAGTGACCTTGGGAACTGAGATGGGTCATTAACCATCTCCTGATGAGGGTTGTGGTGGAAAGACCCTATGTAATCAGTATGTCCACACTGCCTATTCTTTATTTCATGGGATGTGAAATTCGGGTGTGTTGGTTGTTAACCCAAGACTATGATCATGATCAAGAAATACATGAGTAATGGCTCTGCTTATGTGTGGACCTCAAGGATCCCACAAGGGATTCCACTTTCATGGTTAACTGGACCTGAGAAAGTGCATTGTGGGTTTTGGTAGAGATGGTCACCGGTGTCACCTTAGAACCTATACTGAACATGTGAGGCTAAGGGGATGTGTAATTAGACGTATGTAGACATTCATCCAACCCCAATCACTTTTTTTATACTTTCACTTGGTTGCCATCAATATAGGTATGAATTCCTAATGTGCTTCAAGGAACTTGTTCTATGGTTCTGATATTATGCAAACCTATGGTGGGGATTTCTAGGGGTACATCCTTGTATATAGATTATGATACATATTAAATTAATGTTACCTAATCATAATACCTAGTGTTACTAGGATCCTTACCTATATAGGGTATATTGAGGAGCTCAATGGGAATCCACACTTCCCCTAGGCCCTAGATGATTATGACATCCCAAAGTATTGATGATTATCTCTTCGATGATGCATGTAATACTTATGATGGAATTGGTGCATCTTATTAAATTACCCAAAGACATCTGGAAGAGAATTTGAGACATTTATTAAAGTATCGTGAGTTATTATATTGGATCCATGAGAGTATACCATAAATAATACCTAAGGGTCATCCACCTTATAGATCTTTCTTTTTTGAATATTTTGATTGCCTGTAGAATTGGACCTAGGACTCAAACATCATAATAGATTACACACATCATAAGTGGTATGGAATCCACCTTTATGACTTATTTTAAAGATGTCTAGTTGATATCTGGAATACCTTTATATAGTGGAGGCAGGTGTAGGTGATCTCAGGGATTGAAATTGAATCCCCCTATGGTGTTGTAGCTTTCTCAAAGAAATCACATTGCTAGTTAAAGAAGGTATAGTCGATCGGGTCACAAACCTAAGGATAAATAGTAATTTATTTATTTTAATTTGTACTTTATCTCTTCTCAACTTGTCACTTTCACATATCACCCCATATTCTAGTTAGTATAAGACCATGGAGGGGGTTTTCTATTGTGTTTTGTACTCACACACTACTCAGTCCTCTACTACACTTGGGTACCTGAGTATACATTTACTTGGTGGTAGGAACAGGTTGTGATGAGGCATTGGGTCGCATGATCAAGTGGATTCACTCATATAGACTCTCATTATTGGGTTGGAGAAGGTTGGTAGTGTCCTTTGGATACTGGGTATGTAGTTCTACTCAAAGTAATAAAGGAGCCTTGGGTTTTTATTTTATTATTATTTTAGTTATTCTTATATATGTTTTCTTCACATTGAGTGATCAATCTTGTATATATTCCATGTTTTTTTTGTCATTGACTACATTTCATTTTATTAAATCCTTGTTTTTATTTACTGCTTTCGTACTCTAATTATTTACTAAAATGGACGATGATTGGTTACTTTTTTTCTCACTCTAATATGAGTGTATATTATCCCCATGAATGCACTCTAATACCTCCTTACCAGTGGTTAGCCTCTATAGTATGGGGAGGCATGCTTGAGGTATTTTTTCAAAACAATATAACTACTATTCATAGAGTGAGTTGGTTCAGGATGTGACAATGTGGTATTAGAGAAGTTCTTTCCTATTATTTCACTATTTGGGACATGGTAGACAAGATTTTTAGGAATGTGTCAGAGCGAGTGATGGATATCAGAATGGTGCATTTAGAACACCTATTATGGTATGAAGTCCAAGCTTCTATGGATATGGAATTATTATTCTGGCTATGTGATGTTACATTTGTATACAATTTTTTCTTTGAGCGATGTGTATGTGTTGTAGAGTTTATAATTTATTATATATTTATGACTCATATCACAATTTAAATAGGCCAATTATTTATTTTTACTCTTGGATAGTAGAGGAAAGAGGAATTTTTATAGGAATTATATTTGTCATATAGGGTCTGCTTTTTATAGGTCTTCTAGAGTTTCATTTTTTCTAATAAATGACGCCCATTTTTTAAAGTGTAAACAAAAATCTAACTTGTGTTTTCACATATATTTTCATAGTGGTATTCTACTCATTTGGACTACCTTTTTTGTGTTCCTTTATAATAAGCTATGTGGATTATGCCATGATGTGACTTGGTGATAGTGACAATGATACAGTCTTCTACAGAGGAGGTGCATCAAACATCAGTGGGTCAGAATTGGTTCTTAGTCACTCTTTGGTTCTCTGATAAGTCTCTAGGTTCATGTTACACCTTAGAGAGGAATATTTAGGAGAACCATATCGAACTGGGTAGCTAATTCCCTTCTAATAGTTCCTTGTTGGTGTATCTTTTTGGGTGAAATTAACTAAATATTTTTAACAACCTATATGGAGTTTTCCTATCTAGATTGATATGATAATTTACTTAAATGACCTTAATTTATGGTTATCTAGTCATATAATTTAGTGATATACTGATAGTTACTTGAAATTTCATAGTGAACTATAACCTTGAGGGGGTATTACCGTATATGGATGCACAGTGAAGATTAGTTCATTATCTTTCTTCTCTTTTATATCATGATCCTCCAGGGGTAGTCCCTAATCAGGATTCTTGGAGTGGATTAGGGAATTGGTAGGTTGATTGTTGGTAGGTGATACCATTAAAATTTAACTTGTGTTATACTTACCAATGGATTGTACTTAAATGGGTTTCTAATTAAAACATAAAGAGTGTATTACTCTATAACTTTGAATTTACAACCTAATTAATTAAACCCATGTTGATAGGTTTTTACCTTAATAAGTCAATGTTATCTTTACCTGTATTTAGTTTTACCTATTTTAGAGAGGGATTATAGGCATGTTAGATGTGATAGACCTATGGTATAGGTGTTTGAACCAAGTGACCATATTATAATACATGATCAGTAGGGATGTGTGGGAGACCTTGATACCCTTAGTTGTGAATCAGACCCTGTTAAGTAAGTGATTATTATGTCCAAGATAAACCTATGAGAGGAAATTTCTTATGTTTATGTATACTTTTATATATACTGAGCTTGGAGGTACACTCATGAAATGGTCAATATATTAGTGGTGTTACTAAGTTTGTGACTTATTCATGACGATTCATTTGGGTTAAGAAGATTCACCTGGGGTACTAAGCTAACGATACTAGCTTCAATGGGTAGGAATGGTCATGCTCTTGTCCCTATTGACCAGTAGTTATGTAGTTATAAATGTGGTCAAATCATGGGTATATACTCATGACTGGAATGGAACTGAGTAACGGATAAGTGTTTGGATGAGGTTGACATGCTTTAGAATGAAGATGCATATCTATAGTGCTAAAATTTATGTGTTATCTAGGTGGTCATAGATAAAGAATGAAAATGGTAAGGAGCCAAATTTTAAAGAGGAGTTCCAAGGGATATCTTGGTGTGTTAAGACTAGTGTATTGAGGAGCACATCAGTTTATCCCTTGTAATGTGTGGCTCACATAAGCACGGTTTATTTTAAGGATTTGGTGGTATAGGATTGTACACCTGTCGGGTATAGTGATTTTAGTTGATATAGGTTTGGTTTCATAAATTTTTAGAATTTAATTTCTTTTATTGGTCAAGTGGATGCTGAGTATCAATGTTTTTTAATATAATGAATTTTGACATGCTAACCTGGAGCCTTGGGGTGAATTAAATAGATGTTCCAAATGATTAGGTCTATCAAGGAGATAAATCAAGTGTCATGAGATGGTAAACCCAAGGGTTAATATTGACATGAACTATCTAGAGACGTGGTTTTAGGGGTTAGTTCAGGGAAATTAAATTCTAGATTGATGTGGATGTGACTCATAAGGAGTGTCAAACAGTTAATGGTAGAGTCATCTAAGTAATGAATCGGGTTTGGTAGCTATATAATAAGTTTAATTTTAGATAATTTCATGGATTTTGTTTATATGGGTCAAGAATATGGGACATATGATTTTTTTTACATTGTGGGATGAAAATGTTCTTATTCATTCCATTCGTTATGTCTAGAAAAGTATATGTCAGGAGTTACGGTGATAGTGAACCTATTTCCCTGGTCTGATGAAAAGGATACTCTTATGTGGGGAGTGGGATTTTGGAATCCAGTGCAAGGAAATCATGTGAAATATGGTCATGTGATGATGATACTAGTTTTTGTATGGTCCTTTGTCTCTCATGTTCCATTGTATAAATGGACCTGAGTGTTACTAAATTATTTGGTAAATTCTAGGTAGAGGTTTAGGAATGGTGTCAGTGGATTATGATTATGCGCATTTGGATTTATAATCTCATGATGATCAAAAGCTGTTATATTAGGTATGTTCTAGTGATCATTCTTTGGCATGAAAAAAAGAAATAGATGGGGGATGGTTCAGCTATGAAATGGCACCATAAGTTAGGTATGGGATTTTGTGAATGTCCTAAAAATGATCATAGTATGCCTTGGGAAAAAGACATCAGGATTGGATTTTAGTGAAACATCTATGCTAGAATTTTAGCATTTTGATAATAGTATTCCATAGGTAATTTTACTTTCATTCTCTCAAACCATTGGGATGAGACAGGTGTAGTTCAAGGGTCATATGGGGTTTTCCAAGGAAAAGTTGACATGACTAAGTTGAACTTGTTCAAGTGGAATTTGACCATTTTAGATCATAATCGAGGATCGAGAGAAGTTTACTCATGTCTGGTTGGGTGTAATGAGATTAGATCTATGTTGAGAGTGTCTTTAGGATCCTAATTTAATGTTTCATTAATCAATTCCAATAGCAGAAGTATAATGAATCAGAATTTTCCGTTGAAAGCAAGAACCATTGGTGGAGAGTACCATAGGATAGTTATTATATGGGATGATGAAATGGTCATATATTAAGTTATAAGGTTCTAAATATTTTATATATTAATGTTTTGATAAAGGATACAGTTGTTTTCTTGAGTTTAGATAGGTTAATAATCATACCTTTAAATTAGCATTGGAATCGCGTTTGTCATTCAGAAACAAACATATCTATTTGAAAAAATTTAAAAACCTAATTAGGTTAAATTTTTTTGTTGGATTCCTATAGAGACTTCTCAAGGATGAGAAGTTTTATGGTGGGAAGTTTTTAAGATATTTTGTTCATATGAGTTGTAAATTTCAGATGAAATTGAATTTTCAATTAGAGGATGGGTTAGATTTTAATTAGAGATTTAAAATAGTATTTTAGAGGTTTGAATGTCCTGAAATGATGTTTTTAGACATAGTATGAGCCTAGGAAGTTATTTTGGATGTTTTGAGTGAATACCAAGGGTTTGAGGCCCATATTTGGAGTCTTGAAAAACTGAATCCTAGGGTTAATGGTTGAAATTTGATTAGTGAAAATTGTCTGGTCATGTTTATAAAGGGTCATGGGTTGGGAAACCATGTGGTTGGATGAGGGAAACCATACGGGGTTCTAAAATTTATTTTATACATGTAACATTGTTGGTTAATGGTTTGTGAAACCTTTTTTCATAACTTTGTGGGGTGGATGGGTTGGAGGCAGTTCCAACCATGTCATTAGTTCATGGTCTACTAAACCCTATGTTTTAACCATGTAAGTAGAGTATGTCACAGAAAATATAGGTTCATGGTCGAAACATGATTCGGTCAAATATGTGGCCCATTAAAAAGGGTGAATATATAATTTTTCCTCAAATGGGTTTAAGAGGGAACCCCCCCCCCTCTTTCCTCACTCTCTCATATGTGTCCAAGCGGATCCTCTCCCTTTATTTTCCACTTACCCATTGGTTAGGGTGGATTTTGAAGTTTTTATCTAGTGATTTGTTGTAAGTGTTTCACTCTAATGACCTATGTTGTGATCCTCCTATTCATCCTTTAATTTTTAGTTTTCCATATTTGGTTTTTGATTTATAATTCCACTAGATAATAGTGAAATTAGATATTGGTGATGGGGATTTTTCTCTTCCTACGAAGTGGGTGACCCAGTAAGCCATCTGCAATTCTCTTCATGTTGTTTCATTATGGTATGTCATCATTTGGATTTTATAAGGAATTAAATATTAAATTAAATTTCCTGTGTTTTTTTCTTGTTTTATTTTATTAGGTATTTTTCTTGATTCAATTTTGAGTATGTTTCATGGGTTTTTGGTGAGTGTTAGGTCATGGTTCTGGTGTGAAGATATCATCAAGTGTGGTTCTGATATTTATGCATTTGTAATTAGATTTTTCTAATTTTTGTAGATAATTATAGCTAATTAATTAATTATAATATAATTGTAATATAATAATTTTGGTAGTTTAATTATGAGATACGACCTTGCATGTCTCATTTGATCTTGGATGGGTCTTGACAGCTACTTTTTGTCCTTTGAAAATAAATTTAAATCTTCATATAAGTTAGGTCGTATGTCATACTTTCCTATGGATTTTATTCATGTTTATGATAGTATATGATTTTTAAAGACTTCCCCTGAGGGATAAACCCCATTTTAAAATTTATTTTAATGAATTTTTTAATTTATTTAATCTGGTTAATTATAATGGATAGATTATAGGGGTTACTAAATACACATGTATATTGAACTCATTACACGACTCCTAGTGGACAGGACTATGGATCTTCAGTCACTGAGTTTCTCCAGACCCCTTATGAGGTGAGTCTATACCTAGTGAGACATGAAAAACTTTATATAGGACTAGGTGGATTGAACATAGGTATAGCAAGATTGGGTTGGGTGTATAGACCATCCCAGAGTAATCTTGGGCACCGAGATAGGTCATGAACCATTTCTTAATGGTGGTCGTAGGGGAAAGACCCTATGTAGTCAGCAAGGTTACACTTCTTTTTCTTATTGTCATAGGATTTTGACATCCTGGTATATCATGTTTGAACCTGGGAATATGACCATCCCCAAATAATCCATGAGGGATACCTCCACTTATGTGTGGACCTCATGGATCCCACAAGGGATGCCTCTCCCATGTATTGACCTAGGGGGATCAGTGAGTGTCCTGGTGGTTGACCAAGCCTCAGAAATTATGTCATGGGTTTGGGTGGAGATGTTAGAAAGTGTCACCTTATAAACTGTAATAAACATGTGATCCTAATGGGTTTTGGAAGTAGAGATCAGTATATAAGTTCTATTAAACCCACTCTCTTTTTTTATACATTCACATGGTTACTATCGAGGAAGTTGTGAATGGAAAACATGCTTTTGGGAACTCATCCTATGGTCCTAACATAATATTAACATATCGTGGTGATTCCCAGGGGTACTTATTAGAATTTCTCTTATGATTATTTTTGATTGAATGTTACTTAATCAAAATTCCTAGTGTCACTACAATCCTTCCCAGCATATGGTACACAAAAGAAGTTTTTGGGTGGCCATACTTATTATGAGCATTGGATGATTATGATGTCTGAGAGGATTTATGATGATCTATTCAATGATTAATGGGTTACTCCTCGAGATCTGGTGGAATCACCTTATTTAATTTACCAATGAGATCTAGAATATCCATTGATTGAAGTATTCTATGTTATTATCTATGATCCAAGAGATTATTCCATATATATTAACTAATGGTTATCTTCCTTAGGAATTATTCTTTTCTGAATGTATTTATTTACTATAGACCAAACCTAGGACTTAGACATCTTATTATATTACACATGGATTGAGTTATATGGAATCTAGATCTCTTCCATATTTAAAGGATGTCTCTTTGATACCTATACTCCATTTATATAGGGGAATAGAGTATGGGTGATCCTAGGGATAGGACATGTATCCCCTAAGGTGATGTTGCTTTCTGATAGACATTTCAATGATGGAAAAAAAAATAGGTATAGATGATAAGCGTCCTGAACCTCGAAATCGATAATAATTTATTTATTTAGAGTTTTCATTTATCCTAGCTGAGTATGTCACTTGCACATATCACTATATATGATGGTTATTAAAAGTCCACATTGGTGTGTCCCTGCTGAGTATTTTACTCACACACTACTTACATCATCTCTATACTTGGGTACCTGAGCGTACATTCACTTGGTTTTATGCACAATTTGGGAAGAGAAAATGGGTTTCATGATCGAGTGAAGTCACTGATTTGGACTCTCATGATTGGGTTGGAGTAGCTTGACATTTTCCTTAGGAGAGTGGTTATATGGTTTAGCTCAAAGTAACAGTGTATCCATGAGTTTTTTTCTTATTTTTTAATTAATTCATGTATATGTGATTGGCCTAGTGGGAAATCAATGTTGTAAATATGACATGGATGTTCAGGCCTTTACTTTATTTCATTTTATTACATATCCTTTTGTATTTATTACTTCCACACTCTAATTATTTAATTTAATGGATGGTTTTTGGTTATTCCCATTGGTTGCTCAGTCAGATATGAGGGAATAGTCTCTCATAGAAACACCATAGGACCTCGCTGCCATTTAGTAGCCTCTAGTATATGGTGAGGTTCACTTAAATCCAAGTTGTAAACTGGTCTTGCTATTATTCATAGAGTGATTTGGTCTAGGAATTGAAAATTGAAAGGGTGAAGGCTGATTTCATATCAGTTATAAAAAAAAATTAAAATGTAAAGGGGTTTTTTTTCCTTAGATATTTATTTTATGTAAAATGGGAATTTAAATGAAATTTTAAAGGCTTAATGAGACGATGAGTGATTAAATTTTATTGGAATGATGGCATGGTTTTGAAGATGAAATAAACTTGGATTTTTCTTCCATAGTTCTAAAGATGGATTTTACTTTATGTGTTATTTAATGTTTTGAGATGGTTATATTTCCTTTCAAGTAACTATTGTTCTTCTATGGGTATATTTCCATGGGTGTGACTATTGTTCCAAGATGGGTATATTTCATCGAGTGTGAGTATTATTTTGGGATATGTAAATTTCCATGGGTGTAATTATTTTATTTCTAGAATGGTTATATTTAATTGGGATTTATTAAAATCATGGGGATGAATATATTTCCCATGTATGGATGCATATAGTTTAGATACAACTGGAATTGTATGAGGTAGGCGTTATTGGTCTTGAGTGTCATCACGGAACCCAAGTATCAATGATGTTTAAATATTTACTTTTTTACCTTAGATATACATTTTAACATGTAATTTTTTATCCATATTTCACTAACTCATATAGGATATATTTATAGACATCAGTGGTGGTGTCCTACTGATTTGTATTCACACATTTATCAGGCCCCTGGTAGGTACCTGACTAGACTTCATGGTTTCAAGACAAGATAATGGCAGGTCAATATGACTAATGTGTGATTTGAACTACTAGGTTGTAGCATGGGAGACTTGGTCTGGTCTAGTACTTGGGTCCATTTTGAGGAGTCTTTTAGTTTTGTTTATTTTATTATTGTTGGGATATTTTTAGATATAGTATACTTTTTTATGACTGCATGACATGTATACCGTTCACTTTGACATAGCATGGGTTGTGATTACTTATTATCACTTATTATGATGTTTTCTTACTATTTATTTCTTGATTTTCACATGATTTAATTTATTTATGTTTGTTATCTCACTTTGATATGCAGGTATAGTCACCCCACCATACCACCATAGACCCACACTACTAGTTGGAAGTGTCTAGTGTATGGGGAGGTGCACCTGAGGACACCTAGTTATCTCAAGTTATGAACAAATTAGTGGGTGTGGACTGGGTTCATTACATGAAATATAGAAAAAATGGATGTTTGATGATGTTTAATTTGATTATTTAAGAATTTTTTTGGATTTAGAAAAAATTTTAGACTTAAAGGAATTATCTAGAGTAAAATGGAATAAGTTTGGTGGAAAAAGAACTCACCATATTAGGGTGAGACATTATATGAAATTATGGATCATGAAATGATAAGTAATGAGAATTTATGGTTTTTTTTAATTCATTTCTATTTGGAGTTTTGGTTTGAAATGGGGATGCTAGAAATTCCATGGTAGATTATGTTTAAGATAATTTGAAATGGTGCGTATCAAGAAATACCATAATAATGTGAAATGGAATAAAAGTTTTTTTACTAGGTTTTTTTGTGATTATGGTGGTTTAATACTTAACTATAAAGGGATATGATTCATTCCGTTCCATATGATATAGTGTTTTTTGAAGAAAAAAAACATAGTGTAAAATGGGGTATAGTAAAATGGTTGCAACAGAATCCATTTTGCACCTCATATAAGAATAATTTGAAAACTTATGATATTAAATAGTCTATATGTTAGATTTATAAAATTTATAGAGTAATCACAAAATGTTAAATTAAATAGGTTCCTGGAGAAGAAATGTGTTGTTTTGAGTATTGGTTATTCTTGAGTTAAAGAAAAAATGGGTAGGCAAGCATGGTTCAAGCCATTTTGAAGGTTATTTTTATATATAATAACAACTTTTTGGTAGATAAAGCATTATTCCATGTTTGTTATGATTTAGGGCCAGAAATAGAATTTTTGGGTAGTTTTCAAGCCATGAAGTTTCAAAACTAGAGGTTATGACCATATATAAGGAGTTGATACATCTTTAAATATTTAGTGATTATAACATGAACTTAATCTCCCTAAATGAAATTTAATGGTGGATATATATTTGAATTTTATCAAAGGGATTAATTTGAAGTAATATGAATTTGAAGGTAGTTAATCTCTTGAGTTTGAATTTTAAATTAAAATCCATTGATATAAAATAGAGGTAGAAGGGTGGAAAAATAAAAATAGGAAATTTCGTGATATAACATAGAATAGATATAGAGAACTAATATTTTATATTAGTGATAATTATTAATAAGGAAATAAACTAAAGAAATGTATTTTTTTCAATATATGATTTATGTGAAGACTGGTTTTTTATTGCGAGAAGAAGATCCAGAATTCTAAAAAAGGAGGAGATAATCCAAGAGAAAATATTTATTGCAAGATCTAGTTTGTTAAAGAAGGTTTTAGTAGCTATAATGACATTATTTATATCTTGTTTTAAGATTAATAACACATATTTATATTTATAAAAAAATAATAAGTAAATAGGTAATAAGATTAAGTTTCATTATTATATTTCGGTTGTTATGGAAAAAGGCTCATGGAATGGAGTTCTATTGTTATATTTGGTTTTCTAAATAAGAATCAGTTATAAAGAAATTATAGAGGAAACTATATTTAATCTCATGAGATCAAAATAAAACTCATGAATAGTCATAAACATGTAATTATTTAAATCAAAAGGTAGAATAAGAATCCATGGTGAATGAAAATATGATTGTTTCCATTAAAGGACAAAATGAGAAAATCTATTCTCTAGATGAATATATTACGATGTTTAAAATAAATATCTTTAGGGTCTCTGAGAAGATTATTTATCTAAATTACAATTTTTTGGAGACTTTACTCTAGAAAACAATTCACATATGTATGAAGATATTACTGATGAATAAGAGCTAACCAAGGTTTAAATGAAGGGTAATAAGGATGACCTTTAAAAAAAGAATGAATCTCTAAAGAAATTATGGAAAGAGTTTGATGATACTATAATATGGCTCTCTAAGGATATCAATGAGAAATAATTTCAAATAATATGTCTTATCGATTAGTTAATGACTAAGAAAAATGGAGTTAGAGAAAAATTATTGATCATAAATCATGAAGAAAAAAATTGAAAGTGGTGGAAGGAGTGTTAAAATTAGGCACAAGAGTTAATAATTATCAGTTAAATGTAAAGAAAAAAAGGATTATATTGATTGATAGTTATTTAATCTCTTTAAAAATATGAAATAAAGATCAATTTAATATATAAAAAATGATATATATACATATATATATAGACAAATAAAAATTTATACTGTATGAAAGAGATAGACTTAACTTGAAATGCTTTGGTTCAGAGGTTATGCTGAAACTTCTTGAAGCCTTAGTTGTAAAAAATAAGAAAATTTAGTATATATTTTTTGATTCATTGATAAATATTGATGATTGTGTTGGAGTTCAAAGAACCTCTATTATTGGAAAATAATGATGGTGTTTTGATAGATCATCATCAAATGAAATCAAGAAACCTATATTTAATTATAAAAGAAAAATAAAGGAAGCTTATGTAATTAAATAGAAAAAATATAATTATAAAGTAAAGAATTTTTTTGGATAAAATAGGTGGAATCAAAAGGGTAAATTTGGAAATATGAACTAATATTATGGAATGCCTATCTATATAGTAATTTCTTGTATTGATATTATTGGGTTGATTTCATATTGTGAAAGGATTGGAATATTAAATTCATCCATACCATAAGAGAGAAGGTATAACTCTTATATTTCTAATTATAATTCATTTAATTTTTAATTTTTTAACTAGAATAATATATAAATCTCTAGGAGAATTGTTATACAAAGAAAAAGGAGTTTAAACAAAAACCTTGGTTGTATTTATTTTTTTATGGAAAAATGTTCACCTAATGAACAAGTTCATAACGGAATTTGTGGGATGGAATTTTTGGATGAGAATAAGAATTAGTGATCATTATAATAAAATAAATTTCAATGTGGACCCAAAGGAAATATATCAAAATATTTTAATATGATAATAAGAGAGGGAATGATGTAGAAGACAACTACTCTTGTGACTAATAGAAATCTAGATGGTTTGAAAAGAAAATTGATAAAATTAAATAACAGTTTCAAGTTCTAGAAAAACTATGAGATGGAATATCAAAAGGAAGTGTTTTAAAAATAAAAGGATACTATATTATAACATCATTCATGGAATAAAAATAATCAATTATGTAAAATTGGAATAAATAGGAATTTTTCACGATGGCTAACAAGGAGGATGTAAATAGAAAAATATATTCTCAAAAAGTAAAGCAAGAAAATATGAAGTGACATATAACACTGATGGAGGAAATATTGTCTTGAAAAATAATAAATATTTCAAAAGAGATATGATTGGAAAGGATATCACATAAGAAATAAACATTAATCCAAAGGACAAGAAGTGAGAGGAAGCACAAAATTGTGAGAAATAATGTATTAGTTGTATCATTGAAATAAATAACTCTAAGAAGGATTGTATAAAATATATAACAAATGGTTTGTTTTAAGATGATCAATGACATTACTCTAATTAAGGAATTTATAAAATACCCATCCCCCATGTGATTTTTTTCTAATTATTGATGAAATGGTTTAGGATTAATGGTGATATACAATTCATGGTGTGTATGCATTGAAAATAGATAAATTCATAGTAAGAGGTTGAAGCCATTAAGTTATACTAATTTCATTGAGAGTAAATAAAACAATTGGTGTAGGAAGAAGCTATTATGTGTGTTGAAAAAAATCTAAGACATCAAGTGGGGTGAGAGAGATTGAAAAGTGAACCTAGATAAATCTGTAGATATATGTAGTGATGAACAAATTCAAGTGATATAATCAACAAGATATGTCATGTAGCCACTATGAAAAAAAATCAAAGCTAAATATAGTTATTCATGTTTATATAATGAAGTAAAGGTAGTAAAGATATTTATTTAGAGTTAAATAGTTCTAAAAATGATATTTGAGACTTTAAAACGTTATCAAGGCTTTACCAAATGTTGGAAGACCCAAAAAAATAATGAAGACAACTTAATGGAGGATATAATACATTTATATAGGAATGTATAATCAATTTTTTTTAACTAAAGATGTGCTATAATAAATTATTTTTATAGTTTACCAAAATATATTTAAAAGGGGGTTGTTATAACCAACAATTGGTATTTATGTGTTGAATATTATCTCAATATTTAGTGATAATATTTGAAGAAAATAAGAGGAGTTAGTGATGAGTATTAAAAGGATGGTTAAAATCATCTAGGAGTAGAGAATACCTATTAAGAAAGGAATATTATGGGTATTAAATGATAGCACTAGTTTATCATGAATAAGTGGTTTCATTTGGATCAACATGTGGTGTGACTCACAAAATATATTACTTATTAAGTTTTAGTTGGCATCCTTGTGTAAGGGTGGTCGATATAATAGGAAGTATGTTGTTGAAGGAATTTAATTTTCTATATTTTATGATCTTAAAGAATTAACTGGATAACATGGACAGAATTTATGTTATTAACTTATAATTTTGTTTCCTACACCATGTTTTGAGTCAGTAGTCTTAGAGGATTTATTGATAACTCATTCTTAATTGGTAAATTCACACACTGGAATTCCTTGAGAATAATGAAGTTGAAATTTAAAGTGGATTTAAGTTGAAGTTCCAATGAATTATGGTTGAAAGAAGCTCAAATTTTTTGATGATAATCAACAAGTTTTCAAATATACTAAAGATTTAAAGGTGAAATAAAGTGGATAAACACTGTGAAGTCATGGGTTATCAAAGGGGAATGTTATAACTCTCTAAATATGGATTTTATATTTATGTTATAAAATGTCCTTGAGATTCATTGAATGTGAAATCAAGTTTAGGTGTAGCCTCATTAATTTTTTGAGTTTCTTAGAGTAATAAAATTATGATAATCACTCTTCTAAATCTAGTTCAAGAATAATTTTTATTTATTTTTAGTGAATTTTAATAATATATCCAGGTACCTTTAATGATAAAGGGTAATGAGGAATGAATTGTACAAAAAATTAAACCCTTTATATTTTATTGATAAAGGGGGAGGGAATAAGAGCATAAAATACATATTACTGATGGGAATTGGATTGAAAGAGAATGGGAGAGAAATTTTCTATAAGTCATGATAGTGCATGGATTTTATGTAAGTATTATCAAGAAATTATGAAGGGTAATATTGTTGAAATCAAGAGGTTGTGAGTTGGATTTTTTGACAATCATTAAAGGTTAATAATATTACAACCCATATTTTTAATACACCTTAATTAAATAATTATTACATAAAGGTACAAATAATACAATCCAAGAATATTGTGTGGCCTAGTTTCATTAGAGAATTGGGTATATATAAGAATAACACGAAATATGGGTATAAAAATATTGTTTTAAAACTCAACAATATGCCCTTAAATTCCCATTGCTCTTCTAAAACTGCATGGGATAACCTGGGTATGTACATAAGAAATTGGTGAGAAATAAAGCCTCATAAGGAAATAATCAAGCATAGAATAAGGTAAATAAATAAATTTGACTAAATAGAATATCAAGGTAACATAATATGGTTTAAAATCATAAACTTTAACATCGAATCATGAAATAATATGATAAATTAATGGCAACATGGGAATGTGGAAATAACATAAAACATAGAATCATAAACATAAGTCAAGTAAATCCATTGAGATATCATAAAATAGTGTTCTTAAGATGACATATCATTCACCATATATGGTATCTCATGAGATAAAAACATTAATTAATGCATTTTAGGGGTATATAATTTAGGGCCCACCCATCACATTAATATCATGTACATGCATAAGGGTGCCACATAGATCATACGACATAAGGATGTATTCCATAAATTTTAATCCCATAATTAAAGAGTGTGGGTTTCATACATGTAACTCTAAAATAAATTAATGATATGTACATCTTGGTGAAAACCCATGAGTGTAAACGGGGATGGGTATTTCCAACACAAATATTTGGCATGGAAAATCATAAGAAAATTTTAATAGCATAACGGGGTTACATAAAGATTCATGGAAGGGTAAATGAGAGTTAAAGGGGTATATAATAATTTTTAAATAATAAATAAATTATGAAGTAGGTGTAAAAACATATCCCAACATGAGAAATTGTAAATAAAAAGTCATGATATAAATATGGTGCTAGAATAAATAGGAGAAGGAGATGATCCCTTACCTTGAGAGGGTGCTTCTAAAATCTTGGGAAGAGATTTTTAAGATCTTATGAACACATTGGGAGTGATATAGGGTGGTAAATATATATTATATTAATAATCAAAGTGTTTTAAGTGAATGGTAATGGGATATTAGGTGTGTTTTTGTATAAAAATAGGGTAATTATTTATTAATTTCTAAACTTAGGTTTTTGATGCTATATGATAAAATAATCAAAACCAAAAAAACAATCCATGGTATTTTCCCATGGTTTATACCAAATAAGAGTGCCTTTAATTGTTTTATAAGTCTAATAACTAAAATACTTAAAATAATACCCTTGTTTATATAGAGGAGAGTGATGTTCATAAATAATTAATTTTAAAACCAAAAAATATAATTTAGGTTCCGGAGGAATTATTAAGGGTTTATAAAATTAATAATATTGCTTCAAAAAACAATATTTTAAATTTGAAACATAATTTTTTTCAGGAATACTCTTTATTGTATTTATTACATCACTTTTTGGATTTTATGATGTCATATCACATACCTTATTTAATTTTTACCCAAAAATTTGAATGTCTTAGAAAATTATGAAAATTTCACTATTGGATAATTTAATGTTATAACCTCAAAAATAATATTTATTTTATAAAAATGATTCTATAAATATGAAAATTTATACTTTTAAATCAACAATCCTCATTTATTTAAAAACACAGGTTTTTACAACGATGATAGTTTTTTTAACTTTATAAAAATTTCATTTGACTTCATAAAATTATATTATAATTTTTATTTAAATAAATATTATTTAAAAATATTATTAAAATAAATTTAATTTCAAAAATTATTGAATTCATTAAAAATAGTTTCTTAATTGAAACTATATATTTCCCAAAAATACAATTTTATTTTCATCATATCAAAATATAATTTTTATAAAACTAATTGTTTATTAATTTATAATGTAGTGATAAAAATAGATAAATATAATCATTATTTTATTAAAATTAAAAATATAAAAATTCATACTAACTGGAGTCTAGATGCATACCTCTTATCACACTAGCATACGAACTGAGGTTAAGGCGTGCGATGGTGGTGCTTTCTTAGGTTGGTTCTATAAACATGGTTTGGTTCATGATCTCTGTAAGCTTAAAATTATCACAAAAATTGTTTTTTCTCATGATTTAGTTATTTAATCTCAGTTTGGGCTTGGTTAAGGGAAAATACCAATGATACCATCTCCCTTGGAAGCTCTGACCAATGTGTTTCATAGGGTATGATCCTACTAGTCGAGTTTATTTCTTCTTTAAACTATGTAAATTAGATTTTATCACAACCCTTAATGTATAATAATCATAATGGTCATAATATAGTGTCTATATTATCAATGGTTATGATTCTTAACAGTCTTTAAAATCTAATAGGATATAATGTGTAATGGTCAAAAATAACCAAATTAGTTTTTGTGTTTTCTATAATTACATTTCATGATAAATAATTTATTAATTTGAAAAGGGAATTTCATTTATAAAACATCAGGTCATTAAATTCCCCCCCACCATAAATTTTGCCCTCAAAATTTCATTTCATACATTTTAACAGATGAGGGTACTTTTGTTTCATCACTGCTTCTATTTCCCAAGTTTCTTCCTTAAACATGTTATTTTCCACAGTACTTTCACTAAGTGAGTTGTCTTGTTTCATAGAAATTTGTCTCTATAATATGATATCTTCACCAACTTCTCCTCATATTAAAGGTCATTGTCAAATGGTAACACCTATGGATTTAGTACATGTGAGGGGTTCGGTATGTACTTACTCAATAGATATACATCTAATACATCATTTACTTGAGATAGTTTCGGTGTGAGTGATGGTTGATAGGCCATAGATTTTATGTGATCAAGGATCTCCAAGGTACACATATATCTTATACTAACTTTTCCCTTCTTCCTAAACCTCATGAATTTCTTCCATGGTGATATAAAGAGGAACACTTTATCTTTGACCTTAAAATATAGATCACATCAATGGTCATCTTCATATATTTTCAGTCAACTTTTTTTGATTTCATATGATGTTGAATGGTTTGAACCTTCTCTTCCATATCTTAGACAATAAAGGCTCCATCATCTTCCACTCTCCAATTTCATTCAAGTATGTTTGAATCTGACACCTCTTCTCATATAGAGCCTCATAAGGTTCCATTTTAACACTAGAAGTGAATATATTGTTATATAAAAACTCTATAAGGGGATTTTGTTGATACTAACATCCTTTTAAATCTATTGAAAAAGATCTCAGTATATTCTATAGTGTTTGAATGGTTCTCTCAATCTGACTGTCCATATGAGGGTGATAATAAGTATGTAAACTCATATATGTATTTAATTCATGCTAAATACTTCTCCAAAACATAATGGTAAACCTTGGTTTTAGATATGATATAATGGAGGGTGGAACTCTGTATAGTCTTAGTACTTATCCTATATATATATCATGGTAAGATGGTCAAGAGATAAATATTATTAGATAGTAATTAAATGTTCTGAATTTCTAAGGCGATCAACTACCACCTAGGTTGTGTTATTTCCTATAGATGGTCTAGGGAGTCCTATGATGAAAAACATGGTTATTTTTTCCTATTTACATACTGTTGTGGGAAATAGTTTCATCATACCTAGTTATTTCTTTAATTTTTCCTTAACTTATTGACATACCAAGCATTGAGATAAAAAAAATTAGTCTCCCTCTTCATGTTATCTGACCATAATTTTTTATTCATATCCCTATACATCATAGTAATTCAAGGATAAATAGTGAAATATATTCTATGTGCATCATCCAGAACTTCCATTTTATGGTCTAGTTTTTATGGCACACATATCCAAGTTCCAAACCTTATAACTCCATATTTAGAACATTTTGACTTCAAGATATTCACTACCTTTTTCAATATCACTTCATCATATTTTTTGGGGTTCCTTGGTCCTCTCAAGAATGGATGGTTGATAAGTTATTTTAGAAACGTAGTATTTCCTTTAATTATTACAATGTCCATCCTTTTCATGTCCAGGAAGATTGGATTCCAAGAAATCTTCATCAGGGATAGGGTAGTAGGATCCTTTCTACTCAAAGAATCATCCACTTTGTTTCCCTTCCCATGATGTTAATGGATTCAAAAATCATAATACCTGATCAACTCTAACCACCTCCATTGAAATATATTGATATAATTTTGTGTAAATATATACTTAATGCTTTTATGATTTGTATATATGTCACATTTAATGGAGATAATATTGCCAAATCTTCAATATGAAGATCACCATTGCCAGTTCTAGATCATGATTTTATTAGTTATGTTCATGAATTTTTAATTAGTGTGAGAATAGGCTTCACATTTTCATCCTTTATGAGTATACAACCCAATCTCTTTTTGGACGCATCATTGTGGATCATAAATCCAACCCCACTAGTATGTATTGTGAGTATAGGTGTGATGATTATACTCTTATTTCACTATTTAAATCTCTCTTATCATTTATCATTATAAATAAACTTGATTCACTAATGATTTAACTATTTTATTGGTATTGATAATTGTGGTTTTCTTACGAATCGATGATAGAAACTGGATAATTGAAGGAAACTATGGATTTTTTTCATAGATGTTGGTATTTTGAATCCTTTAATTACATCTATTTTTTTTAAGGATCTATAGATATCCCTTTACTGGTGAAAACATTCCCCATGAATATTAATTACTCCATGAGAAAATCTCATTTACTATACTTTCCATGCAACTTTTATTTTTATAAGGCCTTTAGTATAGAATTCAATTGCTTCTAATATTCCTCCTTTCTTTTGGGGTAGATAATAATATCATCTAAAAATACTACTATAAATTTTTCAAGGTAACCCCTAAATAATCTATTAACCAAGTTCATGAATATTTATATAGAATTATTGAGCCCAAATGGCTTCACTCTATACTCATAGTTCTTGGGGATATCATCTTTCTTCGCATTTACTTAATAATATACTAACTGAATATCCACCTTAGAGAAGAATTGATCTCCATATATTTGATTGAACAAGTCATGAATCCATAGAAGATGATACTTTTTCTTTATCATTATCTTTTTTAGCTCATGATAATTAATTCACATGCGCATTGACCCATCCATCTTATTAATGAAAAAGATAGGTTAACCCCATAGTGAAGCACTTGGATGTATAAATAATTTATCTATATTCTCCTATATTTACATCTTAATATCTTGAAGATCAATAGTTTACATTCTATATAGAGTCTTGGATATTATGAAATCTCTGGATATACGTATGATTGATAACTCAACTTCTTGACTAGGAGGAAGACCAGAAAAATATTCAAGAAACACATCTGTGAATTCCCTTAAATTGGAATTTTCATCAAGGATGATCTTTTCCTTAGTCTTAATAATTTTAGAAAGACACACTTTCTCACAATTTAATAATATCCATTATTTAGATGACGATTCCATTGGGTATTCATCCTTATCCATGAACTTTTATAGAATTGAAGGGTGATTTGCAATATAGAGATTGATTTCCTTCTTTCAGTAATTATGTTAGATCTATACAAGGAAAGGGAATACATTCCCAGAATAGATTATAATTCTAGTAAAGGGAGTATCATAGGGTTTTTCATAAAATTCATCCCAAAATTTTGATAGGGGATGAGTTATATTCTTATAATGAAACAATTGACCCATTTTTCATCATCATTAATAACTAAACATCCAAGTTTTTGAGGTGGTGTTTGATTAGTTATACTAAAATTCTGTGATATAAAAGAATGTGTAGAACAAGAATCAAATTGTATGTTCACTGTCCTGGAATTAATAAATAGTGTACCTATCACCACTTAATTTTTGGGAACTATCTCAGAAGTTGTGATTGAACAAGAATACTCATTCTCTATAAGCCTTGGATATTGTTGTTGTCAATTGGTGTTGAGAAACATTATCTTAGTGTATTGATTAATATAGTGCCCTTAGTCATTTCAATTTAAACATTTAAAAATTGGTTGGGGTTTAATGCAACATTTTTTATTCCATCACATAGGTGGGTTTCTCCCATTGGAAATCACTAGCAAAGTTCCCTTCCTTCCCTCACCTAAATAATTTTTTTTATTCCATCACACATGAATTTTTGGGTTCTAATAAAAATTAAACATTATTTTTTTAACATTAAATATTATGATAATTTTTATTCCCCTAATAATATTTTTTAAGGATATTTTGAATTTACAAAAGAATATACCCCAGTAGTGGAAAGCCATGTGTTATGTAAGGACTTTTTTTCATGTTCAAGGTTATGATTTAGTCACAACTAATGAACCATTTTTAGGTCTATTACTCCTAGGTATAAATGTTCTAGAGCCCCATCCACTTGTATTATATAGAAAGAGAATTATTTTATTCGAATAAACATTCTATATATTATACAAAAAATCATGTTTTTATTTTTCTTTGTCTTATCCCTGAGGCTTTCACTAGGGTTTTCTAATCCTAATCCTGAAAAGTAATTAGACTTCTCTATGATACCAACTATGATAACCCATATCTTTAATACACCTTAATTCATGATTTATTACAAAAAGTTACACATAATAAAATCCAAAATGAGTTTGAGGCCTAGTGTATTTGGAAAATTAGTTATATAGAATAATAACTTGAAACATGGGTATAACAACATTATTTTAAAACACCACAACATTCCCTTAAAATTTAATTTCTCTTTTAAAACTATAGACATATGCTAGGGATGTGCATAATAAAGGGATGATCTATGAATCCCAATAAGGGAATAATCAAGAATAGAATAAGGTAAAGTAGTAAATGTGATTCAATAGTCATATAAAGGTAATATAATAGGTTTTATAACCATAAACTTGAACATAAAATCATGATATAAGATTATAACATAAATGAAATATGGAAATGTGGCAACAACATAAAACATGACATCATAAACAAAAGTCATGGATAAATTCCAAGACATCATAACAAAGTGTGCTTAGGATAATATCCCATGAACCATACATGGTATCTCTTGACATAAAAATATTAACAAATTCATTGAAGGGATATATAATTCCAAGCCCACCCGCCACATTCATATCATGTACATGTATAAGTGTTCCATATAGATCATACAACATAATCATGTCTTTTGTAACTATAGACCACACGATTAATTATTTGGGGTTTTATAAATTTAATTCCCCAATAAATTAAATATAGGTATATCTATTTTAATTGCCTTGAGTGTAAATGGGGATGGGTATTCACTATATAAATGTTTGGAATGGAAAATTGTAGGAAAATTTTAGTAGAATAACAGGGGTACATAACTATTCATGAAAGATATCCCAACATGAAAAATTGGAAATCAGAAGTCTTAATATAAAGAAGTTGCTCGAACAAATAGGAGAAATAGATGATCCCTTACCTTGATAGGGTGCTTAAAAAAGCATGTGAGGATCTTATTAAGATATTGGTAACACATTATGAGGTATATATAGTGGTAAAGGTAGAGTAATTTTAAGATAAAAGGGTTTTTAATGAAGGTAAATTCGAGGTTGGTTGGGTTTTTATATCAACAAAGAGCAGGATTCTTTATTAATTTCTAAACTTTGGTTTTGGACTCTATATGATAAAATAATCAAAAACAAAAACCTTACCCTGGTTTTTCTCCTTTATTTCTTCAAATCAAGTGTAGTTTTAAAAATTTTATAATTATAAGAACTTAAATCATGAAAATAATAGCCTTGGTGATGTAAAGGTGTGTCATGTTCATAAAGAATTAATTTTAAAACCTTAAAATATAATATATGGTTTGGGGGATTCATTAATGGTGTATAATATTAAAAAAATTACTTCAAAACCACATTATTTTAAATTTAAAACATAATTTTGGTTCTGGATATTATTTATAGTTGTTATTAAAACACTTTTTAACTTTTATGATGACATAATACATATCGTATTTAATTTTTACCCAAAAATTTTACAATATTAGAACTGTTGGTCGGAGTGGTTTACTCAAGAGGGGGGTGAATTGAGTACCAATTAAAATTTATGTGTTTAAAAACAATGTCTTAAAGACCCCCAAATAAAATAATAAATTAAACTGTAGTGAATTTATATTAAAGTAGAGATTCTGTTAGATTCTCAAGGGATTGATTAATTCCCAGTTAATCAACACGAGTGTGTGATTATCTTTTGAAACTAACCTACTAAGCTACACTTAACATAAACACTTGCTAATTTAATTATCAAAGTAACTTTAAAAACAGTATTGGTTTTAAAGTGATTAGCAGCGGAATAAAACTTTGAAAGAGATGGCACAACAATGTAACCAAGAGGTTCAGTCTCAAGCCGAGACTTAGTCCTCTCAAAAGTTTATATAAGAATGATCAACACCCTGGATCAGGGTTCTACAGTTTACAACTGTCCAGGTCCAAGACCTCTACCACTATTCTTCGTGGGAAACAGTACAACAGCAACCAGCTGTCCAGGTCACACACGACCTCTACCACTGTTATTCGTGGGAAAGAAAGAATGGAAGAATTTGGTAAGGATTTACAAATCCTTCAGTTTGAGTACAGGAGATAGTGTATGTGTTAGATACAGCAGATAACACACACTGCTCGAAAAAGAATAGTAATAAATCACAGAACAAGAGATGTAGAGTTTAGAGATGGTTCTGGTGATTGCAGTATAGCTCTGGACTCCTTCAGATTCGATCGCAAGTGAGTTTGAGTCCTCTTCTCGTTTCTGTTTGAGAAACAGAGTGTCGTATGCTCCAGGTTCACAGGTAGTGAGAATGTAGTCGATGAAGTTCTTCTTGTATGCACAGAACACTTCTCGAGTATGCTTGATTGTCTATGAGTTTCTCTGTGTTCTTCTCGTGCTTGTGTCGTTTTTGGTATATTGGATGCACCGCACTTTTCTTGTTCGCTTCTTGTTGTTGTTTGTTTTTCCTTCACACGTTCGTATTTTTCTGGTATGTAGTCTTCTCATATTTATCTCCCATCAGGGGACAGAAAAGATTTCTTTTCAGCAGGTACGAGGTACGGGTTCCTGACATCCGACAACCTTTATCAGATATTTGACAAATCATTAAAATGTACATGATATGACCGTTAGATAGAATAAATATAGGAAATAAAGAAATTCAAACAGTGAGTCGAGTGATCGGTAGGTAATCAGCATCGGTAGCTTGAACATCGGTAGCTTGAACATCGGTAGCTCGAACATCAGTAGCTCGAACATCAGTAGCTCAAACATTGGTAGCTCGAACATCAGTAGCTCAAAGTCATTAGTTGCTTTGACTCTATCGGTGGCTCTATGCGTCGGTTGGTACATGCTTGTATCAGTGACTTTGTTTATCGGTAGCTCCATGCGTCGGTAGGTACATGCATCGGTAGCTCCTATGCATCGGTAGCTCCATGCGTCGGTAGGTACATGCATCGGTAGCTCCTATGCATCGGTAGCTCCATGCGTCGGTAGGTACATGCATCGGTAGCTCCTATGCATCGGTAGCTCCATGCGTCGGTAGCTGTGAGTCTGTATCGGTAGCTTCGTCCATCGGTGACTCTTATTCCATCGGTAGCTATTTATACTTACACCGGTAGCTCTACGTTTGTATCGGTAGCTGTCTGTAAGTCAGTAGCATATATTTATAAGTACATCGGTAGCTCTGTGTTAAGTCTATCGGTAGCTGTCTGTCGGTAGACTAAGTCTATCGGTAGACTGGTTACCGGTAGCTCTTTATCAGTAGCTATAGGCAGATTACTTATGTTTTATGCAGAACACATCTGATTGTGTTAGAATCAATTTATAACTTGTATGAACGTGGATAAATGATGATTAACATATTTCAAAGACTATTTTAAAAATTATTATTGGTTTGATAACATATTTGAAAGAATTAAAGTATAGATTAATGATACTTAACAATATCATAGAGAATGAAAACATAATTGGGATTTTCAACACATATGAATACATGATTGAGATTATCAAAACAGGTGAGGTCAACAATCTCCCCCTTTTTGATAATCACAATTTATGATATTGGCATTTAACATAGTGAAAATATAATAGTAAAGAGTATAATATTGAATTCAATTTTCTCAGAGAAAACAGCCTCAGAGATAATAGAAATAGTATGATATAGACATAAGTTATCAGAGGGAAAAAAATTCATAAGGTACTATATATACATAAGATATCAAAGGTAAAAATGAAGACAAAACAAAGGGTAATGTGTCTCCCCTTATTCCTTATTTTTCTCCATTGAAAATATTTCTCATTCTCTCATTTTGTTCTCCCCCTTATTCTCTCATAAAATGTTTCTCCCCCTCTTATTGTTCTCCCCCTTTGTGATAATCAAAAAGTGGGAAAGCATATATATATATATATAGGATACAAATAAAACAAGAGAAGTAAAAAGAGTCCTGTATAAGAGTAGTCAAAAAGTACAAAGACAGATTACAAAGGAATTCCTATCAAAAAATCCTGGCCACTGGTTCAATCCTCATCTGCAACGTGGGATTTTCCTTTGGGATCAGAAGGATGCTCGGGTGGTGAGGATTCAGGTGAAGGTTTGGGAATGCCAGAAAAGATCAAAGGAGGTTGGGCCACTGACACAGAGTCAGGCTTGTAGGTTGAAGATTTTTGGGTGATCATTGGTGTGAGGCTTCGAATGGCTTGAACAGGAGTCAGCTGGACTGTGGAAGCAGCTGAAGCAGAAGCAGACAAATCAGGAGGGATGATGACTGGTCTGGCATCAACATGCAAGAAGGGCAGCAGCAGATTTCTAAAATCCATAATAATTCCTCCTCCTCTTTCCATAGTAGAGATGAAATCATCTTTGTTCTCCATGAATTTCTCTAAGGCAGGAGTCAGTTCTCGTAGCTTGCTCACTTGTTCTCTGAAAGCTTGAGTGACTGGAGGGAGCTTCATGTGTTCCAACATTAGCTTGAAGTGGTGTTCGAGTTGATGCTTGGTGAAAATTTTGGAGAAGTAGTAGTCCACTTTGCTTTTTATGGCTTCCTGAGAGGCAGAGGCTTCTCTCATAAAATCTTGAACAATCTTCATTATTTCTCTGGCAGAATCTCTTGTAGAAAGCACCACTCGGCTCAACTCTGATGAGTCCACAGAGCCACTGGTAGAAATAGAGCCAATCTCCTCCTTCAACATTGCTCGAACTTGATTCAGGTCAACTGATAGTTTGGAGGTGAGAGGGCCAAGAGAGAAGGAAACAGTTTCTTTAAAACTCTTAAACAAACCACTGATTAGACTTTGAACTTGAGAGTATTGCATTTGAACATGATCCATCACTGAGGTTTTGAAACTTTCAAACACTGAGACAAACTAGCTTACTACACTCTTCACATAAGCTAGGTCCTTGTCAGCTTGAGACTTAGAGCTCATATAGGAATCCAAAGTAACAACTGATGTCTTGAGAGCTTCCAGATCTGCTTCGATTCTTGAAGACTGAGTCTGGCACTCTTTCACTTCTTCCATAAGCTCAGACATAAAGGAAGATAAATTACAAGCCAGAGATAGCTCGAAGGATCTCTCTAGCATTTTCATTTCTTCATAAAATCTTTGCTTCATCTCAGCAACTGATGCACTAAAAGATTCTTTCAGCTCATTTTTCATGGATTCAAGATCGGATTTGGAGACAAAATCACTTGGGATAACTGCAGCAGATCCCCTTGCTGAGGCCAAATTAACTACAGAAGTAGTCATTATTGAATTAATTGAGGAAGCAAGAGAGGTTTCCATTAACTTCACTTCTTCAACAAAACTGGATTTGAGGTCCTCTTTCAGCTTATTCAGATCATGAAATCTGACCACATCATCTTCCAACAACTCAGCAGCAAGATCATAATTGATCTTCGGTCTATTCACAGACACCTCATTGTCAGAATCCGGATAATCCAATCCACAGACTATAAACCCTGGGTCTTCTACCCAGTCTCCAAGCTCAACAGCTACTGTAACATTTCCAAGCACAGACTGATGCTCCCCCTCAAGGGGTGCATTCTTATGTATCACAACAGCCTTTTCTGCTGGCCTTTCTTCATCAGAATCTTCCACAACAACTTCCATCTCAGCAGCAGTAAGGAGGTTTTCTGAAACAGGTACAGCTTCTTCTCTATCTTTTTCTACTTCAGCAGCAGGCATAGCTGAGCTTCCAATCAAGGGAATCATACTTAAACTACCAGAAGCAGGAGATTCAGATACATTCTCCTTTTCCTCTTCTTCTTGGTGAGGTACAGACTGGTCTTCCTCATGAGTAGACACAATTTCCTCTACTTTTCCTTTCCTAGAATAAACCAATTCTGCAACAGGACTTGGGGGAAAGTCTGGATCTCCTCCAACATCCATATGAGTTTCTTCTTCTTCTTCTTCTATTTCTTCTGTTTCTTCTTCTATTTCACTACTATAAACAGGTTCCTCTTCATCAGGTCTCAGACTCGGATCTCTCATATCCTTTGGTCTTGAGGGATGATCCACAGGGTTAAACCTATCATATATCTTCTGATCATCACTGACCCATTCTCCCTTCCATGGGTTCCAGTTAATTTTCATATACTTACAAACAGTCGAGGTGATACAGAAATTGTTCTTGACTACAACTGTCTCATCCTGAGACTCAGCTATTTCTTTCACTTTTATCATCACTGAAATCAGCTTGGCAAAGAACAAAGCGTTAGTCTTTGACTTTGGTCTAATCATGTCTTCCATTTGAAGCATCAACAATCTGCACAGATTGATTTTTACACCATGTCTTAGAAAATGAAGAAGATAGATATCTTGATATCTCAGATTTGAAAAATCTCCTCTCCTCGGTATCAACACATGCTGAACAATCTTGAAAAGCAGTCGATTCTCTCCATCCATTTCAGCAGCAACCACTTGCCTTTGATTTCCATTTCCAGTCAGTTCTTGTAACGCGGTCTCATAATCAAAGATATCACTACTAGGTGGCATTGCTCTTGATACATACCCAGAGACACCTTCATGTGGTACTTTCAAACTCTCAGCCCACTCTACTGAAGAAAAAGACATCTCTTTTCCATTTACAAAAGAGCTAACCCGATTCTCATTCTCAGACTTCTCGAAGGTTACAAACTCGTAGAGTTGCTTTACCAACTTCGGGTAGTATGGGCCATTGTTATTCGAGAAATAATCCACCCATTTCTGGTCTTCCAGAATCTCGAGTACTAAGGATTTGCTAGGCAGTAGCCATTCCACGCACAGTTCCATCTCGATTACTATGTCTCTATTCTGCAAGTGAGGATTCACTAGTCGCCTTCCCGGTCTAGTTTTGACTTCACTAACACTGGCTTTATGATGTGTCTTCTGCTTCTTAGCGCTTGGTTGTGCACTTTCATCTCTGACGATAGGAAGCTTGGTTTTTGTCATCGCGGGTTTAGGGTTCTTGGCCGATTTGGGAGGTAAGGTTCGAAGGTGAGAGGTTTTGAGCTCGGTGAGGTAAGAAGTGTCTTAGACTGAGTTTTATCATTTAGGAATTCCAAATAAACGACTAAAATAGAGTAATAAAATAAAATAAAACGATTCATATTCTTGGCGGCAGACATAAGTTTTAAAACCTTGCATCGGTGTGAGTTAATCATCGGTGAGAAAAACAAATCGGTGAGAATTTCTACGTCGGTGAGAAACTTACATCGGTGAGAATTTTCACGTCGGTGAGAATTTCACATCAGTGAGGATTTTCACACCGGTTGTGATTAAACATTCCCAGTTCATGTCTTATGTAACTTAGCCTATCCGAACTTAAAGTTTTAGTGAAAATATCAGCCAATTGATGTTCAGTGCCAATAAATTCAAGAGAAATATCACCTTTTTGATAGTGATCTCTTAGTAAATGGTGTCTTACATCTATGTGTTTGGTTCTAGAGTGAGATACAGGATTCTTAGAGATGTTTATTGCACTGGTGTTATCACAGTTGATTGAAACATGTTTAAAAACATATCCATAGTCCAGAAGAGTGTGTTTCATCCACAGAATTTGTGCACAGCAACTACCAGCAGCTATATATTCTGCTTCGGCAGTAGATAATGCAATTGAGTTATGTTTCTTACTACACCAAGAAACTAAGGATTTTCCAAGCAAATGACATGTTCCTGATGTGCTTTTTCTATCTAACTTACAACCAGCAAAGTCAGCATCTGAATAACTCATTAACTCAAAGGATTGTCCTTTTGGGTAAAACAAACCTAAGTTAACCGTGTGTTTGAGATATTTAAAAATTCTTTTAAAAGCAAGCAAATGAGATTCTTTTGGATTAGCTTGAAATCTAGCACACATACACACACTAAACATAATATCAGGTCGACTAGCAGTAAGATAAAGTAAACTACCAATCATACCTCTGTAATTTGTTTGATCAACTGGTTTCCCAGTTTCATCTGCATCCAATTTACAGGTAGTACTCATAGGAGTTTCACTTTCCTTGATACTATCCAGACCAAAACGTTTTAAAAGATCCTTTGTATATTTACTTTGATTCAAAACAATTCCATTTTCATTTGGAAATACTTGAAATCCAAGAAAGTACTTAAGCTCTCCCATTAAGCTCATTTCAAATTCATTTTGCATACTTTTTGAAAAATCAGTACATAAAGAGTGTTTAGAAGATCCAAAAATAATATCATCAACATATATTTGTACAACCAAAACATCTTTAGAAATTCTTTTAATGAAAAGAGTTGGATCAGCAATCCCTTTAGTAAAACCTTTTGAAATAAGGAAATTGCTAAGTCTATCATACCAAGCTCTTGGAGCTTGTTTTAAACCATAAAAAGCTTTAGAAAGTTTAAAAACTTGATTTGGAAAATGGGGGTTAGTAAATCCAGGTGGTTGTTCTACAAACACATCTTCAATTATAAAACCATTTAGAAATGCACTTTTCACATCCATTTGATATAACTTGAAATCCAGATGTGCAGCATATGCAAGTAAGATCCTAATGGCTTCTAGTCTAGCTACAGGTGCAAAAGTCTCCTCATAGTCTATGCCTTCTTCTTGACTATATCCTTGTGCAACTAGTCTAGCTTTGTTTCTAACTATATTTCCATATTCATCTACTTTATTTCTAAAAACCCATTTTGTGCCTATTGTCAAAGTGTCCTTAGGTCTGTCAACTAATTCCCAGACTTTGTTTCTTTCAAACTGATTTAATTCTTCCTGCATAGCTATTACCCAGAATTCATCATTGATAGCATCATTGATATTTTTGGGTTCCAGCTGTGAAAGAAAGGCTTGATGTTCAACCTGGTTTCTTAGAGAAGCTCTAGTTTGTGTTCCTCTATCAAGATTACCGACAACAGCTTCTAAAGGATGATTCTTTAGAATCCTTGTTGATCTGGTAAAGGTTGGACTAGAAATTTCAGGTTCATCTATAGGTTCGGGTTCAACAGAAGCAGATTCTGAAGAAAGTCCAGAACTGGATACTTTTATAACAGGTTCTTTAGATTTATCATTAAGGTCCAGAATAGACAAATCTTCTTCAAGATTCTCAAGAGAGGTTTTAGGCTCATGTGGATCAGTTTCATCAAACTTGATGTGAACAGATTCTTCCACACATTTGGTTTTCTTATTGAATACTCTATAGGCTTTACTTGAAATAGAGTAACCCAGGAAAATTCCTTCATCACTTTTGGAAGCAAACTTATCCAGATTATCTTTAGTATTCAGAATAAATACTTTGCAACCAAAAACTTTAAAGTAATTAATCTTAGCCTTTATATTGTTCCACAATTCATAAGGGGTTTTCTTAAGAACAGGTCTAATTAAGACTCTATTAATGACATAACAAGCTGTATTTACAGCTTCAGCCCAAAAATAAATAGGCAGATCATATTCATTGAGCATGGTTCTAGTAATTTCTTGAAGGGTTCGGTTTCTTCTTTCTACTACACCATTCTGTTGGGGTGTTCTAGGGGCAGAGAAGTTATGAGTATAGCCATTGTGTGAGCAATAAGATTCAAAATCTTGATTTTCAAACTCACGACCATGATCACTTCTCAGGGTTTTAATCTTAAGTCCACTAAGGTTCTCTACAGACTTGGAGTATTTGACAAAGTAAGAACAAGCTTCACTTTTGTGAGCTAGAAA
Source organism: Viscum album (assembly GCA_963277665.1). Taxonomy (NCBI): domain Eukaryota; kingdom Viridiplantae; phylum Streptophyta; class Magnoliopsida; order Santalales; family Viscaceae; genus Viscum; species Viscum album. The sequence goes on along the minus strand of OY728122.1, from coordinate 1,653,213,842 downwards.
ATATACCAAAGTATATCTAGAAAAGTCATCTACAAGAACATAAACATAGTGCTTCCCATTTAAACTAGAAACTCTTGATGGTCCAAACAAATCCATGTGAACCAATTCAAGTGGTTGAGAAGTTGAAACTTCTTTCTTTGATTTAAAAGAAACTTTGTGTTGTTTTCCCTTTTGACAGGGGTTACACACTCTATCATTTGGGAATTCTAATTTAGGTAGGTCTCTAACTAGGTTTTTCCTAGAAAGTTTTCTAAGTGAGTGAATGTTGCAATGTCCTAATCTTCTGTGCCATAGCCAAGATTCTTTATGAAAAGCATTCAAACAAGTAATATTCTGCTTAGCTAAAGAATTCAGATTAACAGCATAAACATTCTCATTTCTTAAGGCAGAAAATACCAAAACATTCTTAGAATCAAAAACTTTGCAAGAATCATTTTCAAATTTAACATGAAAACCATCATCACATAACTGAGAAATACTTAATAGATTGTATTTAAGGCCATCAACAAATAAAAATTTAGAAATCAAAATTGAATCAGTGTTACCAATATGGCCTAGGCCGATGATTTTCCCTTTTGAATTATCACCAAAGGTGACAAAGCCTCCATCAACTTTTATTAAACTCTTGAAACAAGAGAAGTCTCCTGACATATGTCTTGAACATCCACTGTCCAAATACCACGTCTCTTTATAGGAGCTCTTCAAGCAAGTTCCCTACAAAACAGATTTAGATGGGAGATGATTTTGGTACCCAGATTTTCTTGGGTCCAGACAGGTTAGCCAATAACACTTTAGGTACCCATATTTGTCTAATGGGTCTCATATAATTTGTAGAATTGACATGCTTTGAAAGATAAACTTTATTAGATCCATAGCTATGTATATAACTGGTTGAAGCATATGAAGTTCCAGAATTACCTTCATTCTGTCCAGATTTAGAAATAAATCTTGTTTTGGCAATTTTCCTTTGTCCAGGTTGGTATCCTATACCAGTAGTATATTTAGGTGCTACTTGCTTTCCTAGCATCTGTGTTAGTGTATTTTTGCCATTGGTGAACTTCTCTAAGTCTTTCTTGAGTTTCTCATTAGATAGTTTCAGTTCAGTATTCTCTTTTAACATTTGAGCAGTTTTCTCTTTTTCAATAGTGAGTTCGGTTTTAACTGTAGTGGTGAGAGCATGCTGTTTCTTTAATGACTTGTATTTATCCTTAAGTTCATTACATGTCTCTTCCAGCATATCACAGTATTCAAACAGTTCAGATTTAGAAATGTTATCACCTTCATAATCATCTCCAGAATAATATGAATTTGAAGCAGGAGTTTCAGCAGTTACCTCAGAAGTGTTTGTCATAAAACACATGTTGGCTCGATTCCTTTCAGAGTCTAAAGATTCAGCTCCACTTGTGTTGTCTTCTGAAGCACTCCAAGTAGCCTTCATGGCTTTCTTAAACTTATTGTCCTTATATTCATATTTCTTTTTATATTTCAGCTTTGGACAGTCGGCTTTGATGTGTCCTTTTCTCTTGCACTCATAGCAGACAACATCATCTGACTTGTCATTCTTCTTCCAATCCTTTTTCCATTTTCCATGGTGATCATACTTACCCTTATAGTTTGTTTTTCTGAAGAACTTCTTTTTCCTATAAAATTTCTTAAATCTTCTAGCAATGTGAGTCATCTCAGCATCACTGTCAGAATCACTTTCACTGTCTTCACAGCTTGAACTTTCAACTATAGCTTGAAGCTTTTCTTTGTCCTTATTCTTTGAAGTTGAGGATTTGAAAGCGACAGACTTTCTTGAAGGTTCATTTTCTTCCTCTTTGTTCACATTAAGCTCTTCTTCATACATCATCAGCTTGCCAATTAGTTCCTTGATAGGTAGAGCAGCTATGTCACATGATTCTCTGATTGAGACAGATGTGCCCCTCCATCTATCAGGTAGACATCTCAAAATTCTCATAATTTGTTCCTTCGATGAGACATCCTTTCCTAGCGAGATCATTGTATTGACAATTTCATTGAACCTGAGATACATGTCAGAAATGGGTTCGTCAGGCTTCATTTTAAAATTATCATACTTGATAGTATAGGTGTTCAATCTCATTTCTTTAACATTTGTTGTTCCTTCAGGAGAAATAGCTAATGTATCCCAAATTTCATATGCAGTTTTACATGCAGAAATTCTATTAAATTATTCATCTCCTAGAGCATAGTACAAGGCATTCATAGCTTTACAATTGTTATTGTAAGCAGTCTTTGTAGGTTCATCCCAAGTAGATCTAGCAGTAGTAGGAATTTTGTATTCTGATTCAATAGCAGTCCAAATATCAAAACCTATGCTTTCTAGATGAATTTTCATTTTCAGTTTCCACTGAGCATAATTAGTTCCATTGAATAAAGGTGGCCGGTTAGTAGCAGCACCCTCAAGTCTATTGTCCATGATGAGAAATTTTTAAAGAGATAAAAATTTAGAAATAACAGAAATTTTAAGAACTTTAAAATACAACTAAAATCACAGTTCAAAAGCAGAGTATTTTTAGAGAGTATTTTCAACCTTTGATACCAAGTGTTGGTCGGAGTGGTTTACTCAAGAGGGGGGTGAATTGAGTACCAATTAAAATTTCTGTGTTTAAAAACAATGTCTTAAAGACCCCCAAATAAAATAATAAATTAAACTGTAGTGAATTTATATAAAAGTATAGATTCTGTTAGATTCTCAAGGGATTGATTAATTCCCAGTTAATCAACACGAGTGTGTTATTATCTTTTGAAACTAACCTACTAAGCTACACTTAACATAAACACTTGCTAATTTAATTATCAAAGTAACTTTAAAAACAGTATTGGTTTTAAAGTGATTAGCAGCGGAATAAAACTTTGAAAGAGATGGCACAACAATGTAACCAATAGGTTCAGTCTCAAGCCGAGACTTAGTCCTCTCAAAAGTTTATATAAGAATGATCCACAACCTGGATCAGGGTTCAATAGTTTACAACTGTCCAGGTCCAAGACCTCTACCACTGTTCTTCGTGGGAAACAGTACAACAGCAACCAGCTGTCCAGGTCACACACGACCTCTACCACTGTTATTCGTGGGAAAGAAAGAATGGAAGAATTTGGTAAGGATTTACAAATCCTTCAGTTTGAGTACAGGAGACAGTGTATGTGTTAGATACAGCAGATAACACACATTGCTCGAAAAAGAATGGTAATAAATCACAGAACAAGAGATGTAGAGTTTAGAGATGGTTCTGGTGATTGCAGTATAGCTCTGGACTCCTTCAGATTCGATCGCAAGTGAGTTTGAGTCCTCTTCTCGTTTCTGTTTGAGAAACAGAGTGTCGTATGCTCCAGGTTCATAGGTAGTGAGAATGTAGTCGATGAAGTTCTTCTTGTATGCACAGAACACTTCTCGAGTATGCTTGATTGTCTATGAGCTTCTCTGTGTTCTTCTCGTGCTTTTGTCGTTTTTGGTATATTGGATGCACCGCACTTTTCTTGTTCGCTTCTTGTTGTTGTTTGTTTTTCCTTCACACGTTCGTATTTTTCTGGTATGTAGTCTTCTCGTATTTATCTCCCATCAGGGGACAGAAAAGATTTCTTTTCAGCAGGTACTAGGTACGGGTTCCTGACATCCGACAACCTTTATCAGATATTTGACAAATCATTAAAATGTACATGATATGACCGTTAAATAGAATAAATATAGGAAATAAAGAAATTCAAACAGTGAGTCGAGTGATCGGTAGGTAATCAGCATCGGTAGCTTGAACATCGGTAGCTTGAACATCGGTAGCTCGAACATCAGTAGCTCGAACATCAGTAGCTCAAACATTGGTAGCTCGAACATCAGTATCTCAAAGTCATTAGTTGCTTTGACTCTATCGGTGGCTCTATGCATCGGTTGGTACATGCTTGTATCAGTGACTTTGTTTATCGGTAGCTCCATGCGTCGGTAGGTACATGCATCGGTAGCTCCTATGCATCGGTAGCTCCATGCGTCGGTAGGTACATGCATCGGTAGCTCCTATGCATCAGTAGCTCCATGCGTCGGTAGGTACATACATCGGTAGCTCCTATGCATCGGTAGCTCCATGCATCGGTAGCTGTGAGTCTGTATCGGTAGCTTCGTCCATCGGTGACTCTTATTCCATCGGTAGCTATTTATACTTACACCGGTAGCTCTACATTTGTATCGGTAGCTGTCTGTAAGTCAGTAGCATATATTTATAAGTACATCGGTAGCTCTGTGTTAAGTCTATCGGTAGCTGTCTATCGGTAGACTAAGTCTATCGGTAGACTGGTTACCGGTAGCTCTTTATCAGTAGCTATAGGCAGATTACTTATGTTTTATGCAGAACACATCCGATTGTGTTAGAATCAATTTATAACTTGTATGAATGTGGATAAATGATGATTAACATATTTCAAAGACTATTTTAAAAATTATTATTGGTTTGATCACATATTTGAAAGAATTAAAGTATAGATTAATGATACTTAACAATATCATAGAGAATGAAAACATAATTGGGATTTTCAACACATATGAATACATGATTGAGATTATCAAAACAGGTGAGGTCAACAAGAACATTATAAAAAATTAAACATTGGATCATTTAAACATACTTATTTAAAAAATAATTTTATTTTATAAAAATAATTCAATAGATATTAAAATTTACACATTTAACCCAAAAATCCCCATTTATTGAAAAATGTGATTTTTTACGATGATAACAGTTTTATAATTCTTATAAAAAGTACATTTGACATCATAAAATTACACTAGCATTTATATTTAAATAAATATTATTAAATAATAATATTTTATTAAAAAAATAATTTATAAAATTCTTGAATTCCTCAAAAAAGTGTGTCTTGATTAAAATTATATATTTCCCAAAAATAGAATTTGAGTTTCATCGTATCAAAATCAAATTTTTATCAAACAAATTATTTAATAAGTTATAAAGTATTGATAAAAATGGATAAATATAATAAATTTTTAATTAAAAATAAAAATATACAAATTAATACTATTAGGATCCAGATATATAATATCTTATCACACATGCATGTGCCCTAAGGTTAATGTGTGCGATTGTGGTTTTTCCCTGGGTTGTTTGGTGAACATGGTTTAGGCCATGATCTAGATAATATTTAACTTCTCCCATAAATATTTTTTCTTTTCTTTTATTTTTTTAAAATCAACATAGTATTGGTCAAGGGAAAATCCCATTGATCCATCTCCCTTGGAATCTCTGATAAATGGGATTCCTAGGGTATGATCCTACTGTTCGTGGTCATCTCTTATTTCATCTGTATCAACTAGATTTAATCATAAACATTAATATATACTAATCATAGTAGTCACTAAATAATGGCTATATTACCAATGATAATGATTCTTAACTATCTTTTAAATATGATAGTATAAAACTTATAAGGATCTAAAATAACTAAAATTATGTTTGTGTTTCTATAACTACATTTTTTATTAAGGAATTTATTTATTTGAAAATAGAATTTAATTTATAAAACATTGGTTCATTACAAATTATGATGGATGGTTATGGAGGTTTTTTGTTCCCAAGATATTGTGAGAATGATTTTTTGAAAATCACTAAAGTATAGATGTATTGAAGACATGGTGACATGATGATGTTGAACCTACAAGGGAACCGTACATGGTGATGGTTATATAATAATACATAAAATTGGAATATATTGTATTTAAATTTTAGGTCCCTCATAGAATATTTGGATAAGAGGATCACATGAAATCACTTTTAGATATAAGAAATGCTTTACTTTTATATTTTATATATTAAGGAAATTACTTAGAAATATAAATATTGAGGTTCAAAGTTTAATATGGCTCAAAAATATGTTTTATGAGGTTTATTGTTCTTATTGATGCATGTTATGTATTTGGAAAGAGTTAGGGAAATAAATAATTCTCTAGATATGGAAAAAAGTTTAGTGAAGGAAGAAATTTACATGATGTGGTGAGACTATCTTTGTTATAGTGGATCATGAAATAGAAAGTATGGAGAATTTATGGTCATTTTGGAAGTCATTTCTATATAGAGGAATTTTTGTTTTCAAATATCCATGTTGTATATTATGTTCTAGATTTAATTTTATATAAGTTCAAATGGAGAGTATCATGAAAGGCTTGGAGAAAGTAAAATAGCTTACAAGTTGTTTATTATGTTTTTTAGTGGTCATGGTGGTTGAAGGCTTAACTGAAATAGGGATATGATTAATTCCATCTTGTGGAACATGGAATTTTGTGATGAAAACTACCTATGATAAATGTGGTGTAGTGAAATGGATACAACATAATCCATTTTTTACCACGCATAAGAATGGTTGGACCTCATGTGATATTAATAGGTTTATAAATAAAAATCATCAAACCTATATTGGACTCACATAAGGTTAGCTGAAATGGGATCTTGAAGAAGCACCACATCATGGAGGAAGAAGTCTTGAGTATTGAGTTTATCACGTTGAAGAAAAAAATGTGTTGTAAAGCATGGAGAAAAATATTTTTAAGGGTTTTTTGTTTGAAGTTGAATTGTTTCATGGTAGATGAAGAAATATGCCATGGTTAGTCTGATGTGAAGCTTGAAATGGGTGTTTTGAGTAGATTCCATGTCGTGGAGTTTGGAAAATAAAGGTTATGACTAGATATAATGTGTTGGAAAATTTTTAACTCTTTGGTGGTTATGACATAAAATTAATCAACCAAAATGAAGTCTAATGTTATATATTTATTTGAATATGATCTCAGGGATGAATTTAATGTAAGTGGTAGTTCAAGATAATTACATCTTGAATTTGAATTTAAAATCACTTGATTGCAGATGAGGGAGAAGTCTAGAAAATAAAAATAGTAAAGTTCTTTATACAACTGATAGTATAAATAATAAAAAAAGTTAATTAAGAGTTCATATAATATAGAAGAAATAAGGATAAAAAGGAACAATAACATTGTATTTTGTTGAATATATGATTTCTGTAAAGATTGAGTTGTTTTTTTTTGAAAAGAAGATATACAATTATAAAAAAATTAAAAGATGGGATAATAGTAGAGATTCATTACTAGATATGGTTTATTAAATAAGGTTTTAAGAGGTAGAGTAACATTTTTTATATAAGTTTTTTAGGGTAAGAACACATACTGATATTTAGAATTGAGAAGATAATAAGATTATAAGATTGAGTTTCATTGCTACGTATGGTTTGTTAGGGAAGAAGAATCAAGAAATATACTTACATTATTATATTTGGTTTGATAAATAAGAAACTACTATGAATAACTTATAGGGGACATTGTATTAACTATATTAACATGGATTTGAATATATTTGGTTGTATGAGTAAGGAATACATATATATTAATCATTTATCATTGACAATATCTTATTTAGAATTTTGCAGATAAGAAGAATAGTAAATTGGATTTCAATAGAGAAACTATCTAGACATAAAGGTGTAGTGTGTTTTAGATATACAAATTTATCTTAAATCAACCTTCATGTTGATAAATTTAGAAGATATTTAAATGTCTATAAAAATATATCATCTAGATCACTGTGTAAATAAGGAGGAGGATTGAGCCTTTGGAGCCTGTGAGTTATTCCTTAACCCATTTTATAGTTAGTATGCCATGGTGAGGAATGAATTTGACTAAATTATACAAGCAGTGATCCTTGGGGAGAAATGACTTCACCTAATACTTATATCCACTGAAATAATGAGCTTATACTAGTTTTTTATACATTGAAATAAGGTTTAGAATATGCTTCTTTGATGTATCCTAGTTTGGGTGAAACAATTAAAATCTTTTTGTGTTTTTTTATTTATGCATCTGGGATAAATATTCGGTGAGATTGTCAGAAAAATTAATCAAATATTGAATAAGTTCCTTCCAATGAGGTAACATGGTCTAAAAGGATTTTTGAGTAAGAAAAAGTGGGAATTAAACATCACCCTAATTCAACCCACCCCTTCTTAAGGTGTCTTAGGTTAAAATAGTATTCTTAAAGGGTAATTCTTCCCTAATGGTGTTCTTATACCCTCAATGTTATTCATAAGTCCAAGGCCGTTTGGAAACAAGCATTGGGGGTTCATACTCATTTCCACTACTAGACCAAGAAGGGTTTGAGTGGAATATATTAATAAAATATATATATCTGAACTATTTTTGAGTAATATTTTATATTTTAGAAAAGTTTCATGGGAGAATTATTTCGTAATATAAAGGAAAAAATCAAATATAAACTTTGGGCAGTGCAAGTGATAAGTAAAACTACTATGAATATGGGTAGACAATGTATTCCTTTGAATGAATTGTGATCATTTAATAACTACACCAAATGGATTGGAATTATTTAATCAGAGTACTCAATAGTTATTGAATCAGAAATTATATATTTTTATGCAGTCCATGATGATTTTCCATGCTTAGTAAGGTATATGATTCAAATTGGTTGAACCAATGTAATATTATTTTTATTTTAATATATCCAATAATTACAATGTTTCTGTTGACTAGTTATTTTCATTTCTATATTTTTCACTTAGACATCAACCCTGATTTTGGATTGTGTAACCTGAGTCACTAGCCACCCACCTGTGAGTTGAGATAGAGGCACCAAGGGATACCGATGATCTAGGAAGTGAGTGTTAACTACGTTCCATTATATTGAGGTAAATATCCATACTAGGGACCATGAATAGGGTACCACCCTACTAGGGTTTTATTAAAACATCCAACTTAGTTATAAGGAATCTATATCTATACCTTGTCCAATTGATACATTTTGTAGGTGGTAATTTCTTTTTTATTAATTAAAATTTTGTCTCACCCCCATTTTTTACTAGAGGTTATTTTTTCATGGGATAAATATAAAGTTTTGGGACCATTATATGTGTGATAGTGATATGTTTTCTATCACCTAGGATCAATTATGAGCCATGTTTAGGGTTATTTTTTATCCACCAATCCATGGGTTGTGCTTAACTAATAGTTTTCAATCATTCAATATGGTATCCCCAATGTTCATTCTTATAGGGTGATATTTATGAGCCTAGTTTAATATTCCACCAAATTGTTATCTGGTGAGGAGATAAGATTTTTCCTCATTAAGGGGAATTTACACATGATATTTAGTTCCATATCGAGATTCTAAACTCAAATAAATTTACTAAGGTGCTATTAAGTGAAGAGATGGTCGTGATCATATCGACGTGATGATATCATCTCATGATAAAATTATATATAACCTCAGTTTATGTGGGATTAATATTCGGTGTTTTACCTCCTCAGAATATTCTAGTTTAAAATAGAATCTTGTGTGGTAATTCCATGCATGATTCCTAGTATTGAGAAAAATATGATCTAAGACTACTTGCATAAACCATAGTATTGTGTTGAATTGGTGTGATTGTAATGGGAACCTCCATCTAATTTGATTTTACCTTCTAATAAAGATTTGAGTGCTAGATTATATTACTTTAGTTGATGATCTTCTATTACAACTTTATTATCCCCCAAAATATTATATGTATCCTCTAACATTACCTTTATAGAGACCTCTATTTTAGTATTAATAACATTAAGACCAACATCCTCCCAATCCCCCAGTTCAAGTTGGAGTTGATTGGGGACTACAGTATTTTAATGTTCCACCAATACCTTAACCACAAAATTGTGGTAGGGGTAGTAATCAAGGTTTTAAGGGAGTAGAAGATGCTTGAGGGTTTCTTTGAGTGATAGATGTGTCTAAGGTGGATCACCTAGAGTCAATGAGAGGTATAATTTATAAGTAATTTATTCAAGTTTTTGTATGGATAAAAATATGATCTTATCTCTTTTTTATCATTCCAACCCTCATCTGAGTACAAGACCTTTTCATTAAGAGGTTTCATGTACCCTTATAGATCTCTATACTCATTAAAGGAAACACAAGGTTATAGTTGGTTTGATAAAAATATGATATTGTGGTTGATCAATATTATATGTCATAGGATCAGATCCTATTAAAAATTGATCCTTATAATATAATACTTAGTAAGATTGGTTGTTATCTATATCATATTATGATGATTTTTAATAGTGTATAATCACATTCATTAGTTCACATGGCTCTCAATATATTTTCATTGGTGATCAGGATCAATGACTCAACAATTATAGGGTTATTCCATAATAGATAAATTTAAACCTAGTGTGATTTTTGTTATATAAGGTTTACCATGATAATATTTTCACACATCTTGTTCTATAATACAATGTTTTTAATCCAAAAAATGCATTATTTTATACACAATTGTCATTTTTTTTGTTTTAGTATTAAATTGGGGTTAATAAAAAATTGCCGGATCTTTTATTTTTAAATTTTTTTTATTTACTTTTGTATTTCATCCATAACTTTTTCAATATTTATCAAAATTTAAAAATTAGTTTTTTAGGATTATTTTTTTATTGGGAAACATTTTATAAAACTAGACCAAGTTCTGAATAAAATTATTGGATAGCCAAAATGATCTCACAAGTTAGGCCTTGTAATATGTTCCCAATTCTATATATTTTCAAATATGGCCCCACATATCCTAAACTTTTAATGTAAATGAGATGAATTTTTTTGTGTAGTGATATAAGATGCGTAAGATAATTTTATTTAATTATTGTAACATGTGATTTATCATTTTTCATGTCCATAAATGTATCATAAATCAAATAATATAAATATGAAGTTTATTAAATTTATTAAAAAAAATTTGTAATTCTACTATATAATTCACTATAATTTAAAAAATAAGATAAAATATTTTGGGTAGATATAGGAAATATATGGGAAAAATTTTCAAGAAGAAAACATTTAAAAATTCATCAATTTTATGGGACTAGAATGAAAAATATTTTGATGAATAAATTTATAAGGGAATTTGGACACTGTTTTACAAATAAAAATGTATCCCCTCTTCATTTCAAAGGATTAGAAATTATAGATTTCAATTTTATTATCAAAGTAGCGTTTTTAAATGATAATATTTTAAATTTATAATACATATTATTCTTCTTCTCTATATATTTATCTTTCATTTTTATTTTTTATGTTTCCCCCACTAATTTCACTCCTCAACTACACTAAAAATGGAGAACTAACATCAGTAATTGTTCAAGGGAGGGTGCGGTGATTTTATTGGGTTTATTGTGCACTCATGTTTCCCATTATTTAATTTTGATAATTTTGGTGATGTTCAAATCGATTAAGTTGAGAAATCTCCCCCTTTAGTCTATCACTCGAGTTCTAAATATTATTCGTCTATCATAATTCACTTCACTGTCTATGTTATGAATATGATGGAGTATTTATTGGGTATTAATGGTAGGTAAATCGATCACTTATATGACTTTAGGAAGAGTATCACTCCAAATGTTGAGATCTAGGTGTGAATAACAAAACTTCAAATGATAGGGTGTATTGTGATACTTTTTGATCACTATATTGAATTAAGTATCAATAATAATGTAATGAATAATGATATGAATTACTATGATATCCTAAGTACAACTACCTTTTTCAATCTTTCTAACTTAACTATGTATGAATGTTATTTTTTAATTAAATTTATATATTTATATATAACTTTAATTTCAAAAACACTCATATTATATTAGAATAACTTTATAAAAATATTATTTAGGATATATTAGTGACAATAGAATAATGGTGTAGTGAGTTTCCATCTTTAGATCAAACTTAGAATTTACACTATGTTGTGCTCTTAGGAAAATAAGAAATATATTGAATAATATTTCATGAAAAAAACCCTCTATGAATTTTTCCACCATTTCCATAGAGTCCCAACACTTTCACACATCTCTTTTCACAAAAAATTTAAAAAAACATAATCACAAAAAACAAAAAAAATATTTTCCATGGTTTATTCAAATTTCAATTATTATGCTTGGTATGAATACTCTAATGTATAGAAATAAGATAAAATACTAAATTAAAAGAAAAATTTCAGTTTTAAGGAAAAAGATAAGATATAAAAACCTAAAGCGAAAAATTGAATAGATAATTGAATATGTTTGTACATATCAAGAGAAAAACATGAGCAAGAATCAAAACCCATGGAGGAAGAATTATTCACACTACTTTTTCATGTTTGTGAACCTAAGGAAGACTTGAGGGATTTCATATAATATTTATCCATCCCTACTCAACCATTTCTAGGGGATTTTTTTGGAATAAAACATGTTAGATGATGAAATTTTGGGATATTAACAATATTTTAAATAATATTGGACATACTTTATATAATCTCAAAAGTTAAGTGATTCTCCGATATTTGAAAATGAAAAACTGGATCCTCTATACCACTTTCTTTCCTTAGAAAAAGAAACCACCATACTAGTGGTATTTGAAAAGTATAAATAGGATATTTACTAACTAATTCCATCTATAAGAAAACAAATCTAAGTTTCCTTGAGTAAGGAAAAGTAAATTTAGGATCGGATAGTTAAGGGATATTATATTTTCTTAGACTAGTTTCTTTCCAAATTTATTTAATATTAATTATGTATTATCTCCCTTTTTATTTTTTTTTAGATTCATCCAACACATGGGTGAAATTGGATAATGAATAATATGATGATTCACATGATGATGAACACATAAATCTCCCCAAACCTATTGAACATTTACTGGATGGAGTATCTAAGGAGATCCCGGTGGTCTTGCCTGAAGAAATTAATTTTTAAGATCACTTGCTTATAAGGGAATATTTATTTATTAATTATTATCGTTTTAATTATATTCAGTTTTATTTTTTTGACATCCTTTTTTTAGAATTTATATTATAGATATAATTGATCATTCCATGGATGATGTTAAATAAGTGGCTAAATCTATGGCCTAACAAGAGGGGGACCCATTATTTCTCCTACCCCCACCTTACAAGCTGTATTACATTGATATATGGATGGAACTGAAGTTCTATATACCAGGGGTTTATACCATTTATATGTGATGTGAACTAGAATAAAAATGATGTGGTGGTTCATGAGTAAGAAACTACACCAACCATTTGATTGGGGATAAACACTGAAATTGCCAAACTAGGGACAATAAAATCCTAACACCAACTTGGGGTTCTAAATAAAGCTTTATCCCTCTTCTTCCACTTTCCATTTCTTTTTATTTATTTCTATTTTGATAATTTTTTTTATGTATTTTACCTATTATTTTATGTTTATAGTGAAATATACAAGATAATAACTCAAAGTTACCACTGAAAAATAAATCTGGTTTTGTCTATCCCTTTATTTATTTTATTTACTAGCCTGTTTATATTTTATGGGAAAATATTTCTTAATCTAATTTAAACTAAAAATAGGGTAGTAAATGGAATAATTATGGGGGGATTTCAACCAATTTTTTGGAATTTTTTGTTTTTTATTTTATTTATTTTTCATGTTTTTTGTTTAACTTTTCATGTTTTTCTTTCTATTTTTTTAATTTTTCATGTGTTTTTAGGATTCATGAGCTTAAATTGAATGCTTTGAAAAATTCAAATTGTCCTGGTATTTTTTCCACAATACCTTATTTTAATATATAAGGATTTAAATTATTAATTGATGTATTTTTTTCACAATGTTCCAATCATTTAATTTGATTAAGTTTGATTGAATGTGAAATGCATGTGCACTATTATTTTCCAAATTAAAAATCTCCCCCATGTTGAGAGGTTTCTAAACCTTATCTTCTTTACAATTATATTTTAATTGATATTATTGATACATGTTGTGTGATCCATAAATTCCTATTTTTATCTTTTTCAAAGCTATCAGAGATCCTGGAATGTGTCAAGTATGATTGAGGCACCATTTTAAAAGAACATTTTTTGTACTCAACTATTATTTCAGACCACCATTTTCTCTGACCTTTATTAATCCCTTATTAACCACGAAATTATTTTTTATAAAACAAAATTACAATTCATTTATCCCTTTAGAACATTCTATATAGGTTAAATTTTGGATTATTGTTGAACTCAAGTTTAGTATAGGGAGAAGATGAGTTTTATTTTTCTTTCATGAATAATTTTTTTGAGCTGAATTGAAAGTGATTTTTTATTTATTTATAATTTTTCGGAAGAAATTTCACCATTTAAATATGTTTTGGTGGCCTAAATATCATTCCAAATATGTTTTAGGAGTTCAAAAATACTTAATGATCCAAATACACCTCCATTTTCCTAAAAAATATGATTCTTGAAGAGAAATTAGATATATGAATTCAAGATGAAACAATACAAAAGATGGGGGAAAATAGGGAATAAATTTATCATTTATGTTGAAATTAAAATTTGTGTACTACCTAAAATAATAAATATGTTTTTTAAGGTTATTATTTTTCAAGCTAATTGTGGACCACACCATTCTTGGAAAAAACTATTTACATGCATTTACTTCACTTTAGAGATTAACTCTCATCATTCTTCCTTTGATGTTTTTATATTTAAAAACTACCAACTCATATCTTCAGAATAACCCATGAAAAATTCCTCGAGATTAATTTTTTTTGACTCTTTTAAGTGGATATACTAGGAGTATATAAATCCTATTAAGATCATTTATGTTCTGGAGTATGAGAAAAGCTCCATATAAAAAATCCTTATGTAAATGGAGAAATAAATTTTAGGGGAGAGAGGTACGACATGCACATGTGGATTATATTGATATTGAATAGAATGTTATGATAATTAAGGATTTATGTAATTTTGAATCCAGGTAGGACACGTGATATTTTCCTTTATGATAATTGTGTAGTGTTTTCATTGATTCTTTGAGAAGTTTGTTTTGACATTAGTATATATGATTTCCTGGAATATAAATGATTAAATATAGGGGATTGATAAATCTAATATTTTTACACATTTTATAATATAATTAAATATTTTTAATCAAACCAATGAATTAATTTATGTACAGTTGTCAATTCTTAAGGATTTAGTTGTAAATTGATATTAATTACAAAAATGGCCTAATTTTGTATTTTAACTATTTATATTTACTCTAGTATTTGAGCCATAAATTTTTTTGCATTGATCCAAATTTAAAAAAAATAGTATTTTATTTTCATTAGGATACATTTTATAAATTTTGACCAGGAGATGAACCAAATTATTAGAGGCCCAAAAGTAGCTCACAATTTAGGCCTTAAAATCAATGACTAGTTCTGTAGATTTCTAAAAGATAGACCCATATATCATAAACTAGTAATTAAATGAGATGAAAATTTATGTGACAAAATATAAAATACCAAGGATAATTTTATTCAACTTTGAGAATGAAATATTCATAGTTATTTATGGACATAAATTCATAAAAAATTGGAGAATAGTAATATCAAATGTCTCCAGTCTTGAAATAAGTTTTTTAGCAATACAGGTTCATATTTCACTACACTTGCACAAATAACATGAAATGTTTTCTTTTCATATATGAGATACATGAAAACATCTTTCAATCATAGCATATTTCAAAACTCATCCATTTAAAGGGTATAGAATGACAAATGTTTCAAAGAATAAAATTGGATGGAAATTTGGCCACTCTTTTTCCTATAAAAATGTATACCCACTCTATTTTAAAGGTTTGGAAATTATAGATATCCATTTTAGTATCTAAGTAGAGTTTCTTTTTCTATTATGATATTCTATATTTATAATAAATATTAGGCTTGTTCTTTATCTCTTTATCTTTCATATTTCTCTTTTGTGTCTCTCCTTCTTTTTCCCATCCCAATCCACTAAAAATAGAGAAATAACCATAATGATTGTTCAAGGGAGGGATTAGTGATTTAAATGAGTTTATTGTCCATTAATATTTCTATTTATTCAATTATAATAATTTTAGAAATATTTAAATTGATTTGGTTGAGTGATTTCCCCCATTTCTCTTTCACCTAAGTTCTTCTTCTCGTTCATATATCATCCTTCCATTCACTATCTTAGTTATCCATATGATGGAGTATGGATTGTGTAGTGATGTTTAGAGAAGTTATATCCTAGATAACATTAGGAATAGTATTTACCCACATGTATAGATCTCATTGTGGGTAATAAAAAATCAAATTAGTGGGTGTGGTGTAATAGTTCTTGATCACAATATCGAATTGAGTATCAACAACATTATAATGAACAATGATATAAACCATTATTATCTCCTATGAATGGTTTCCCGCTTTATATCTTGATAACATCATTTTTTATGCATATTAGTTTTTTCTTACAATTATATATTTATATATCACATTCATTTCAAAAACAAGCCTGTTATATTAGTACAATATTGTAAATGTATTGGTTAGAATATAATAGTGAAAATATATGAATGGTGTGTGTGTGTGAGAGTTTCATCCTTGAAATTGACCCTAGGGTGCTCAATATACTACATTATTAGGAAAATAAGAAATATATTGATGAGGGATTTTTGAAAAATCCCTATCATCAAAGGTATATGAACACAGGGAGGGAAATCCACATGTCAAACAAGAGTACATTGATATTTCTCTATAGGGATTGATGATTTTACCTCCACTTCATGATACAGAATTCAGTATAAAATTATATCCTAGTATATCCTCAATATCCTTAACCTCATAAATGGTGGATCTCTCTTATATTTTGGAGCCACATCTTTAGATATATGATTTTTAAATAGGTTATTTATTTTCCTTGGTACTATTTTCCAATAATTAAGACCGTAGTTTGAGGCCTTGTATTGACTACAATTGACTAAATATAATATTGGTGAAACATTTTCCCCTATATTGAGGATTGATTATCTCTTTCATCAACTAAGGGTTATGAGCTTGTTCTCAAAGACTAACGTTTGGTTTGTTTATCATTATTTAAATAACTGGGATAATGAAATTATAAAGACCACCTTATAATACAAGAATCAGTGGTATTTTAATTTCACAGTGTCATTTAGTTTTATGAATACCCTAAATATCATTATGTTATTGATTTATATGATATACCAACCTTAAATTAATTAGGTCATTAATATATTTTTTCTATAAAATATTGATATACCCAAGGAATAAGGAGGAGTATGTCAAACACTATGGGATTTTCTTATATCTACTACGTGAGAATAATTATTATGGAAGACTAAAAAATGTTTATTATGTATATTAAAGGTCTAATTATTTGTATGTAGTTTATTAGAGAGTGGAAAATGTATTGAAAATAAAATATTGAGGTTTTAATATAATGTGGGTAGCTTAAGAATGTCTCATAGGTTTGATGTTTTCTAGAGCAAACTGGTTATTATAAGAAATTTTTCATTAGAATTAACCTGTATTTCCACTACATTATAGGCCTTGATAAAACACTATATGGATTTTAACCAATCTAATTATTTTGAGGATGTAGTTCAGTGCCTTAGAGAGTGATTGACTAGTGAAACCATTCTAAACCAACCAAAGGAGGGAATTTCCTTTTAGGTTTATTGTGATTCATATCAAGGATTGAGTTCTATCTTTATATAATAATGGGTAGTCATTGAGTATTATTCTAGATATGTTTTCCCTCTTGAGTTTAAATACAATAATTAAGATTTATAGAATGAAACCATTATATCATTGATAATGATTTTAAGGAATTATTTACCTATTGAGCACTTTATTGTCTTTATAGAGCATAATATCCAAAATTTTATTTCATAATAGAGGTACTATAGACTATTGAAGAGGATATAGATTGAGTTACACCATGATTATGACATCAATATCACATAAAATTTGGGAAAGGGTAATGTGGCCACTGATGATTTAAGTCTAAATTCTTATAAAGATGTTTCCTAACGATCTAGTGATGAGTAGATGGTAATGGGGTAGTTGGAATATGTTCATCTTAGAATGGAGTATAGGTATTATTGTTATTTCTTATATGAGATTCTATTCACTTTTCCCTTAGTGTATAGAGTGATTGATTATCTATTTGGTGATCTAGAGGAACAGGTATAGTGGGATCAAATTGTTTTAGATGTATTCTTCTAATGGATGGTCATAGGATAGTGAGAATCACATCCTATTCATAGTTCAGATATTTGTTCCATCTATTATGTGATAGAATTTTGTATATAAATCCATCATTAACCTCTCATTTTTTCATCCTAGGTTCAGAAATATGTATCATACCCTAACATTATTGTTTTTGTGTTTAGGAATAAAGAGGTGTGTTACTGAGTATAAGAAAGGATTCCATAAAATTCAATAGGCTAAGGCTAATAATCTATTACCATACGGGTTTTTATAGATTTTGAGTGTGCCTAAGGGTAAGTGGGTTGATATATTTATAAATATTGTGATAAGGTTTCCTTAACTACTTAGTGTCCATATTTCAATTAAGGTTATGGTTTAAATATTTATGAATTGTACACATTATTCCTATTCATTATCAATGCTTAGTGGAGTATTTTTACCGACATTATATATTGGAGTTAGTGAGACAACAAGGAATTCCTTGATTGATAGTGTCTGATTCAGACACTTGGTTTACATCAATATTATGATAGGTTATATAGCATGACTTTGGTAACCATTTTTTTTTGTACACCACTTTTCACCTTCTGATGGATGGTTGGATAGATATGACTATCCAGATAGTTGAGGACATCTTATGGTCTGGCATCCATGATTTTTATGGGTCTTGGGAAATTTATTTATATTTGGTGGAGTTCACTGATGATAAATCATCCATTATTGTGTCAATATATATTTTTTTAAGAATTATATAGAACACTTATTTGATATCCATTATACTGGGTGGACATCATAAGGTCATCCATCATTAGGCATGATTTTTTTTAGAGTGCAACATAATGGTTCTAGTTGATCGGTGATCGTATAAGGATGACATAGAGTATGTAGAAGTTTTATACCGAATGGAGAAGGTGGTCATTGAATCTCATGGATATAGATCATGTGTTTTTATTAGTATCTCCAAATTATGGGTAATGATGATTCATTATGGGGAATACATTCTTATTGAGATTTATCAGGCCTTTTGAGGTGATGAGAATAGTTTTTAAGGTAACTTAATGACTAATTATACCTCCTCATCCATAGTGGGTCCATGGAATTTTCTATGTTTCATAGCTTATGAAATACATCCATGATCTGACCCATGGTAATTATTTGGGAGTCTTATATTTAGAGTATTATGTGACTTTAATGAAGAATATTATGTAAATAGAGGATCATTAGGTAATAGTGTTGAGTATGTGTGTCATTCCTCTGGTATGGGTGTGATTGGGGAACATAGAAATGGAGAAGCACACTGGAAGTGAGAGTCTTAGATGATGGATCAATACCATAACTATTTTAATTATGTTATCCTTTACAATTGATGTATTCTTGGATTTGGAATATTTTATTTTATTTAAAATGATATGAGGTTAAGGTTTAAATTTAAAATGTGTGATAGTGTCATTTCTTGAGATATAATTCACACTGTTTAAAGGTGTATCTGTAATACAACACCCTTAACTATAAATTGAGGGTGAAAAAGGGAAGTAGGGATCATGTTCTATCACATTATAAATTATTAAGGTTTATTATAAAAAAATTTAAGGTGTATCTATTGGGACAATTTTTTATGTATAAAATAATGATTTAAAGAATATTAATTTTGTGGATGAAATGTTTTGAAGCTGTATATGATATAAAGGCCCTAAAATCCATAATATTAGGATTTTTAGAAGTGTATTGTAAGATCCCAGACTTCGTAGAGGTATGTTACTATTTAAATTTCAGTCTGTCATTTTTAGTTAATTAATGGTTTTGGGGAATATTTTTGGTATTGGGGGTGTTCTAATATTTTGGGACATGAGAAAGGGGAGAATCGGGCCAATCTGTACAAGGTGCACAGTTATGTAAACTATGTGGAATTTATAAGTAACTATACAGCCTTGGACAAAGGATTAACACGCAATCAGAGAGTGGTCTGTTAAACTTTTTGTCCTTCCCATGTAACCATTTGACCCATACTCCCTTGTATAGTGTATATTTCATGGTTTGCACATGGTTTTCCAAACTGTGCAGGTAAACCATGTGCCCCAGTAAAGTTGGGAAAATTTACAAAAAATCTACTACATGATTTCAAACCCTCGCCCTATTTTCACACCTCATGTATTCCCATGAACCCTAGTTATGAACAAGATCTCCTAAGGGATTTCAAGGGTGATTCTCCTTCATCCCTAGGTCATTTCACATGTCTTCAGTTGTGGATAAAAGATTTGGGGAAGTTTAATCCCTCTCTTGCTTCTCCTTTTGGTTTATGGTTTTCATCCTTCTATTATCTCCTTCAAAAAATCTAAAAACCATATTTTAAAGTGATATCTAGGTTGAGTCTTTAAAGGGTGGTTGGATTGGGATCAGAGGCTTTGATTAGGAGTGTGTTCTTCAATGTATTTAAAGTAGGTGGTCTACTAGTTATATCCCTTGGTTTTTACATAGATTGGTACATGTGGGGTTATGCTCTTATTACTTCCTTGATGTGTTATTGGTTTTATTTTCAATATTTGATATGATTAGTCTCTAAATAACTAATTTAACCCCATCATGATATGTGTGGGATGCTTGAAGGATGAATTGACCAATTTAGGGCCACCAGTGGGGTGTTCCGACCCTCCCAAACGTGGTTAACGGAAATGTAAAGTATGAAATTGACTTGTGATTAAGTAGATCCCTTAGAGAATTTGTAAATTGGTTAATATAATTTTTAATAAAGGATTATGGGTATATGTATCTAGTTGTGGATAATGGCTAAGGGGTTGTTTGGTTTGGTATATAAATGGGTTAAATGGTGTTAATGTGAATGTGTCAATGAATCATGTTTGTACTTGAATATGATTAGTGAGTTAGGAATGGGGAGTGGGAATTAGGATAAATTGTTATGTGATATAAATGATAAATGAGTTAATGGATTATGTCATACTATAGATTCCCATTTTAGTTTTTATTGTTGTGATATTACTATGATATTGGTTGTTCTTGGTTGTAATGTGGTTATGTGTGGTGAAAGAATAAATAATCATGTGAACATGGCTTGGTAGAGTGGGGTATAAACATGAGTTTATATTCCCATGGGTCAATTTGGACCAAGTATCTAAACTCCCCCCACCCCCCTCAATGCACACGTTAGGGAAGGGGACAGAGTTATATTCCCTTATTGGTTTCATTCCACCAAGACTGAGGCTTCAAGGTGAGGTTAATGTGGTTGTTGTGATGTGTTTACCTAGTGAGATAGGACTCAATTTATTCCCATATACCTTGAAATGTTTGAAAATTCCAAATCCATTAGACACATGAAAACTTTTAATTAATCACTTATATGTTATAAGTATCGAGTCTAGATTTGATGATGGAATAACGTAGGGGAAAGACTTATTACTAATTGTTACTTGAATTGGATTTTATTTACTTATTATTATTCAGCACTTGCATGAACTATCTATTTACACTGGATATTTTGTAGACCCCATTGGTGGTGGCATATTGAGTTGTACTCACACCCAGCCTGGGTCTTCTTAGGGTACATGAGTAGATTTCATGGTTGAGAGTCAGGTAAAGGGAAATGGTATAGTTCTTAGGAGTTTTGTCAGATTTGAGATTTTTGTGGACGAGGTTCCGAACATAGAGTTCGGACCATTTTGGGGAATCTATTTTTTATCTATATTTTGGGTTTTTCCACTTGGTAATGTACCATGAAATGACATATTATCTATTGGTTGTGGTTTATACCATGTTTGGGTGATGTTTATTTATGCATGTTCACTAGGTTTTTTATGTTGTTTTTGTTATTGTATATTTTTTTGCATTGTTTTACTCTGATAAAGAGGGTATAGTCTCCCCATGTGACTCTAAGACCCTTGCTACTAGTCAGCAGCCTCTGTCATGCGGGGAGGCATGCTTGAGGTCATGTTGTAAGATCCTGGTTTTGGGATAGGTATGTTTTTGTTGGGTTTTGGGTTGAACCCTTTGTTTTTAGGGCTTTAAAATGTTTCCTGAAAGTGTGAGAGGCCTTGGGGGTGTTCCGGGGGCTCGGGGCACAGAAGAAAGGAAATCTGGGAAATACATGCCAGGGAGCACGGCCTGCACATGGCCAGGTAAACCGTGCGGCCTGTCCAGGATAAACTGTGTGACCCTTCCTCCTCCAGTCAAGAGAATTTTCATGGTTTGCGCACGGTTTTCCAAACTGTGTGGCTAAACCGTGTGACCCCTCCTCCTCTGGGTAGTGGCATGCGCACGGTTTGCACACGGTTTTCCAAACTGCGCAGACAAACCGTGCGGCCACTTAAAGTTTGGAAAAATTTTAAGTTTTCCACTCCAGGATTTTAAACCCCAACTCGGGATTTTCCTCTCCATTCCTCCCTCTCAACCCTAGGACGAATCAAATCACCCAAGATCTCCAAGAGGTCGATCTACCTCAATTATAAGGTGTTTTTTGGTTCCGTTGGTTGTGGATCAAAGCTCCAGGTAAGGATAATCCCATTCTTGCTACTTTTTTTGGTTTAGGGTTTGTATCTTCTCTCCCTCTCGTTTCGAAGCTCTAAAACCCTAACTTTTGGGTGAGTTTTAGGTTGAATCGAGGTCTAAGGACTCGGTTGAGAGTGTGTTCAACCGTGGTTTCAAGGTAGGTGGTCTACAAGTGATATCCCATAGTTATTTGGGAATTTGTGCATGTTAAGTTGTGTTCTTGTTTCTACTTGGTTATGTTTTCAATATCCATGGAATTTTTGGTAATAATGGCGTTTAAAATGGAAAATGGGAACCCTCACGATCCCCGTGGGATGTGTTGGGATTGTCTTGACCTAATTGGGGTCATCCATGGGATGTGTCGTCTTTTCCCGGGTTTAGGGATTGTTAGTAAACAAGTGACCTTATTGTAATAAATTGTAGAGCCCTTGATAAACATGTTGGCATGATTGGTTGAACTTGGAATAGAAGTTAGGTGATGCACCTAGACTTAGCAATGACCAAAGGGTTATTTGGAATGGTTTGAATGGTTGATTCATGAAAATGGTGAATGGGTTAAATGGGTTAATGTGTGAACTGATTTAAGACCACAACGGGATAGGTTATGGGTTTAATGTTCAATGCTTAGTGAGATAGGCATAACACATGGGAATTGGGTAAATGGTTAAATGATGTGAAATGGTAATGTGTTAATGGGTTAAGGCATGATGTGGATTCCCATGTGGGTTGTTGTGAATAGTTTTTGCCGAAGGGAAATGGTTTGGATAGTTGATGGTTACTTATATATAAGCATGTGCACATGGCTTCGTAGAGTGGGGTATGACATGAGGATCTACGCCCACCGGTCGAGTGAAGACTGAGGTTCTAAACTCCAGCCTAAATGCACGGGTTAGGAAAGGGGACTGAGGGTCTATTCTCCTAATGGTTGCATCCACCCGGACTAAGGCTTTGAGGTGAGGTTATGGTTTCTATGAGGGTTTAGTCCTAGTGAGATAGGATAACGATGTTTTTACCCTCTAGCATGTGATTTTTGGCCTTAGACCCATGTAACATAATGTATGTGTTTAACCCATGAAAATGTGACGAAATGGTAGGTGATGATAATTGGTAATAAATGAATGGTAATGGAATGGCAATGGATTGACTCTAAACTTGTTAATGGAACCTTAATTAATTACTTGGCATTTATCATTCATATTCCTTTTGCATGCACTACATGTTCATACTGGATATTTTGTAGACACCATTGGTGGTGGCCTACTGAGTTGTACTCACACCCTGCTCGGGCCACCGTTGGGTACCCGATCAAGCTTCATGTTTGGAGGACAGGAGAAGGGAAAAGTTCCTTTCTAAATAGTGAGTGGACATGGGTAGAACTTGGTGGAGGATCCGGACTTGGAGTCAGGACCATTTTTGGAATTTTGGTTGTTGTCTTTATTTGGGGCTTTTGTTCAATATTTCACTTGTAGTATGACATGGCATAATTAATATTTGAAATGGTTGTTATACATGTTCTGTGTTTATTGATTATTTTTTCAGCTAATTGGTTTGTTTTTGTTGTGTATTACTCTGATAAAAATGGGGTATAGTCTCCCCACTTGACTCCGTAGACCCCCGCTGCTAGTCGCCAACATTTGGCGTATGGGGAGACACGCTTAAGGTCATGTAACTACCCGGCTTGGAGCACCAGTTTAGTGGCTTCCGGGTCGGGGACATTACAAAGTGGTATCAGAGGAGGTCTTTCTTCTCCTTCTCTGAGGTCTTATTATTTGGGATTGGTAGCCAAGGTTTAAGACGTGTCGGGCCTTGGTAATGAGCTCGTGCTTGGGAGTATCTAACCCAGGTACGGGGGAAACCCAAGTCACCCTGGGTGGGAAATGTTGTACTTGGTTGTGTGATGTTACAGTTCATGATATTTCACTGTTGGGTGATGCACATGTGGTTTGATGTGACTATTTTATGACGTTTGGCTCGTGGCCTTAATGGCATGAGGATTTTTATTCATGCATCATTGTAGGAACCTAGGGAGATAGATGACATGCATTGTGTTATGCACATGCACGGGGTGGGTGTGTGAGGAATGAAAGTAGGGTGCATCGTGCATTTCATAATATCAAGAAATGATGAGATGAATGAAATAACACAAGTGGGTATGGGTGAATATATGGTAAATGATGTTTAATGGAGTAAAAGGGTTTGAAACAAATTGGAAACTGTTGTTGGGTTAGTATATGAAATGGTTTGTTGTAGCTAGTAAAGAGATTTTTATGGAGTCATTAAAGTTTACGGTATGCGTTCTAAAATCTCGTTCTTGGCATTGTAGAGAAATTCCACCACGATGTCGGTTACTAGATTGGAAATGGGAGGGTATTGCTAAGAACACTCCTCCAGTAGAGGAGAAAGAAAATGTGGCGATCAATGAAGGTAGAGAAGACCAGTTCTAGGAGAACTTGGCTCTCCTTATGCAGATGATGGATCGGGACCTAGGGCAGGTTGCACCAAGTATGTTTGAGCTGAACAGGGAGTTCCAGCTGCAGCACCCTCCGACCTTCACTGGAGAGGGTGGGCTAGAAGCCGTGGAGTTCTGGTTAGAGTTTTTCCAGACAATATTGTACCATCTGGAGACCCCTGTTGAGAAGCTAGTGAAGCTGGCCGCTTATATGTTGTGAGGCCAAGCTAGGCATTGGTGGGACATTCAGGCTCAAATCGAGTAGGCTGATGGAATGTCGTTGAAGGTTTTTCAGGAAAAGTTTTTGGATCATTTCTACCCAGAGACTTTGAGATAGGATTGGGCTATAGATTTTATGAGCCTGACTCAGGGATCATTATCGGTGATGGACTATGCTAGTCGCTTCACTGATTTGATATGATTTGTCCCGGTCTTAGTAGGGGATGAGGCAGTAGTAGAAAAGCATTTCCAGGATGGGATGAGACAAGAGATCAGGTCTCAAGTAAACATCTTCCTCTTGAAGAGGTTCGCAGAGGTATTAGATCAGGCACTGATATCAGAAGGAAGCCTGAAGGGAGCTTCGGGTCGTGGGCTTGTGGTGTCAGTGGGACAGACGAGCGGTGCAGCTACCGAAGGTCGAAAGCGACGCCAGGAGATCTCACACCATGGTCGAAGTGTGAAAAGTGACTAGAATAGGGGGTCAGCCTCTCAGAGTGGGAACCAGATGTTTTGTTATCAATGTGGAAGGCCGAGGAATATGCGTGGTCAGTGTCCTCGACCTCTAGTTGAGTTTTGTTTATGCGGTAGGATGGGGCATGTGCAGAGATTCTGCAGGAACCCTCGGCAGGCGGGTGAGCATGATGGTGAAAAGTAGGTGTCGAGTACGGAAAGGGGATCAGTTGCCCCGTATCAGGAAGGCAGTTGGAGATCCATGGGTTGTACTGGAAGGGGAGGTGGACGTGGAACTCCAGGGCAAGATCACTCATGCCAGCCGGGCAGTGCAGTGCAGGGCGTTCACACTGGGGGCCAAGGTAGAAGGGCATGTCAGCTTCAGGCAGTTTAGTTTGCGCCTAGTGAGGGTGAGGCTGGACTATCGACTGTTCGAGGTATGATCCTTTTAGCTTCTACTTTTTCTAGTGCATTGTTTGACACAGGTTCCACACACTCTTTTGTCTTTTCTCAACTTTTGGTAGAGCTGGGTTTACCTATGGAGAGGATGTGTGGAGTTATGTCAATTGACACTCTGTTGGGGGTGCGGGTTGAGGATATTAAGAAATGAAAGGGGTTTGCCTTGGAAGTCAGTGGGTATCATTTTCTATGGGATTTGTTCGTTCTTAAGATGTCAGGGTTTGACCTCATCTTGGGAATGGATTGGTTGGTGTTGTATCGAGTGCATATAGACTTCTATCATCCTAGAGTATCATTCAGGTCACTTGAGGGTGATGCTTTTGTCCACCGTGGCGAATGGGATGTTCGAGTGCATAGTTACTCATTGTATTCACATTGTCCATCAACAGACCAAAAAAATGATACCAAAAATTATATCATTACCTATACACTTGTAATAAAACGTGAAAGTTTCATAAACATATATAGGTGTGTATATAGGGTGTGATCTAAAATGGCCAATTGGTATTTTACCAAAGAGTCTCTAAAATTCCTTCCATAAGATAGTTTATAAATTCTAGTTTGAACCATGATCATAAAATAGTGTTTTATCATGATATGGTGTAAATAAAGAAAGTAATATCCCATTTTACCTTTTTATAAAACTACCACCCTTTTTAAAAACGGGGTTAGAAACATCACTTAAAAATTAAAATCTTTAAAACCTTGAAATGAGGGCCTTTTAGTTTTTTATAAAACAAAACAATTAATTTTATTTTTTTTAAAACCTTTTCTCAAAATCCCACACATAAAAAAACATTCCCCTTTTTCATTTCAAATCATTTTTCATAATCCATTTTTTAAAACCATTTAGTAAATCAACCCAATTATGAATGAATGAAGATATACAACTAAAGTAGGCATTATAATGTCAAGAATCACAATAATAATACATTGTGAACATAATAATTTTTCTAAAAACCAAAGTGATAATAAAGGTATATAAAAAATAAATAATTTGGAATCCCCTAGTGTAATCATCATCATCAATGAAAAGGAATCATAGGAAACTCATTAGGTTATAATATGATATGATCTTATATAGCACTCGAAAGAATCTACTAATTGCTTATGTTTCATTCCAAACAAATATAAGCTCCCAAGTCACTTTGATAGTCTCATCGGTGCACTCCCCTATCTGGAGAATATAAGAGAACTAGGGGACACTATTCAAGAAATAATCTAAACTTGTGTAGAATAAACATGGATCACTCACTTAACTATCATGATTTCCTATGACATGTAAAATTATAGGTGAGTTAATCAACAAATAAACCACATTCTCATCATATAAAATTCCAATGTAATAAATAAATTTCATCTCACCTCTAACACCATCTCATGAAACATACCCTTTCCACATCATATAGACATTAAATAATAATTTAATTCACTTCCCCTAAAGAGGGATAAATGTCTATAAAAACGTAATATCGATCTATTGGTTAAAACTAAGGGTACTAAAAAAACATAAAGTAAAACACTTTACATAAAGTGAAAAATGGGACTTTGAAACAAACTTAGAATGCTAAGTTATTTTATAATATTTTAGAAACTAACCTTTAAACATTATTTATAAATAATTTTGAAATTAACCCTTTACCTTGGAATACTATAAAACACCACATACTCCTTTGAAACCACAAAGTTACTTTATTTGAAACTATTTTAAAAATTAATACCTCTTTATACTTAAAAATAATTTCAAAAGAGATTATAAGGTATTTTTATTAGAATTCATTAAATGGTATTTTAGAAACAAATAACAAGAAAATCATTGGAATTACTTTATTCTAAGTGTGAAAATCATAGAAAAAGATTCATTATCCCATGAAGAGCATCATATATAGGTATAATTTGATTAAGGAATGATTTTTGAAGCTCAAGAATCCTAAAACAAGTAAAATAAAGTAGTTTCAAAAAAACAACTACCTTAATCCAAGTATAAAGCACTTTCCTTGGATGGAATAGGTAAAAATAATCAATATATAAGCCACTACAATCCTTATAAAAATCTCAAGTTAAAACCACCCCAAACATTAAATTCAACCCCCTTGGATTTTAGAGTTCTTGGGAGAAAGAGAAACCAAGTATGATCAAAGAAGGAATGAAAGGGATAGGGTACGAAGAGACCTAATGTTCTAATACACTATTTAATTGAGGTTAATGATCTTAAAACCAAGGATTTCTGAGGGAATCTATCCATTTATCATTCCCATGGGTTGGATAATTGAGACAGTAGAAAGGTAAAACCAAGATGATTACAACAAGTAGGTAAAAGTTATAAATGAAAATTTAAATTAATCTAGGTAGGCCACATGGTTTACCAAAATGTACACCAACCATGCAGCTCACAATAGAATAAGTTTCACCCCTTCACACTATTACCTCCCAGATTTACCCTAATCATGCACAGGCTATGCACCTATTCCCCATACACAATAGTATCGTGTATGGTTTAGAAGCAAAATTTTTCAAAATGTGTTCCAACTATAAATCCCCTACTAAAACAAGTTTAAACACTCTAAATATTTTCCAATAATATCCACAGGATTTATAATAATACATGTGTTAACTTAAAAATAGATTGAAACCTCTCAAAAATCTCAATTTCAAATCCAAAAATCTTAAAATTTCAAAGTAAAAAAAATTATATAATATAATATACCATGCTGACATGGGGGTGTTTCAATTCTCCCCACCATTAAATTTTCTACCCCATAAAGTCTTTGAGAAGAATATAAGAAATAAAAATCAAAACCACAATACACAACTTAAGAGAAGGGTGGGTTGAGGAAAATGTTGAGATGACCTTTTGAAAAGGTGACCACTAAACACACTTCATAGTTAAAAAAATCAATTATAAATCCTCAAGATCCAAAAAAATTATCCTCCAGTCTCATAAAATATCTCCAAACATAACTCAAATCACCATAAAAATAGTACAAATAACTAATAATAAGGATACCTATAATAGTTCTCCATATCATTTAGAATTAATATAAAATGGTGATATAATATATAGATACTCCCATGAACAAAAAGTCACAAAAAAATAAACATGTTCTCCATAAAACATTATAATAGGGGATAACTCCCTACTAATACACCAATAGTCATCAAGGAATCAATCTAGAATCCCAAAAAGGAAGTAAAATTTAATGAAATACCCAAATAACATAAGATTGGGACATAAATCAACCAACTTCTCATGAAATTGAAAGAGATGAATACATTAAAAACATGAATTGAAAATGAACAATAAGGAAGTTAACCACAGGTCTCAACAGTGAAATGGAATGTAACCTAGGACCTCACTCAAGGAACATCATCCCATGGTGAACCTAAAAATTAAATAGGGACCCATCCAATGAATAATCTCAGCTAGTGTAGCACTCCTCCCAGTTACCCAAGTGAGTACCCAAGGCTTCCCATATACAACTCATCAAAAGACAAATCACATCACCCTTCAAACACAAACCTAAAATGGAATAACCAATTAATAAAACATGTTCTAAATAAATTATAACCAACATATTACAATATAAGAGCAATAAGATACCCAAAATAATGCACCAAGTGAGAATTACCTGAAAACATTAGTTGTTAAAAAGTGATCAAATGTGAATCCCAAATATAAATAGTCACTCAATACCTAAATTTACTTGATATTTCTTCTGATGATGATGATTTAACTTACTAAACCAATAAATATTTCCTAAACATACACATTGAATATAGTTTCTTAGATATTTAAATAAATAGGGATTAGAATTCCAAGGTGTTCTATATTGGAAATACATGAAAAATCTCCTCTTCCCATGAGAAACTACAATACTCTAGGAATAATAATCCTTTTTAAAATGAATTCCATGATCAAGTTTATCTGAAATAGTCTTATTAAATTCCACTATCATGGCCCTTTAAACCAATTCATTGTAATATCCCAAGATATATTCAAATATAATGGATTTGAGTCTTGATCAAAGACCTACTTCAAAAAATTGATCATTCAAAATTTCATCAATAGCAAGATTGGGAAAGAATGACACTAATTCTAAGAAATGTTTTGAAAAAATATTCTCATTTTATTCACCCTAATTAAGGTTCATGAACTTGATGTCTTTATTTACCTTTACATTCTAAAAATATTTCTAGATAAACAAAGACTTGATAAATTCCAAAGACATGCCATCACACAACTGGGAATGAACAAATGAATACCACCATACTCAATTAAATTCTTCAAACTATCTTACAACAGCATTCACCCTTGAATATTTGGCAGTTTATATAGAATTTAATATTCCCTCAATCCTCTCTAACCACTCCATTTCCTTAAATGTAACTTGATATATTTATAAGGAAGGATAACACTGATTAAATAAGTCTTGAATAGAATACAATAATGAAGAGGATCCTGGATAAACCACTCAATCATGAGTCTCAGAAGATCTAAGAACTCAAAAATTCATTACAATTTGGTAAGGGGAATTATTGTGGGAATTATCTCTAGATACAAGATTCAAACTTTTCTTTAATACCTTTCTAGAAGGAATACCCTAAATTAAATGAAAAATGAAACCAAAAAATTCAATTTCCCCAAAAAAATCACACGGTCTAAATATTATTCAAGGAAAAAATCCAAAAGAACTAGTTTCTAAAACAAAAAAATTTGAGTAAGGTTATAAAACCCATTTTTATCAAAACTAACACACTTTAAAAAAACCCATCATTTGGAAAATATCACATCTTATTTTGAACCCATCCAACCTTCCCTTAAAAACTAAATGAAATAAATTTTAAAACATTACTATAAATTAAAACCTAAATTCACTACTAGGTATTTCAAAACATTAAAAATGGATTTTAAAACCATTAACATCTTGAAAATAATATATCCACATTAATTTTTAAAACAATGAACAAATTTTATTATGAAGACGCCACTTTTGGAAGAAATCTAGGAAACTCTAAAATCTTTTTATCACCAAACCATAAAACCAGGTTTTTTAAATAATATTTTTTCATAAAATCATATTTTAATACCAAAATATATTTTATAACATACATATAGACAAAAAACACACAAAATAAATCACAATTCAATCTACGATAATAAACATAAACATGACCTGACATGAAAAATCAAACCAAATCCATTATAACATCATCAAAAATATATCAAAACCCAATTTATAATATCTCCAATTAGTGTAAAGCACTTTAGATGAAATTATAAATATAAAAGGTCCAAATAAAAATTTTATGTGGGATGTAGAGTTGTAAAAAATTTGGCCACATGGTTTTTCAAAATGAGTTCCAACTATATGAAAACACTTGTAAGGATTACATAACCAAGTTCATGGGCTCCACATGGTTTTAAAGATCATGTGAGTTAATTTTAGTACTCTTTTTTATCCTATATTTTCACTCAAAAATATAAATGGACTCTTAAATTATATGATATAACTTAATGGGGATAAAAATAGTATAAAAATAGTTTAGAAAAAAACCAAATTCAAGAATCAAATCCCACATTACCCATGGAAACTCATATTTTTTCATAAAAGGTGATGATCAGACACCTTCTCACAACCCAACATATGTGTTCCAATAGTCCTATATCTATAATACTATAATGCATATAAATATAAATAGGATGATTTGATACCATTTTTAATGAACCAACTCTGGCCAACCCAACCCATTACATGGGTCACCCCACAATAATCCTTGAGGCACATTTCTGATCACCCTGGGCAGGAAACTAGTTCCATGGAATAAACATGTAACCAATTGGCAATGATTTTACCCTCATATAATAATAAATTATAAGTGTAAACTGACTATGAATTTGGCATGGTGTGTTCATATATTTTACTCTCATGCTCCTTAAACGAACAGTTTTAAAATAATGGGACAACCAAACAAATCATAAGCATTATAAACAATAAAATAGTTTTCAAAATAAATTCAACATCCATAAAACATAACAAGGACCAAAAGAAAATGAAACTAAAATAAATAAAATTTTTGGCTAAAGTGGACGATATATAAAAAACCCATAAGTAAAAAATCTTGAACAACTTGAGTAACTGATTGAAAGTCTCTATGGAATCCAAATTCACTCAACATGTCCACACCATCCATCAAAGAACCAAATAAATGGTATCTAATATAATATCACAACTTAGAAACCTATAATAAAACCTGATATCTACATACACACATAAAATTGTATTTTTAGGGTGTGATATAAAAAGGACCTATATTATTTCACCAAAGAGGCTATGAAATTCCATTCATAATAAATTTTATAAATTCTATTTTGAACTGTAATCCGGATATAGGTTTTTATCATGATAAATTATAAAGAAACGATTAATATTCTCTTTACTATTTTTATAAAACTACCACTCATTTTATAAAAATAAGGTTTAAAATCACTCTAAAATTAAAATCTTTATAAACATTAAATGGTGAAATTTGAGTTTATGGAAAACAAAATAAGTAATATTATATTTTCAAAACGTTTTATCAAAATTCCACACATAAAAAATTTCCTTTTTTATTTGAAATCATTATTCCAAATCCAAAATTCAAAATAATTTAGGAAACCAATCCAACCATGGAAGAATGAAAATGCATAACTCAAGCAGAAACCATAATTGCAAGATACAAAATAATAATTCATAATAAAAATAGTAATTTGCCACTAAAAAAGTGCTAATAAAGGTATATAAACATTCATGAAGTGGGAAAACCCAAGTGGATCTTTATCATCAATGAATATGAATCTTGGGAAACTAACTAGGTTCTAAAAGAATATTAAATAGAATCAACTACCATTTTATGTTATATTCCTAACAAATATTAGCACCTAGGTCACTCTCATAGTCTCATCGGGGTACTCCCCTAGGCATCATTAGCATAAAAATAGGGGTTTTTAGTCATGGTGTAATATACAATAGTGTAATATAAACTTAAACCTCTCAGTTAGCTACCCTGATTTACCATAACATGTTTAAGTGGAGGTGAGGCAATCAATAAAGTGAAAGCATACTCATCTTATAAAACACCAATGATTCATAACAAATAAATATCATCTCACCTTAAACTCCCTTGAATGAAATAACCAATTTCCACATTATATAAACATATAATAATAATTTAATTCTCTTCATAAAAAGGTAAAAACATATATACAAGACATAATATCTATCTAGGGTCTCAAATGAGGGTGTCATAAAACATCAAGTAAAAATAGTTTCATAAAGTTCCAAATAGGACTTTAAAAACAAATTGTAATTCCATGTCATTTTATCATCCTTTGTAACCTAGCCTTTAAATATTCTTTAGAAATCATTTTAAAATTAACACTTTCCTTTATAGTGCCATAAAACATCAGATATTCCATTAAATCCAAGTAGTTCATTTACTGGAAACCGTTTGAAATATGAACACATATTTCCACTTAAAATTAATTTCAAAATATCCCCTAAGGATTTTTTCCAAACACTTTTCATCCATAAAATGGGATTTTAGAAACCAAGAACTAGAAAAACATTGGAATTCCTTTATAAAATGTGTTAAAATTATGGAAAACAATTTATCACCCTATAAAGGGAATCACATATAGTTATAATTTGATAAAATAACAATTTTATAATTTCATTTATCATATAAAATGTAAAATAAAGTAGTTATATAAAGACACCTAACTTAATCTAATTTAAAATCACACACCTTCGATAGTGGAAGCTAAAATAAGTACCACAATGTCCTATAAAAGCACTAGATTACCAAAACCATAACATAAAACCACCCAAAAACCCAAAATTCAACACCAATGGGTGTTAGGGTTCATTTTAGGAAGAGAAAATAAGAAGGATAGAATGATTAATGAAATATAATAGGGGAATAAGAAACCTAAAATTACAATACAATGGAAACAAGGGTGAAAGATCTTAAAACCAAGGGGTAAGGAAGAGCTCCCTTAATCACTTCACAATATTGACCAAGTTGGATAGGTATAAAGGGATGGAAAAGAGACTTAAAATTAGGAGGTTAAATATTGTAAATTAATATTTATATTAATCTTGGTAGCCTATATAGTTTGGATGCATGGTTTACCAAACCATGCATTAACTATGCAGCTCACACTAGAATAGGTTTCACCCCCTTGCATGGTTTCCTCAAAATTTTCTCCCTAACCATGTGTAATTAATGAACCAATAGACCACAAATAGGGTTATAATGCATGATTTGGATATAAGGTTTTCTAAACTATGCACAAACCATGCATCCCCAACTAAAACAACTTGCATCACTCAACACAGTTTCCACTAAGACCCACATGGTGTATAGTAAACTATGCATTAACCATGAAATAGAAGAGAAGATATTATAAATATATATTTCAACTAAAAAATTCCTAAAATTTCAATGTAACAAAAAATTATATAATATAATATAACACAGCATCATATGGGGTTAAAATTGTGTTATCATTGGTGCTGGAAAATATTATCTCAAACGCGTAAATATATAATTAGAGTTGGAGTTTCATTGATTTCATTATATATATATATATATTAGTGGTTTATTATGGGGTTGTTTGTAACCATTTTCACTTTTTAGATTCAAGTTTTTTGTGTGAAATTACATGCATATATATTATACAGAGGAAATTGTCATTGATTTTTTATTTTTTGGAGTTAAAGTTTTACAATTTTTATATAAGTTAATTCCTTATATCTTAATAGTATACCCTTAGTGATAATTATTAAATTTTTCCTATTAATGGAAGGAATTTTTAAGCTTGGTTGGTTTCTTCATCGGCTCGGGATGGGGTCTAGATAGGGCCAAGTTGTGACAAAATGGCATTAAATAAGAGCTTTGGATAGTTTGATCAATGGTTGGTGTAAAGATATGAATGGTTTCAGAATTTAGAACTAACTTATAAATATTTATGATCAATATATTTATAGCATAAGCTCAAGATTTTAGGATATGTCTAGTAAAGTGAGATTAGTCGAGGTTGTTCCCAATTTTCATTTGGATTTTTATATGATTTTATCACTCGATCAAAAAGGATTAAGAGTATTAATGGCTCTCATCCATAAAGAAGACACACATATATGTCATGATATTTTAATTATTATATATTGATTTAATTAAAATTGATATTTATATAGATTTAAAATAATAAGGGGCATTAGTTTCTAATTAATTGAAAGTTAATATTAAATATTTGCATTTTTATAAATAATTATTAGATTTGACTTGATCTATGATAATGAATTGAGAATTTACAAGGATATGTAATTGGATAAACTCAAGTGGTATATGATATAATTTTATATTGAAATTTTTGTTCTCATTTTTATGATTTATAAATTATTATGTTATATTGATTCTTAAAGAAATTTTAAAAGTATTTTTTTAAGCGTGTTAACGATATTTTATCATATTATATGTATTAAGATAAATGGTAAAATGTAATAACTAAGTAATTTATAATGTTTATTTATGTTTATTTAGATAAAAAATATCATGTATAAGATATACTCAAATGTTAAATGTAATTCTAAATTTAGAAAAATAAATAATTATAATATAAATTGATTTAATTGGATAAATAACACTATTTAGTATAAAATTAATGATTTTTTGGATTGTTATATATGATTCCATGATAAAATAATTTTAATGTATTGGTATCATGATATATTAATATCATGAATCATATAATGGTAACATGGTCATTGATATTTATAATATAAAATGATTCTAATATAATTCCAAGAGGAATTGAATTGATAATTTAGCATGTTTTAAAAATATAAAATTCTATGATTTGAATGCTAAGGATATGAATCCTATTTAATAAAAAAATATTTTATATTCTTGATATGGGATAACATGTTTTGGCTGTTTATATGGAATTAAATATTGAAATTTGTTGATTGTTTATAATAATATTTTGAGATAAGTATTAAATATAGATAGAATATTGTATGATATTATTTTTTGATTATGTTGGAAATATATTTTACTAAATTGGTGCTTTAAGAATTTTATTTCACATATGTATAATTTTGATATATTTTAAACCACTTTATTAAGTTAAATTCATGCTAAATAATATTTCTATATTAGTTATTGAAATGTTTCATTTTTTGAAAATATATTGTGATTAATTGAAGTATATGTCGTATTTTCATTTTGATGATTATTTTAAGAATATTTGATAATAAAATAACGATTTTGGATGAAATAAAACTTTTAAATTAGTGGTAAATGTACAATTAAATAATTACCGAATGGAAAGTAAATTTGTTTTTGGATTTTTGAGTTAAGTTGTTTGAATTTAGTGATGAGTTAAAAGTTTTATTTATTGATACGTATTTGGGATATTATTGAGATGTGTATATATAGTAAATTTTATATTTTGAAATGTTTCATTAGAGATGAATAAATATAAAATAATGATTATTACAACAAATTATTTTGATGGATTTGTAAAAGGATTATATTATTTAGGGAAAAAAATTATGGGATTGAATGGTAAATTAATATTATAAATAATTATACTTAATGAGAAATGAAAGTGTTAAATTTTATTTTGATAAGTAATTTTTTCAATTATTTGGTGTTTTACAAATTGAAAGAATTGTTATTTAATCAAAAAAAAATTGGAGATGATGACATATATTATTTTTGGATATTATCGGTTAGTGATGTGAATTTTTCCAAAAAAAATCTCTAATAATATTTATTTTAAAGTTGTTATATGAGTTTAATTGGTGGAATTAAAAGTGGTAACATTATTTTTAATATGTTGTTTGAATGTTATTTTTAGGAATGGTAATTTTTTAGTTTATTATTATGAAATAAATCAATTTTTTTAATTGATATTTTTAAATGTCATAGTTTATAGAAAGGAAACTTTATTTAATGAATTTTTTTTATATGGGTTAATAGAATTTATTTTAAACATTAAAATATAAATGTAGAAATTTGTGATGTGTATATATTGAAACTCAGGGAATATATTGGTTTTGATATGGATTACTTTTTAAAATGTTTATTTTTTTTCTTTAATAATAATATTTTATGATTTTTTAGAAAAATATGGGTCTTCAAAAAGTGATATTAATTTGTGAGAACTATAAATAAATAATTAATGAAAAAAATTAATATAAATTATAAAAAATGTTTGAAAGAAAGATTTATATTATTTTTGTTATTGCAAGGTTTTCATGTGAAAAAAAAATTAAATTGATTTTATGATATATTGAAATTGTGAAGTTATTTATGAAATTTGTTTTGTGGATGCACTAATTTAAAATATTTCAGTACATATAATAAATAATAGAAATATTGAAATATTTTATTGTTGGAATTAATTTAAAAAAATATTGGAAGTTTAAAATTGATTAAAAATTGGAAGTGTTTGCAATGTGATGGGTTTTATTTTAAAAATTAATAATTTTTAAAAAAATTCCATGACTATACTTAATAAATTATTCAATAAGGGTATTTTAATAATTTTTTTGTAATTAAAACCCCCAAGTCAACATACATCACCGAGATAGCTCACCTCAAGGTGGAGTTCAACACATTAACTATAAAATGTCTCATGTATAACAGAAAAGAGATAAAAACTAGATTACATCATAGAATAAGGGGTACACAACCATGTTACATACAAACCAAGACAAAAGGATAAACCTGAAAATAGAACAAATCCATGTCTAAAACCAATTATCTATATGATTATCCATCACCACCATCCCAACCCACTATGAAGGAAACATCAACTAAGTGAAGTCATCATGCCACATGACACTCTTCCCTTTACCTGTATCCTAAAAAACCAAATCTGCATGCACCTAAAGGAGTATGTAGGGTGTTAAGAAAACACCCAATAGGATACCTCTGTGAATATATACAATGCTTGTCACTATGAAACCATTAGTTATAGTTTTAAAACAAAACAAGTTTCATAAAGTTATTTCATTTGAACACACTTTTTCATGACAAATCATTTGATTTTATTTAAAACATGACACATTCAGATAAACCAAGAATATAAAAATTTAAATAAGAGATAAATAGAGGGAAATGATCTAAATCAACCATGTTAAAACTAAAAGATAAACATGTGAGAAATCAATCATGAAACATTACCATCATGTATAAAACCTTGAATAAGTGGGATCTGGCCTATGGTAACATATACTCAAACATGGAAGGAACATGAAGCCAGAATTATGTGATTATTAATGATACTTAGTCCTACTATAGTATTTTGGTATAAATTCAACCTAGTAACTACCATATCATAATGAGCACCTATACATAATCTCTAGTGGTTCCTCCCAACTAAAAACATGAATATCTCTATAACCCAATGCAACCAAGGTTCAAAATGTGTTATTTTTTCCTCTAAACATTTAATTAAACCAATATCACCATTTTACAAAAATATTTCCACAAGAAAAGTATTAATGCTCCCATTATTGAAAACCCATCTTAGAGTTACACCCATCTTTGAGTCATTTCATCAAAAAAATGATTGAATAAAACTATTTTTTAAGAAAACCCCAATTTAAAATTATTTTTCATTCCATCCAAGATGAAATTTAATACCAAAAATCCTCTTTCATATCAAATAAATATTTTACATAAACCAAACCAAATTAAATTGTAATAATGCTAAGTAAATCGTGAGATACAACCATTGTATAGAGACACATACCTCACTAATGGAGGAAACTGAGTTTCCTTTGAAAATGATAGTTGGAAGTGAAGAAATTATTCCCTATCTATCCTAGATTCAAAGAAACATCATTAATTCCCCATAAAGACGTCTAAATTCTACCATTACTTCCCTAAAGTGATTCAACACTTGAAGGAGAATATATATTGCGGAGATATCGAGAAAGAGGAAGATAAAATAGGAGTAAATCAAAACATAACTTTTATATATCCACCTATAAAAAAGGAGAAGTGGAATGATACTGATGGAAGAAACTCCTATCACTACTACAAAACAAGCCTTTAACAATGCTAAAAAATCATTTATCAGCGCTAGAAAATCGTTGACTACATGAAAAATGTTAAAAGCCCAAGAATTTTATCAATTCTGATAAAGGACTTTTATAAAGCTTTTAAAAGCCCAGATAAATGTTTCCTTTATCATCTATTTTCATAGAAATGATAAAGGGACATACTGTGTGCTATAACAGCACACTGCAGCACCAAAAACACACCAGATATCAATAAAAAAAGTCTAAATATTGAATTTAAATGAAATGAAATTTAAAACACAAATACTAGAAACAAACACTATATTATAGACATTTAAAAGATTGGTTTATATAATTACATAAATATATATTATTTCATACATTCAAAAACAATCCTAAATGTCAATGTTACCATGATTTCCATTGACTTTCTTTGTCTAAATTCCAACATTTCATGATTAGTTTTGAATAAACCACCTCAACTTGAAAAAAAAATCCACATTTATAAGAAAACAATTATTATGAATAATACTAAAAAGAAATAAATTAAACATAAATATGAAATAATACATTAATTCTATGGACAATAATTTTACTATGAAAATGTCAAGATTACCTCTATTATTGAGAAGTGGAGGGAACTTGAAGGAAAGTTATAAATATCAACGCTAAATGAGTGAAAGTTTTTTTGGGATAAGAATTATGTGGATGTTTTGGTTTATAAAGAGAGGAAATATGGATAGAGCACCCCAACTCAGACAAAAGAATCCACCTATATAAGAAAAAAATTATTATGTTAGTAATACTAAAAATAAATAAATTAAATATACATATGAAACAACACATTAATTCTATGCATAATTATTTTACTGAGAAAACATCAAGATCACCTCTGTAATTGAGAAAAAGTAGCATCATTTCTCTTCCTGCAAAAGCAGTGGAGGTAACTTGAAATGAAGTGATAAATGGACCATTGTAGGGGTGAAACGTTTTTATGGGAGAAGAAGCATGAATTTTTGGATACAGCACCCCAAATTGAACAAAATAATCCACCTGTATAAGAAAAAAATTATTATGTGAGTAATACTAAAATTAAATAAATTAAACATAAATATGAAAAAATACATTAATTATATGGACAATAATTTTACCATGAAAACAACAAGATTTCCTCTGTGATTGAGCAGAGATAATGTCGTTGCTCTTCTTACAAGGGCATGACACATGGATATAAATCTTCTAAAATAAATGAACTCTACAAGAAATAATTAAAATTAAATCAACATTCCATTATATTATTTTTTGGTAAAATAGAGAAAGTATATCGTTACAGTAGCTTTTCATCTATACAAAGGGTTTCCTTCATAATAATTTGTTCTTCAAAGGGATTGGTAACATCATCATGTGCAGAAGACATTGCCTGTATGAGTAGTCAAACATTTAATTTAGATTATGTTAATGCAGTAGAGAACATATAATGTTATGAGAAAAACATAATATATTAAAAAATACTTTTACCTTCTCATTGAACTCTATTTATTTTTGTAAAGGTTTCAAGTATTTGGTTCCTATTTGGAGAATCAAAATCCCATTTTTTGGCCCCCTCTAATGTACAATACATTGTCTACATTGGAACTAGAATGAACTAATTGTGATGTCCCAATGAAAGGGTCATCCACGACTAAATTTTCATCTAACTCTACATTTTTTTAGTCACTAGTAGAACAATCAACCAATTCATGTTTGTTGGATCAGAGACATAAAATACTTGCACTACTTGGGAATCCATTATGAATGGCTCATCTTTTTCCCATTCTACACTAAAATTCATCTTCACAAATCTCATTTCATCAACTTTCACTCCATTGATATTTTCAACCCATTTGCAACAGAAAAATGACACTTGAAATTTTGTATAATCTAAATCATATATCTATTCGATAATGCCAAAATATGACATATTTTCATAAATTGGATTTCTATCCTTAGAACCAGATATGTGCATTGCTTCTGTCACAAGTTTAACACCACTATTTTGCATCATACTGAAGTCACTGTGTTATTTTGTATATAATTTATAACCGTTGATTACAAAATTAGTGTAAGATATAACATTTTCATTCAGTCCTATGGCTATCCATTAAATTCTTTTAGAAATTGAATTTGTATTTTTAGATAAGTCCTTATAAATTTGATCTGTGAATCATACTATAAACTTTTTATTATGTGTATTTAATATCCATCCTTTATCCCTTGATGAATTCAAATATCTAAGAATTTATTTGTGGGATTCAATGTATGTATCAATATATTCCTTATTATGTAATATGTAAATATTTTATTTCTCTCACTCTATCAAGGTAATTGTAAAAATATCTCTTTTAGAAATCCCTTTGCCCATAAGGCATTCACTATGATGAGACTTTGGGAGACCGATGATTTTAACATATGATAGGTAATTGGTAAAGAATTCAATAACTTATTTAAAAATATATCATCCTGAAATACAACCTTTTTCCAACTTCGATTCTTGACAATCCCTTTAAAAATCATCATATATAGTTTAATGGGGTACCTCCATATTTAATGGAAAGGATCACATCGTTGAACCTCTCTGACTAAGTGAACCATCAGGTGGACCATTATATCAAAGAATTATGGTGGGAAGAAAATATCTAATTCACATAATATAACTAAAATATCCTTATTCGTGATGGGAAAATTCTCCAGGTCTAAAAATTTACTATATATGGCTTTGAAAAAAATAGATTCTAGTTAATGTATATCATACATTTTGAGGCATAATGCAACAAAAATCAACAAGCATTAAATCTTGCATCAAAACATAGCAGTCATTTGATTTTAGTCCTTACAAATTTAAATTATTCATTGACATGACATTCTTGATATTTTACGAATAACCATGTTTAACTTTTACACTAGTAAGAAAAAGGGGAAATTGTAAATTTTTTTGTCTAGATATAGTGTAATCTTCCGTAGGAAGAAAATTCCACCTTTTACCCTTCACTGTTGCCAACTCTTACCTTATCTCTATTTCAATCAAGTCCAACCAATCCTTGATGCCATATTTCATTTTTATAGGAACATTTAGTAACATAATAATAACACTATCAAATACATTTTTTTCTATATGCATGATATCAATAAAATCTCAGACAAACAAACAATTCCAATAAGATAATTCAAAGAAAATTGATCTCTTCTTCCAACCTGATTTTTTAGGGGTTTTTCTAAAATGTTTTACTGAAAAAAAGTGTCAATATCTTTTACTTTTTTGTATAGTTGATCACCCATTTATGGAGATGGTGTTTTACCTTATTCTATATTCCCATCAAATATTTTCATCTAGGATTAGTATTTATGTCATCAAGGTAAAAATTTATAATGTCCTAAAAACATAGTCTTCGAGGAATGTTTCAACCGAATTGAGTACGTGAGTTTTCCACAAATGTAGCACCCCAAAATTCTTTTAATTCTATAGCCTGATAAATTTTCATAA
This sequence comes from Viscum album, assembly GCA_963277665.1. Taxonomy (NCBI): domain Eukaryota; kingdom Viridiplantae; phylum Streptophyta; class Magnoliopsida; order Santalales; family Viscaceae; genus Viscum; species Viscum album. The sequence continues at coordinate 1,653,171,080 of OY728122.1, read as the reverse complement.
GTAGGGAAGTCATTTATTATTCTGTACAACATTTCCTTTAATGTGAATTCCTCACTTCTATGAGTATCATACATTATAACACATCAATTTCTGATCTTTGATCAATGGATCAAAATATATACCAATATCATTACCGGGATACTTTGGTCCATATATAAGTAGAGACAACATAATGTATTTGTGCTTCATTCATAACCATGGAGGAAATTTATAATTTACCAACATGACAGGCCATGTACTGTGAGTACTAATCTATACAGAAAAATGATTTATTGCATTTATAGATAATGCAAGACAAAAGTTTCTCAACTCATATCCAAATTCTAGAAACTCATAATCAATTTTATTCCATTGAGGAGAATCTACTGGATGATGTAGGTTCCCATATTTAATTCTTGTATCTTCATGCCATTTTAATTTTCATGTGTTTTTCTGACATCCATATAGTCTTCTAAACCATGTAATGATAGGAATGTGCCAAACAGATTCCGAAGTACTTGATTCTTTTTTCTTATATTGATCTATGCCACACTTAGGGAATTTTATGAGTGATTCATAGTCCTTGAGAAAAAATATACAATCATTTGGACAAGTATGTATTTTTTTAGAGATCATGTCCATTGAACGTAACAGTTTTTTAGGGTCAAATTTTTGGAATGGTAGTTCATTTTCTTTGGGTATCATATCTTTCAGAAGACCAAGTAGTTCTGTAAAGCTAGTGAAACTCTATCCATTGCTAGATTTTAAGTTATATAACTTCAATAATGTTGAAAATGTTGTGTATTTAATACAACCGGTATAAAATGGTTACTTAGAACATCTATTTGACTCTTCAAGAAACTTTGGACAATCACAAAGGTCATCTTAAGTTGCTATTTTCATTTCTCCAATGCGATCTCCATCATCTTTTACAAAGGTATTCATATCAAATGATTCATAAATAGTAGTATCATCCCAATTGATGTCGGCGTTCAGTTTTTTCACATGTTTAGTCCAATATTTATAGATTTTATCTATTCAGTGACAAATTGAATGTTCTTTCAAATATTTCAGACTAATTTTTCTTGAATAACAACAATGTAAACATGGGCAGAAGATTTTAGAAGGGTCTTCTACATGATCTCTTGCAAACTTGATGAAATCTTTAAATCCATATTCATATTAGTTTGTCAAATGATTAGCATGCGACCATTTTTAGTTCATATCTATCCTATTGGGTTTATAAAAGATTAATTTTATACAATATATAAATAAATACACATAAGATATTCATTATCAAAAGTGAAATTCTTAGACAATTATAATAAGGGAAATATGGATCATTTTTACTAGAATATATGAGTTCTTAGATATTCAAAATCCAACAATAAGGACTGTTTGAATTTGAAAAAATAGAGGTATATGGTAGAAGATAATAAATGATATTATCACAAAACTTTATAGGTGTAAACCAGAAGAATGATAGTGTAATGACCCTATCCTGAATTACCCAAACAACACCAGGTCAGATCATCTTATGTCCTCTAACACACCTAAAATTCACTAAAGGATAGTTTAAAATTTGGGTGAAAAAAACCATAAATGGGAGGTGGTCCCTCCCCCAATAGAAACAATTTCTAGCAAGACCTTTGGGTTCAATGGACATACAGCCCCAATATCAGCATTACCTGATATAGGCATACCTGTTAGAAAAACAACTACATAAATAAACGATGCAATAGCTATATAGACACACATACATGTCACTCTAGTATAAAAACTCGCTTATAGTCTATAATAAATATAAAATTGATAAAAACCAGATATTCAAACATAACAGGAACTATAAAGGCACCATAATGATTCAAAAAATTGAAGGCTTGAGGTGAAAAAACCTCGTGTACTTAACTGGGGATGACCCCTTTGAATCTTATATATAAGAAAACTAAGGACCATAGTGAATTCTAAGAGGAACTAGATCCTATGATACATATAACAAATAGAGTAAAATACATCTCTCCACTAACTTGGTTCCTGAAAAATAGAATCTGAAGCCGCATGTCCACTGAGGTGTCTATGAAAGGTGTCAGTATATATATAATCATTAGGGAACCACCAATGTGCCTCAAGTCAGTAGTCAATAAACAAGAATATACATGAGAATTTTTTCCTCCCACTTGTTTGGGGTGGTAAGGGTGGGGAGGGTTTGGGCGTGGTCACGGGGTCAAGTCCTTGGGCCAGTGAATTTACCTATATTTTCTTTATCATGTTGTGTGTCACTTTCGTACTTATACCCAATTTTTAAAAAATAATATACTTGAAAATTTCTATATATTTATACACACATATGAAAAGTTTATTTATTAAGAAGATATAAAACATATCCATAAAACAATAATGAATAAATCAAAGGTTTAGTGTTAGATATAAGAAACATATTATACATCGGTAGTCAATACAAACAATGAACTAGAAATCATTCCCTAAAAAATGGATTGCAACCAAATAGAAAACAATAGATCACAAAAAAATCATAGAAGAAGAAATAAAAAACAAAACCAGAAATACACAATGAAAATAGGAAGGCCTCCCTCTCTAGGTTGAAGAAAATTTGAGACCCTCTTTTGAAACCCTAACTGCAATTGAACACTGGATGTTGAATGAGATATTGGATAGACTGGAGTCGGTCGATTGGTGTGATTAGACCTTCGATCCACTAAGGAGGAGCACCGACAATGGGTGGCTTCCACGGAAAGTTTCTATATCATGATGGGTTCACAAATGTTTAGGGTTTTTAAAATCGATCGTGACACTTTTATTAGTGCCTACAAATAAGTGCTCATAAAGATAGGTCTTTATCAACGCTAAAGTTATAGCGTTGATAAATATTAATTTTATCAGTGCTTTCTTTAGCATTGATAAAGGATTCATAATTGTAATTATAAATATAAAATTGTAATATTTATATATACTTAATAAATATATATAAATATAAATATAGTGCATGTATTCCTTTTTAAATATATTTATTATAATTTTACAATTATTTATTTATAATTATAGAAATATTTTTTAAAAAATAATATTTATATCATTATATATATTTATATAATTATGCATAAATATATTTAATAAATATATATAAATATAAATACTATAAATATATTCATTATTTAAGTAAATTTATTATAAATTTAATAATTATTTAAATATATATAATTATTTATTTATAATAATATAAATACATTTAAAATTTTATTTATTTATAATTATATATATATAAATCTATAAATAAATAAAATGTACATTTATAAATATTTTTATTTATAAATATTTTTTTACAAAGATATTTTTAACATTATTAATGAATATCTAATTCTAAGTTCATATATATATGTTAAAATGAGTGAAATTGAATAAATTGAGAATAAGTACACTTTAACAATATTGAAAAAATAGATATGTTTTGTGTGTGTGCATTGTAATATATAAAAATGCATTGATTACATATATGTGAAATCAATATAATACGCATTTGATCTACACTAAATTTAAAAATCAAATGACATTCAATTATATGCTGAGTACTATGCAATTAGTCAATATTTTTAATTCATATTAATCTTTAATTATAAACCACTATCAAATAAATATATAAATATATAATGTAAACTGCATAAATATTTTGTCATATACAAATCATATTTATATACATTAATATATATATCTATATATTTAATATATAAAATTTAATAAAATTAATTATCATAATTATCTAATTAATAAAATGTTTAATATTTAATAATGTATAATCAATCTATTCATTTTTATCAATAATTATTTAATTGATACATTTTTTTATATTTTTTTTAATAAAAAAAAAATTTATTTTTTATTTATTCAGACATTTATCAACACAAAAAATGCGATGATTAAATAAATATTTATTAGTGCTAAAAATAAAGTGTTGATAAAAGGTACTCTTTATGAGTACTAAAAATAAAGCACTAATAAAGGATACCCCTTATTAGTGCAAAAAATAAAGCACTGATAAAGGAAGCACTTTATCAGTGCTAAAAAGAAAGCACTGATAAATGTTCCCTTTATCAGTGCTGATAAAAGGTTAAATTTATTAGTGATTTCATTAGCACTGATAAATATTACATTTATCACTATTTTTTTCTAGCGCTGATAAATACTACCACTGTTAAACATGGGTTTTGTATTAGTGTAGAGATTAAAGGAGAGGTTAGTTTTAGGTAATAAGGAATTATGAGGGGATTAGATTTTAAAACATTCAAGGGTATTAGAGTAATTTTTCAATTTTAAAAAAGTTGTACAGTTTGCACGGTTAGTCCACATGATTAGACAAAATGTACGATATCTACTGCCCCTTTAAAAATAAAGCACATGGTTACATGGGAATAGTCGCACAGTTAGAAAAAAATTTCTTATTCCTTGTAACATCCTCTTTACCCAAAACTATCCACTCACATGATTTGTATGGACCCTCACATGTTTTGAAAAACTATGCTCAGACCATGAAAAACATCACTGGAACTAACAAAGCCTTATCACACAGTTACTATATGATTACTATTAACTATGCACAGACTGTGCACCTTGATTGTTTCTCCGAAAACTCCAAATCCTCGACCCATAACTCCCAAAAGCTATTTGAATATCAATAGAGGTGGACTAAGCCCAAAATAAAACATACCTATGACCCATAGAGTGTAACAGTTCTCCCCACCATTCCAATTTTTATCCCCAAGAAGTACTCAATATTCTAGACCCACAAATAGATAAGGCCACTACTGCATAATCAACACTTCCCGCTCCAAATTGTCATTCATATCCCATATAAACTACCATAGAACATAGACCCGGGGAATTTATTTACCATGAAACACCTTATCCTAGGGATCTATAATCTGAACGGGCTACTCAACTATTGAGGTATAAGACTCAAGATCAACATCCTTCCATTCTATCACATGAAAATCATTTGGTTGATACCTTCTCAATTGGGAAACATGAAACATGTGATGAATCTATGTCAAGAATGATGTCAAGTTCAACCAATAATCCACCTTTACAATTCAATTGATGATAGTGAAAGGGACAATAAACATTAGTGCCAACTGGCCCTACTTACCTAAAGATGATGACCCAAATGAGGTGAAACCCTAAAAAAACATGATCACTTATTGAAAACTCACCAAGTGATAGTGATAGTACATATAGTATTTATAGAAACTCTTGGTAGTAATTATCCTTTTTTTGATCAATAGTGCCTTAGTCATGATCTCTTGAAGAAGACTCGGTCTAACCAAGAACCATTATCCCAATTTCATCCAACCTAAATGATATCTACATGGCCACCCACACAAAAAAATTCAAAGGAAACCCTTTTAATCAAGGATAGATAACTATTTTTATAGGTGAATTTGACTAAGGGAAGATTCCTTTCCCAATAACCACTAAAATAAAGCACACATGACCAAAGCATATCCTCTAAAACCTAAATAGATTGCTCATCCTATCCATCTGTCTGAGGTTGATACATCATGCTAAAATTAAACTGGGGACCCATCAACTCTATTAAACCATTCCAAAACCAAGATGTTAATTTTATATCTCTGACAGAAATAATAAAAAAGTCACTCCATAGATATTCATGATATCTTTGACATACATGTTCCCAATATCTTCCTCCTTCATTATCTCCTTAATAGAAAGGAAATGATCCAATTTCATAAGTCGGTCAATGATCACCCAAATAAAATATTTACCACTATGATTCTATGTTAAACCAACAATAATGTCCATGTATATCTCATACCACTTCCATAACAGGGTAAAGACTACAACAAACTAGTAGTTCTTTGGCACTTTGCCTTAATCTTTTGGAAAGCTATACATTATGGCATAAATTCTGAAATCGACCACCTCATCCTCAGACACGAATACCAATGTCTCAAATCATGATACACCTAGGTAGTACCATGTTGCACGAACCAACTAGACCAATGTCCAATACCCATCAACTCTTACCTTAGAAATATCAGAATGACCAAAATTCATCAGAAACATAATACACCATCTAGAGACTGATTCCACACAACCGAGTTTTCCCCACCATATAGGTTTTCACTAAATCATTGGAAATAAGTGTATGTTTAATTTTCAAGTTGAATTAAATCATTAAATTGTGAATTATCATTCACAAAACCTAACTAAACCTTTCTGTTAACCTATTCCACTTCCAAGCACATCTCGGATAATAAACTCATCAAATACCACTCCTCCACGGATTCCTTTAAGGCTTGAGTGAGTAACTTATTACTCAATTCATCAGTGGCCACATTCCCTATTCCAAGTGTATATAAAATATCAAAATCAAACGTCTGAAGATATTAAACCTAGATTCTCTGTTTAAAGTTCAAGTCTCTTTGGGTGAAAATATACTTCAGGCTCTTATGATATGAATACACAATAAACCACTCACTGAAGAGATCATACATAAATGTAGACAAATCGAGATCATGGTTATGATAATTATTCTAATGAGGATTTAGTTATAGATATCCATAGGACACAATCTAATTTCCCTACATCATAATGCATCCTAATCTCATACCTAAGGCATCACAAAAAACATCATAACCCAGACTTGGTTCTAGAGGGATTAGAACTGAAACTGATTTCAATCTCACCTTAAGTTCCTCAAATGATCTTTGAAACATATCATCCCAAAAAAACTTAACACCCTTAAAGGATAAATATTTCATAAGAGATTAAATCTTATAGAATTCAAAAAAACACTTATAATAACTGACCAATCTCAAGTAGCTCCAAATCTCAAACAGGTTTCTGGGTTTCCCCTAAGAAATAACTACATGAATATTTTAAATATTCACTAAGATTCCCCTCTCACTATAAAAAAACAGCAGATTAACGGTGGTTTTTTAGTGGAGGTTATACACAAGCCCATCTAAATTAATTTTAGAGGGGGTTATGTCCAACCCCCACTAATCATTGAATTTAGAAGAGGTTCACAACCCCCTCTAAATTCTTTAGATTTTTTTTAATATTTGGTTGGATTTTAAATTATGTTATCTCAAAACAACCAGCAATTTAATAATTATTGGTTCTAGATGTTTGGTTGTATTTTAGAGGTTCTATATATATATATATATATATATATATATGTATATTATAGGCTATATATATAATTAAATTTGTTTTTTAAGGAAATAGTGGGGGTTCATAACCCCCTCAAATATCTTAAATTAAAGGGGGTTCATGAACCACCACTAATCCCTTATATCAGAGGGGGTTTTGAACCCCACGCCCCCCCCCCCCCTCACATTTAATTTATGATATTATATGGGGTTTATGAAGTGCTGCTAATCCCATTGATTAGTGTGATTTTTTAACCCCCTCTAATTTTTTATTTATTTTTAAAAATAATTCTCATATAAATTCGAATTTTATAATATATATGTATGTGTGCTCGTGTGTGTGTATTATGTAAACACATTATATTAATGTATTTAAATTCATTATAAACATATATATATACATAAAGACAATATATAAATACTTTAAATAAATAATTGTACATATAAACAAAAATTTATACATATATAAATATTGGTATACATAATATAAGTGTAATTATAAATATATTTTTTCAAATATATATAATTTATATATGGTTTCATAAATAATATACATTTATATTATACATATATTATATTACATACATTTTTATTATATATTTATGTATAAATACATTTATATTATATTATGTATACAAATGTATATAATATAGACAATGTTACATTTAAATAAATATATATTATATATTTATATTATATATATTATATTATGAATATTCTATTATATATAAATATATATATATATATTATAATTAATTTGTATATATTTTAGTATATTGTATTAATTATAAATTGATTTAGTAAATATATATATATATATATATCATTTAATTATATATATTTCCAATTATGTGAATTTATTTAATTTTGTGTGTGTGTGTATATCTATGTATACATGATTTAATATAAATTTATATATATATAACATAAATGTATTTAACTTAATATAAGTATAATATAAATTAGAAAATACATAAATGTATAGTATTTATAAAACTAACATATAATTTTATAGTTCAAAAAATAGGTGTAATAATAATAATAATAATTAATAGTAATTTTGATACACACACACACATATATAAGTATATAAAAATATTTATATATATATATATATATATATTATAATTATATTATATCTATAAATATTATATAAATACATAAATATACTCACACACACAAATATTAATGTATTTATAAATATATGTAAATATAATTATTTATATATATTATATATACACATATATAATATATTTATTTATTATACCAAATATAGATTATATATAAATATTATATGCCAATATATTATATATACACAAATATATTAAATTATTTATATTTCTATACACAAATATATATATATATATATATATATATTTGATTTTTCTGTATCTAAATAAATATAAAATATTATACATATTAATTCCAATGGAACTTGGCATAGTGGTTGAGGCATGGTGCATCATTTTGTTCGAGTAAGTGTTCGAATCCCGCCAGATGAATTTTCCGGCCTTTAATATCACGTGGGTCTGCTGTTTGGGCTTGGGGGGACTATGTGTTCGGCATGGGGTACCCACATAGGATTTGTGGGCCTGGGGGGTTGTCCAAATCCCGAGGTTGCACGATGGGTATGTGGGATGTCAGGTGGGTTCTTGGTGGTTGTCTGGGTTTTTTCATTCGGGGTCTCAGGGGTTGTCTGGTGTTGTTCGGGGGTCATGTGGGGCTTGGCTAGGGGTTTTCATGCAGAGTCTTGGGGGTTGTCTAGGGGGTCTATGGGTTATTTGGGTGTCATATAGGGTCTATGGGTCATTTTCTGGGGGTTGTCATGTGGGGCCTTGGGTGTGTATATTTAAAAAAAGGCAAGTTTTGGGGTGTTTATAGTATAATAGCCTCTAAACTAGAACATTAACAACAAATTAGAGGATTTTTGTAACCACATATAATCAGATCTATGAATTAGAGGTGGTTAAAACCACCTCCAATCGATGTGTGTATGGTGAATTTATAGCAAAATTAGAGGGGGTTAAAACCCCCTCTAATCTAACTGTCACTAAAATCAGACACATTTTACTAGTTCTTACCCATAACCTCCTCTAATCAGAGTCAGTGGGTACTTTAGTAGTGTTTATGGGTAACCGCCTCTAAAGTTTTTAGAGGGGTTATAACCCCCTCTAAATAAAAAAACACTTTTAATCACCCTATTTTTTTAGTTTCTCTGATATGTCTTAGCTAAACATAAATCCATTGATCCAAAACTCACATTTATATATCTTTATATTCATATGATATTCCTTAATATTTCTAAGAACAATATCCAAATGATTCTGATATTTTTCCTATGACTTGGAGTACACCAGAATATCATCCACAAAAACAACTCTGAAAGAGTCCAATAAAAAATAAAATATCCAGTTAATCAAGTCCATAAACATTATAGGAGTATTATTAAGACCAAATGAAATAACCAAATAATAGTAATGAACATACCTACTCCTGAACTATGTCTTAGGAATATCTTAATTTCATACTCTTAACTGACAGTACCCCAATAACAGGTCAATCTTAAAAACCCATCAGGATCCCATAAGTTGGTCAAATAAATCATCAATCCTAGGAAAATGATACTTATAATTAACATCCACATTATTAAGACTTAAATAATTAACACAAAGTCATAGGCATCCATATGCCTTGATTACAATGAGAACCAATGAATCCTGAGGTGACACGTTGGGATGAATAAGTCCTTTGGCCTAGAGATCCTCAAATTGAACATTAAGTTCCTTCAACTCAGTTGGTTCGATGAAATAATATGGAAAGGATATTGGACTCATCCCTAGGAGTAACAAAATATAAAACTCAACATCCCTCTTGGTTGGTAACCCATAAAAATCAAAAAAAAACTCAGGGTACTCATCCACCATAGAAGGAAATGGACCACTGAAACATTGGTTGATAGTGTCAAAAAAATCTCTAACAATTAGCATGGCATCATTCCATCCTTAGGAATAATAGTCTCAAATCCCTCGTATCTAGGATTTCACTCACCCTAAAAGACATGAGTGACCCCATAAAAAGATAGAAACTGAACCTGATGATGATAACAATTAATCTAAGTTCAAAAAGTAACCATCCAATCCATTCCAATAATGAGGTCAAATATGTATAGTTCAAGAACTATAAAATCCAATATTACCTCAGGGTCTGTAATCATGACATGGTACTTATTACAGTAGTGTGCTTCTTTAATTTAAAGAACACTATAATAATAAATAGATAGTTTAATTTCAATTAAATTCACATCACAATAAAAAAAATCACATCATGTAATGATTTTAAAATATCAAAAATTGGTATATACAACTACATCGGTACATAAAATGTATTACAAACATCAAAAAATTCAAAAACATTATTCAGTTTCCTTTGGATCCCCTTCTAAAAGAGCCCAATCATGCTAACAGTTGCTGAAAAAACAACCCCATCTCAAACAAAAGAGTTTAATGATGTAAAAAAATGATTTTGTTAGTGATAACATAATTAAATAAAGTAAAAAAAAATATGAGACAATGCGTTAATAAAATTTCACTTTTAATTTGAAAACACACACTTTGAGTCATACCAAGCACACTGCGTATCCAATACATGTCCATTTGATTCCTAAATATCAAAAATAACTTATGAATTTATTTCCTAAAGTATAAATACTATATGAGTGTCTTTTCTTGGTTTTGAGTATGTGATACATTTTTTGACTAAAATGTCTATTTTAAACTAAAACGATTCACTTTGAATTATACCGAGCACACCACATGTCATATTATTATGTGGTTGATTCTCACATATAAAAAATGAATTATTAATAGTTATATTAAAATATCAAGAATATTAGAGTGTGTTTTTCTCTATTTTTAGTTAGTGACATGTGTTTTTAACTAAAATTTCATTTTAAATTGAAAACATGCACTTCGATTCATGTCTTACGCACTGTATGTAAATTTAATGTATGGTTAATTAATTTATGTTAAAAATTATGTGTGGATAATTTTCCTAAAATATCAAGAAAATAAAAGTTTTTTTTCTCAATTTATAGTGAGTGACGTACTTTTTAACTTATATACCATTTTTAAACTGAAAACACACACTTTGAGTCATACCGGGCACACCGTGTGTTAGATTGACATTCAGTTGAATATTATTTTTCATAAATGATTTATAGATCATTATATTAAAGTATCAAGACCATATGAGTGTACTTCTTCAATTTTCAGTGAGTGATGCATGTTTTGATCTAAAATATCCCTTTTAAACTAAAAACACTTAATTTGAGTCATATCAAGAATATTGTGTGTCAGATTGATACTTGTTTGATCTATACATATCCAAAATAATTTTCGGATTATATTTCTAAAGTATCAAGACAATTAAAGTGTGTATTATTAGATTTCAACAAGTAGTATATTTTTTGAACTGAAATTTCACTTTTAAATAAAAACATGAACTTTCAATAATATAGGACACATTGTGTTTCAGAATGATGTAAATATAATTACAACAGATAAAAAATGATTTATGGATCTTAACATAAAGTATCAATACAATCTAATATTGTTTTTTTATTTTGTTTATGTGAGGCATGTTTTGAACTTAAATGTCACGTTTAAATATAAACATGTAATTTCAGTCATACCGACCACCACATGTGTTAGATTGACATGCAGTTGATTCCTTATAACACCTTGACCCCAAAAGTCCAGAGTCAGTGAATTATTTTAATACACTAGCATGTTTACTAGGAATCAAGTCCAGAAAGACCGATCAGTTTAGTAGTCTTGGAAAATAGATTACATATATGAACGTTACATTACACATTAGAAATGAAACAAAACATAAATGGTCCTTTGAGAACACCATTAATCTCTTATCTTAACCCTTCTTATTAATCATAATACACTTCTTGGAATCCTGGGAAAATAAAACATAAGAAAGGGGTGAGCTGAGATGCTCAGTAAGGATAATAATATAGCTTAAACTTTCATAAATAAGCATAAACATTTAAGGAAATGCATAAGACTAAAACACAATCCTTTTAAACATAAACTTCATCATAATATGGAAAAGATAAATCAAATAATTCCATTTACTTATTCACATGGATATTGTACTAGTCAAATAATCACATGGAATATCAATAGCCAATTTCATAATGATAGAATGCATACTGTCAGACTTCATAATCACATAGTCAAGTCCATATGCCAAGACTATAAATAAGATTTTGTCAAGGACTTGTTCCAAGACACTAGTTTGCCTAATGAGACCTACTAATGCATCAAGGAGCTATAGCGGGATCCACCCGTCACTTACTAAGTCTAATACATTCCTCATATGAAAAGGTTGAAACATAACATAAACATTTGTATTAAAACTCGCATACAAAATGTCAATACTTTAACCATAAACCATGAATGGTATAAAAATAACACATCCATATTCAAACATATAATAACTCATTCAATAAAATTTTGAAGATTGTATTTATAATAAATCAACCTCAATTAAGAATAATATCTAAAAAGGGTGTTGACATAGTTGAAAATGATTAGTAAAACTCTTTGAGAAAAATATCCCTTTTTCATGAAAACATTTAAAAATTACACAATTTAGATAGGAAGACATTTAAAGACATTGTTGAATCAAAGTTTCCCATACCACTTTGAATCTTTTGAAAGGAATTAACATTTTAAAACATTCATATCCATTTAAATAAATCCTTAAAAACAATTATGAAAACCTGGACATTAATGAGAATGATTTAAAAGAATAAATATTTAAACCATTTAAAATGATGATCTCGTTAAATATTACCTTCCATAAAACATTAAAATATTCCTTTTGAAAAATATTTTAATAAAACACGGATGTGGATGATAAAGAGGTCCCAACAGATACTCATGTAAAAGCAACCTCAGATATTAAAGAGATTGTGAAATTAACCCTTACCTTGTACTTTTCCTTGGTTGAGGGTACGTTTAACCTCCTATATAATGACCATAGTATGTTATTAAATTATACCTGAAACATATTCATATTTATTATATCATACATGATTCATTTATGACTTTATACTACCCATTTAATAATGATTTCCATGTTAAATTAACATTTCGGGTAATAATCGCTTTCTTTAGCGTACGTGTTTTAACATGTTATTATTGATTGTATCATTTAGGTAATGATTTAAATAATTCCAAAATATAACACTTAATTTATATATCATATATATTTAGAATATAAATACTTATAACATACAGATATATGAAATGGAAGGTACCATTTATGGAGACGGTAGGTCGTACGTTCACATAAACATTGTTTCTGTTTTCATATTGTATTGAATGAAAGTAAGTGAATAAGATATATGTAAGTACATACATATATATATATATATATATTATAGCATTATTATTTCATATTTTACATACTTCTTAATAATATATATTTTTATAATCATCGTTGAATGGTGAACGTGGAAATGAATCTCATCACGTCGTGGAGACGGCAATCCGTACGTATGTACGAGTGACAATATCATTCTTTTGATATTAAAATAATATGTAAATAGATGTTATATCATGTATAAATAATAATTAATGTGTTATATTTATTATTTACATAAATTATAAATCATTATTATACGCATCCAAATAATAATGTATTGAATAACAATTACACCACGACGTGGAGACAATAAGCCATACGTATGCACGTATGGTTACTTTTTCATTCATATGATGGATAGAATAATGAATATGGATATGCCAATTTTATAATAACATCACATTTTGTATAAGATACTGTAGTTATTATTTTATAATGGAAACAACAAAGAAATAGGAAGTGGAAGAAGAAAATAACTTGAAAGAGGTGATGAAATATTTACCTCTTCTTTGGGTTATTCCTTTTGATTTGATCAAAAGGACTCCTTAGGTTGTCTTTTTGACCAAATTAGGGAATCTAGGATTAAGGGAGGGTATTTGGGAGGATATTTGTGCAGGTTTTTTCTGAGACAAATGTCTTTGGAGGTGTTATTTTAAGATAAGGTGATGTTCCCTTTTATAAGAGGGTGAGGGTCACTTTAGGAAATGATTAAAATATTAATTTATTATACAATAATATTTGGTTTATAATGGCTCCAAATGAATTTATTTCAAGCCATAAATCCTCTCAACCAATATTTTTTAGAAAATTTTAGGTTACCATTTTAACCTTATCTTTTAGATTTAATTCTTAGTTAAATAGTTTAACTTTTACCGTGTCTTCTTGTATTCTTACTATATTTGGTTAATAAACTTACTATAAACTTCCAAGAGAACCTAAAGTGGTTAATTAATGACATATATATTATTATTTAATCCCTTTTTATAAACCTTATATTTTTAGGAATATTATATCAACCCATAATATAGTATCTTTTTAAAAAATTAATTTATGTCAATTTTGACACTATTTGGTATTTTGTTTTTGTGAAATTCATAACAACCTTATAACTTCGAAAAAAATTATCTCATCAACCCTAACAATTAATATTATCCTATAAAATTGTTTTATTTCATCAAAAGTCTCAAATTACATTTATTTGGATATTTATAACATCAATTATTTTAACCATTCATTAAAAAGGTAATTATTGCATCATCATTGTGTCATAAATAAATTTAATTATTTAATCTCTAAAAATTATAAATAAAATACCATTATGTAGGAAATATTTTTATATTTATAATGAATATTTATATTATAATTTATCTTATTTATAACCCTATATTAAAAATGGTTTAGTTAATAAACTTTGAATTTAATACTTTTAACTCTACATTAAATAAAATAATAATAAATGTCCTAATCTAATCCTAGTGGACCTAAAGGATATTATTTTATTACTAAGGTTATTTTGGGTCTAATGAAACTTATCCAATATAATTAGGACATGTTTTAGGGTAATTATAATATCATTTTTACCCTTAATTTCTCTATTTACTTTTAACCATGGTAAATAAAATTCCAAAGTTACTATTCACCAAAAATTATTTTCCTCTTATTGAACCACATTTTACTTACTGATGTGAACCTTTTTTTCTCTGATTTTTGAAATTAAACTCACAGAAGTGGTAAAATTAAGTTTTATTCAAATTTTCAAATGCTCCTAGAAGGTGGGTAAAAGACAGTAAAAAGTTCAATAAAAAATTATATATCTAAACTTATTATAAAATGACTCCAATGAATTAAATTGAAGATATATAGGTATTATGTATCTATTTTTACCTAAAATAAATTAAAATAAAATAACTAATTACTTAAATAAAAATTCAGTTTTAAACAATAACGCAGTGTTTTTCACTATTCATCAAAAATTGAAAGTTTTCAGAAAAATACAAAAAATTCACCCAAAGCTAATTTTAATATTCTGAATTAAAAAATGAAGTCTATTTTACCAAATTAAAAACATATAAGTTTAATTTATTAATTTAAAATTAATTCATGTTGTCAAAACCAAAAACCGGGTTTTTAAAAGGTAAAAACTATCAAAAGATTGACATGTGTTTATGTCAAATTTAAATGGGAAATTACTTATAATTACCAATATTATATTAAATGATAAAAATTTAATCTAATTATACTTCCAAACTAATAAAATGTATAATTTAACACAATAAATTATTTTGATTACAAAAAGTTGTTTTCAATTAAAATTTAGTATTTTTTACTATTCACCCAAATATGAAAGTTATCAGAAAAACTCCAAAAATTTATCGAAACTAAATTTTTTATGTCTTGATTCTAAATAAGAAGTTTATTTTGTCTAATCGAATATATAAAAGTGTCAAATATTGTATTTAAAAAGGTTTCTCCATTAAAAGGCGGTAAAATTTCATTTTCTGAAAAATACTTCCTTTATTTGAAAAAAAATGAATTTGTTCTTATATTATGTCTAAGAAACACATAATATGGATGTTAAAATTTATTTAGAATATATAAAATTCAAAATTAATATAATACTATTCATAACCACTTTTGAACAACTAGTTTGGTAAGTCGTGATGCGATCGAACTCGGGGTTGCATGTAGTGCATGTTATTGAATTACTTTAAAGAAATAACGTACTATGAAATCTTGGGGTGTTACATTCTCCCCACCTTCAATAAATGTTTTCCTTGTAATTTGAAATTTTTCTTCAAAAATAAAAGGTTAAAAATAGAAAAATACATTTGTGGAAAACCCACATCGGAAATTGGACTAATAAAATTTAGTCTTAATAAGAGGGAAAGGGAAATGAAAAAGTTACCACCAAATTATGATCTCAATTAGGATAACATTGATGGAAATTAGAGACACTTAATTGGAGGAAAAACGTAAATATTTATAGGGAGTGATTATGATCATCAATCACTAACAAGTGTAAAATTGAGGGCCTCAAAGCCATCAATCTATGATGATTTACAATATCATCGGTTCAACAAAACATAAGGTATTAGGATAACACATTTTTGGTTTTAAGACCCCTTCCCTAAAGTTTAAGTATTAATTTATTCATAGAATGAGAGGAAAAAAATATAATTAACAAGTGGAGTTCTATCCTTCAACTAATTCCTACCACAAACTCATCTTTCACTCCAAAAGATAATAGAATTCAAAAATATTCTATTTATCCTAATCATATAGGGTTCCAAAAATAATGAATTTATAATTCATTTGTCAGAATATTTAAAAAACTATATTATACAAACCAGGCCATCGCGTATGCTAGTGGTAGGTGATCCACCCTTATCTCCCTTCGGTTGCGGGTTCAAGTCTCACGGTCTTTCCAGACGCGACATGTTGTCACCCGACCTCCGGGTTGTCCTTTTTATGACAATCCAAAAATAATCTCAAGAAATTATTTAAACTTAAAAATAGTATCCAATGTCAAACTTAATAGATTCTAACCTTTAGACTTATCCAAAATACTTCTGTCCAAACTCACATTCCAAAATTTATAAGGAAGGTAAACACAATGAAGATCCTTTTTTCCATGTAATAACATGTGAACACCTTCATCATGTATTCTTTTAAAACACTGTAACACCCTGAATTACCATAAAAAATTATTTATTATATTCATGCTCCCTTATTTCTTATAGAATAAATAATATACTCCTTCTATCCAATAATGATGTAAAGTCCAACAATGATGGAATATACAAATCATCAATCAGTTTCAAGGTAGTCAATAATATCCAATATAATTTATCCAAATAAATCATATATTATTCCAAAATCACTACCTCAGTATCATAACCATATTTTGGTTTATCTTTATCTCAACCATATATTTTCCAAAAAAATTAACCTGCTATTAAGTCACTTTTCTTGGTTCCACACAATCTCATGTCCTTAATGAAATAGTATTGCAATACAATCCTTATATACTCTATAATTCTTATAAGATGTACATAATTAATACAATACTATATAATTCTTATAACATGTAAATCATTAATACAATACTCAAATGACACAATACTTTAATAACAACATAAGAAATCTTATCATTCATGTTCATCTTCGGTAGTATCATAACTTGATTATTATCTAATAGCAGTATTTGGGGTATACTATGATGATTTGGACATTGATTCACATAGTATCCCAACTACTTGCAGATCAAGAATTGTACATTTGAAAACTTTTTCTTACCCTTTAAATCATGTACTTGTTGTCCTATTTCTCCACAATTATACATCAATTATTTTAACCTTTCATTAAAAAGGTAATTACTACATCATCATTGTCTCATAATTAAATTTAATTATTTAATCTCTAAAAAATTAAAATAAAATATCATTATGTAGGAAATATTTTTATATTTATAATGAATATTTATAGTCGAATTTATCTTATCTATAACCCTATATTAAAAATGGTTTAGTTAATAAACTTTAAATTTAACACTTTTAACTCTTCATTAAATAAAATAATTATAAATGTCCTAATCTAATCCAAGTGTACCTAAAGGATCATATTTTATTCCTAAGGTTGTTTTGGGTCGAATTAAACTTATCCAACAGAATGAGGACATGTGTTAGGGTAATTATAATATCATTTTTACCCTTAATAACCCTATTTACTTTTATCGGTGGTAAATAAATGTCAAAAGTTACTATTCACCAAAAATTATTTTCATCTTATTGAACCATATTTTACTTACTGCTATTAACCATGTCTCTCATATTTTTGAAATTCACCTCACAGAAGCGGTAAAATTAAGTTTTATGCAAATTTTCAAATGCTCCTAGAAGGTGGGTAAAAGACGGTAAAAAGTTCAATAAAATTCTATATATCTAAACTTATTATAAAATGAATATAATGAATTAAATTGAAAATATATAGGTATTATGTATCTATTTTGACCTAAAATAAATTAAAATAAAATAACTAATTACTTAAATAAAAATTCGGTTTTAAACAATAACGCAGTGTTTTCACTATTTATCAAAAATAGAATGTTTTCAGAAAAATACCAAAAATTCACCCTAATCTAATTTTTATATTCTGAATTCAAAAATTAAGTCTATTTTACCAAATTCAAAACAACTAAGTTGCATTTAATAATTTAAAATTAATTCCCATTGTCAAAACCAATAGGCGGGTTTTTAAAAAGTAAAAACTATCAAAAGATTGACATGTGTTTATGTAAAATTTAAATGTGAAATTACTTATAATGACCAACATTGTATTAAATGATAAAAATATAATCTAATTATACTTCCAAACCATTCAAATTTATAATTGAACACAATAAATTATTTTGATTAAAAAAGTTGTTTTCAATTAAAATTTAGTATTTTTAACTATTCACCCAAATATGAAAGTTATCAGAAAAACACCAAAAATTTATCGAAACTAAATTTTTAGGTATCGATTCTAAATAAGAAGTCTATTTTGTCAAATTTAATATATAAAAGTGTCAAATATTAGATTTAAATAGGTTTCTCCATTAAAAGGCGGTAGAATTGCATTTTCTAAAAAATACTTTATCTGAAGAAAAAAATGAATTTGTTCTTATATTATGTCTAAGAAACACATAATATGGATGTTAAAATTTATATGGAATATATAAAATTCCAAATAAAGATAATACTATTCATAAACACTTTTGAACATCTAGTTTAGTAAGTCGTGGTGCGCTCGAACTCGGTGTGGCGTGTAGCACAAGTTATTGAATTACTTTGAAGAAATAATGTACTATGAAATATTGGGGTGTTATATTCCTACACATAAAAAATGAGTTAAGGATAATTTTTCTAAAGTATTAAGACAATCCAAGTTTGTTTTCATAGTTTTTAGTGAGTGAAGCATGTTTTAAACTAAAATGTTACTTTTAAACTAAAAACATACACTTTTAGTCATATCAGGAAGATCATGTTTCTGATTGATATGAGGATAATTTATATATATCAAAAATGAATTATGGATTAATTTAATAATATATCAAGACAATATGAGTTTTTTCTTTTAATTTTTATTATGTGAATCATGTTTTGAACTAAATGGTTAATTTTAAACTAAAAAACATGTTATTTGAGTTATACTAGGCGCACCATGTGTCGGACTAATGTGTGGTCAATTTCTTTATGTTGAAAATGAATTATAAATAATTTTACTAAAATATTAATAAAATACAAGTGTTTTTTCTATATTTTAAGTGATTGATACATGTTTTTAACTAAAATGTCAATTTTAAACTAAAAACATGTACTTTGAGTCATACTGATCACACCGTATGTCATATTAACATGTGAACAATTTCTACATGTCATAAATGACATATGGATATTTTTACTAAAATATTATTATTATCTAAGTTTATTTACTCTATTTTTAGTGAGGAACGCATGTTTTTAACTAAAATACCATTTTTAAACCAAAGACACGCACTTCAAGTCATATTAGGAACACAATGTGTCAGATTAACGTTAAGTTGATTCTTAAATGTTAAAAATTATGTATGTATCATTTTCCTAAAGTATTAGGACCATATGAGTTCATTTTCACATTTTTAATGAGTGATGCATGCTTTGAGTCAAAATGGAACTTTTAAATAGAAAACACACACTTTGAGTCATATCGAACAAATCATGTGTCAGATTGATGTTTAGTTGATTACTACATGTCAAAAATGATTTATTTATTTATTTCATAAATTATTAAGATAATACAAGCATGTTTTCTTGGTTTTCAGTGAGTGGCATGTGTTTTTTACTAAAATTTCACTTTTAAATAAAAACAGACACTTCCAATCACATAGTCCACTCTATATGTCAGATTTCTGTATGGATGATTACTATACATAAAAAATTATTTATGGATAATTTTCCTTATGTTTCATGAAAACATGAGTTAATTTTATTTATTTTGAGTATGTCATGTGTGTTTTGAACTAATATGTCACTTTTAAATAAAAACACACACTTTCAGACACACCAGCCACGTTGTGTGTCATACAAACATGTGGTAGATTCCTACACATAAAAAATGATTTATGGATAATTTTATTAAATTATGGAAACAATATGAGTGTGTTTACTTAGTTTTCAGTGTGTATCATGCATTTGGAACTAAAATGTTACTTTTTGACTGAAAACACACACTTTTATTTATACTAGGTAGACTATATGTTTGATTGGTAGGTAGATAATTCCTACATGTAATAAGTTAATTATGAATCATTGTAATAACTAATTAAGATAACCTAAGTGGGTTTTCTTATTTTGGAGTATGTAATTCCTGTATTAAACTAAATGATTGATTTTAAACTGAGAATTTACACTTTGAGTTATACCTGGTAAACCATATGTTGGATTAACATATGGTCAATTCATATATGTCACAAATTACTTATAGATCATATTCATAAAATATAACTACAATATGAGTTTTTTTTCTCTATTTCGAGTGAGTGACATAAGTTTTTAACTAAAATTTCAATCTAAAATTGAAAAAATGCACTTTGAATCATACCAGACACATCGAGTGGTATATTCCTACATGTAAAAAATGATGTATGGATCATTTTCCTAAAATATCAAGACAATAAAAGTTTGTTTACTCTATTTCCAGGGAGTGACACATATTTTTAACTAAAATTTCATTTTTAAAATGAAAACATGCACCTCAAGTCATATCGGGTACATCATGTGTCAAATTGATGTGTGCTTGATTCCTACATGTCACAAATGATGTATGGATTTTTTTCTGATGTTTCAAAACTATATGAGTGTTTTTAATTATTTTTTAGTGAGTGATGCATGTTTTGAACTAAAATTTCACTTTTAAACTGAAAACACGCACTTCATGTCATACCGGGCAAACAGTGTGTCAGATTAATGTGTGGTTGATTCATACATGTTAGAAATTATTTATGGATAATTTTACTAAATTATAAAATCAATCCAATCCTTTTTTCTTAGTTTTCATTGAGTTAACCATGTTTTGAACTAAAATATAACTTTTTTATAAAAATATGCAATTTCTATCATACCGGTCACATCATGTGTCAGATTGATGTGCGGTTGAATCCCGCATGTCACAAATGACTTATGGATCATTTTACTAAACTATAAAGGAAATATGGTCATTTATCTAAATTTTTAGTGATTGATGCATGTTTTAAACTACAATGTTACTTTTAAATAGAAAACATGCACTTTGAGGCATACTGAGTACCCTGTGTTCAGATTAACATGCGACTAATTTTTAAATGTTACTAGTCCCTTATGGGTCATTTTACAAAATTATCAAGATAATTCAAGTGTTTTTATCAATTTTTAGTGATTGGCGCATGTTTTTAAGTAAAATTTCATTTTTAAATTTTAAAAAGGTGTATTAAGTCATTTTTAAATGGAAAACACACACTACTGGTCATAAATTGTTGAAATAGAGAAAAAAATAGCTCTATAAAGATACCAAATAGTAGCTAATTACATTATCCTTATTGAATCCTTTATCAAAAATTAATTTTCTTCTAAGCATTTTGTTTTCTTCATAATTTATAAAATGGTTAGAGAAAAATCATTTCTAGATGAATTCACCACTTCATGATGTCTATGAAAATTAACTAAATAATTATTAGATAAAATCGTATGAAAAATCACTAAAATAAGTAGATAAAATGATTTGAAAATTAAATATATAAGCAGTAATAAATCACCATTTCATAATGTCTACAAACATTATGACACTATGTATTCTACCCAGTCATTTCTAAATGAATCTATTTCCTATTTTGAATATATATACTATCAAAAGTTCAGGTAGTACTGGGAAAATATAAATAAACAAATGATTGATTGATATTTTAAATGAAATTGTAATTATCATTGGAATTACTTATTTAGGGAAGCTAGTTTGTTGATGTAATATAATATATTTCATAAATTTGAAAATGTAATAACCATAGTCTATAACATTAATCTGTTTTTAGAACTGAATCAACATTGATAAAAATAAGTAATTTTTTTATATACATTTTGATAGTAAAAAACTATTATATATACCCTAATACATATCCAATTTTAGATTTCGATTAGATTTTTTTCTCATGGACTGTACTCATACCATGATTTTGAAGATATTTAAACACTTTCCTATAATAAAAAAATAGTTGACACATTATATAAAATGTATAACTTGAAGTTTATTTGTAAAATATTGAAAGTGTTTCATTAAAAATTGATAAAATCCATCATGTATGGTTAATTTTTTAGTAATGCATGCATTGAATCCAAAAAAATAAGTCTTTAGAGTATCCAAATTGATTACAATGAGAAACCAATTATCCCTAAAAACAAAAATAAATGAGTAATTAAATAAATGGAAATATATTTTATATAATTATAATACATATTTTTTCCCCCTAAATTGTATATATTAAGAATATTTTTTCAACTATAAGATTATTTTCATACATTGAGGCTAGTTGGTCTGCTATTTTAAAATATTAATCTACTTCCAATTATGTTTTTTATATAGAATTGATGTGAGGAATAATGAGTTTAAATTTTTGTTCCTAAGGTTTTCCATTCACATAGTACTGATATATACACCTAAAATTTATGAATAGTATTTAATTATAATTAACATAGTAGATCAGTTATTGGATAAATAGATTATAAAAATAACCTCAAGTACACATTTATAATTGAGACTCCCAGTCAACCATGCTTGAGGATTATATATACTTTTTCAATACCAATATTGTCTATAAGGGTGTCTTTGTATTTTTTTATTCAAAATAAATAAAGAGTGTATTACTATCATTGAACATTTCATCCGTATGAACATATAATATTAGTAAATGTGCTAGTTTAATTGGCGAGGAAAATATACTCTTTGGAAGTATTTTTGATTGACTTTTTTATTCTTTATATTATTTTTATTTTGAAATCTATTTCCTCTTCCTTTTATTCATTTCTAATAACATTACTTATTTTGGGCCTTTTTCATTAATTTTTAAAGGTTTTTCAAAAAAAATTGAAAAGAGCATACCTCCTTAGAAACATATATTTTTACAAGATCAAAAAACTATGGTATGAAAGTTCCAATATAAATTTTGACAATTTGGACATCTAGATCATCAAGGGTAATTGGTATCTTAGTGCTTATCTCATGATCTATGTGGATACTAACTCTCACATGATATTTTGGAAGTTTTTTATTGTATATAATTTCTCCTTGGATATTATACACTATATCCCTAATAATAAATTGATAGGTGGGTGTTGATATATATAAATCACAATAAATTTAACCCTATATAATATTAGTACAGGAATGTTATTAGTATATTAATAATTTACATTTTGTAGAAACAGATATAATAAAATTGATTACCTCTAGTAAGGAAGTCCTTTTAATGGAATTGTTAGCCTCAAATATGGGGGCTGGATCTTTATATAGTGGTTATTATTATGTTTTTTTCTTATCTTTGATTCATTACCATAACATTTTCTAAAAACTCATTTTATAAATTAATTTTTTATTATAGAATATTTATTCATGAATTCATCTTATCCATTTTATTATCTTTATCCCCCTATGCATTTCTTTTCTCAAAATATGTTTGAGGTGACTGTCCAAAACTCGCACCACTTGTGATATCATATTGTTCTAGTCACTCCAAGGCCACTAAAAGTAGTGGTTCATGAAGTAAATCTAATGAAAATTCTTATTTCTATACTAGATAATAAAATATAGGAAAATAATTATTCATTGTTATGTAATATTGATTTAAAGTAGAATGAATTTTTATTAAGTCATATTTACAATTGATTCTCATAATCTTTATGTATTTTCATATGCTAGTATTCCATATTTATATACAAAGTCATAATTACATATAACATGATGTGGGATGAAAGTTCATATGGATTTTTATTCATCGATCTACATATAAACAAAGGAATAAAATTGTGTTGTTGTTTCATGCCACATAAAAGTACTATTGTAGATTTAAAATATATATCATTTTTTTCAAGTGAAGCACGATCCATCCTTGTTTTATGGTAGGGGTACATTTATTTTGATGCACACTTATTATTTTCAACACTCAATTATTATTTCATAAATTAACAATTATTAATGAAAGTGATAAATACATGTATTTCCTAGTAAATTATTACCAATAAAAATGTACCTGAAATGTTTCCCCCTCACAACAACTAATAAACATATTTTATGTTTATTGGATTATCATGTGTGAATATATCTATGGTGAGTGAAGGTTTGATTTCCCTATAGAATTCCTAAGATGATTCTTTGTAATAATTGTTTGGAAGTATATATGATCCTTTTCGATGAACATTAATACATATTTTATTCAACATACATCTAGTATAAATGATCTCTGCAAGAGATAATGAATATTAAATCAACATTTAATTATTTTATTTTTTAGTAAAATAGGGGAAATATATCATAATTTTACCCTAATATCTTCCCAACTTAGTTACTCATATGTGATCACAATAGTGTTTTTGATATCTACATCAATCATCATGTGTATTTTAGTGGTGTCCTAAATGTAACTAATGATAATAGACTTATTGGGATCAATAGTTTGGTCGTGTGCATTCCATCCAACCTTGATTTTTATGCTTCTTCTTCTCACATTAATAATTTTTTGTAAGAATATAGCACTACGATGCCCCTTTTTTATTATAAATAGGTTGTTTATCTTCTAATTTTTCCTCTGTTTCAACATTTTCAACATATTGTTCCTTGGGATTTCTACTGTCAGCATGTGGAGAAACCATTTGTTCCTTGAGATTGGGAGCATCAGCATGTGGAGAAACATGTTATTCCTTAGTATTGGTAGCATCAACATATGGATAATACATTATCAATATAAGTAGTTGAACATTTAATATAGATTACATAAATCCAGTAGTGAACAGATAATACTATGATTTAATGTAATTTATATTAAACAAAACTTTAACCTGATCATTAGACTCTATTTTTTTCTTTAAATGTTTAAGGGATTTAACCCCACTATTGAATATCTAAATCCTCTCTTTTTGGTCTCCTATGATATAAAATACCCCATTTATATTAGGAACATCATGAAATGATTGATACATCCCAATGAATGTGTCATCCTCAATTGAATTGATATATAACCCTATAGTGGTTTTTATCGATAACAAAACATTTGACCAATTTTTGTTTGTTGGATCCATGGAATAAAATAACTATACTATTTTTTATTCCATTAGGAATGGTTTTTCATTGTAACCTTCGTTACTGAAATCCACATTCATGAATCCCAATTCATATATTTTAATTACACTCATGTTAGAAATCCACTTGCATTAAAAAATCAACACTTGGAATGTTTTATAATCTAACTCCCATACTTATTTTATCATTCCAAAGTATGAAATATTCACATAAATTTTATATTACTTCATTGGTACTAGATACAAGAATTGCTTCTACCATAAGAGTAAAATGACTATTTTTCATGGTACTATATTCATCATGTTCCTTTATATAGAACGTATAATTATTAATTACATAACCATTATAAGATAATACATGCACACTTGGTCCCCTAGATAGTTATTGAAGTCATTATAAAATTGAATTTGGATTTATAGAAAACTCCTTAAAAATATGGTCTTGAAACCATCCTATAACTATCAATCATGTTTATTTAATATACATATTTTCATCCCTTGATGGATTCAAATGCCCAAGAATTACTTTATAGGTTTCGAAATATAGTGAAACCTATAAAATTTTTATATAAAACATAAAGGTAATCTTGGTCCTAGTGTGTAATGGTAATTGTGACAACATATGTTCCATAAATTATCTCACCCACAAGTCACATGTTATGAAAAGATTTTGGTAGACCAATACTCTTCACATCAGACTAGTAGTCGATTCATAATTCAAAAGGTTCTTTAATAATATATCACTCAACAATATAACCTTCTAGGTGACTTTGATTTTGGACATACCCTTTTAAAATCTTCATGTATCATTTAATAGGGTACATCCATCTATAATGTATAGTACCACATATTCAAATATCTCTAACCAAGTGAACCATCAAGTGAACCAATATATTAAAGAATGATACTAGGAATAAAATCTATAATTTACATAATATGATAGTAATTTCCTTTTTCATAGTTGGAAAATTAATCAGGTCTATAAATTTACTTCATATAGATTTGAAAAAGAAACAAAGATTGGTTAATTTATGATAGAAATTTTTAGGAAAATGAAATGTAAAGCTATATAAATTAAATATTTCATCAAAAATGATAGTTATGTGATTTCAGGCCCTTTAACTTTAAATTAGTCATTGAAATAATATTCTTGATATTTGATTAATACCCCTATGGAACCTTTAAATCATTCCACAAGCTGAAAATGATATCTCTCTTTCCTAGAAAGAGTGTTAGTAGGTGGAGGAAAAAAATTCCTTTCTCCCTTCACTTGCACCAACTCTTCCAATATCCCCATGTAAATCATGTCCAACCTAGCTACAATTTCATACTATGTTTTGTTTGGTACATTTAGTAATGTGTCAATGACACTATCACATACATTTTTTTCTATGTGCATGACATCAAGAAAATTTCTGATGTACAAATTATCTCAGTAGGGTAATCCAAAAAAACTGATCTATTTTCCAACCAGTTTTTGTACAATTTTTGAAAGAATATTTACAAAAAATTGGTGACCATACCCTTTACGTTTCCAAAAAATTGATCACCAGTTAGTGGAGATAGTGTTATGCCTTATAAATTACTATTGAATGATGTTTTCAAAGATCAATATTAATTTCACTAGGGTTGAAATTTTAGATACCTTAGAAAAAGAGCCTTCAAGGAATATTTCAACCTAGCTAATTGTTTACCTTGTTCATAAATGGGAAACCCTAGAATTGTCTTATTGTTATATCCTAAAAAATTTCCATAAGTAGGAAAGTTATTTATCATCCTATACAAAATATATCTCAACATGAAATCTTTATTTTTATAAGTATCATAATGTGTAACACCAGAATCCCAAATTAATTTCAGATCATCAATCAATGGAGCTAAATAAACATCTATATCATTACATAGTTGTTTTAGTAATTATATAATAAGATAAAAAATAATATATTTACACTTTATGCATGACCATGGTGTAAAGTTATAATTTACCAAAATAACTGGTCATGTACTATAAGATATGCTTTGTACACCAAAAGGATTCACTCCATCTATAAATAGTTCAAGATTAATGTTTCTAGACATATTTCAAAATTGATGATACTTGTAATAAATTTTCTTCCACTAAGGAAATCTTGTTGGGTGATAAAGTTTCCCATCATGATTTCTTGTATTTACATGCCATGTAAATTGCCTTATAATATCAACACTTCCATATAGGCACCTAAACATTAGAATGATTGGAACATACCATACAAATTTTGTAGGGCTTGATTCGCCTTTCTTGTATTGAGATTCACCACACCTTGGGAATTTTTATAAGTGATTCATGGTCCTTAAGAAGAAATATATAGTCATTTGGAAAGACATGTATTATTTCATAGATCGTAGCCATTGAATATACAATTCATTTAGTGTTATATGTTCGGAAATGAATCATATTATCTTTTGGTGGCATATCATTCAAGAGATAAATAAGTTCATTAAAGCTGGTGTCACTAAATATATTGTCAAATTTTACATTATATAGCTTCAGTATGGATAATTATGTTGTATATTTAGTATAACTAGTATACGATGTAATCTTTACATGATTCTTTAAATTATAGTATAACCATCATATAATTGAATCTTTACATTACTCAATAAATTTTGAAACAAGTTTATAAAATCTTGAAGTTCATCTTAAAATTTCATTGTCATTTATATTATACAATATTCATCATCATTTTCACTTGTAATCGTGTCCTTAATATTATCTTCATCATCATTCACACTTGTAATCATATCATATGATCCAAAAATTTCATTATTATCTCAGTTACTAGAAACATTATATATTTTTCATTTTTATCCCAACATCTATAACTTTGATCTATTCCTTGATAGATCAAGTGTTCTTCCAAATCCTCTAGACTAATTAGTCTTGAATAAAGACAACATAAACACTAACAAAGGACTTGATAAGATCCATATGCATGATCTTTTTCAAACTTGATGAACTTGTTAACCTCATCCTCATACTATTTTTTATATGAATATAATCCATAAATTTTTTATTCATATAAATCTTATTTGATTTAGTAATATTCATATTTTATAAAAAAATATAAATAATGTATGAGATTAAAATCCAAAAAGGCTATTCTTTATATGTAAACACATATAGTCGTCTAATAATCCAAATTTATTTACACTTTTTCTGTCATTTATTTATGTATTTTCATTGATTTACTTGATAATTCACTTGGTATATTCTCAATTTTTCAAGAATAAGGCTTAACAGGACTCTAAGGAAGAAATGAAGAAAAATGTAGATTTTAACAAGTACGCATCATGACCAGTCCGTACACGTCGTGTGTTGGTTGTTTAAAACATGCCCAAGTCATGAGCCATGTCATGACCAAGTCATAAATTTAACAAAAGAAACATCCAGTAAATGTCATGAAGGCTCAGTACATGTTGTGATGCCATTCAAAACAGTTGAATGATAAATCTGTGAGAAATACACCTGGAGGAATAGCTAAAGGCTAGTACACATCATGAACACTTAGTACATTCCATGTACTCAATCAAACTTCAAAAATATTTCAGATATGCATGAAACACATGGGTGATCCAAAATCCATGTAAATCTATGTATATAAACAGTGCACAACGTGTACCTCAAATAAACATCGTGAAAATTATGCCTATAAATAAAAATTCATGGTAGAGTATTTCACAATAATTCCAGACAGTATTCCTCTCTTTTGTTCATCCCTTTTGAGTTCTCTTTCCCCTTTACCCTTTAAACTCTAAATTTATTCTTTGTTTACATTTTATTTTCAATTCAAGAGCCATGGATTTGTTTCCTCCATCATTTTCAAATTTATACTAAATCAATCCCCATCATTCATCATCAATTTACAATAACACGTGTGAGATCCATTTCTGTTTTTTATCTCAAGTAAGTGAATTATTAAGGTTGTGATTTATCTTTTTCATACCCAATTTCATGTTCATTCCCTTTATAATTCTGAACTCTTCAAATTTTTTTGAATTCATTAAACCAAAATTTCATGTTAAACATGAATTTCTTTATTTCATAAATTACATCTCCACCTGATATGAGCATCTAAACCTATTATGGGTAGTGATCAAAATTAGATGTATATGAATTCATAATTAATATTCAATTATAACATTGGAAACCCTAATGGATTAGTAATCAGGATAAACAACCAAATTCTAAACCATTTGTGTGATCATCATTGAATATGGAATATTAAAACGGAATACCCTATCCTGATTAAAGTAAACTAGGCTATGATCACTAGCCTAGAATAATTTATTCCAAAGAAGATAAACTTAATGCGCTTTGGCTATTACTATCTCCCAATCATGGCATTGTAACTTCCTAGGTAGAACTAGGTGGATTGACCAAAGTCAACTAGTGACTATCATTTGTTTCACAACCTAAGACTTAGGACCCTACCAAAATTAGAATTAAGGTCATCCTTTCTCCAAATATTCAAAATTCATCTTGACCCCTATTTTATTACTTGAAGTCACTCTTAACTACAGATTTAGTAAAATTCCCAAACACCGAGGTAACTTGAAAGGACTCCTGTAAGGATATCAAGCTAGTAATCCCCCTTCTAAATAGCTTCATCCTCATGGGTTAAACCCCACACTTCTACTATACTACTCCCTTGTAGTTATTAAAGTTTGGGACACACAATTCTAATCTAAACATCGCTCTTATGAACCCAACAACGCATGCAAGCATGACCAAATTTTGGCATCGTTTCTAGGGATCGAAACCGAGCCACCCGCATGACAGGCAGGCCAATTGAGTTATGAAGGATCCACCCATCAACATACTACGCTGCCTCTATTCTTGAATCTTATGGTATTATGAAAACTAGGAAGCAATGTTGATGGGTGGACCTCCCATGACTACTGTAAGAATCAAGACATCTACCTAGTTGACGCTACCATAAGTCTCGCCCTGGGAAAACCATCCATGTGCCATGTCTCTATATAGGATACGCAATAACGGAACCCACAGCTGAGTAGACTTCGTGAGGAGAGGTTCATGGTGTGACTAGGGGTTGTGGGCTATCATCAGGGAGAAACACTGTTTCTTTTAAAGAACACTAATTCAAGATCTAGGATTACCTTTCCCTCACCCCCTTTTTTATTTTCTTTCGAAGATTCCCTTACATATCCATTTTCACACATGTTCATGTACCAAGGTCACTTGATTCATTCAAGAAAACCTAAGTCAAAATACCCCTTGACCTTAGATCCTGATATAGAAAGGTATTTTTTAACCATCTTCGGTCAGCAATGGCTGAGCAGCATAATCAAGCAAGACCCAACCCGCCAAACCCCCAACAGATAATTTTGGGAGAACGCCAGATGCATCCTAAAAAGACAATCTTGGATTATGGGTCTCCACCAATCCATGGAACAACCCCAAGAATTTTTTGACCCCCAATTCAATACTGCACCTTTGATATCAAGCCTAGACTCATTCACATGATCTTGAATATGGGTCAATTTAGTGGCCTCGAAATTGAAGACCCGTATGAACACATTTCCAACTTCCTAGAAGTTTGTGACACCTTTTGAAACTAGGGAGTCTCTTTAGATGCTATCAGACTGTGCAGCTTCCCATTCTCATTAATAGATAGAGCTAGGGACTGGCTTAAAATCCAATCTACCTAGTCAATCACGACTTGGGATGGTCATTCCAAGAAGTTTTTAGAAAAGTATTTCCTACTAATCCAAACCTATAAGCTCCATAATAATATTCAAAACTTTTCTAAAGAAGATGGAGAATCTTCATGGGATGTGTGTGACCAAATTAAGGAGATTATGAGAAAAGTTAAATATCATGTACTAGATATATGGATTTATTTACAGACATTTTACCAAGAACTCCAGCCAGCAGCACAAACTATTGTCGATGCTGCCGCTGATGGAGGATTAATGTTCAAAACCCTCGAAGCTAGAGGATCAATACTAGATGATGTGTCGCACAATGCCAGTCTGTGTAAAAGTGATTGCAGACTACCATGGTGTGGTATCCACCAAATAGATGAGAGCACCATATTAACATCACAAGTGGAAAAAATCAAAAAAAAACTTTATTATTTCCATATTCCAGCTACACATCCTCAAAACTAACCCACTCCTTCTCCTGTCATGGAAATTCAATCATGAGAGATGTATGGTGGCCCACATATTTACCATGATTATAAGTCAGGATATGAAGAATAGAAGGATTATAATTATGTCAATTATAATCAACAGAACCAGTTGTTTCAACAATAATAGAAATATTATCAGCAAAGGCCTGCTTAGCAGTAACCTTATAATAGTCTGGGCTATTTTCAACCACAAAGTGGTCAGGAACAATTTCTCAATCAAGGAACACTAGGGTTTCCACTGATGAACCCTATTTCAATACCACATAAACAAGTGAAACAATATCCCATTCAATAATATCCCTTCCAACCAAGACTTCAGCAAAAATTTCATCCACCTATTCCAAGACCGCAGTAACCACCTCCACCCCCTCAAAGTAACTTCGAGAATATCCTAGATACTTTTGTTCAAAAGTTAGAACAAGGAAGGACAAATCAAGAAACCAAAATTCAGAACCAAATATCTTCTTTAAGGAATCTTGAGATTTAAATGGGTCAAATCTCAAAGACCTTGTTAGATAGATTACCAGGTACTCTTCCTAGTAACACTAAGGCGTTCCCAAGAGAGGAATCTAAGGAGGTAGTACTGATAAGAGATGAATTTTTAGACTTTAACCAATCTAGTGGAAAAGAAGAAAGACAACAGGAAGAGCCTAATAAGAAACCAGTAGCAAACAGAGAAGTTGATACGACCATTCCCCTCTCACCTTAAGAAAAATCACCAACTGAGAAGAACCACACTTCTAAAGAAAAAAAGTAACCTATTTATGTTAACCCACCTGCATACAAGCCACCTATTCCCATACCAGAGAGAGTGAGCTAAGGTAAGAAGGAGGCACAATAAAATTAGTTCATAGAGATGTTCGAGAAACTGTACATCAATATACCATTTGAAAAATCCATTTCCCAGATGCCCATTTATGCCAAATTTCTCAATGATCTACTATTAAACAAGAGAAAAATAGAAGATATAGGAGTAATATATTTGAATGAGAAATTTTCTTTTGTTGTGCAGTATAAAATTTCCCTGAATATGAGAGATCTTGGAAGTTTCGCAATTCCTAGTGTTATAAGAGAATGCAAGTTTGGAAGAGCACTATTCAATCTTGAAGCCAACATAAGTTGATGACGATGTGTGTTTTCCACAAGCTCAGACTCCAAGAACTAAAAAACTAGAGTATCACTATAGCTAGCTGACCGGTCAGTAATGTACCCAAGAGTCATTGTTGAAGATGTTTTGGTCAAATTCGGAAAATTTATCTTTCCTGCAGACTACTTGGTACTAGACAAGGAAGAGGAAGGTGACATCCCCATAATACATGGGAGACCATTACTGGACACAGGAAAATATTTTATGGATGTAAATCAAGGATGTATGATATTTAGAGTTGGAGAAGAAATGGTAGTGTTCAACCTAATTAAAGTTTCCCAGCACTCAAATGATACTGCGAATTGAAACTCCATATCTCTCTCCCAAAAAGGAGATCAATACATGGAAATTGAGGAAGAAAGAAAAGATTTAATCATGGAGAAGTAACAAGAGTATTATTTTGAATAAGTAAGCTTCAATGAAGCACTCACAAGAGACACTATGCCACCTTTCATTACCTCCATCATTTATCCACCCCAGGTAGAACTGAAACCTCTACCCAGTACACTAAATTACTCATACCTAGGAGTGTTATCCTATTTTCTAATCATTATCAACTCCGAACTGGCCCAATAATAGAAATAAAGATTGGTTGATGTTTTGAAAATACATAATCAATCAATCACCTGGGGAGTGGCTGACATTAAAGGGATTAATCCTACTTAATACACTCAAAGAGATTATAATGTTGAAACAACGTCCTCAAAGGTGGATCACACCACCAATGAAGGAAGTCATAAAAAAGGAAGTGCTAAATCTCATGGATGCAAGAATAATTCTTCCTATTTCAGATAGTTAATGGGTGAGTCCCCTCAAAGTTATTCCAAATAAAGAAGGACTCACTATAGAAAGAACTGATGAAAATGAACAGATTTCAACACACACCATCACTAGATGGAGAGTTTGTATGGATTATAGATGCCTGAATTTAGAAACCATAAAGGATCATTTTCCCTTACCTTTCATGGATCAGATTCTAGAAATACTAGAAAGGAATGAATTCTATGATTTCCTGGATGGATATTCATGATAAAATCAAATTGCAGTCGACCCCGCTGATTACCCAAAGACCACATTTACTTGCCCATTTTATACCTTCTCTTATAGAAGAATTTCATTCTAAATTTTAAATTCTCCAGCAACATTTCAAGGATTTATGACACAAATCTTCCATGACATGGCTGAATAATTCCTTGAAGTCTTTAAGGATGATTTATCAATCTATGGGGGATCATTTGATGTCTGTTTAAGAAACCTAGAATTAGTTCTCCAATGTTGTGATGAAAAATGTGTGGTACTAAATAGGTAGAGATTCAATTTAATTGTATAAGGAGTAATAGTCCTTGGTCACATATGCTTTCCAACGATGTTCCTTTAGAATTCACTGAGGACTGTAGAAAATATTTCAATACACTAAAGAAAATTTTGGTATAATCATCAGTTATCATTGCACCCAATTGGGAGAAATAATTTGAGTTAATGTGTGATTCCAGCAACCTTGTTGTAGGTGTTGTGCTAGGAAAATGAATTGGAAACATCTTCTTTCCCATTTATTATAAAATTCACACATTTAATGAATCTCAGGTCAACTACATGACTACATAGAAAGAGCTCTTAGTTGTTGTATATGCTTTTGAGAATTCCATTCATATCTTGTTATGTCCAAAGTAATTGTACACATTGATCACATTTTCCTCAGGTACTTAATGAGAAAAAATGATGCCAAACCTAGGATGATATGTTGGATCCTCATTCTATAGGAATTATACATTGTGATCAAGAAAAAAAAATGGATGGAAAATTTAATTGCAAATCATTTATCTAGACTTCCTCTACCCGTCATTATAGAAGATGAGGAGACTGACATAGAAGTGGATTTTCTTGATAAAACCCTGTTTAGTATCTAGGCTCAACCATGGTTCTAAAATATGGACAATTACCTTTCCAAGGGATTCATACATGAAGACCTCTCTTACCAACAGTGAAAAAAAATGCCAGATACAAATTATTACTACTGGGATGATCCTATGTTATTCAAGAATTTTTCTGATGGCTTATTGAGATATTACATCCCTAAAAAAGAAACCCATAATGTAATTGAGATGTGTCACATGTATCCAACTGTTTTACATCATAGACCCAAGCGTATAGTGTCCAAGATCCTACAAAGTGGGTTTTTTTGGCCCACACTACACCAAGACGTGAGGGGGTTTTTCCAATTATGTGACAGATGCCAGCGGACTGAGAATACAAGCAAGAGGAATGAGATTCCACAAAACCCTATTATGGAAGTTGAAGTCTTTTATGTTTGAGGAATTGAATTCATGGGATTGTTTCCTACATCACATGGGAAAACCAACATTCTGGTTGAAGTTGACTACGTATCAAAATGGGTTGAAGCTGAAGGTACGGCACATGACACGGAAAACGTTGTCATGAACATTATAAGGAAAATTTTGTTTTCATGATTTGGATTCTCAATATTAATCATTAGTGATCGGGGAAAAAATTTAAAAAACAAGTAGTGATAGGAATGCTATAGTGGTATGGCATTAGTTACAACACTGTAACTTCCTACCAGCCACAAATAAGTGGGAAAGTATAGCAGTCAAATAGGGAGGTCAAACAAATCTTGGAAATTACTATGAATATAAGATGAAGTTAATAGAGTCTCAAGTTGGAGGATGCACTATGGGAATATAGATCTACCTACAAGACACCCATATGCACCACCCTGTTCAGATTATTTTATGGAAAACCATATCATCTTGCAGTAGAACTAGAGAATCGGTCATTTTTGGGTAATCAAGAAAATGAATCTAGATTCAGAGAAATCTGGTGAAATCGTGTTATTATAATTAACTAATTTGGAATATATAAGAAGAGATGAATACGATAATTCATGAACGTATAAAGAAAATATGAAGAAATGGCATGATCAGTGTATTGTAAAGCATACCTTTGTACCTAGGAATAAGGTTATGTTATTCAACTCGATATTGAAACTATTCTCGGGCAAGCTGAAGTCTCATTGGTCAGGACCTTTTTAAGTAGTTCAAGTCCTCCCATATAGAACTATTGAGATTCAGAGAGAATTTGGGCCTCTATTTAAAGTGAACGGTCAAAGGATGAATATTTTTCAAGAACCCTTCTAGGAAGGTTGTTTCATCAGTCTTAAATTCAATTAAGCTTAAATGGAGTCAAGCTCATGACCTAAAAGAAAGAGATGACTTGGAGACAACCTAGGGTAGTAAATCTTAGACTAGGTTATAATATGATCATCTTAGAAGAGTTTTGAGTAGGCATGAGCTGAATGAATGTAAGGATCACAAAATTTGAGTAAAAACAGTTTAGTACACATCTTATGCCTATGGTTCACAACATGTACCTATTTCTACCAAAATTAAATTTTATTTAACCTATACATGACATGAAACATTAGTACATGTCATGTATTGGGTCAGGTATGTTTTAAATAAACATAGGTCGTGAATTGGTAAAAGTATCTAAGATCTTGTATGCTTCAAATTTCAATTCATCTGAAGTTACAATGACTTCAAATATTGTAGATCCTACACATGTTGAAAATGTTGATGATAGGCATTCTCTTATTGGCCTAGTCCTAGAATATATTCTTCCCTTTGAGATTGATTCTTCAGTTGACAAGGAGACCCTTGATAATTTCCATGTCATCTAGAAAATAGTATGGGGGATATATGGAAATTGATTTCTCAAACCCCGCTGTCAAATCTACCATAAAAATTCCCAACTGCACCGCATGTTCTCTATGCTTGGTTATGAGTGGTTTGATCAACGTTTCATACATACCAAGGTGAAAAAGGTGGTTTCCATTTGAGAGAGGTATAGAATGATGCAGTCTTGTCTCACAACTATGGAGTCCATGGGCCATTTTTCTATAACTATAAATATCCTTCTTAATGAGGCTTTTGAACAAGATGGAGTAGTATCCCAACACCAAATCGGAGTTGCAGTATATAGGACCTTAAAGG
Organism: Viscum album; assembly: GCA_963277665.1. Taxonomy (NCBI): domain Eukaryota; kingdom Viridiplantae; phylum Streptophyta; class Magnoliopsida; order Santalales; family Viscaceae; genus Viscum; species Viscum album. The sequence goes on along the minus strand of OY728122.1, from coordinate 1,653,133,784 downwards.
AACAGCCCAGTCAAGAGATTGGTCAAATCAATCAAGAATTAGATCATGCTACAAAAACATCCAATAAAGATCAAAACCTAGTACAAAAGGTAGATAAGGTCGGGCAAGATGCTATTGAGAAGGTATAAGTGCAATGATATGATGTGGAAAAAGATACTTCAAGATTGTCATACTTGCATCGAGTGATATAGGAATCTGACCATATAATAATTCATTTCTATGAATCTACTGAGAAAATCTTGTAAGAATAATGATTCACTTATATATAGAGACACTAAGTTGTGGATACTTCTTTGTCTCCTTGATATATGAAATATAAAGGTATTTGTTCTCAATAATGTATCTATTCATTCCATCTTTCCCTTGAAATTTTAATAGTAATATTGGAGTTGACTCGCATTTCAGAATTTCCATGTATTAGTGTGTTTTACTTGAAATAATGGAAACAAGAAAAATGATCTAAATTTTTATTAGAACATATGACCTAGAGAGATGAGACTCAACTTTTTTCTAGATTTCCTTCTATGGGTTTTCAACCTAATGAGTGTTATGTCTCTTTTAATTGGTATTTTAGGGTCTTGCAATACTGACCAATGCAGCTGGTGTTTTAGGTTGAACAACTTTGAACAATAATTGCGAGAGTAGTAATCCCAAACAAAGCTTTAAGACCATGAATATGAAACTCTATACATATATTTGACTAACATTTAGGGAGAAGGGAATTTTATTCTTATCATGTGTCCATAAACCAGAGAACATATTTCAGAATTTTCTATCCAAATCAAACTCATACATAGAAAATAGGGTATTAATATTATGAGGAATGGATGGTTTTTCTGCCAAAGGCTTCTAAACGGATAGATCTCTCATGTGTAGGAAATATATAGGCCACAATAAATGGGATACCCGAGCATTTTTGAGTCATGTGGGATGGACTTGGATATTCTACAATTTAGGGTTATGTGGAAGGAGCTAATTTTCCTCTCTTTGAATAAAGAAAAATACAAATCAATTGTGATAATAAAAGTAACTCTCCTTGTCCTCTAAGCTCACGTGAGTCATGCTTGGTGTGAGAAACAATAGGTGACTTGGGAAATTATTTAAATCCACATGGGAGTGTACAATAGGTAACATGTGGTGTCATTTTTACCTCTATCAAATTTCATGGAGGTATGTGATTGATGTCAATGAAAACTCATGATATGCCTGATAGCTTTGAATAATGAGCCCTTGAAATAGGATGGTACCCCTATATAGATTGATTTACTATATAAGGGAAGGGAATTTTAATACTTCATCCTGGTATGGTATTAGAATAATGTGAGTCTCCAAAGCCAGTACCCAATATATCATACCTAAGTTTCCTTGAAAATAGGGTATTCAACCCTACTATTAATCTACATTATGGGATTATATACTAGGTACCATGGAATGTATCTAGTTCTTATATAGGTATGGTTCATATAAAATTTATTGTATGTCATATAGTTTTAATTTCAGGCTATAAGGACTCCAATGTTCTATATTTTAGGGTTATGTGATGAGGACCTTACCTTGCAGTTTAATGTCATATAGCTTGGATGAGTTTCATAAAGTTTAATTTCATCATGAAAAGGACATCGGAAAAATATTTTAATGTTATGTTGTGGATACATATGATTTTTTTAGTTTATGGTCGCATAAATTTGACTAAAATATTAGTGATTTTCCATTTTGCAGTGATCTAACCAAGAATGTTCCATAATACTTCAAAGATTAAGAGGGAATGTTTAATATGAACTCTAAGGGATTTTGGATAAATAGGAGTGATATGAGACAAGACGCAAAGGGTGACCATGGACCATGTTTGAAAATCATTTTTTGGATTGATTTTATTGGTTCCTACAGAGAGAAGAGGTTTCTCCTGAGAATGAATGTGTCTCTAGTTGATAATCCATTTGAGCTAAACTTATGTAGAGAAACATTGGGGAATATTATGCATAACCAAAATAGTGGCTTCCTTAAAAATCGGACATTCCATCACTGATGGCCATGGAAAACTTCTAGTGATCTGAATTTTTTTCAGACACAGAGTTTGATTTGTTTAAGAAAGGTTCTTGAGTTTATAAAGATCATTTCATGTCAAAATCACCCTAGAATGTGAATAAATGATTCTTAACTAGGTCTAACCCATATTCAAGGAACAAGATTTTTTTATATTGTGGTTGGGCTAGAGACATAGGGTTCGAGCATCGCTACATATCTCGTCAAAGCAAGGATCAATCCATGCATAGTTCTATGAAATATTCCCCACAAAAATCAAATATTCATGTAGAGAGGATGTGTTTTCCTTTGAATATATGATCAAGTGGGGTGAGAACCCATAATGGGTGTAATAACCCATATCTTAATTTCAGGTATGGATATTTATTTTGGGTTGTTTTTTAGGAAAAAGGATGATTTTAAAATTTTCTAATTGCACATTGTGTACTCCATAGTACATGTCGTGTGTAGCCGTGTACTAGTTGTGTAACGGCTGAGTACATGGTCATGTGGGTGACCTGGAAGACCACCTAAAATGGGGTCGGGTTGAGGCTAGTACATGGCGTGTACATTAAATGAACATGTCGTGTACTTTTATTTTTATTCTATTAATTGAATTGGGGTTGCGTCTCATCTCCAAAAATGTTTTCTTCTTCCCATGTCTCGTATAGGAGAGTGACGTACGGCCAAAGATCTTCAAGATCTTCCCTTTCCTCTATCCGAGATTCGATTGAGACGCCTCCAGGTGTGTTGGATTCCCACAGGTGAGTTCTCACTTTCCCTAGAGTCTCTATTCCTAATTTCTCCTCTCTCATAAGTTATTTAGGGTTTATCGTTTTTACCCTTTTCAAATATATATGACATTCTAGGATGATTAAAGTATTGACGTTCGAGAGTTTTCATCATAAAATATCAAGGTAGGTGGTTTGTTCCTTTCTTCGATTGTCTTTGAATTATATATGCTAAAAGTGACAAATACCCATGTTTAGGGTATTGTGTGTTTTGGATATTTACCTTCTTTAATACTTGTTATGGTGTGTTTGTTTGATAAAGGGTTATTGATTATGCATAAGGTTTATTTCCTTGATTATGGATGTGTTTCCCATGTTTGATTGGTTATGATCGTTGGGTCTAGAAAGCATGTTAGGCCATTTGGTTTTCCATGCCTAGTGTTTTTAGAATGGAGTTTCTATTTATTTTAGATGCATGTGATTTTCATTATGAAAGTATGACCAAGGTGAATTGACTGTGAGAGCTTCCTGAGGTAGGGTCTTTTAATTATGAATTGTTGTTATGATTGACCATAGGTATTGACTCTGAGAGATGTCATGTGGTCATTGACCAGAGGGGTTAGACTATGAGAGCTACCCCAAGGGTCATTATTAAATTAATATTGGACCATAGGGAATTGACTGTGGGAGCTTCTAGGGGGTCATTATATTTTATTATTGTTATGTAGACCAAGGGGTATTGACCGTGAGAGCTGCCCAGGTGGCCGTTGTAAATGATTAGTTTCATGTGGGACCAAAGGGGTTAAATTGTGTAAGATTTCCTATAGGGTCATAGTCTTTATTGATTTTATGATATGTTAAACCATAGGGGTTAGACTGTGAGAACTTTCCCATAGGGTTTCATGTTGAATGATTGAATTTTTATAACGAGTCTTCCAAGCCAAAGCACAAGCTTAGACTCGGTCTAACTAGTTTGTTTATATGGTCTTCTCAGACATCTATTTTGTTATTATACAAGGGGGATACAGATATTAGGCAAGATCATGAGGTTAAATTATTCAATGGTTTGAATAATTTATAACTAAAAATGAATTTAATTGGAAACTGTATGATTTTTTACTTTTGAGTACTTCCTAGTTTATTTCTTCATTATGCATATTTCCTGTTATATATATTCACTAACAGTTAGGTACAGATATTTTGATGGTTTCCAACTTGGATTCGTCTCACACTCTGTTTGGGTCATGCTTTTGGACCCAAACAGATTATATGGTTGCAGGTATAGATAAGGGAAATCTCCCTTCTTCATCAGGTACTTTATTGTTGTTAGAGCTGAAGAGCATGGGACCAAGTTGAGGCTTGTGATGCTGTTGGAGTTTACTATTTTTTTTACTTTGGTTTTAGTATTGTATTTACAGAATTGTGACTTTTTTGGATATTTTCCTAGATACTTGTGACATGCATCATTTATTATATATATGTTGCAGTTATTATACTATCACTCTTCTGTTGTTTACATTATTGTTTGGTATTACTGCTTGTGCTACTATTTACTATTTATTTCCACTATTTTACTCTTCCAATGAGGGAATAGTTTCCCCACTATCATACCCAAGACCCTCGCTGCTAGTTGGCAGCCTCTGGCATTCCGGGAAATGCGCTTTAGTCCATGTGACCAACCAGGTGCGGGGCACCTTTGGGCAGCACCCAGAACCGGGACATTATAAAGTGGTATCACAGGAGTATCATTTCTGCTTTGTCTTACTATTTAGATTCTATAGACAGGGATATGAAGGAATGGGTAGTTGGTAATAAGTTTTTCCCGGGAGTAGCTAACCCATGTACAGGGAAAAGCCACGTTATCTCAAATATTGAAATTTTCTAGTTTTGAAATTGTTACAGTTGATTGGATTTCACCATTGGGTGATTCATTTGTTTTGTGCTATTATCGTTGATATTAATGAGGTTCTATTTCTATTTCAACCCAATGAGATGAGGTTTTTCCATCTCATGCATCATATAGGCACTTTCTAGGGATTACGTGTCATGCATTTTTATCATTCCATTTAGGGTGCATTATTAATTGTATGATGTTGTGATAGATTTTGTGCTAGATATGCATGATTTTATGATAGATGTCATGATAGAATACCTTCTATTTTGATAGGGTATTGGAATATGTAAAGTTTCATTTGGATGGATGCCAAAATTTGGTCCCTGAGGTGTTATGGGCCCTCTTGGATCAGAATCTGGTGGATCATGTTTGAACATTAATTGAATTTTTTCAAGTTATGATGTGAATAAGGATGCCAAACTTTGATTTGTAGGGTGTATGGGCTACCACGGGTCAGAATTTTTCATGAATTGGACAAAATTTAAAGTTTTTAAGGGTTTGGTGAAGTTTTAGAGGCCTACTATCTAGAAACCCATACAACACGATGTGTGGTTTCATGAGCACACACCATGTGTTCTTCCATTCTGGAAGAAACAACTTATCTTAAGTACACGCCGTGTACTAGGAGTACACGTCCTGTAATTATTGACTGTGTGACTGACTGTGTAATCAGAGACATGGGTTTGGGAAACTTATGGTAGAACATGTTGTGTCTATATTGTACATGCCATGTGTAGAGAACCATGTATTCGGCTGTGTGAACAATAACACAGGTGGATGAAAATTAGGTTGTACACATCGTGTAGAGTCAGCCGTGAATCCTACCGTGTGACCAACGATATGGGTATAAGGAACTGAACTAGTACACATTGTATCTAGCATGAACACATCATGTAGTGTTACCCAGGAGATAACCATGTAGTTCTAGCCATGTATAAGTACTTAGGAAAGAGGGAAGATTCAAGTACATGTCGTGTCTCAGGAGGAACACGTTGTGTGTATAGGTGTTACACGATCAGGTTTGGCAGAGGTACATGCCATGTTAAAATCTTAAGGAAAACACTGTGTAGGGTTAATACATGCCATGTAACCCTACTTTTTAAAACTTTAATGATTCTTATCATGTTCTTTTATTGAACTTATAAGTTTTTGTCCTTGATAATCATGTACTCAAGTGTGCGCTTGACCTTGAAGAGCCATACCGCTAATATGTCCTCTAGTTGTATGTCAGCTAAAGGGTGATGACCAGACATTGGAAAGGATAGATTAGGGACTACCATCAGATCGTTCCATCATGCCCGTTTTGGCACCATCTTTTATACTGGACACAGGTGCTGATGCACAGTTCCGTGAAGTATTTTTGAGGATGTTATAGACCTTTCAAGGAGCACCGCATCCTGCCCCGTCTATGGTAGAGTTGACTTAGGTGTTCCAGCAATAGTATCCTCCCACTTTCTTAGGGTATGGAGGACAACAGGCTACAGAGACATGGTTAGAGGCCATGATTACTATCTTTTATCTTCTAGAGACACCTCGGGATAGGAGGGTGAAGCTCGTGAAGTACATGCTACGTGATTCCACCAAAAGATGGTGGGATGTTATCTCATTGGTGAGACGTCATCGGTATATGGTTTGGGAAGAGTTCTAGAGGATCTTCTATGATTACTTCTATCCTGAGATGTTGAGGGATGATCGAGCTTGAGAGTTCATGCGTCTGGAGCAGGGCTCACTTTTAGTGATGGATTTCTCTTCTATTTTTACAGAGCTTCAGTGCTTCGAACCTGTTTTGGGAGGTGACGAGTTATCTTTGGTTGGGTGGTTTGAGGATGGTCTCAGGTATGACATTCAATCATAGGTGAATGTTTTCAGGCTGAATTCGATGATGGATATAGTAAATTAGGCGTTGATTATCGAATGTAATATGAGAGAGTTGTGAGCTATGATCTAGGGCGGTTCAGCATCTAGGGCTGGTACTCCTCCGACGGATAGTAGTAAGCATCGTAGGGATCTATCACGTGATGTTTCTTCAGGTATCCAGGTGGTATGATACCAGTGCGAGAAGAGTGGGAACACGAGACCTCAATGCCCAAGATACCTAGTTGAGTGTCGAGCTTGCTGCAAGATGGGTTATCTTCAAAAAAAATTGAGGTTTTTTCACCATCAGCGAGTGATAGGGGTTCTGTTATGACTCCATGCTCAGGAGTAGGATGACCAGTTTCTCATCAGTCAGGGAACAGGAGTTCATCCAGCCATTCAGGCCGAGGAGAAGTTCATGGTTGTGGTATCTAGTCAGCTGGCTTTTAGAGACAACATGGTGGATCAGCTTAGGGTAGTCAGGTATGTTCGCGGGGCCACGGTACAGGTCAGACTTTTGCAGTGGAGCAGACCCAGTAGGTCTAGGATCTTGGACCCTCTATGGTGATAGGTACAATTCTAGTTGCCTCCATTTTATATTATGATCTTTTTTATACTGGGGCTTCCCATAGTTTTATATCTGTTGTCATGGTGGAGATCCTTGGGCTCTGTATCATTACTTCTGAGGATGTTATGATGCTAGACACTCCATTGGGGATTAGGATGGCTAGTTTACGTTAGTGCAAGGAGTTCCCTCTTGAGTTTGGTGGGTGTCACTTCTTATGGGACCTCTATGTCTTAGAGATGATAGGCTTCGATGTAATTATTGGAATGGAATGGTTAGTCTCTTTCCAAGCCTTGTTTTATTTCTATCACTATAGGGTGAGTTTCACGTCAGTAGAGGGTAGGTCTTTTCTACACAAGGGTGATTGGAATGTCCAAGCGAGCAGAGCTAGGCCTGATCATCATGGGTTGGGAGGAATTACAGCCCATAATTCCAGTTTATATCTAGATGATTAGGGGACTTTGCAGATGGACTTTCCTCTAGTGGTTGATCATTTCAGATATGTATTCCTAGACAAATTTTCAGGTTTACCTCCAGAGCAAGAGGTATATTTCTCTATTGAGCTTGTTCCAGGAGTATCACCAGTGTCCAATCCTCCTTATAGGATGGCTAGACTAGAGTTATAAGATCTCAATAAGAAGTTAGAGGAGTTCCATGGAAAGGCTTTCATCCAACCTAGTACTTATCCTTGGGATTCGCCTCTCCTTTTTGTGAAGAAGGTGAATGGTACCCTTAGAATTTGTGTGGATTATCAGAAGTTGAACTAGTTGACAGTCAAGAACTGATATCCCTTACCTAGGATTGATGATCTCTTTGATCAGCTTTGAGAATCCTGGGTGTTTTCAAATATTGACTTGAGATCTGGTTATCATCAGTTGTGCGTTAAACCATCAGATATACCACTTACAGCCTTTCATAGTAGGTATGGTTTATACGAGTGTTGGTTATGCCGTTCGATGTCATGAACGCGCCAGCAGTTTTCATGGAACTGATGAACCGAGTGTTCCATCCTTGGATTCTTTTGTACTTGTTTCCATGGAAGATATATTGGTGTACTCTCACACTCAACACAAACATACCACCCATCTTGAGATCATTTTGATTACACTGAGATAGAATTATTTATATGATAATCTCTCAAAATTACACTTTTGGATGGATGAGATTCACTTCTTGGGTCATGTTATCTCAGAGACAGGAGTATCATTAGACCTAGAGAAAGTGAGAGTAGTAGTTTCCTAGGAGTAGCTAAAGAACTTCTTTGAGGTAAGGAGTTTTCTAGGGATGGCTGGTTACTACTGGAGCTTTATTTAGGACTTTTCATGCTTATCATCACCACTGACATAATATTGACATCAGCACCAATACTGATTTTTTCAGATCCGAGCAAGAGTTACACCATTTACTTTGATGCATCAGGTATCGTTCTAGGAGTAGTGCTTATGCAAGGGGAATGAGTCATTGCATACAGGTCTTGCCAGTTGAGGCCACGTGAGAGGAATTACTTGATGCATGATCTCAATTTAGCTGATGTTGTGCGTAATTTACACTATTGGAGGCATTATCTTTTGGGAGATAATTTTGTGGTATTCACTGGCCAAAAAATCCTTAAGTATATATTTACTCAGCATGATCCGAATTTGAGATAGCGAAGGTGGGTTGAGTAACTTCAGTATTTTGACTTTGAGCTTGCCTACATGCCTGGGAAAGGCAACGAATTGGCTGATGCGTTGAGCAGGAGGAATCAGATACAAGCAAATTAGGAGACTAGCAGTCTGTGGTAGCTTATGGCTTTGTTCTATGAGATGCATTTGGATGTACACGATAAGTAGGGGAATATGTTTCTTTCTTCTATATATGTTACCTTTAATCTTCTAGATTAAGTGAAAATGAGGCAGTTATTATATTCTGAAGGCCTAGTCCTATGGGAGAGTGGGTCAGGAGAGGACCCTACTCCTGGGTGGACCGTAGACAACAATGAGATCTTGCATTTTCATGGATGATTATGGGTGTCAGTAGACATACGTAAGGATTTGATGCAGGATTTTCATTCATCAGTTTGGGTAGTTCATCCTGGTGTCACAAAGATATATCGAGATCTACACTGTCAGTATTGGTGGTCAGGTATGAAGAGGAATGTAGGAAGTTTTTTATGAGATTTTCCACCTATCAGCAGGTGAAGGTGGAGCATCAGTGACCAGAAGGTCTTTTATAGCAGTTAACTATTCCCAAGTGGAATTGTAATGATGTCTCAATGGATTTTGTGATGGGTTTACCGAGTTTTCCTCGAGGGAATGACACGGTTTGGGTTGTTGTTGAAAGACTCATGAAGGTTGCACACTTCTTTCTAATCAAGGAGACCTTCAGTGTTGATGAGCTTGGAAGGATGTGTATCTGAGATATTATACATTTTCATGGGGTTCTGCACTCTATTGTTTCGGGAAGGGATACCCAATTTACTTCTCATGTCTAGATGGGACTAAAAAGGGATTTGGGTACACAGATACTTCTGATTACAGCTTACCATCCCCAAACAGATGGCCAGTCTGAGCATACAATTTAGGTTTTGGAGGACATGCTTTGAGCATGCATCTTAGATTTTTTGGGGGGTCTTGGGAGAGACACTTACCCCTAGTGGATTTCTCCTACAGTAATTTTTTTTAAGAGATGATTCTGATGGCACCTTATGAGTCTTTGTACTGTAGGTTTTTCCAATCACCCCTATATTGGCTGGAGGCAGGTGAGGTAGCTATGTTGGGACCTCTTCTTTTCTAGGAGACCACTGAGCAGGTGGAGTTTATTAAGAAGAGGATGGATATTGTACAGTCTCAGTATAAATCTTATGTTGATCGATGGAGACGACCTATGGAGTTTGATTTCGGAGATCAGGTTTTCTTACGTGTCACGCCAAGGTTGGGATATAGGAGTATTAGGAGATAGGGGAAGCTTTCACCAAGATATGTCAGGCCGTTTGAGGTTTTGGAGAGTGTCGGGCCAGTTGCCTATCGGTTACAGTTACCTCGAAGGTACTAGGCTATGCATGACTTCTTCCATGTTTATCAGCTGCAACGTTACTTTTTAGACCCATATCGTGTTTTTTAATCCGAGGAGGTTGAGTTGGAGGTGGATTCATCCTTTGAGGAGCACCCTATTCAGATTTTGGATTGCAGCACGAAGGTTCTCCATGGCCAGTATGTTCCTCTGGTATGGGTGCAATGGAAACATGGGTGAGTATAGGACAATACTTGGGAGAGGGAGGCTGATGTTCGATCACAATGGCCATAGTTGTTTGAAGTTTCTTATTCTCGACCTTTGGAAGGGAAATTTAGGGACAAATTTCTTTAAGAGGGGGATTTTCTAAGAACCCAGATTTTCATTTCAGGTATCGATCTTTATTTTGGGTTTTTTTTAGGAAAAAAGATGATTTTCAAATTTTCTAAGTACACGCCATGTACTCCTGAGTACACGTCGTGTGCCCAGTTTCCACATGTATCCGTGTACTAGTCATGTAACGGCCAAGTACATGGTCATGTGGGTGACCTGAAAGACCACCTAAAGTAGTGGCTTATTGAGGCTAGTACATGGCTTATACAATAAATGAACACACCGTGTACTTTTATTTTAATTTGATTAATCAGATTGGGGTCACATCTCATATCTAGAAATGTTTTCTTCTTCCCGTGTCTCATACAGGAGAGTGATGTATGGATGAAGATGTTTGATCTCTTCCCATTCTACCATCTGAGCTCCGATTGAGATGTCATCAGGTGCGTTGGATTCCCACCGGTGATTTATCTCTTTTCTTAGAGTCTCTATTCTTGATTTCTCCTCTCTCATGAGTTATCGAGGGTTGATAATTTTTACCCTTTTCATATATCTATGACATTCTAGGCCGATTCAAAGGCCGACATTCAAGAGTGTTCATCATAAAACATCAAGGTATGTGGTTTGTTCCTTTCTTCTATTGTCTTTGAATTATATATGCTAAAAGTGATGAATACCCATGTTTAGGGTATTTTTTGTTTTGGATATTTACCCTATTTAATACCTGGTATGGTGTGTTTTTTTGAGAAAGGTTTATTGATTATGCATAAGGTTTATTTCCTTGATTATGGATGTGTTTCCCATGTTTGTTTTGTTATGGACATTGGGTCTATAAAGCATGTTAGGTTTCTTAGTTTTCCATGCCTATTGTTGTTATGATGGAGTTGATGTTTATTTGAGATGCATGTGATTCACATTATGAATGTATGACCAAGGGGAATATACTGTGAGAGCTTCCCGAGGTAGGGTCTTTTAATTATGAATTGTTTTTATGATTGACTAGAGGTATTGACTGTGAGAGCTGTCATGGGGTCATTGACCAGAGGGGTTAGACCATGAAGGCTACCTAGAGAGTCGTTATTAATTGAATATTAGACCATAGGGAATTGACTGTGAGAGATTCCAAGGGGTCATTATATTATATTTTTTATATGCATACTAGGGGGAGTGACCGTGAGGCTACCAGGTGGTCATTGTAAATGATTAGTGTCATGTGGGACCAAAGGGGTTAGACTATGTGAGCTTTCCCAGAGGGTCATAGTCTTTATTGATTTGATGATATGTTAAACCAGAGGGGTTATACTATTAGAACATTCCCAAAGGGTTTCTTGTTGAAAGATTGAATTTTTGTGACAAGTCTTCCAAGAAAAAGCACAAGCTTGGACTCGGTCTTACTAGTTGGTTTATCTGGTCTTCTGAGACATCTGTTTTGCTATTACACAGGGGGATACAGAGCTTAGTCTAGATCCTGAGGTTACATTATTCAATGGTATGAATAATTTATAAATGAAAATTAATGTAATTATAGACTGTAGGATTTTTTGCTTTTGAGTAATTCCTGGTTTATTGCTTCATTTTTCATATTCCCTACTATATATATTCACTGAAAGTTAGGTACATATATTTTGGTGGTTGCCTACTGGGATTCATCTCACACCATGTTTGGATCATGATTTTATACCCAAATATATTATATGGTTGCAGGTATAAATAAGGTTAAGCTCTCTTCTTCATTAGGTACTTGATTGTTGTTGGAGCTGGAGAGCATGGGACCAAGCTGAGGCTTGCGATGCTGTTGGAGTTTACTATTTTTTGTATTTTGGTTTCAGTATTGTATTTCTAATATTGTTAATTGTTTGGATATTTTCTTAGATACTTGTGACATGAATAATTTATTATATATATGTTGTAGTTTTTATACTATCAGGATTCCACTATTTACTTTGTTGTATGGTATTACTGCTTCCGATACTGCTTCTCCTACTATTTACTAATTGTTTCTGTTGTGTTACTCTGCCAATTAGGTCATAGTTTCCCCAATATCATACCCAAGTATCTCTCTTCTAGTTGACAACCTCTGGTGTCCGGGGAAATGTTATTGAGGCCATGTGACTAACCAAGTACGGGGTTCCTTTAGGCGGCACCCTAAACTGGGACATTACAATGTGCCCCCATATGAAGATTTGGTTTATATATTGGAGAGTGAGAGAATTTCTATATTGTTTCTAGACCTGGATGTAGGATCCGAGAATCACTATGTATCTCATCCAATAAAAAATCAAGCCACATGTAGTTCTTGGAATGAGGGGTGGTGGGAGACCAACACCTAGGATAATGGTCCTCTTGTGTTTGGTCTAAAGTAATCCTCATTTTTACATCATGTGTGGGATGTCAACCAAGAAATATAATATCATGTGGTATGTACGTTTGGGGTGCCTTTTAAGGTCTTTCATCTAGTACTTTATTAACCCTGACATGAAATGATATGCCTTGATCATGTAGGGAAGACTTTACCAAAAATCCTAAGCCCATGTGATCTATGCTCGGTGTGAGGAAGAGGAATGGAAATGGTTTCTTTCACTATATAGAGGCGATTAGAAGGAAGTATATAGTAATTTTATCATGTTGTGGTTGGACCAAGATGTAGGATCTGGTCATATCTATGTATCTAAGTGGAATGAAAATCAAGCCATTTTTAGATTTGGGGAACCATGCATTTTAATGTCATATGGAAAGGAATAAGGTTACCTAATGTCATGGAAATAATGATTTATGTAGTGCATACTGGGCCAAGGATGTTCTGGAATACTTTGGATGTGAAGAATGAAATTTTAAATCATGTTCTTGGGGGTTCTCATGTTAGGAGAATTAGCATGGGACATGTATGCGGGAAGTAACCACGGACCATGTTCAAAAAATGGTTTCTAGAATGATGTTGTTGGGGATTATGAAGATATAATAGGTTTATCTTGAGGATGAATGTGCCTCTAGTTGACAAGACTTTTGAGGGTGACTTATAAAAATCTAAATTGGGGGCATATTAAGCATAGTCAAAATAAAGGTGTCCACTAGAATTAGACATTCCATCACCAATGGCCAAGAAAAGATTATAGAGATCTGAATTTTCCCAAGATAAGGAGTATGATATGTGTAAGGAATGTGCCCGAACACAAAGGAATAATTTTTACCTATATTTTCCATGGAATTGAGTTCCCTACATAGATATTTGTTTGTATATAGGATAGGGTGTATTTTCTTTACTTTGTGGTTAGGACTAAGACATAAGTTCTAGGCATCACTATGTATCCCATTGAGATGATAATTAAGGAACACATAGTTCTATAATGGAGGTGTGTTAGGATACCAGTAATAAGGGTGTTGATCCACTCGATCATGGACCAAAAATGTTATTTAGTTTTACATCATGCAATAAGGATGTGAACCATGAAGTTTTACATCATGCAGCAAGGATTTTTTCATACAGTTTAATGTCTTGTGACAAGGATGTTAGGCTATGAAGTTTAGAGTCTTACAACTCAGACTATGATGTTTCTTATTTTTAGGTCATACAACTAGGACTAAATGTTGTGCCTTTTATATTCTTCCATCCACAACCAAATTTCTTGCAGTTTATCATCATACGATAAGGATAAAATATGTTCCTTTTAATTTCATGCATACAAGAACAATGATGCTATGTAGTTTAACATCATGCAACAAGTAATAAATATTTGAATTTATCACATGAATTATTTCATGAGAAATATTTCATTGGTAGAGGGTGTAATGAATTCCCCATATATTATTATTAATGAGTAAGATCCATTAGGATAGACTTTATGTATGATGTAAGGTCCCTCCCATTTTGGTTCATGATTTAGGGGTTTCTTTCCTAGTATCATTGTAGTATTTAGAACCAAAACTAATTCTCCTTGAAGGAATGAATGGTAATGAAATTTCTTGTTAAAGGCTCATGATATCTGATTTTGTTATATTTACAAATTATATAGGGTATATAACCTTTTTCACATCAAGTTTCTCTAACTCATCAAACTACTTCTATGATTCTTCATTATCTTAGATTTTTTCATAGATAGCTACTATGAGTGAGGGAAATTGGACCTAAATGGATAGAACTACCTATATTCTATAAGCCATTGAATATGGGGTTTCTTGAGTAGCAATTCTGGTTATAGTTTAGTAGGCCCACAAGACGCACAGGATATTTTTGGACCAAGATTTATTTTCTCTATCCACCATTTTCTATAGAATTTTCGATAGAGTTTTATTGAAAGCCTCTATCTGTCCATTTTTAGCTACATGGTGGTGGGGAGAATGGTTGGATTTTTTGTTGTAGTCTTGGTACAACTTATTCAATTTGTAATAATAGAAGTCAATGTTTTTTTCTTTTAGTATTGTGTGGGGGGAACCAAATCTAGTGATGATGTTTGAATTCATGAAATTGATGATACTTTTCATCTTGACTTCCTTAAATGGTATTTCCTCTGCTCATTTAGAGAATAATTCAGTATCAGTATAGATGTATTTGAACTACTTGGTTCTAACTGAAGTTTATGACCCAACAACATCCATTCCCCATACAGAAAACATCTAGGAGTATTTATCTATATGAAACAACTCTAGGGTTTGATGGATGAAGTTAGAATGTACTTGGTAGGAGTGAATATTTTTGATTAATTATATGAAATTCTATATCATCTAAGGACATAAATACATGATCCTCCTAATTTGGTGAGAAATATTGGTTCCTGGCTGATGGGAACCACAATTTCTAGCATGAACTTCCTCCATGGGGGTACTCATATCCTCTTCTTCAATGAATATGAGGATAATTCCATAGAATATTTTCTTATAAAGAGAATTTTGATGACATGGGCTATCATAAAGGATGAAATTGACCACGCATCATCAGGTCTATTCTTTTATAGCTCTTTCTGGTGGAAGGGACCCATTTTTTAGGTATTATAGGATGTGTTTAATCCATCCATTTTCATCATTACCTAGTTTAGGGGTAGTATTGATTTTTTTTATCTTTCACATGCTATTTTGACTGATAATGTTATGCAATGGGTGGCATTGATGACTGTTTCATCTTAATTTAGATCTACCAAGTCTACAGCAGCATTTTATAATGCATCTTCTTAGGAATTTTATGAATGCAGGATGTGAGTTAGTGTTTTATCATAGGGGAAATATATCATCAAATCTTGAACATAATTAAGAATGGGGTTGGAACTTATTTCCTAATTTCATAATCACTGTTGATATTCTTAATTATCAACTCAAAATCACCTTTGATTCTTAGGTGAGTCGCTAGTATTTTTAAATCCATCTCCAAGACTACAATAAAGGATTGGTATTCAGACTCATTTTTAGTGAAGCCTTATGATAGCAGAAAGTATTAAGGTATAACTACCTTTTTTGGTGAAATTATAATGATTACCAACCTGACATTGTTGAGCTTGGGGTTTTACATACTCTTTCTAGATCAGTTTTTAGATTCATCTTCAAAGTAAATTTCCTTTGATTAGAATCCTGAATGGAGAATATTTCCTCTTTTGGTAGTTTAGTACATGTCGGCACTTCTTCCACTGAGGGATGTTTTGCTAGGAAATTTTCTAAGGCCTTCCATTTTATCGACTTCTACGGCATAAATTGAATGTATAACTATTACAAAATGACCTCCCATTGCACCAAACATTTATTCAGCATGTTAATGTTGAGGATATATTTGAGTGGGTAATTTTGAGAGATCAAATGGTCCTCATGGTGCTATAGTTAATTCCATAATTTCTAAATTGTGAAAATCAATGTCAAAAAGTTTTTCTCAATATCTTAATACTAAGTATCCGTATTGATCATGGTGTAACTAAGATAATACAGGTTGTTTTCACTACCATAATCACTTTTGTTCATGAGGAAATCACTCAAAGACCATTTTAGGGTTGTCACGTATAGGATAAGAAGATTTCCTTTGACTATAAGCATCATAACTTGTGGGATCAAGAGATATTTCTTGAGACTATTAAATGATTCTTGGTAGTTATCATTCCCCTAGAATAAAACCCCTTTCTTCATCAACCTGGTGAAGGGAAAACACTTTCCTATGAGGTTTCCTATGAAGCATAAAATATAAGAAAGGTTACACTATATTCTTATAAAATATTTTAGGTTTCTAGGAGATGGAATACCAATAATTTTCTTAGTTTTATCAGGTTTGTATTTGATGCCATGAATTCATACAAAAAAGCTGAGAAATTTTCTTGGAGTAACATCGAAATCACATTTTAAGGGATTCATATTCTAATTGTCTTGTCAAAGTTTTTTTAAAATTATTTTAAAATCATCTAGGCAATCAGAATTTTGTTTTTATTTTACCACCAAATCATCAACATAACACTCGATTGATTTTCCTAGGAACGGTTTAAATATGTGATGCAAGGCATGTTGATATTTAGAGCCATCATTATTTAAACCAAAATGCATCACCCAGTAGAAAAATACTTCCTATGGGGCCCTGAATATGGTAGATTATTCATCTTCTGGGGTCATTCAGATTTTATTATACCTTGAATAGCCATCTATAAAGGATAGGACTTGATATCTATCTATTTCATTAATCAGAATTTATGGAATCGGAATTGGGAAGTCATATTTTAGACAATTTCTATTGAGGTATTTAAAATAAATGAAAATCATAATATACCAATTATTTTTCTTGATGGGGAATATGTTTGAAATCCATTTCAGATATTTTTAATTCCCAAATGTAATTATATTTTATGATTTTCTCAATTTCAACTTCAAACTTGGTAACATGTGTCGAATGTGTCCTTTTGGCTGTATATTTGTAACTAAGGTGGTCTCTTGGAAATATTAAGTGATGGGTCGCCACATTAGGATAAACTCTCAATATATCTTTTTAATTCCAAGAAAACACATCTCAGGTTTTCTTCAAAAAAGAAGCATAAATTTCCTGATCATTGAGGGTCATAGCTATACTGATCAACATTGGTCGTGGATCCTCTTCTGTACCCATATTTATTTGTTAGAGTTCATCGACAGTGTGGAAGAATCCTTCCCTGAATGATGGAGTTTTATATATGAGGTTTGTTTCTTATTGTTATTCTTTTTATTCCTCCTATTAATTTTTTCCATGTAGGTATGGATGGGATATGAAGGGGAATCATTTAGGTTAGGGTAAAGGTCAGTGTTCTATGAGTTAGCTTCCAACAGTGATATCGTGACCTCTGCAGGTTTAGAAGATGAAGTAGTGGGATACTAAAATTTTAAGGATAAGTTTTGAGAATTTATATTTGAGGTATCATATCCAATAGAGTAATCAAATATTTCTTCAATTCCCTTGGGTTTAACTATCATGGTTCATATCATGAAGATCAGTGAGTGTGTCTTTGATTTTGAGTTGATGACTTCGACCTGACTGATGGGTAGTACATTTTCATTAATGAGGCCTTTTAATGGATTGGATGGGTTCATTTCCAGACCATTTAGAGCAGCAAACCTAGTGACACTGTTATTTATGGGTTGTTTCCCTTCTCTTCAGTATAATCCTACATCAATATATTGATATTTACATGACTCGAATGGAGATTTTTCACCATGTACATCCCAATCATCCCATTTCTATAATATTTAAGGCAATAATGGTATAATTAAGTGATCATTTCATTTTTATACAAAAAATTACTTCCTAGAAAGGAATTGAAAGTTGTAACTTTCTGGACGACCAAGAACTCAGAGTCAGACACCAGATTCCCAAACTGAGATCTGAGTTTAATGTCACTGAGGGGTTTATGTTCACTTTTATCATACCCTTGAAGTGTTAGATTGGAAGGGTATAGATCAAATTCAGGGTATCCCATTTAGTAAAGCATTCTGATGGGGATGAGGTTTAAATTAGAGCCATTTTCAATGAAATCTTGATGGGTGTCAATGTCATCTAATCTTCCAAATATATACAGGGGCCTAATGTATCCTTATATAAAATAATCTATATCCTCATCAGTGAAAGATATTACTACATGGTATTCTAAAAGATAAATCTCTTAATGATATACCTTGGTGGTAACAACTTCGTCTTCAAACTCTTGAGGTCATAGTAGAGTCTATACAAGTTTTTCCTATAGATCCTTTGATAGATTTAGATAATCTAGAATTGAAATCATTGTTGGAACTATGGACAATTGCTTTAGTATTTCATAATTTTGGATCAAGTTTTTATGGTTCCCTATGGGGAACTATTCCCTTGAATTCATTTTCTAAGCTGATATTCCTGGGGTAGATGATTCAGGTTGTTGATAAGGTGTGAAGAGAACTTTTTTCTACTATTGTATTAGGCCACCTTGGCCTGGCCACTTTCCTAGGATGGTCAAGTTATCACCAATTCATCAATATTTCTTCCAAAATGATTGGTTTTGAATGATTTTTTACATGTTTAGAGGCATATTGTTTCTCCTTCTAGGATTTTTTAAGGGATTTACCATGGGTTTCAGTAGCATAGATAGCTCTATCAGGTATGCAGCTAGAATATTGTGTTCAACCATGGTTGTTCCTCCCTCTGTTTCATTACCTCTTGTGGCCTCAACTCATGTCTCCCCAATTTTGTGTGGGAAGGTCAGGTTCATAATAAAACTCATCATTAGATAAGGGATCCATAAAATGAATGAAATTAAGGGATCCAAACATTAATTATTCATCTTATGAGGACTTTTTTTGATGGGTTAGTGCACGTCGTACCATTTTGCGGGCCGACACTCGTTCTCTTGGGACTGAAAGCATGAATTTCAAGAGATTGAAGGTTAACTTTGGCCAAGGTGTGGGTTAATATTCCTATGTTTATTTCCCAACCTTCCAACCATGTTTTTTCTTAGATTATTGGCCTTTGGAGGGTTTTGGAGTTGAAGTAGTTAGTTGTATCATAGGAGAAGATATTGGGAGCCCAATTGGTTATTTAAACTATGTTCGGAGGATAGAATGAGTTTGGTTTATTATTTTTATAGTCATCCAATCATTTATATTCTATTAATTCTTGTTGGTAACTTCCTTTCATTCACCCTCTTCTTATGGATTGGTGGCCGAAATGCATATTATCTATGCTAGTGGTTTACCCAGCTTCACTTTCCCATAATCAATAATATTTTTTAGGAAATTGTTGAAAATGAAATAATACTGGATAGTATACACCAATATTCAGTGAAAGGGGAAATAATTAATGTGATCTTCAAGACCAAATTGATCAGGCCTCTTGGATTCTTATATTATTAACAAATTTTTTTCAAGGATGTTGAGAAGTAACCATGAACCTGCTAATCTCAGAAGGAATAGACCTTTCTTTTTTGGACTTCAAAATGGGAGTGATTCGGCTCTCTCTTTTCACCCCAATAAGGATATTGTTGTTATTTTTACCACCCTATAGGGGGGTCCTCATGATAAGGTGAAGTATTTAGAGAAAGATCTGGTGTAGGAATGGGTTTTAGAGTGATGGTTGTAGTTTCATATTTATCAGTCCTCTTCTTGTCGAGATACATAGATTAAGGGAGTGAAATGAGGTTCTCTTTGAAGAATATATATATCAAGAATATTACCCCTATGTGGTTCAACATTAATCATTTTTAGTTCTCTCATTTCTATCTTACATTTATATGGTCTTTCCTTAAGTTTGAGGGATTTTACACCTTTAGTTAATAGTTGGGATTGAATTGTAGACTTACCATTTTCTTTGGTAGAGGATTGTCAAGGAGGAGGCATTGGAGTATTCAAATGAGTTCCCAAATTTTGGTAAATCCTGTGATTTTTGGTATGCACACCTTATTCTATAATTTCAGTGTGGACTATATTTAAAATGGAAATATCCACTTATTTATCTCCCGTATTGACCTGATGTTTTGAAGAATTTTTAGAAGTGGTGATAATGATGTTTATTGACATGAAATACATCAAAATAATTTCATTAGTATATGAATAATGTGAGAACTGGTTACTCTAGGAGCATCCACCAAAATATCTATGATTCCTAGGAGCAGTTTTTATCTTAACAGGTTTTTTATGATTTTGAATATCAAGGGAACTCATTCTTTCTTTCAAGGATCCCTTTGAAGTCATCTGGTGAAGGATGATTTGAAGTGAACCTTTGGATAATTTTTTTTCTCATCCCTGCAGAAGAAACTGCATCATAGGAAGGGATGAACTTAGAAAATTCATTTAGCGGTACTCCTCCCAACCGAGAAAAGACTGAATTTTGATGAGGTTGAGGTAAAAATTATTCCAACTCTATGGGATGGGGGTTCTCCTGTTCCACTTTTACAACATTTTAGAATTTATTTTTCAACCTTGAAGTTTGTGTTAAAAATTCCCCCATCCTTGTGGGTTTAGGTTGATCTTATACTACCATGAATGCAGCTATTACGGATGATCTTCTATTTTTATGGATATTTTTTTGAACATGTTATGGGTTTATTGTATGATTCTCACATGAGATACTGGATTATAAAGATATTGGTGTTGTATAATGATTGGATTCCATTAATCAGTAGACTTGATCAATATTTTCATATGCTTTATGCAAGAGTCTTTCGATAGCTCTCTCTCTCTTTTAGCCTGATTTCTTTGAGAGTTTTTGTGGGCCAGTTATTTCTAATCATACCATCTATTTTGAAAAAAGTCTATTTAATTAATCCATTCTGAAGCAATGGAATTTCATGATGTCACCTTTAGTGGTATTTATAGATCAGTTAGTGGGGTGAAATAAAAAACCCTATTTGTTCCCTATCCTATTATATGAACACCAGGTGGGGAATCAAAAATCATCTGATGAAACTATTTTAACAAATTTATATATGCGCATTGAAGGGATCCTTACTATCTTCCCAATTTTTAGTTTCATGTGGCTAGGAGGGCCACCAAACTGATTTGATGATGTATTTCTTTTATTACCTTGACATAACTTGGATATTCATCATAAGGAAATAATTTTTTTAAAATGATGAAGATCATTCCATATATTCAGGTGAATGTTGTGTGAACATTCTTCCAAAAAATTCTCTAGAATGTTGAGTTAGGGAGTGGCTAATAACATTACTAGTATATTTTCCTTATCCAATTGTCTCCTCAATAGAAATATGTATCCTTTGTCTTTCTCAAGAAGTTTCTCAACCATATCTGACCAAATTAGATGCTCCCAGTTGATTTATTTTAAACAATGAGGATGGATTAGATTTAATTTATTGTATTGGAAGAAAAATTATCCAAGGGTGGTTTATATAATGACCATTTACTTGGGTTGTCTTCCGGTTTAGAAATAATATCACTTATCAATGACAAGTCATCAGGAATGACTGACCTCATTTTCCAAAGAACCTATTTATAGGAGGGATTTCTCATAGTTGATTCGTTAAGGGGAGGACCTTATTTATTAAATTAAGTGTCTTTGCGGGGAGAACCTTTAAAAGGAATGTCACCATGGGGAGGACTACCATCATAGATTGACATCTGACTGTAAAGAGAATGTCTACAGTGTATACCCTAGGGAGGTCCATCAGGGAAGATGGTAGAAAGGGGAGGACCTTATTGTTATTTTATCTTTTATCCATGAGTAGGGTTACCATGGTTCTCATTAGGAGATGGGATCTCATGATCTATTAGATTCTAGACATGAAGTAAACATTTATGGTAAGATGTCTGGGGAGGACCTCCAGAACTACTGGTGGAAATGTTGCAGGGAGGAAATTTGCGATTAACTATACTATCTCCGTTATTTGGTAATAGAGGAGTGGGATCTTGAGATTCTGTAGATAAATGTATGAGGGCTTCAAGAACACCAATATTTATCATATCTGGGTTATGGGGTAGCTCTGCATTTTCCAATCATCTTTAGGGAGATTTATTTTTAGATTCTTTCATGCAGGTGATTGAGGCGTCTTACTATGGATAGCATGTTTCATATATGGAATCTTGTTTGATTATCTCCTATGTTGCTGTTGGAATTTTCTGATAGGTCTCTATAATTTTGGCGGGTATATGTTCCCACCCTAGAGTGTCCACTAGGGTAGATCGATAACCTCTAGTTGTAATGGGGGTGTGGGCCTAATCCAGTTATCCATTTATCATGGGATTTGGCCTATGACCCTCCTAGAAAGAATCAGAGATATGTTTATACTTCAGATTTACCCTCATGTTGTGTTGATAAGTTACCCCAATTATGGGTATGGATTTGTGTGTTCACCCCTCAACCACTATCATTGTTATTATTATATACTGGAAGGTTTTTAGGGTGTAAGAAATAATTTTTTTCTACCCTTTCACCATTTTCAGGATATGATGGATGAATTAAGTGGATGAAACAGGGAGATATGATCATTTCATGACTGGATTAGGGATATGAACCTACTCTTGTCCTCTATTTCCTATTGGTATATACCGACAATAATCAAGTGCGGGAGAATAGATATGGGTATTCCCCCTATTTATTTCCATGATCTGCTAGATGGTTTCTCCAAATGCTACCAGACTAGGTTGTTAAGCTTGATAAATGTGGTAAGGTGTGTGCACTTCCTCATGGTTTGTATCCATGTTTGGTTTGTGGGCTTCTCTGGATTCTTCAAAACTATTTTGGCGATCTTGGTAGGTGCGAGTAGAAGTGTGTGTGTCTGTGTGTGTGTGTGTGTGTGTGTCTACTCATAGTTTACCACCATATTTGGCTAGTAGGGTTATTTGGAAGGAACAGAGGTAGAGACTTGTTCCTTGTTGATTGTTCGCTACCCTTGGTGGTATATCTTGAGTGCCTGGTTCTAGATGACCTGGGTCGGGCTCCCAAAGGAAACACCCTCAACATGTTGAGGGTTAGTTGTCATGCGATGTTGGTGGCGGTGTCTACTAGTAGGATCCCTTTGGAGGGACCCATATTCTATCTATATGAGGTTTTTAGTGAACTCTTTATTAGCTTCTCTAATGTAAGGGAGGAACTTGTTGTTGTTTTCCAAGGGCAAGCTCCCAAAATAGTTTAAAATGGAAACTTGTATCATATGCTTCTCGATCACCAGCCATTGTTGAGTGGATGGTTGGTGCGGATTCATGAGTTAGAGGGATTTTTGAGTGGCCTATAGGGTTGGGAAAGTACCATTTATGTGGAAATCTTGAACCAATGCATTTGATACCTGGTGTTGAAGATGTTGGGTTGGAAACAATGCCCTCTGTTTAGATGAGGACCCAACATGTACATTATTTGATGCATATGTTCACAATAACAGGAAGGATTCCATTGGATTGAAAGGAGTTATTTCCAAAAGTGCCTGAATATATGTGGAAAATAAAAAACAATAAAACCCCATAAAATCATCTTATTAATAAACAAACACATGTGTAATTGATTGTTTTGGATTCATGTTTGGACCTCTTTCATTTTTTATGTGAAAGGGGCCTGACATGTAGGTGACACAGTCATTTTGGTTAAGGAATCATGTTGGGTTCACCATTTGTTTTGGATGAGATTTCACACCTACACTTGTTTTGAGTTAATAAATACTTGATTTCCAAAATCATACGGTCACTTGGACTTTTACAATCACATCTTACAAAATGTGTTGGCTGAGAGGATGGGGGGTTGAGATCATCACACCCTTTATGGGGGAATTATTGCCTACTATGGGTCACTTTTATATATTTAATACATATTCAACAATCCTTTAATAAATCACAAATATAAAACCGGCCTCCCTTATATTAACAATCAATTATTAGCATGTATTTTCTTTAGAATCATCTATATGTATTTGAGGTTATTCATAAATAGATTTGTATGTATTTGAGGTTCTCCATCGATGGTACCCTTTTATGAATGGATTTCATATACTTATATCATTTATTATCATGGTGCTAGTTTTAAGCCACATAGTTGGGTGCTCTAAAATGTATCTTCATCCAGGAATATGGGAGTTTTTTTATGTTGGGATTGGGTCCATGAGATGGGATTCCTATGAAGGTATTGAGCATGCAATGAAAGCCCCATAAATGGGATTTTTAAATTTTTCCACCAACGATCAACATGATATCTTCGGCATAGAAGAAAAATTGCCCGATTACCACCTAATGATATCATGTGAGGAATTTTAGGCATAAAAGATAAAACCATAAATACCTAGTTTTATATAAATCTTCACTCAACGTATGATCATTGTCATTGATGAAACGTTTCCCAATTACCACCTAAGGATCTCGCATGAGGGATTTTAAGCACAAAAATTAAAACCATAAATAGCTAGTTTGATCTGAAGCTACAATCAACTTCTTCCCATCATCGGTGATAGTTTCTTTAATATTCTGAAGTCAAATCCCTCTAGATTATCCACACATGCTTCAAAAGTATGTGGGAACATTGATCATCTGAATACGGGTGCTAGCGCGGAGTTCTGAGAAATCCTTCAACGTCCTGATGATCAACATCGCTTTGTTTCATTGATCTGTGAAGATGAACTATGATCGATCTCCTAGAACCATATAATCTCTCTAGGAACTAGTATAGAGAATAGGAGATAGAATTTCTCACCTTTGAGTAGTGAATATTATATGGTGAGAGGTTCCTTTCTCCTATTTATAGTGAATCAATAAATATCTGGTATAAACACCTAATACCCAAATATTTATTTCTCACTAAATAAATGATATATTATGACTAATTAACTGAATCATAAATACCATTTATATTTTTTTCACTTTCTTGTAATATATTATATAATAAAACCCAATACATTAACCTGAATTGTCATTACCCCAAATATTAAATGAAACTTGAATATTTTAAACTAATATTCATTCAAATAATATATTCCATAATAAATAAATTCAATACAAATTATTCTTAACTTGAATAATATGAATTTATTTATTACTTTGGTGGTCGTATAACCTTGGACAACACCTGGACCCTAGTGGTGGGGCCCACCATGTCCAAAACTCCTATTCACCATAATAGGGTAGTCTTTCAAATATTCTATTGTGTGTAACCCTCTAAGCCCTTATCTTGATAGCGGTGAATAATATTCATAGACCAGGGGTGGGATCTAGAAACCCATCATAGACCCTAAAGATATAAGGATAGTCATAGCAACGATAACCAACCTATGAACACACATTGTGTAATATAATATCTTTGTCTTTAATATCTCATAAAGTAGGACACACACATGTGTCATCGTCCTTTTCTTGCTTTATTATTTGTTGATCTAACTAGAGAGATTTACCTTGGACTACCATGGCCATGGATTTATCAAGGTACTACCATCCTGATCAACAAAGCCGGAGATATATCCCTTCCTTAACCTAGAAGTGGAAAATCCTTTCTTGACCATTCAACTAATGGCATACCACTAATGACACACCCAAAACAAGCTACCTCTCCATGATTTAATTATCACGGTTTTTTCCTTGTATCAAATTATGCAATAAAATGGAACACATTGATAATGATATCAATTCAGGATACCAATAAACATGTTTTTAGATAAGAACAACCAATGGAACCTAATACATGTGGTGTTTCTATTGATAGGTATGTCCTCATGATCTCACTACCAGAGATCACCAAGTTTGAACTTCATGAGATGAAGTTTCAATGCTTATGAGCCCCCAACACATGATATTCAAACATCTACTGTGTCTAGTCAGTAAGATGTATCTAGACCATTGGACCATAGCTTAAGATTAATGTCATGGTATCTCGAGGTTCTCATTATAGCTTTGGATCTGTTATAACTTTTTGATACGATAATTAATCTCTATAAATTACCATTTAAATAGTGGATGTAGAAATAGATACACTATAATGGTAATAATATACCATGTCTATATAACTGTACACATGATATGGTAATCAAAAGTACTATATAGTTGGGTATAGGGCACTCAATATTACAAAACTCCCATTTTCACGAGATCCAACTTGATAACCAACCTTATTAGCTCTCACCTGATTAATATCGTGTTTCTATTGAGTCACATCATTAGTATCTAGGTCCACCAAGATTCCTTTTCATGGTTATTCTACTATTTACGACCTTATCTCCTTGAGTAAACTTGTCAAGATATGGAATCCATGGGTATATCCCTTTTTTACACTATCATAACATGACATCTTTTCTAGTTAAAATATCATAATTTATATCATAATAATTATCTATTTACTAGGTGTGATTCCAATAACTATAGAAAATCATTTCATATAATTTCTTCTTAGTTGCCTCAGAAGTTGTATTGTACTCGATATTTGTAGGTATGGCTACCACAGGCTTATATGAGCTTGTCTTTCTCATCACCTTTTATCCTAACTTCGATACTAGATCTCATGTATCTAAGGAATACTAGTTTTTGTCCCCTCAAAACTAGTATACTTTCTTCCCCACATCTGAGGTACATATCTTTTGTACTTATTGAAGTACAATATGATAATTCTAACTATTCACTTGCATTCCCCTGTATGTAACTAATATTTTCCAACTATAATGTATATATTGGTAATATAAATTCTTTTACATGTCATGGAATACGTGTTTTATCCATCACTTAAACATATGGATTTCAACTTACCACATAGATCTCCTCTCATGTCCCAAACATGTCAACCTGGAGAGATATATTCCATGTTACACTGGAAACAATTATCTCTATAATTGTTCCAAATTGTATTTTTTAAAACCATGTCACTATATGTACTATTGAATAGGTCCTAGAAACTGTCAGATCCACATCAGTAGATCTTGTTCCCTAGAACATAGGTTGTTACATTAAGTCAATCACTGGAGAATTACTTTCATCCTTGGTCTTAACTAACTGTAAGATAAATAACTATTTTCTATGTTTTACTGAACATATTTTACTTGGAAAAAAATGCACTCCCACTAACCACTAGTAGAAACATGGAAAACATTCATTCCAAATAAATATTCTATGATCTAGTTTCTTAGTTCAATCCTAAACTATATTTCAGTAACATACAACCCTATTGGAATTATTTGATGTGACCATCCCTTTCTAGTTGTGTCATATATAAACCTTCCATGATTAGTGTTCATGAGATACAATGATTAATTAAATGATAATATATATTAGCTATGATAAGTTAAATTCTAATGGATTTAGGCATAACTACTTGGTATTACCAATCAAGTCTTATTGGTACCATGCTTGTACCATCCATTTATAAACTCACTTGAATACCCACCATAATATTCAAAACAATTAGCCCCTTTGTATTTTGATATATGGAATCCATTATTAAATTCTAATTGGTTTTTTCAAACATATGTTTTTTCCATATATTTATTATTTGTAGGAAATATTATTTACAATTAATAATTTATCACCGACCATGGTGAATTCAAAAACCATCACCATGGTTTTTTCCTTCCTATGCAGTATGTGTCTCTAGAACATTCTTGTTCCACATGCACTTGTGGAACTAGTTCCTATTCCAACTATTTGTGCATCTTAAGAATTGACTAAACCCAAGCCAATATATCTCCCACTATCTCTAATAGATACGTGCACCCTTCTATTGAAATGTAGTCTATTATTTTACTTCAAATTTTTCTATATAAGAGATTTATGTAATATACTAAGCAATTGTTATGATAATTACTTAGATGCATAGTGTGTTTTACTTGATGCATGTTTTTTTATATCCTCAACAAACTCTTTTAATCTAAACACATGTATTATGTCATAATGTATTTTTCATCATACTATGACTCATATGATATCCATTTTTCATTATAGTTGGCATATGGTTATGGGATAATGTCATTATTTTCAAATAATTTCATGAAATATAATGGAAGTTTCTGTATTTTGAAACATTGATACTTCTTACATCAATACTTTGATGTATAAAATGTGAATTTAGTAATTTATCTACACTACATTTTGTTAATAAATGTTAACATGTAATACTATAATTGATCCTCCTCATTAACATCAATGGTGTGATGTAGATAAGGTAGTGTGCATTTTGAAAATACTCCATGTTGCATTATCATGATCGATGAATGCTTGGTCAAGATATTATTTAGCATGCCAGCCCGAAGAAACTCATATCTTCTAACCATCACTTTACCATTACTTAATGAATTTAAATGAATATAAAGAAGTATGTTTACCACTATATTTCCCTTGGAATATTTCATACTCACTTGTTGAACTAATTCCAAAATCTTTGTGACTTACCTTTATTTCTATAGGTTTCTTTGTCCAAACTAAAGACATCGATAATAACAAAGGTGTCTAGCTTTACCAAGCCTAAATACCAAATTGGGAATATAATTGATGTGTACTTTTAGTTGTTCTTGAAAAATATTATCTTTCCACAACTGGTTAAATATCTTACATTTTATATTCATCACGTATTGCCTATGATTCAAGTATTACTGAACTATTTGTTGAGTATTAAACACTAGAAACAGCATTAATTCTTGAACCTAGAATAATGTCTCTTAATGTCCAAAGGACACATGAGATAATTTTTTTTTTTACTCAATAATATTTTTACAAGAATCATTCACTTGGAAATATAGAAGTTGTGTACTTCTCACCGCTGACTTAGGAATCACACTTTCTCAGCTGCTTGGAGAATACAACTTCTTGTAATGTTTTTATACTTACTTGGTTAAATGTGTGATAGGCATACTGTATTAAATACCCAAGATTTAGGATTGAAAATTTTCTTTTATGTGATGAATATACCTAAATAAGAAGTGATTACTCACTTCATTAATTCAGTTTATTTCATTTAAACTTCAATTGATTTATTTCATAATATGTGATGAAAATAACCTCATGTTAATACCTCTTTCTTTTGAAGGATGTTGTGAAGGTGTCTTTGGTGTGCCACATTCCATTGGCCTTTTTGTCTTATCATTTAGTTTATTCTCCATAAGAACTAAAGATTAATCTATATTTTATATTATTATTATTTTAAGAACTTTAACCAAAAGTTAATGAAGTGTTTACTCAATATTGTCTGTTTTGTTACCAAAAATAAGACTTGAGTAATTGGGTGAAAATAATATGAGAAGGGGGTCCATTTAAAGATCATGAATCATATTTAAATTTACACATGCCCAGTGTAATCATTACCTTATTCATATCTTACTTCACTTTCTCCTTGTAAACTACTTTGAGGTGAGACTAAATGTTACAATGCTCATATCTTGATGTGGTTTCCACAACTAGCATCAGATGTTGATGATAGAATTTTTAAATAACCATCATTTTATAATAACATGAGTCTCCTATAATCATATTTATCTCCCTCACTTCTTTAGGTAGCTTAATGGGCATAGGGATACCATCACCTTAAATTTCACGTACAGTAGTATTGTGTGCAAGAACTTGTAGTACACTTGGAAATTCATGCTAGTTTGGACATTTACTTTTACCAATATTTATCATAGTATAACTTGTGGTATT
Source organism: Viscum album (assembly GCA_963277665.1). Classification (NCBI taxonomy): domain Eukaryota; kingdom Viridiplantae; phylum Streptophyta; class Magnoliopsida; order Santalales; family Viscaceae; genus Viscum; species Viscum album. The sequence continues at coordinate 1,653,103,900 of OY728122.1, read as the reverse complement.
ACTTTCCATTTTCTAACAAATATAATTCAATAAGAATAGTAATTTTTATCTTGATTATCGATTTAGACATTTTGATTAAATAATTAAATCATTAAATGTATCCCGCTATTTTATCAAATTCTAGGAACCATTTGTTATAGAATTGGAATACTCTATCACTTGAGTATTCTAGTGGAGAGGATCACTAAACCTCCCCTCATAGTCTAAAAGAATTGGTTACACCACCACTCGGAGGGTTCAAGATAGTTGTTTGGCTGGCCAACAACATTAACTAGCAGTTCCTTGATCTGTTGAGTGAAGTCCCGAATTCTAAAAATCATAACTTGATTTACTAAAAACATGCCTCTAAAATGATAGAAATCTATATTTGACTGATACTTACTACCACTTTAGCTTATTCAACACACCACTCTCATAGGAACTCTATGGTATTAAGATACACCCTTATCTTTGGCATGACGAGCACCACGAACACCCGGTTTTATTTAAAGTCAAATGATGGAAGGTTCTTACGACTTAATATTTCTTTGAGTATTTTTATTATTTTTAAGAGATAAAACAAATACTTTTATATTTCATAAGCATGTACTATGTGATCTCACTCACAACTAACCATGAAATAGAAAATATTAATTGTGTCACATGTTCGTTTTATATGTGCATGTTTGTTTATTATTCTATGTGATCATGCATAAACTACACATTCAAGAAATTATAAATCCTGAAAAAATAAAATGATGACATGATCATGAGCCAATACTAAAGGTTGGTCCATTGAGTGAATAATGGTTCAACCAAGACCCTAGGGGATATACCTTGAGTCACATCACTTGTGACTCAAATAATAATGTTTGCCCATCCAATGCATCTATTTATTGTCTGGTGGGTCCCAATAATTTGGTGCGAAGTGTGCCGCTCCTCGTCTCTTCATTATAAAAAAGTACTCGTTCGCAGGTGAGGGGGTCTTGGGAGTATAAATACAACTCTAAAAATAGACATGTGGGTCCTTATACATATAATGACACTTATATGATACATAGATAATCGTTATTTAATAAACTACTTATTACAAACCATTGTAATAATAAATTAAATAAATTAAAATATGCACTAGATATACATTGGTCGGTCAATGGATTATGACCAGTAAATACGTATTAAACTCCCATATTAAAATAAATATAGAATTAAAATTAAACTTGAAAAAAATATTCTTTGAGTGCATTTTGTTGAATTAAAATTCACTCTTATTTTAATTAAACAAATTTCATCCTTAGATTCCACTAATTGATTTAATTTTAAAACTAAAAAATAAACTAACTAAACTTATAATTAATTTAATTATTTTTTTAAACCAAAAAATAATCTTTAATTAATTTAATTAGTTTTTTTATATAAATGTACCAGGCCCCGAAAACCCCGAGCAGGGCCTTTACGGGTCGGGTCGAACCCGTGCAAGCTCATTCAGACAGTGCAGACCCTATTCAGCGATGTTCTGGGCCGGGGTGGACTGGGTCCAATCGGACCCACAATAGGTGTTACCTCACCCATACTACTGGAGTCTTCTCACCACAGAGGTGAACCGGTGGCCATAGTCCAGGACAGGTAGCCGCATCTGGTCGACAACAATAAGAAACCACCCAAATTTAATTTTTCTTTTGGATTAAAATCTTCATACATCACTCTGATAACAAATGAAGGTACCGGGAATGCAGAAAAATCCCCAAAAATTAAATTTTAAAAATTTCCCACGGATGATCAATGTTAGTTTATCATCATCGGCGAAACATTGTCCAATTACCACCTGAGGATCTCACGTGATTAATTTTAAACACAAAAATTAAAACCATAAATACTTGGTTTGATCCAAAGATGCACTTGGAATCTTCTCTTATCTAGTGATCTTTGCTTGAATAATCCGAAGTTGAATCCCTCTAGATCATCCAAACATGCTTTGAAATCCTACGTGAATTTAGATCATTTGAATTTGGGTGTTGTCGCGGAGTTCCGATGACTCCTTCAACATCCCGACGATCATTGTTGCTTTGTTCTGTCGATCCATGAAGAAGAACTGCGATCGATATCTTGGAACCAAAGCATCTCTCTAGGAACCAAGAGGGTGAATAGTAGAGATAATCTCTCACCTTTGAGGATTGAATATTATATGGTGAGAGGTTCCTTTCTCCTATTCATAGTGAATCGATAAATATCATGTATAAACACTTGATACCCAAATATTTATTCTCATTAAATAAATGATATATTATGACTAGTGAATTGAATCATAAATATCATTTATATTTTTATCACTTTTAATATAGTATGTGATAAAACTCGGGACATTAACTTGACTTGTCATTCCAGCAAATATTAAATAAACCTTGAATATTTTAAACTAATATTCGTTCAAATAATATATTGCATAATAAATAAATTCAATACCACTTATTTTTAACTTGAATAATAAGAATTTATTTATTCCTTTGGTGGTCTTATAACCTTCGATAACACCCGAACACCAGTGGTGGGGCCCACCATGTCCAAAACTCCAATTCATCAGAATATTTCAGTCTTTCGAATATGTTATTGTGTGTGACCCTATAGGCCCTTATCTCGATAACATTGAATAATATTCATAAACCAAGAGTGGGATCTAGCAACTCATCATGGTCCCTAAAGAGATAAGGATAGTCATAAAAATGACAACCAACCTACGAACACGCATTGTGTAATATAATCTATTTGTGTTTAATATCTCATAAAGAAGGATTCACACTTGTGTCATTGTCTTTTTCTTGCTTTATTATTTGTTGATCTAACTGGACGGATTTACCTTGGACTACCATGGCTGTGAATTTATCAAGGTACTACCATCCTGATCAATGAGGCCTGAAATATATCGGTTCCTTAACCTAGAAGCAACAAATCTTTTCTTAAATATTCAACCAATTTCATACCACTAAGGATGAACCCAACATAAGTTATCTCGCCAAGATTTCATTATCATGGTTTTTTCCTTTCATCAACGTACATGATGAAATGACACACATTGATAATGATCTCAAGTCAGGAGACCAATACACATGTCTATAGATATAAACTAATAGCAACTGATACATGTGTTGTTCCTATTGACGGGTATGACCCCATGATCCTACTACCAGATATCATCAAATGCGAACTTCATGGGAAGAAGTCTCAATGTCTATGATCCATCGGCACCTAATAATCAAACATCTACTATGTCCAGTTGGTAAGATGTATTTATATCATAGTACCTTAGTTTAAGATTAATTTCATGGTATCTCAAGGTTCTCATTATATCCTGAGGCCATATATAACCTTTTATATGACAATTAATCTATGGACATTTCCATTTAAATAGTGAATGTAGAAATATCTACACTATAATGGTAAGAATACATCATGTATATCTAACTGTACACATAATATGGTAATCAAAAATACTATACAGTTGGTTCTAGGGAACCAACTATTAGAAAATCCTATGCATCCATGTGAAAGAAATTAAAACCCACTTAGTTTGGAACCACTTAACAGGACACATCATACATTTTAAAGTCATGTGACGAGGACCAAACCATGCAGTTTAGCATCAAGTAGAAATGATGTCTACGTGAAAGTTGCATAGTCAATGGCTAGTGTGGGACTTATGCTGAAGCGACCCAAGGGACTTGTAAGGGATGTATCCTCCTAGTCTAGATGTGACCCTAATAGGAATACGACCCAGAGAAGTTTAGGGTGAATTTGAGGTGATGAATTTGGACCTCAAGGAGACTTCCTCCAATCTCATTTGGATGAGAATCAAAGTACATATAGTTCGAAAGGTTGGAGATTACACCTATAAAGGAGGCTCAATGTTGCTTCATCAGGAATATGGACCTTTAAAGGTGTTTCAAGCTGAGAAAAAGACCCTTTGAGAGGATGGTAACATGGTTTGGAGATTATACCGAATAGGAGGATCATGTGCCTCTTCAGGGATATAGACTTTTGAGGTCTGTCCATGTTGGCCCATCAGGTGCGTGTGTTGTCATGTTGCATTGTAACCCTTAAATAACTAGTAGATTATTATTATTATTGTTGTTGTTGTTATTATTATTATTATTATATAATCTACTATATATACTAATATTGGATTTCAAGCATTCGTGTGTCAAAAAAATGTACTTCCATGTTACTTTTTTTCAGACGTGCCACTCCTCTGTAGCTCCACATTGCCCCTCTCCATGGAATGTAATTTTTCTCTCCACCTCCTGCAATTTCTCCCACTAATAATCTCACGGGTCTTGACCTACCGATCCCCCGTACACCCCCCACTGTCTTTCTCCTAGTCGTGGTATACCAGCTGTCTATCTCCAACCACCTTCTCCAAATTTCGACTGCAGTCTCCATGTTTTTTTGCCTCCGACCACCTCCTCCTGATTTCGACTGCAGTCTCAAAGTTTTTTCCTTTTTCGGTCACATTTGGGATAAATATATTTGTGACCTAGGGTTCCCGTATAATCCTGATGTGATCGTCATCTACCTCTAGGCTTTATTGAATATTGTTATCCTCGCACTTTGTCTTCCTCCTTGCATTGGTTGCAGCATAGTCCTCTATCTTGTTGAAACACACACTCAGACTTCCAAAGATCATAATCAACACATGATTCTATTTAAACTAGATACCGCTACGTCTGGGTGTTCTTCTTAAAACCCCCTTCCCTTCTTTAATGTTTTATTTAATTTCATAATTGCTTATTGTAACAACTGGCAGTCCATACCTTTAACCCCCCTACAGTTTTCAATTTTAGGATGGTATTCACGGGATTATTAGGTTTCTAATTTCAACAGAAGTATCATTCCCATATCCACATACTTCCTGCATTTTATATTCCCACTCACATCATCTTTTCACTTTAGGTATGAACATATCTTCATAATGGAAAAACTAAATCCTTTAAACCGCATATATGGTGTTAATTCAGTTATTTAATTGTCCGTGTTCAGTTACCATTTTATAAATATTATTTTACACTTTCAATAAAATATACTTCTACGATGGTTTCTTGTATTATTTTCTTTTCAACTTATTTTGATTTCATTTCAGTTTAGCATGTTGATATCCAACTGCATATTTAGTGGTTTGAATTTACAATACTAGTTTCAAAAAAAACCTCTACTGTAGTATTCTGTTAGAATTTATTTTAAACTTTTTTCAACTACAATTTCATTATCCATGTGGATATCCACATGCATATTATGTTGTCTGATATTACATTTACTCAATGAAACATAAATTTCTACTGTTGTATGTTATATCCTATTACGTATTTTCCTTTATTATGTAAAATTTTGTAACTGTTATGTCCTCTGTGCATTATATGCTCTCACTGCACACCTTGACTGTAAGCTATAAAGAAAAAACAAACAAACATGAAATTTCCATCGAACTCTAAAGATGAAAGGATGCAACAGAGTCTACTTATGAAGGAACGACTGACAGTTTGTGAGATTTCTATTAAGTACCCTTGAAAATGTTCTATTTACTATCCTCTTTTCAGTAGTTTCATTCATTACACTTGCCACGTGATTAGTGATGACAACTACTGGAGACCATTCAATGTCATCTACCAACCAGTCTGGTACTCATTCAAGTAAATCAGTATCAATAGGTGGCATCACACGTGGAGTCACACGCATGGCATTATCATCTCTATATATAAATGGTTAGTTTTTTTGCATTAAACAGTAGCATATTTGAAATGTTTCATATTAAACTTAATGCTAACCAAAATCATTCATACTAAATTACTTTTATTACAGATCCTAAATAGTTGTCTATTCGGTTAAATACAAACTTGTATTGCCCATCAAAATGTACAAATGCAAGGGTACAGCGTAGACTGTTGATTAAGGAATGACATAAAGATGGTGATTTTGCTAATAATGTCACTGTAAATTGTTGTAGTTATTTACATTATATTATTATATATAGTAATTGATGTTGACACACTTTCAGTGGTGATATCTACTGAAAATTCTTATGTGTCATCTGGTAGACTGTCTAGAACCCCAAACAGTGTACTTTTACCAACAAATACGTTCAGAAATGAAGTCACAGGCATGCCATTATCATCTCTATGTAACAATGGTTAGTTCATTTTAAATTTTCATTTATAAACCATTGAACTACACACTACATTTCACAGTAACATAGATTATTAATAATTAAGTGCTTCTTTGTGCACAGTGCCAGAACCATCTGCAGCTCCGTCAACGATGTCTGCTGGATCTAACAAACGAAAACAACGACTGAGTAACTCGACACATTCTCCTTTACCTTTCTATAAGTATAATAACTATTATATTATATGCACATATGTTTTGTCATATAACATATGTATTCCCCTTATAACATTTTAGTCATCAATTTTTGTAGCTTTAATGGATGAATAAAATACTCTACCTGATTCATCACCTGATACCTCGACGCAGTAAGAATGACTACTTTTAATACACATTACCATACCTTTTATTCCAGTTATACTTCTTATGCTGCCCTATACAAAAAGATGCTTCTTAACTCCTTCAGCTATTGGGAACTACAATACGTTATCCTGTGTAGGTATGCTATACACTACAAGTTGACACGCACACATATATATACCACTATACATTCTGTATAGAAGTTAGTTGTTTTCTATAACTACTTCCAGGTTCAGGAAAACAATCATTTCTTCAAGAAGAAATTAGAATAAATACTTCCTAGGCTCAAGAAAAAATAAACGTTGACATAAATGGTGCAGCAAAATGTAGAGGTAATTAAATGTACACGTTTCACTTCAAACATTACTGAGTTATTTATTATTTCATCCAATCTAAAATTACATATCGGTTTCTGCTATAGGAGAGTCACTAGAACATGACACTTCTGAGAACATGGGTTCATGTACTTACTAAACATGCATTAATGGTTCTTTAATACGGAATCATCCTCTCTGTTGTTGACTGTAGATTTTTAATAACATATTCTACAATACTATTATGTTCAATTAGGTTATTATGATATTGGAGAGCCTTCTAACGTTTTTCAATGTTGTCACTCTTTTTTGTGGTTTGATGAGAGAAACAATAAATTTATAAATAGAAAAAACCAACGTTTTTCTATATACTTCTCAATGGGAAATTTTGCTTTGGACTTACTACCATAATGTCCTGAATCTCTAAGGATGCTGGTGTTTGATCGAACTTCTGCTGAAGCCCGATTATTCCAATACCACATTCATATTTACAATTCGATTTTTTCATTCACATCAATGGGTGGGAAGGTAGATAGTTCATTCAATAATGGTCGATCTCCATGTATATTGTAACGACCCGAATCCGGAGCCCCTCCACTAGTGCCCTGTACCCAGTTCGTCACGTGACCTCAAGCGCGTTTCCCCGAACGCCAGAGGCTTCCGACCTGCAACGAGGGCCTTGGTGAGTTGGTGGGGAAACTATGCCCTCATTTGGTAAGGTATACAGTGGAAAAACAATATTCAACAGCGGAAGCAGTAACAACATGCATAACGACAGAAACCAAACAGTGGAAGCAATGAATATATATAGCAATGATGACAATAATGCAGCAAGTACAAGTATCTATGGAAAGAAGCAAACACAACAACGTTCTGGAATACAATTGAAAACAAGTGCAAAAGAAAAACAAAATAAACTCCTCAGCATCGCGAGCCCAGGCTCGGTCTCATGCTCTCCAGCTCCAGCGCAATCAAGATCCTGAAGTAGAAGGGTGCTTGCCCTTATCTATACCTACAGCAACATAGTCTTATTAGGCCCAAAATCATGGCCCAAACAGGGTGTGAGATACAATCCCAGTAGGCAATCACCCAAAGATTTGTTCCTAACAGTCAATGAATATAAGTCAAGTAATAAAACAAGAAATAGTAAACAGGAAAGCACAAGTAGCTACAATCCACAGTTCTAACAAATAAAGTACACAAGTAAACAGCCAGCAGCAAGAAGAAAACAGGTAACCCTATGGGTAGCTCTCACAGCCTAACCCCTATGTTTCAACCTATAGTATTATCAACCCTCTGGGAGGCACACACAGTCTCACCCCTCTGGTTCAGCTATGTAATTAAGCAGACTCTATGGGGAAGCATTGACCGTCAATTCCCCCTATAGTCTCGTATCGTGCTAAAGGATCTCTGGGGAAGCACTCAATGTCAATTCCCCCTATGGCCCACGTCGTACATAAAAGACACTATAGAGAAGCCCTTCTGTCAATTCTCCTTTGGTCTCGCATCTTGATTTAAAGACACTCTGGAGAAGCCCTTCCATCAATTCTCCCTTTGGTCTACTACTCTAGGTTCTGAAAGTCCTGAGTGAAAGGTAATACATGCTCAGCACGCGTGTACATCATCCAAGTAAACCTCAAGAACTATTTGGCTATCAACTAAGGCTCAGCAGCATAACAAGGTAGTTGTTCCACTGTCCTACGACTAAGAATGGAAACTGGAAAAACTCCAAACAGTCAGAACAAGCATAGAAAACATCCAAGGTGCAGTAAAGCTACCATAATAATAGGAAAAACATCTACTATAGCAATCAAGAAAAGTAGGAAATACAACAAGGGCAGAACAGGAACATGCAATACCCCGTTCAAGGGTATTGGTGGAATTTGCACAAAATATTCATCAAATTTCTACAGAAAGGCACAAACCACCTACCTTGATCCTAGGAGATCGATATAAGTGAACCACGACAATAGATTCCCCTTGGAACTAAGTAGATCTGAGAAAACGCACAAAACATTCATCCCATGATAACTTAGAAATGAAGAGGAATCAAGAAACAAGGCTAAAGCAGAAGGAAAAACTCACCACTTTGATTCCAATGCAATCGATCATGCTCAAATCAGAGAAAAGATGGCTAGGTGGGAGTTCGTAGAAGATCCGGTCGTACGATCACTCTCGGACGGACAAAAACTGGAGAAGACGATTTTAGGGGTTAGGCGCAACCCCGGTCCGTTTAATGAAAAAAAAATAAAGTACACGGCGTGTACTTCAATTTTTCCGTACTCTGAATTAACCGGCCTCCACCTCAGCTTTACACACCTTGTGTGTGGCCCGGACATGGCCAGCACACGGCTTCGAGCCAGAACAGAGTACACGGCGTGTACCTAGAAAGTACATGGCGTGTACTTTGAAAATTTCCAGAAAAAATCATTTTTCTTAAAAACTCCAGAAAAAGGGAAAGCATACCTGAAAAGAACATCTGAGTTATTACAAACTTCCCCCCTTAAAGAAATCTGTCCCCAAATTTCCCTAACGAGACGGAGAAGAAGAAACCCCGAACAGCTCCGGCCATTGGGATCGTACATCGGTCTCCCTCTCTCAGGTCTCGTCCTGTACTCGCCCGTGCTTCCATAGCACGCGTACCAGAGGAACAAACCGCCCATAGAGAACCTTCGTACTGCGATCGACAATATGGATAGGATTCTCCTCGAACGATGCATCTGCTTCGATCTTGACTTCCTCGGGCTGGAAAACGTGAGAAGAGTCTGAAAAGTAACGTTGGAGTTGAGAGACGTGGAAGACGTCATGCATGGCTCGATACCTCTGAGGTAGCTGCAACTGATAGGTGACCGGCCCAAATCTTTCCAAGACCTCAAACAGCCCGACGTACTACGGTGAAAGCTTACCCTATCTTTGAATCCTCTTGTGTCCCAACCTCAGTGCGACATGCAGAAAAACCTGATCACCGACCTCGAATTCCAGAGGTCATCTCTACTGATCAGTATAAGACTTCTTTCAAGACTGCGCTATAGCCATCCTCTTCCGAATCAGCTCTACCTGCTCTAAAGTCTCCTGAAAAAGACGAGGTCCCAGAAAAGCTGCCTCTCCTGCCTCCAGCCAGCATAAGGGTGATCGTCATGGCCTACCGTAAAAAGCCTCGTATGGTTCCATTTGAATGGTCGCCTGAAAATTGTTGTTGTAGGAGAACTCCACCAGAGGAATATGCTTCTCCCAAGAACCGCCAAAGTCTAGAATGCAAGATCGGAGCATATCCTCAAGCACATGGATCGTGCACTCGGACTGGCTATCATTATGGGGATGGTAAGCTGTACTCAAAAGTACTTGTGTACCCAAGGCCTTCTGAAGTCCCTGCCAGAACCGAGAGGTGAATCGCGCCTCTCTTTCTAAAACAATAGAGCGCGGGACTCCATGAAGACGAATGATATCTCTAATGTAAAGTCATCCCAGATCATCGACACTGAAGGTCTCCTTGATCGGCAAGAAGTGAGCAACCTTCGTAATCCTGTCGACGACAACCCAAACAACATCGTTTCCCTGAGGTGATCTCGGCAACCCAGTCACGAAGTCCATTGCAACATCGTTCCACTTCCACTCCGGAATGGGTAACTACTATAAAAGGCCAACTGGTCGCTGATGCTATGGCTTCACCTGCTAACAAGTAGAACATCTCATGACAAAACCATCAATATCCTTCTTCATACCTGGCCACCAGTACTGGAGATGAAGATCCCGATACATCTTGGTGACGCCAAGATGAACTGCCCAAACAGAGGAATGAAAATCATGCATCAGCTCCTCGCGTATGTCTGCTGGAACCCATACGCGTCCCTAGAAATGCAAGATCTCATCCTCGCACACTGTCCATCCAGGAAGAGGTTCCTCTCCTGACACATTCTCCTGCAGGACTAAGCCTTCCGAGTCTGATAGATACCTCATCCGTACCCAATCAAGTAGCGTGGAGGTAACAGCTACAGAAGATAGAAAAGTATTCCCCTGTATGTCGTGCACCTCTAGATGCATCTCAGAAAACAGAGCCATTAGCTGCCACACACTGATGGCCTCCTGAACTTCCTGAATCTGAGTTCTCCTGCTCAACGCATCATCCACTGCGTTGCCCTTACCCAGCATATAGGCAAGCTCAAAGTCAAAATACTATAGATACTCAACCCACCTGCACTGCCTCAGATTCAGATCATGCTGAGTGAAGATATACTTGAGACTCTTGTGGTCAGTGAAGACCACAAAGAGCTCTCCCAGAAGATAATGTCTCCAACAGCGCAAGGCATGAACAACAGCTACCAACTCCAGATCGTGCGTAGGGTAGTTACTCTCATGTGGCCTCAACTTCCAAGACCCGTACGCAACGACTCCCTCTCCCTGCATAAGCACAGCTCCTAGCCTGACACCTGAAGCATCACAATAAACAGTGTAGATCTTGCCTGGCTCTGGCAAGACTAGTATCAGTGTTGACGTTAACCTCCCTTTTAGCTCCTGAAAGTCTGACTCACAATAATTTGACCATAAGAACTTCTCCCCCTTCTTGGTCAGGCCTTTCAAGGGTACTACTAGATGAGAAAAGTCTCAAATGAAGCGTCGGTAGTATCCAGTCAGCCCTAGGAAGCTCCGTACCTCAAAGACGTTCTTCGGCTACTCCCAGGAAACTATAGCTCTCACTTTTTCTAGGTCCACTGATACTCCTGCCTTTGAGATGACATGACCCAAGAAGTGAATCTGATGCACCCAGAAGTGGCAATTCGAGATTTTAGCATAAATATGATGCTCTCTCAGTGTACTCAGAACGATCTCAAGATGTGTGGCATGGTCATGTCGAGTGTGATATTACACAAAGATATCATCCATGAAGACCATGACAAAGGAGTCCAAATAAGGATGGAACACTCGGTTCATCAGTGCCATGAAAACTGCAGGTGCGTTCGTGAGACCGAACGGCATGACGGTATACTGATATAGACCATAACTACTCCTGAAGGCTGTCAGAGGTATATCTGATGGTCTAACGCGCAACTGATGGTAACCGGACCTCAAGTCAATCTTAGAAAACACCTGGGCTCCTCGGAGATGATCGAAAAGGCCGTCAATTCTCGGAAAAGGATATCGGTTCTTGAACATCAACTGGTTCAGCTTCCGATAATCTACACAAAGCCGAAGGGTACCGTCTGCCTTCTTTGAAAACAGGATAGGCGAACCCCAAGGAGAAATACTGGGTCAGATGAAACCCTTAGCATGTAGCTCCTCCAACTGCTTCTTGAGCTCCTGCAACTCAGGTGTGGCCATCCTATAGGGAGGAATGGACACCGGTGATGCTCCTGGAACGAGCTCAATAGAGAAATCTACCTCACGCTCTGGAGGCAAACCTAAAAAGTCTTCTGGAAAGACGTCCCTGAAGCGATCCACCACTGGAGGAAAATCCAAATGTGGAGTCCCCTGATCATCCAGATAAAGACTAGCAATCTGGTTTGTCACCCCTCCTAGCCCAATATGCTCGAGTCCTGCCCGACTCGCCCAAATGTCCCATTCACCTCTATGTAGAAAAGATTCACCCTATGGTGAGACAAAACTCACTCTACGGTGATAGCAGTCAATGACTGCCTGGAAGGGAATCAATCAGTCCATGCCAAGGATGACATCATAGCCTGTCATCTCTAGGACATAGAGATCCCATAATAAGTGATACCCTGCAACCTCGAGAGGGCACTCTCTACACTGGCGTACACTAGATGTCCTCGTCCCCAAATGTGTGTCTAGTGTCAATGAGTCGGCAGAAGAAAAGATGCAGAGTCCAAGGCTCTCCACAACAGCAACAAAGATAAAGCTATGTGTAGCACTAGTATCGAAAAGGGATGAAGATAAAACTGAGGATACTAAAATCGTACCTCGAACAGTAGAAGGGTCGGGATCCTGCTCCTAATAAGTTTGCTCCACGGTGAAAGACTGGCCTGCACCGCGGCCCTGTACCCCTGACTGGCCACTCTGAGCTGAACCTCCCTACTGGTGTTGAGGGACTGGTGGCTGACCGTTATGGCCTCGACCTCCACCTCAGCCCGAACAGCCGGAAGAACTCCAGTTCCCTGACTGGTGAGAAACTGGTGGGGCTAATCCTGAACAAGGAGTCATGGAAGAACCCCGGTCACCAGCTGCTGATGAGAAAACCTAATAGAAACGCTGAAGGGGACCCATCTTGCCGCAAGATCGGCACTCCACGGGGTCTCTTCGGCACTGCGGCCTCGTGTGCCCTGACCATCCACACTGGTATCATGTCACCTGGCTGCCTGACGATGCATCTCGCTTCCTCAAATCACCGCGCGTAGGCTCCCTATGGTGCTTCTTGCTGTCATCTGGAGGAAAAATAACTCTGGAAGCAGAACCGCCCTGGCTCAAAGCTCCAGAGTCACTCAGATTGCACTCTACAATCAGTGCATGGATGACAATGGAAGTAATATAAGTCAGCTGGAAGATGTTCACCTACGAGCGGATCTCCCGCCTGAGTCCATCCTCAAACTTCCTCGCCAAGAACACCCCACTCCCATCCCGAAGGGGTGTAAAATGCTGAAGCTTGGTGAAATGAGAGGAATACTCCATGACAGATAGAGTACCCTGCTCTAAGCTCATGAACTCTCGGGCACGGTTAGCCCTCAGGGTATCGGGTAGAAGTAGTTGTAGAACACACACTGGAACTCCTCCCAAACCATAGCCTACTACTGAACCACCTGTGAGATCACGTCCCACCACCTCTTGGCGGAGTCTCAGAGCATGTAGGTGGCGATCTTGACCCACCTCTCTAGAGGCATCTCTAGATGCTCAAAGATAGTCAGCATGGCTTCCATCCATGACTCTATAGCCTGAGGTCCTCCTTCCCCAGAGAACATGGGAGGATGCTGCTACTGGAAAACCTGCTTCAAGTCTGCCATAGACGTGGTAGGAGGAGGCTCTCCCTGGAAGGCCTGCATCATCCTCATGAAACCTTCCCTGAACTACGCATCAGCAACCGCAACTGGTATGACAACCGGTGCCAAGGCTGGCTTGGCTGGGGGATTGACAGGAAGTCCCTGATCAGCCATATATGGCGTCTGATCACTGCCTGATGACAGACATATGACCGGAGGACGTCTCGGAGGCATAACTCTGAAAGATCAAAATCACACCTTAGATCAGGAAAACAAGGACATAGATCACAAGGGTACAAAACGGGAACAGGTGAAGAAAAACACAAAAGATTGCAAAACACGACTACACGGCATGTATAAAAACTACACGGCGTGTCTTTTTAAGCCACTGAAATGGGAGTGTACTCCTGCCCTACAAGTCATGTACACTTAAAACTACATGACGTGTTGAACCCAACACACGGTGTGTACAAGAAAACTATCCCCTGCCCGAGTCCCTTTACACGGCTAACCCACAAGGTCTGACTTAACCCGAGACTACACGGCGTGTTTGAAACAAACACGACGTGTACTAGACAAGGCTTCGGCGGCCCGTGTTGGTGAGTACATGGCCGTCTCCATGGATGAACCTTACACAGCATGCTCTGAACAAATACGGTGGGTATAGGTAAGGTGACCCCGTCCCGTTTTGTTCGTTACACAGCCGGGTACCTAGACAAGATTACACGGCGTGTTCCGAATAAACACAGCATGTGGAAAAGAAGGTAACGCTGGCCCGTGTTGTTCGTGACATAGTCAGGTACCTGGACAGGACTACACGGTATGTTCCCTATGGACACAGTGTGTTCTACCCGAGCTTCCCCAGCCCGTGTTGTTAGTGACATGGCCAGGTACACGGCTCCGAACTCACACGGTGTGTACCTATCGTACACGGCGTGTTACCGAAGTTACTTCCACGACACCATGTTCTGCTCACACGGTCAGTGACACGGCCTGAAAACTACACGGCGTGTATCCAAAAATTACACGCCATGTATTCTTGGTTTTTTTTCTGGGCAGTAGCACAGAAACTGCGCAGAATTCCAGAAATACTAAAAACAAGGCAAGGAGGTGCCAAATTCCGATCTGTGAGGGACCATACTCCCCACAAATCAAAGCATAGAATCTCCTACCGTCACATACAATGGAAAACAACAGATCTATAACATAACAGCAGGGATTCTATCAAGAAACTATCACAACAGAATGCATAATCTACACAAAGTCTATCACAACAGCATGCAATCGCTAATGCACCCAAGATGGCATGGCAAGAATGCATGGCATGTGATTCCTACAAGTGTCTATATGATGCATGAGACAGCATACCCTCATCTCATCGGGTTGCGACAGAAATAGAACCGCAATATCAAACAGTAATAGCACAATCCATGTGAATCACTCTCGGTGAAATAAGATTAACTATAAAATCTCAAAATCAGCAACTGCAATTAATGAGGTAGTATGGCTTTTCCATGTACATGGGTTAGCTACTACCAAGAAAATCTTAATGCCAAGTACTGAATCCATCCTATCCCTGGCTAAGGTCTCCAAATAGTAAAGCAAGAGAACATAACTCCTATGATACCACTTTGTAACGACCCAAATCCAGAGCCCCTCCACAGGTGCCCCGTACTCGGTTCGCCACGTGACCTCAAGCACATTTCCCCGAACACCAGAGGCTGCCGACCAGTAGCGAGGGCCTTGGTGAGTTAGTGGGGAAACTATTCCCAAATTTGGTAAGGTATAGAGTGGAACAAAAATAGTCAACATCAGAAGCAGTAACAACATGCATAACGACAGAAACCAAACAGTGGAAGCAATGAATATATATAGCAATGATGACAATAATGCATCAGGTACAAGTATCTATGGAAAGCAGCAAACACAACAACATGCTGGAATACAACTGAAAACAAGTGAAAAATAAAAACAAAATAAACTCCTCAGCATCGTGAGCCCCGGATCGGTCCCGTGCTCTCCAGCTCCAACGCAATCAAGATCCTTAAGTAGAAGGTCACTTGCCCTTATCTATACCTGCAACAACATAGTCTACTTGTGCCCAAAAGCATGGCCCAAATAGGGTGTGAGATACAATCCCAGTAGGAAATCACCCAAAGATTTGTGCCTAATAGTCAATGAATATAAGGCAAGTAATAAAACAAGAAATAATAAATAGGAAAGCACAAGCAGCTATAATCCACAGTTCTAACAAATAAAGTACACAAGTAAACAGCCAACAGTAAGAAGAAAACAGGTAACCCTTTGGGTAGATCTCACAGCCTAACCCCTATGGTTCAACCTATAGTACTAGAAACCCTATGAGAGGCACACACAGTCTCACCCCTCTGGTTCAGCTAGGTAATTAAGCAGACTCTCTGGGGAAGCACTCTGGAGAAGCCCTTCTGTCAATTCTCCCCTTGGTCTCATATCTTGATTTAAAGAAACTCTGGAGAAGCCCTTCCGTCAATTCTCCCTTTGGTCTACTACTCTAGGTTCTCACGGTCTTGAGTGAAAGGTAATACATGCTCAGTGTGCATGTACATCATCCAAGTAAACCTGAAGAACTACTTGGCTATCAACTAAGGCTCAGCAGCATAACAAGGTAGCATTTCCATTATCCTACGACTAAGCATGGAAACTGGAAAAATGCCAAATAGGAAGAACAAGTATAGAAAACATTCAAGGTATAGTAAAGCTACCATAATCACAGGCAAAACATCTACTCTAGCAATCAAGAAAATCAGGAAATATAACAAGGGCAGAACAGGAAC
The DNA here is from genome assembly GCA_963277665.1 of Viscum album. Classification (NCBI taxonomy): domain Eukaryota; kingdom Viridiplantae; phylum Streptophyta; class Magnoliopsida; order Santalales; family Viscaceae; genus Viscum; species Viscum album. The sequence continues at coordinate 1,653,087,358 of OY728122.1, read as the reverse complement.
ACGCAATACCCCATTCAAGGGTATTGGTGGAATTTGCACAAAATATTCATCAACTTTCTACGGAAAGGCACAAACCACCTACCTCGATCCTAGGAGATCGATATAAGTGAACCGCGATGACAGAGTCCCCTTGGAAATACGTAGATCTTAGAAAATGCACAAAACATTCATCCCACGATAACTTGGAAATTAAGAGGAATCAAGAAACAAGGCTAAAGCAGAAGGAAAAACTCACCGCTGCGATTCCAACACAATCGACCATCCTCAAATCAGAGAACGGAAGGCGAGGCGGGAGTTTGTTAAAGATCCAGTCGTACGGTCACTCTCAGACAGACGAAAACTGGAGAAGAAGATGATTTTGGGGGTTAGGCACAACTCTGGTCCGTTTAATGAAAAAAAAAAGTACACGGCGTGTACTTCTTGAGTACACGGTGTGTACTTCAATTTTTCCATACTCCAAATTAACCAGCCTCCACCTCAGATTTACACACCGTGTGTGTGGCCCAGACACGGCCAGCACATGGCTTTGAGCCAGAACAAAGTACATGGCGTGTACCTAGAAAGTACACGGCGTGTACTTTGAAAATTTCCAGAAAAATTCATTTTTCTTAAAAACTCCAGAAAAAGGGAAAGCATACCTGAAAATAAGATCCGGGTTCTTACATATATTCAGATTGCATGGACAAAAATACCATTACATAGGTATTTTATGTCCACCTGATGGACATCCACCAAGGTTCGCACAACTGTACGTCTACGATACTGCACATGAGTGTCAGAATATAATTCGCAGAATGAGGTATCCTTTATATTCAATTCTTTCTACTAAGTTAAAAAATCATTCACCATTTTATATTAACATGAATAAATTCTCTAGCTTTAACGATAGAAATCAACAATCTATTATTAACTAAAATACTATTGAGAGCCTACAATATATGCTTAATGAGAACAATGCTTTGGATCGATAATTTATAAGTGCAAGGTATGTTCTTGACCATCAGGAGGTTCCAAATTTAAATATACGACTCCTTAAAATAAGACAAACACATTCTGTGACATATAACCTTCCAAATACTTCTAAAATTGCAATGCTGATTGTCGTTGATATTGAGGATCTCAACCAAGAACGGGACATCATCATTCAAACCAAAAGCAGTGATTTACAACAAATTGATGAGTTGCACCCACTGTATCTTCCATTGTAGTATCCTTTGATTTTCACAGGTGGTCAGGATGGATATTGCAAAAATGTGTTGCATCGTGCTACTCAATTCACTACATGTACTACACTCAAGAATGTAACAATGAGAGAGTACTTCGCATTCCACTTACAATTTCGTGATAATGATGCATCGATCTTACTACATTCTAGAATATTATTGCAACAGTTTACAGTTGATTCTTACACGATGATTGAGTCTCAAAGACTATCATTAATTCACTTCAATCAGAAGAAACTGAGGGTCGAACTTTACAATGGGTTACAAGATGCATTTCTTCGAGGTGACCGTGAAGGGACATCATGCAGGAAGCATATCGTATTAACTTATACTTTTACGGGTGGTCTAAGGTATATGATCCAGAATTACCAAGATTCTATGTTGATATATAATTGTGATGGGTATCCAGATCTATTTTTAACATTTACATGTAACCTAATGTGGCCTGAAATAACTTGATTTCTTAGAAATCAGAATCTCCATCCACCAGACTGCCTGCAAATATTATCACGAGTTTTCAATATTGAAGTTGATCATCTAATGAAAGATTTAAGAGAAGGTTGTTATTTTGGGAATTCATGAGTTGGTAACTATTTTTGTACTTACTATCCCGTATGTTCAGTTCCTTATTATATATTTTTTCATCTTCTATTAACCGTCAAACTATTTTCTTCCCATGCATTTGTTCGAACCATGGAGTTTCAAAAATTAGGATTGCCTACAAATCCTTCTATTTCTCTATCATAAAAATAAAGTTCACACTCCAACAAATGTAAACAAGATTGTATGTACTGAAATTTAAAATAATTGTGCCTACCCAAGACTACACGGAGCTGTTAAGAATTTTATGATCCATGAACCTTGCGGTGATGCCTACCATACTTCGCCCTGTATGAGAAATGGAAAATGTTCCAAATTTTTTCCAAATAAATTTTTGGGGCATACCACTATTGATGATGATGGTTGTGTTATCTATCACAGAAGGGATAATGGAATAACAGTTCTAAAAAATGGAATCCCTTTAGATAATCGGTTTGTTGTACCATACAATCCTGTTTTTCTATTAAAGCATCAAGCTCATCTGAATATTGAAGTTTGCAATAAGTCATCTTCCATAAAATATATTTTTAAGTATATTAAAAAAGGAAATGATTGTGTAATAGTAGCACTCTATGAGAGAAACAATAGAGAGTTCTCAGACAAAAATGTTGATGAAATAAAAATGTATTATGATTGTCGGTACATATCTCCTTGTGATGCCTCTTGGGGGATATTTTCTTATGATATCCATTACAGATATCCACCAGTTGATAGGTTAGGCTTCCATTTACCAGGAAAACATTATGTAACCTACAACGACAAATATAATATTGTATATTTCTTAAATCACTTTAACGTTAATGATACAATGTTCACCTCTTGGTTTCAAGAAAATACAATGTACCCAGAGGCTAGATCTCTAACTTTTGCAGAATTTCCAACTAAATTTGTTTACCCCTAAAATGACAAGAAATTTCATCGTCGAAGGAAGGGATTTTTTATTGGCAGGTTATACTATGTTCCTCCAACAATTGGAGAGCTATTTTACTTACAGATACTTCTAACAAAAATCAAAGGTGCTACTTCATATGAAGATATTAAAATAGTGAACACTATTACTCATGAAGCATTTAGAGAGGCCTATTATGCTTTGTGACTACTAGAAGATGACACTGAATTTATTTAAACTATAAAGGAGGTTTTGACTTGGGGAATGGTACATTATGTATATAGGCTCTTTGCAAGCATGTTATTTTCCAATAACATTTCTCATCCATATTTTTTTTGGAAACAAACCTATCACATTATAGCTGAAGATATATTATATTCCCAAAGACAGAGGCTACAAATGAAAGGTCTGAATGTGTTTCTTAGCTTATATTTTCAAACTAGTTACATCTAACTATTTTCTATTTTGTCATATTTCTTATGCTATTCAGAATTATAGTTAGATAAAATTTACTTAAAAATCATTGAAATTGGTAGATTATATAATACTTAAAGGTTGTTTATTTGTTTACCTATAGTTTATGTTATCTAATCAGTTATTTCACCACCGATATGGATGTAAATTTTAGTTACTCTAAATTAGTAGATTCGTTGCATGTAGTTTCTTTTATACTACTATAAAACCATGTTTCTCAATTTACTAGATTTGACACTCACAAAACATCAGATACATATGTATGATCTACTTGAAATAGAGAAGATATTACAAAGAAATGGAACATCTCTTCGATTTTATCCTCCCATGCCAGTTCTAGATTCTGAAATTGATACTCAAATGAATCATTTAGTTGAAGAAGAACTACATTACAATAGATAAATACTACAAAATGAGTACAGGACTTTATAGACTATTCTTACCAATGAATAGAAAGAGGTGATGGATTTTATTTTATATTCTTTATCTACAAATACTAGTGGTTTCTTCTTCTTGCACGGATATGGAGGCACAAGTAAAACATTCATATGGAAGATCCTAACATCATTTCTGTAGTTTGAGGTCTCTATTGTACTTGTGGTTGCTTCGAGTGGAATTTCATCCTTACTGGTTCCAGGAGGACGCACTGCACATTCTAAATTCTATATTCCAATCTCCATTACTCAGCAGTCTGTTTGCAATATTCAGAAAGGAAGTGGTGTAGCATAACTTCTACACTCTAAAAAACTTATTATTTGGGATTAGGCTTATATGGATCATAAGTATTACTTTCAGGCTCTAGACCGTACTATCATAGATATAATGGAAGTAAAAAATGTTAATGCAATGAATTTACCATTCGGTGGTCTAACAATTTTATTGGGTGGATATTTCAGACAAATATTACCTATAATACCAGGTGGTAATATAAATGTCATTGTATTCGCAAGTATTAAGTCATCGTATCTTTGGCAGCACTGTCAGGTATTAACTCTAACAAAGAACATGAGATTTCTTTCATCTACATCCACCAATTATTCAAATGAGGTCCATGATTTTTTTAAATGTACTTTGGATATTGGAGAAGTTCGAGTTGGAGAACCTAATGACGGTGAAGCGCTCTTCCAAATTCCATCAGCATATCTTCTTTACTACACTGAAAATGCATTGGTTTCCATTGTGGAGCATACTTATCCTGATTTTAGTGATAAATACAGTGACATATCCTATATGAAAGAGCATTCCATTCTAGCTCCAACCCGTGATGTTGTTCAAGAAGTAAATGATTACACGTTGTCTCTCACAAACTCTGAAAAGAAAGAATACTTCAGCACTAATTCAGTCTGCAATTCCAGTTTTGATACAGATAGGGTAGAAAACATATACACCTCTGAGATGTTAAATGGTATAAATTTCTCTGGTTTGGCTACCCACAAAATTTATCTAAATATTGGTGTCCCCATTATGTTACTAATAAATGTAGATCAATCTGTTGGTTTATGTAATGGAACCCGTATGATTGTTACACACTTAGGTGATCATATCATCAGAGCAAAAAAAATTACTGGCTATTATTCAGGGTATTCAGCATTCATCCCGAGACTAACTATGATACACTCTGATGTTAGATGACCTTTCAAATTAAAAATAAGACAATATCCTTTGACAGTTTCTTATGAAATGATTATTAATAAAATTAAAGGTCAATCATTGTCATTTTTTTGTTATATCTCCGCAAACCTGTGTTCTCTCATGGTCAATTATATGTTACGGTTTTTAGGGTCACATATGAAAGTGGTTTAAAAATTGTTGTTGATGTTAACAATAACACATCATCTCATTACACACAAAATATTGTGTGCAAGGAAATATTTTATAACCTGTCTTAGGTACCATTTTAAATAACATGTCAAATATTTTATAGTTGTTTGACTTTGGAATGTGTACTTAAAGAAGTGTGTAACTGCTTACTATGTTATTTTTTTCAACACTAATCAAATTTTTACAGATTGAAAAGAAAATATCTAGATCAAGTACCCCATTGAATGTGATTACCCCTGAGGATGATGAAACACTCAGGATTGAGGTTCGTGTTTTAAACATGTGGTGCAATTCGTCGCCCAACTACACTAATATAGTTTTTTCTATAGATCTAATACTTACTGACAAAGAGGTCAGTATACATTACATGACTACTATTAGATTCTTCCACTTTATTTTCCTGTTATGTTTTACACATCACTCAGTGTATATATATATTCTCTCTGTCCTATGTCATATAATTTTTTAATCTAATGTCCTATGTTTTAACATTCTATGTCAAGGGAATCAAAATTCAGTGTACAATCACTACCCTCCAACTTATCTCTAAGTACAGAGATCTCTTGCATGAAGGGCTCTGTTATATTATACAAAACTTCCAAATAGCATCAAACCATGTCAGTTACTTGGGATGTAGACATGTATGAAGACTAATGTTCACATCTACAATGTTTGTTCATCCATGTGATGTTGAAATTACTCTTTTCAATTTTGATTTTACTTCATATGATGATATTATTTAAATGAAGTTTCTAGAAGAACATTTAATAGGTACGTTCCACTACCAACTACATGTTAAATTTCTATCTTGAAAAGTTTAATAAATTAAACATTATAGTATTTTATACTTCATCCTTATTATTTTCAAATTAAGTCTATTTTTGTCATATATCTTATAGAAATATTTGTACTACTACGATACACTAAATCGGTGCAATCTATGGGTCCTTCCAACTATAGGATGCATATTACTCTAGAGGATTACAGGTCAATGTTTTTGTAAATTTACATTCTATGACTGCAAAAAAATATTTATTCATTTTTCTACATTATTTTCGTACAGAGGTTTGCAACTAACCTATATTTTATGGGGTGATATTGTAAATGAAATGACAGAATACTTGGAAAATAACAAAGAGTCGTCTACCATTATGATATTACAACTCGTCCAGGTGAAGCAGTTGAGCAGTATGGTTTTTGTCTACATTATATACTTTTTCAGTTTGTAATTATTTCATAAAATATGTTGAATCAACACCTAACTCTCTAATTATGATTTCTTTGACTTCATAATCCTTTCAACATCTGTTATTGTCACAACTACTATAAATGCAACAAAAAATCTTTACAATCTTTATATTCCTAAAGTAGACAATTTCTGAAGCAGGTAACATTATATGTACTATTTTTTGTGTATTTTTACAAGTTTAAGCTCTGTGCATCACAATATTAATACACAACTGTTCTTATTAATTATTTTCAAGAATTTCATTCTAACATGACCAAGTCTGGGTTAGTAATAACATCACAGTTACATAGCCCACCCCCAACTATTTTCAACCCCTCTACAGTAGTCTTGTATTGGAATAATAAGAAAACAATATCAAATGTAAAAAAGTTGTCTCGAGGTAACTAAATCATCCTTAATTTCGAAAATTAAATATGTTCACTACCAAAAAACTGGGCAAGGCCAGCGCCACCCCTTTATCAGCGCTAACGAAAAAGCGCTGATAAAGGGGGGGTCTTTATCAGTGCTTTTTTTAAAAGCGCTGATAAAGGGTTCAACTTCAAAAAAAATTAATTAAAAATAATATATTAATATATAAATATATCAATATAGTTATATTGATATAAATATAATATATAATTTTTAAATATATTTTAGATAAGTATAAATATACATTTACACTTATTATACTTAATATATAAGATATTTAGTGAAAATGGATTATAAAAAAATTAAAAAAATATTTTTAATTAATAATTTGATAATTATTATGGAGTAATAGTCATTTAATAAAAATTTGAAGACTAAATAAATAAAAATAAATAAAAAAAGATCTCAAATATGTTGAAAACGCAACTCAAACTTCAAACGGTCATAACTTTTGATCCGGGTGTCCGTTTGAGCTCTACCACATATCAAATCGAAGCCTGCGATGAGCTCTACGTCACTATGACTTGGGGGGACCCTAGTCAAGGTTTTTTCGAGGCCAAAAGAGGCCCATAAGGCATCCAAAACTGAATTTTTAGTCGGGGTATCCCGATTTTTTAACATTTTGTGGATTTTCAGCCTCATTTAAGGGGGGTATTATTGGATTTTTTTGGTGGGGACTGAATTTATTATAAGGTATTACATTCATATTGATATTATGTCTTTGAAATTTTATCATTTTTTATAATGAACTGCTATTTATAATCAAATATATAACTATATGTACATATTTTTTATATATTCACTACAAAAAATTAATTTTTTTAAATAAATAATTAAACATATTTACATATAAAATATATTAGCTTTATCTAAATAATAACTAATATCCATTTTATTTAAAATACCAATATATGAATATTTATATAACTATATATTAATATAACTATATATATATATATATTAATATAACTATATATATATTAATATAACTATATATATATATTAATATAACTATAACTATATATATTTATATAACTGTATATATATTAATATAACTATATATATTAATATAAATATATATTACTATACGAATAAATATAACTAAATATATATATATAAATAAATAGATATATCATAAATAAGAGAACAAATCAATATAGGGGAGTGGCAAAAGATTTGGTGCGTAGGGGGGAGGTATCGAGATCAAATTCGGGTGGAGGAAGGGGCACGCGTTCAAGGGTGATTTAGAGGGGCTAGCACTGATAAAGGGTGTAGGCGGTGCGTGCGGGTGCTGGAGGTGCGGGAAAGTGCTGATAAAGGGGGGATCAAGCGCTGTAAAAATCCCCCCCCCCCCCGAGATTGGCAGTATTTTTTTAATTTTTCTTTATTTTTTTATTTTTATTAGAGCTAAAAAAAGTGCTGATAAAAGACCCTTTTATCAGCGCTTCATTTTAGCACTGATAAAAGACCCCTTTTATCAGCGCTTTATTTAGCGCTGATAAAAGGGGTCTTTATTAGCACTTTTTGGAGCACTGATAAAGGGGACCCCCCCCCCTTTATCTTCACCGAAATTAGTAGAGTTTTTTCTAGCGCTGTTAAAGGCCATTTTTAGCACTGATAAAAGTCATATTATAGTAGTGGTTGTATTATGAACTCTTCACCTATTTCCTTTACTAATGATATTATTATTATGCACTCACTCTATTGCAGCCTACATGTTGCTTAATAGCAGCTACAATACTAAAAATTCAAAGTACTCACAGCTGGTTTTTCAATTCATGCAACTTTTTCCTAAAGAAAGTAAATGTTTTAGAAGACAAAATTTGGTGCCACAATTGCAAATTATCTCCTAACAACACTACTCCCAGGTTTCCTATTTTTTATTTTTGAAATTACTTATTTCCACTATGATGCTATCAAGATAATAAAGAAAATTACTTAATATCGCTGACCATGTAACCCCAATATTAAATCCAATAGATTCATAGTGAAACAAATGGTTACTAATAGGACAGACTCATGTTCAGTTGTTTTATTTTACAAACAAGTCATCCAATTATTACATAAAACAGCTGCAGAGTTGAGAACTCCAATGATATAGGTACAACCAACTTCTTGTATGACCTCAATATTTTTTTCAATTATTTATCCTAACACTTCTTATCATTTGTAATTTAGGAGGATGATGAGTATGGTTTTCCTCCACAGTTGAACATTTTCAAATAAAAAAAGTGTTATTATCAATTGATGTAACCAATTACAATATTCAAAACTGTCATCATTCATTTGAACAAAACAACTTTATAGTACTATTTATCATTGATAATGACAACTACATTAGTAGCTTTACTGACAGCTTTGAACATAATCAGGTATTAAAGTATAGATTTTCTTATTTTCCTAAGATAACTTAAAATTACATAACTGTACTTTTTAATTTATTTTACTCTACAGGGTCCTCAAAGTAGTGGGTCTTCACAAGTTAGTAGTGGCATTGAATATATAAAGGTACAATGCGCTTCATTTTTTCAATTTGCTTTAATAACAGACATAAGTCATGTTACTGTAATTTTCCTTCCAACCTTGCATAATAGAAGCATCAAACTGGTAGGTCTTCTCCATCAAGTTCAAACATGCACTGCCACTAGATTTGATACTTGTACCTCTAATATGTCATCTACTCATGTATGTAACAGTTATATTCAGTGACTACTAAATTATTTCCTTTACTGTAAAAATACAGGCATGATTAACATAGATTTTTGATGTTTTTAATATATCTGATGTATAATTCTTTAAATATGTAATTGGAAATTGTTAACAATCAGATATGTTCTTCATTGATTTCAACTTCAACAAGTACCTTCAAATTCTTCTAACTATATTCTATATGTAGAAAAACCTTTCACATGAATTTGATACAGAGGATGAGGTGCAACATGGTCTTCAGATTAGTCAATACAGTTTAAGTACAATTACTCATTGTACTCAACAAGAAAGGTGAATGAAGGGGAATTTGAACCAGAAAATGAGAAATTATACTGAGATTTTCTGCTCTAATGTCTTGGTAATAATACTTAGTGGGTATTTCATTGGTTTTCATTCCTTTTTTGTGAAACCTTAAGTGTAATAAATACTATTTTGCAGATTGTTATATTTGTAATTTCTGATGGAGGAAATTTCAGAATGAATTATCTGTAGGTTGAATATAAATTTTACATGTTTGACATTTTTCATGCAGCACGCTTTTCATGCTGGACGGTTTTCATGACATGATGTACGGTTTTCATGTCATGCTAGATGCTTTTCGTGGGAGATGTTTTTTTATTAGTTTTTCTTGCCCGAAGTTTTATCATTAAGTTGGACGTTACTCATTATATAATAGGAAAATGGTGGAGGTTTTTGATTCTAGACATTTTAATGAAGATTTTTTAGTTTGTGTTACTCATTCTATACATTGTTTAATACTGTCCATTATATTGTATATTAGGTTTTTCATGTTGATGCACATTTTTTTGGGTGGATGTTATGCATTTAATGACATTTGTTTCCTTCTATTCATGATTAAATGTTTACTGTGTTGTTTCACTATTATCTAATTGTTTTACCAGTAGTTGTCAATAAAACAACAAGAATTGATAATGAATTCATGTATTTTGTCGTAAAATCAGGGATTTAACCTCCATTTAGACCATCATATGAATGCTGGTAATTTGTGCCTGAATTTTACTAAATTCAATATGAAAATTCAAGACAATAACTTTTCTATTTCATTAATTTGGTGGTAATAAATTGATACTCATGTAATTTTTTTTTCATTTGTCATATGTTCATTGCAATTAAACAACTTTTGGACTAAATTGTGGATTGTGGTTTTAGGTTTGTAGAAGGCGAAACTGGGAAATGACCTCTATCCAGACATCCTATGGATCAATGTAAAACCTCTGGGTGCATTCAATGAACTTTTTTCAGGATTCTCTATCTAAGGTAGGATATTTGTCTTCTTCAAACCATGTCATGTGTACTTTTATTCCTGGTTGTATCTTGTCTTCGAGGGACATTTATGTTCATAATATGCGTCCAAGGTGTGCTTCTGTTGTCTTCAACACAGTTTTTTAGGTAGTTTAAACTATTTTCAGCATCCCTTCTCTATGGAATCATTGAATGACTTCAGTACTGGTAAGTCTATCTACCTTTAGTTTCCATGATCTAATAAATCCATAGTAGATGTGTTTCTAGTGAGTATGTTATGTTCACTAATTTGTCATGGGTGGAATAATATGTTTTTTTCACTATTAATATGTTATAATCACTGAAATATGAATCCACTATTACTATGTTTGTAATCACTTTAAGAAAACAGTATTCACTGTAAGTTAGTTTATTGTTAATATGTTGTGTTTCTACTGTTATGTTAAGCAGTTGACATAATGTGTGGTTGAAGTCGCGTCTTAGGTTAAACAGTGAATTTCATGTCTTTCACTACTGTGGGAAAATATATTAATGTTTTCATATAAATATTCATACATATTTGAATATTTTTAATGAAAATTCATATTAAATAGTTACAATGAATTAATGATTGTATTGGATTAGTACATCACCTTCATATTATACTTTTCGGTTCAATTACATTCAAATATAGTTTACAAAAAACCATCAACATTTTAGTCAACAGTATCTGTAATTTCAATATCATGTTTCATACCTTAACTTCTTACATTTTTTATTAGTATGAATCAGTAGTACACTGAAACTGTGATCTTTTTACTCTCTATGTAATAGGTTCTTAAATATTCTACTGATCAAATTCTTGACAGAAGAGTTAGGTGTGGCCGATAATGCCTTGCTCAGGAAGTTGAAGTCGCACCCCCTCCTCTACTCTCAGCTGAAAAAACAGGACAACTATTTGTGCTAGAGGAAAAAAATCAATAACCTCCTGGAACAACTAGAGGAACTTCGAGAAGTAGGAAAAGTGGATGCAGCAAAGCCAGTTATGAGAAATGTATAGGTACTTACTACGGAGAAAACATTGTTGATTCAGCTGTTGTACCTCTCGTACCCCTCGTGGTTTAATTTTCATGATCACAATCACTCTCTTATTTATCTAATCTTGTTTTAAGTGTTTTTGGATGATAGGCATGATTTCAGGTTGCCAAGGAATTGGGCCAAGAAAGCCAGAAGGAAAGTGGACTGATTTCAGTCCACCGGCCAACCGGTGGATGACCACCGGCCAACCGGTGTTCCATCACCGGCCAGCCGGTGGAACCCAGACAGAAGGGACAGCTACTGTCTCAGCACCGGCCAACCGGTGGCCTCCTCACCGGCCAGCCGGTGGTGCCTGGGCAGAAGGCCTCTCCTTTTTTCCAAGCACCGGCCAACCGGTGGAACTGTACCGGTCAGCCGGTGGAGCCAGTCAAACTAGTCGTTGGGCTTTGACCTGCCTGCTCCCAACGGCTCCGAAGACTTTTCCAATGGCTCTGAAGACCCCAAACGGCCATATGAGGGTTCCCCCTCTATAAATAAAAGACTAGGAAGCCCCGGAACACGTGTGGAACTATAACAAAGCCAACGGAAGCCAACGGACACATTTTTCATCATTTGGAAAACCTCCGGTGGATTCCTTCAAGGAACCTCAATTGCTCCAACCCATTTCCACATCCAAGGAGCATCACCATATAAGCTTGGGAGAGCACTTCATCAACTCCAATCAATCCATTGGCGCCCAAGACTTCTCCACATTACGGTTTTTCTTGTTTTATCATTTTGAGCATCAATTTGGGTTTGTGCCTACAAACCCCTCTTTCTCTCATCTTCCTTTTCTTTGGGTTTTCACATCACCTTCAAGGTGTGAAGAGGTTAGTCAAGCCTTACCTTTAAAAGGCTTGAGTCATAGGTGAGCTAGCCTTCACCTGTAAGAAGGCTAGTGGGTTCTTTCTCAACCATTAAAAGCAAGCTGTAATAGGTTCTAGACTACCTTAAAGTCTAGTGGGTTTCTTGCTAAAACCATTAAAAAGCAAGCGGTAGTAAATCTCTCAACGGTTGAGTTGGGAGCGGAGACGTAGGCTTTGGTTTAAGCCGAACTCCGTTATCAAGTTTTGTGTCTTGCCTCTTTTATTTCCGCTGCGCTTTAACTTTGTTTTAAATTGTTAAGCTTTTTCAAAAAGGCAATTCACTCCCCCTCTTGCCATCACTCTCCTCCCCAACAATTGGTATCAGAGGTAGTGTTTGTGTAATACCTTAACCGGTTTCAAATTCAAGATCAATTGTGATGGCTTCATCTTCTTTCGTCCCCGAAGGTTATTCATTGGGTCGTGCTCCATTCTTTGATGGAACCGACTACACTTATTGGAAAACCCGCATGACTACTTTTCTTAGAAGTATAGGTTATCCTATTTATAGAATTGTCATGCATGGTTACTCTCTCTCTTCTCCCGATGAATCCAAATGGACTCAAGCCGATATTAAAAATTTCGAGCTTGATGGAAAATCCATGAACGCTCTTCATTGTGGCCTTGATCGTAATGAATTCAATCGAGTTTCCACATGCACTTCATCTCATGAAATCTGGAAACTATTGGAGGTTACCCCTGATGGGACCAAAAAAGTTAAGGATACTCGATTGGATATGTACCGTCAAGATTTTGAGTCTTTTACCATGCATCCATCTGAAAATATTACTGAAATGTTTACTCGTTTTACTGACGTTTGCAATGGAAGAAAATCTCTTGGAGATGATGTTTCTGCAGAAATGATGGTCAAGAAGATCCTTTGGATCTTACCAAGTTCATGGGCACCGAAAGTCACGGCAATCCAAGAAGCAAAAGACATCAAAAACATGCCGGTCGAAGAGCTCATCGGATCCCTCATGACCTACGAGATCACCATGAGGAGGCAAGCTGAAAAGGAAGGCAAACCGATCAAAGTTCCAAAGAACATCGCCTTCAAAGTTCAAAAAGAAGAAAGCTCCTCCTCCTCATCGTCTTCCTCTTCAAGCGGTGATTCAGAAATGGAGAATCTTGCCCGCAAAATGCACAAATTCATGAAGAAGCACAAGAAGAAGAAATCCCGCAAGGCTCAACCCAACGAAAAATCTGAGCCCGAGGTAACATGTTATGGGTGCGGCAAGAAAGGCCATTACAAGCCCGATTGCCCACTCCACAAGACAAGGTCCAAGCAAAAGGAAAAGAAGAAGGCATTGAAGGCCACATGGAGTGATAGCTCCACATCCTCCTCCTCCTCCTCCTCAAGTGACAACGGTGAAAAATGTCTAATGGCATTTCATGAGGTATCCTCTTCCGACTCCTCTTCCTCTTGTTCTTCAAATTCTTTTAATCATTTATCTTATGAGGATCTCCAACATGCTAGAGATCAATTGGAGGAAGGATTTCACGAACTTTCTTCCAAATTTATTGCTTTAAAAAAGAATTTCAAAAAACTTTCTTCCGAAAAGGAACAACTTCTCAAAGAAAAGGAGGAGTTGTCCCTCAAGGTCCAAAACCTTCCCGATGTTGATGCTATGGAATTAACAATCAAGGATTTAAGGAAATCCCTAGCTAAGTTCACCGAAGGTGAACATAACCTTTCAAAGCTCCTTGGTTCTCAATGCATATCTAGAACCACCCAAGGGCTTGCCTATTCCAAGCAAGCTTCCTCTTCCCATGCTCCTACTATTTTTGTAAGGGGGAGCTCCCAATATAAATTTTTCAATTATTGTAAAAAACCCGGGCACTTAATTTATGAGTGAGATTGCAAAAATGCCCGGTATGGAAGGCCCAAAACCATTTCCTTTAATGATGAATTTCATAGGAGAAGACCCGCCACTAGACAAGTTTGGATTGAAAAATCTCTTTTAGCGAGTCTCACCGGACCAAAATTTGTCTCGGTTCTAAAATCCTCTCCCCGGTGATTTGTTGTTTTTATTTAGGGGGAGTTAGGATCGTTTAAGCCTTTTTACGTTTTTCTATTCAAAACTTTCAATTCAAATCTCAAAAATTTCAATTGGTTTAAAAACTCTATCTTGTTTTTCAACCTTTCCCTCAATCAAGTTTTATGCCCCGTGCTATTTTGATAATCACAAAGGGGGAGAAATTCTTGGTTGATTGGGGGACAAATCTTTCTCTCATGCTTTGCTTTACTTTTCAATTTATCCTTTAAAGCATGCCTTTCATTTCAGTCTTTTACATTGCTTGTTTTGGTGATTGTGATCATCAAAATAGGGGGAGATTGTTGTACCTCTCGTACCCCTCGTGGTTTAATTTTCATGATCACAATCACTCTCTTATTTATCTAATCTTGTTTTAAGTGTTTTTGGATGATAGACATGATTTCAGGTTGCCAAGGAATTGGGCCAAGAAAGCCAGAAGGAAAGTGGACTGATTTCAGTCCACCGGCCAACCGGTGGATGACCACCGGCCAGCCGGTGGAGTCTTGACAGAAGGCATCCCCTCTGTCCAGACCACCGGCCAACCGGTGTCCCATCACCGGCCAGTCGGTGGAACCCAGACAGAAGGGATAGCTACTGTCTCAGCACCGGCCAACCGGTGGCCTCCTCACCGGCCAGCCGGTGGTGCCTGGGCAAAAGGCCTCTCCTTTTTTCCAAGCACCGGCCAACCGGTGGAACTGTACCAGTCAGCCGGTGGAGCCAGTCAAACTAGTCGTTGGGCTTTGACCTGCCTGCTCCCAACGGCTCCGAATACATTTCCAACGGCTCCGAAGACCCCGAACGACCATATGAGGGTTCCCCCTCTATAAATAAAAGACTAGGAAGCCCTGGAACATGTGTGGAACTATAACAAAGCCAACAGAAGCCAACGTATACATTTTTCATCATTTGGCAAACCTCCGGCGGATTCCTTCAAGGAACCTCAATTGCTCCAACCCATTTCCACATCCAAGGAGCATCACCATAGAAGCTTGGGAGCGCTCTTCATCAACTCCAATCAATCCATTGGCGCCCAAGACTTCTCCACATTACGGTTTTTATTGTTTTATCATTTTGAGCATCAATTTGGGTTTGTGCCTACAAACCCCTCTTTCTCTCATCTTCCTTTTCTTTGGGTTTTCACATCACCTTCAAGGTGTGAAGAGGTTATTCAATCCTTCCCTTTAAAAGGCTTGAGTCATAGGTGAGCTAGCCTTCACCTGTAAGAAGGCTAGTGGGTTCTTGCTCAACCATTAAAAGCAAGCTGTAATAGGTTCTAGACTACCTTAAAGTCTAGTGGGTTTCTTGCTAAAACCATTAAAAAGCAAGCGGTAGTAAATCTCTCAACGGTTGAGTTGGGAGCGGAGACGTAGGCTTTGGTTTAAGCCGAACTCCGTTATCAAGTTTTGTGTCTTGCCTCTTTTATTTCCGCTGCGCTTTAACTTTGTTTTAAATTGTTAAACTTTTTCAAAAAGGCAATTCACTCCCCCTCTTGCCATCACTCTCCTCCCCAACATCAGCAACCGTAGACTAACAATATGTTCATGCTTTCTATATAGAAAATGATGTCTCTTTGTGAGATCTGTGGATCTTTTGGTTTGGGAAATGATGCTACTGAGAGAAGTTAATCTCACATCACAGGAAAGAAGCATATATGGTAAGGGATTTCATTATGGGGTAAGAGTTTTCTAATTTTTTATGACATTAAAATTATACTATTACAACAACAATGCTTCTAAATGATGCCCCTTTCACACATATATATATGGACATACAAGTTTTAGTTAACGATTGAAATATTAATGAATATATATCTTCAATTTAGTAGGGAAACTGGTGATGCTGCTACTTTGAACTAAGAAAATTCCACTGACCTATATTGAACCAAGGATGTCATGTGGAACTCTACTACTTCCAGGTGATGTATTTCCTCACATCCTTTAAGAAAAGACGATTATCAAAACATCAGAATCCATTATTGCTATCATGAAACTATAAATGATAAAGAATATAGGTTCTATAACAAAATCAGTAATTAGGTTATGGTTTCTCTAACAACCCAATTGTTCGGTTCCAACAAATTGAGAATCTTATGTGTGGATGTTCTTGTTCTTGCAGGTGATATTAGGGAATTTGGAATGAGGAAAAAATTTGTTGGTTTGAAGATTTTTGGTAAAGTAGATGTTCGGTTGAATCAAATCATCACATTTTACAGGTTAGAACAAGTCACAATCATGTTTTTCCTTTGTATTTTAGTCCATTACTATATGCATGTGGCAGTCCTTTCAAATCATTTACACATGTATGATTGAATCTAATTAATTTATAGTATGGTTTCTCTAACAACCCAGTTGTCTGGGTCCAACAAATTGAGAATCTTATATGTGGATGTTCCTGTTCTAGCAGGTGCTATTGGGGAATCTGGAATGAGGACAAATTTTACTGGTTTGAAGATTTGTGGTAAAGTAGATGTTCGGTTGAAACAAAACATCACATTTTACTGGTCAGAACAAGTCACAATCATGCTTTTCCTTTGTTTTTTTGTCCATTACTATAAGCATGTGGCAGTCCTTTCAAATCATTTACACAATTATGATTGAATCTAATTAATTTATATTCACCTGTGCATATCTGAAGTGGTATAGAATGATTTAATCTACCTCTATCCAAACCTCTAGTGATTCAAATATCCTAACTTTGTCATTATTTTGATCTCAGCTGATGGATCCAATAGTTCTGTAATTAATCCATGAGGTGTGTTGGTGCCAAAACGGGAGAAAAAGACAAAGAAACAGAAAGCCTCAAGAGGTTGCCTCATGAAGACCATTCGCAGAGCCCCAATCGCACCGCGCCCGCCACAGAGCAAGGAGGTGGGAACGCTATGCGAGAACCTTTGATGTTTGTGAGTCGTCGCGGATCAAGGAGGTGGGAACACTCCGCGAACGGATTTGACGTTCACGAGGCCGCCACAGAGCAAGGAGGCGGTAACGCTCCAAGAGCGCCTTTGACGTTCGTGAGTCTCCATAGAGCAAGGAGCTGGTAACGCTCCGCGAGCGACTTTGAAGTTCGCGAGCCCACTGCGGAGCAAGGAGGCGGGACGCTCTGCAAACGCATTTGAAATTCGCTAGCCCGCCGCGGAATAAACAAATCCCTCTTCATTCCAAGTGAGCACTGCTTTGCGGCGCCTCTCCCTTATAAACATTGGCCTCCACCCAAGTCCAGAGGATGGATCATTCGAACTTTCAACTTCCTAGCTCCTAAATCACGAAGCACCTTCTGTTATGTGAACCATGAGTTGTGAAAGGTACTTCTGCTCTGCGAAGTGCCTCCCCTTTGCCTTATTTTAACCCCCTCTTTCGAGAGGGATGCCTTTCGCGGAGCCTAAGGGTCTCCGCGAAGGAAGGGGATCCCCATGGGGACCCGGCTCGTTGCGGAGCGTTTATGCTTTGTGAAACACCCTTCATGTACACGTGATCCACATGCTAAGGCGGGGTCACTGTACTTTGTGAAGCACATTGTTTCACGATATATTGCTTCGCGAGGCACCTTTGCTCCGTAAGGTAGTGCTCCGCGAATTCCTTTCCACTTCATGAAGCACCTTCTATATGCACCTTTTCCCTATGCTTAGGCTAAGGTGCCCCACTTCGTGAAGCACACCCCTTCGCAAGTACCCTCCACCACACGGAGTAGCAGAGCTTCACAATACCCCTGCCTATGAACCCCTCTTCTTTGCAATTCATTTTCCCGTGCGACCCTCCGAGTTTGCATGATGTGATTTCAAAGTCCCTTGGACGATACTTCCCGTTGCGTTACTTCTCCTCATGCTTCTTCACATAGGCATGCTAACGGCTATTGCTTCTTCGCATAGCCACGCTAACGTGGACCCCCCAATGGTTCACTCCATAACACCCCCTAGACACGGCATTGCCTATCCCTTCTCTTCACCAAGGTGCAGAGGGTACCGGTTATGTAAGTCCTAGGGGTGCGGAGCAAACCCACCTCGTCCGAGCTGCAGGACGTTAAACTGCCAAGCACCATCGTCCTCAGCACATGACGTTAAACTATGACCCCACCATGTGCCTCGCACGCGGGGTCCCCCCACCTTGGACATTCTGCATGCCCACTGGTCTCCACGAGGATGAGATCTTCCCTCACAGGGGATGATATCCTTCTTATCGGAGTGGAGTTTGTCTGCAGGGAAAGGGCGACCATATCAGTGTAAGCCCTAACTTTTCTTGCAGGAGGCAGCATCCCTGCTCCTCCTTCCTTCTTCGGTTCCAAGGACCAAGGGGGAGGGGGAAATGGACACCAGACCCCTACTTTATTCGGTAGCAAATCCCTCTCCCGCTGGGATTTTTCGCCATCGGGCCTCTATCCTGGAGTAAGTCCCAACCTCTTCGGGCCGCTAACTGCGCATAAGCCCCTGTTTCCTCTCACAGACGCACCTTTTGCGACATGATCGTCAGGTCTCTACTTCCGCTTGTTTCTCACACTGAGCGTGACTCATGTGGGCTTAGAGTAAGCATCGACCATGACATCCTCCACTGGGTAGCCTAGAGTGTAAGCCCCACCACCATCTGAACTAAGAGGTCTTTGATCCTTGCTAAGGCAAGGTACGTAGGAAGCCTCCACGAGGTTGAAGCCCACCATCCATTGGTCATCCCGACCCCCTTCATGTCGGTTCACCAACACCTTGGGCAGCCTAGAGTGTAAGCCCCACACCACCATCTGAACTATGAGGTTTTTGATCCTTGCCAAGGCAGGGTACGTAGGAAGCCTCCACGAGTTTCAAGCCCACCACCCATGGGACCCCAGGTCCTCCTTCACGTCGGTTCACCGACCCTCCTGAACTATGTGGTCTTTGATCCTTGTCAAGGCAAGGTACGTAGGAAGCCTCTACAAAGTTCAAGCCCACCATCCATTGGTCATCCCAACCCCCTTCACGTCGGTTCACCAACACCTTGGGTCACCTCAGAGCGTATGCCCCAAATGCCACCATCTGAACTACGAGGCCTTTGATCCTTGCTAAGGCAAGGTACGTAGGAAGCCTCCACGAGGTTCAAGCCCACCATCCATTGGTCATCCCGACCCCCTTCACGTCGGTTCACCAACACCTTGAGCAGCCTAGAGTGTAATCCCCACACCCAATCTGAACTACGAGGTCTTTGATCCTTTCCAAGGCAAGGTACGTAGGAAGCCTCCCGGAGGTTCAAGCCCAACATTTGGTCGCTCTGACCATCTTCACGCCGGTTCGCCCCCGTCCCGCATGATGTTAAAATGTGGACCTCAATCAGCGGTAAGTCTGTGTTCCCCCATTCAGTGGTAAGCCGTAGTCAACCTCATTCGGTGGTAAGCCTTTGAAGTCCCCCATCGACGGTAAGCTGTCTTCAGATGAACTACATGGACTTTGATTCCCTGCCACGGGGATGCGTAGGAGGCCTCCATGAGGTTCAAGCCCAGCACCCATGTCTCATCCTGATCTATCCTTCGATCCCATGTGTTTCGGGAAGATCATTCCCCAACCCGGAGGTTCTACTTCCTCTGGGTCCCATCCATGCGTCCATTCTCACGGGCCGCCTCCTCAGGTGTCCCATCGTCCCAACGAACTGCGTGGACTTTGATTCCCTGTCACAAGGATATGTAGGAAGTCTCTTCGAGGCTCAAGCCCAAAACTATCGTCATCCTCATGGCGGTTCCATCCCATTCATCATCCACTTCATTCAACTGCTCCATCATCCATCCTGATCCTTACCCGGGCCGCCACATCCCGGTGGGATCATGTCACCTCAGACCCCATTCCCCTCTACAGTAACCGGGAGGTCAAGCACGCGTTGGCCCCAACATCTGTGTTCCCTCTGGGGGTCAGACTCATTTGATCCACTCTAGTTTGTGTTCTGATCAGTCTGATCCGTCTCCGTTGGATGTTAAACTTGCGGCATACCCTGTGTTAAACATGAGAAGCTGAGGAAAACCTCAGATACATGCCCATGACATATGATTCCCCGTGTTCGATGTGGGATGCATCGGGCTTCCGCACCCTCGAGAAGCCCTATAATAAGGGACAGAAGACAGACGCGCCAGTGTCCCAGCGCCCAGACACGCCAGTGATGCCCAACGTGACTACTCCCTTGACTGAAGGTTGTTGCTCTGATTGGACCCCTTGGAATGTCCCGACAGAAGCAGTGTAATTTACTGGTGTCCATGAAGATATGGCACTAGGAAGAGTTTCACGAACAACCTCTTAAGTCTATAAAGGAGACCCGGACTAGGTGACGAGTTCCGAGGAGGAATCCACGGAAGGAAGAATCGACATCCCATCATCCAGTTTTGATCAAG
The DNA here is from genome assembly GCA_963277665.1 of Viscum album. Lineage (NCBI taxonomy): Eukaryota > Viridiplantae > Streptophyta > Magnoliopsida > Santalales > Viscaceae > Viscum > Viscum album. Next base: position 1,653,066,434 of record OY728122.1, on the reverse strand, counting down.
GATCAAACGTCCCTGAACAAGGAGCGGATGTCGCCCGCCTTTGGAAAGCGGGAATGCAGGGCAACAAAACTGTGCATTTTGTCCTCAAACGAGACGGACGCGCGCACTCTGGCGAAAGCGTCGAAAATAGGGTGGAAATATACTTTACAGCAGTGAGAGAAACCCGAGGAGCTGAATTTGTTTTTGCAGGAACAACATGCCTTCTTGAGGACCTGTTTCTGAGATGAAAGTAGGAAGACAAATGCGAGACATCTTTGCAATGTTGTGGAGATGATGAATATATTGTAAGGTCCAGCAGAAAATCATCTGCCATGGCCTCTCTCTCCATCTAAAAGCGATTACTTTTAGTGCTTCTCAGAGACTCAACAGAGAGTTCTTATCTTATTTGACATTGAAACTATATGTAAATAAATATTTTCGTATTTACATCTTATTATCCAACTGTTTGCCTCTAATAGCATGTATAGTGTAGGCATGCAATTTATAAAATCCTGCATTTACACTATGAAATGCACTTCAGTGGCCGTATATACAGCTGTGTGAATATATTTTCAGTTACATGATTACATTTTACGTAATGCATTTGTTTCTATCAGAGATTGACTCTTTCATATTAATTACTTTATGCATAAGACTTCACATTATAGTATGTAATATGAAGCTGTTTCAATAGTCTTTAATTTAAATATTTTTATAGTATACAACAATATTACTTACGAACAAATATAATGCTAAGTGACTGTACGGAAAGGCATGTTTATTCATATTATATGATAAAAAGATGTATGTATACAATCACTTTGTTTCATTAATTTTTTATGACATGTATATATACATTATGTATTCTATTGTCATGCATGTGTATATATTCTTTGAAATTACAATCACATTGCATACAATACATCTAGAAATATTACAATTGCTTTCTTAATATTTTGTATTGAAGTTGCATACAATACATCAATTTGTCTATATATTTTTTTGATTTAATTTAATGTTGTCATGTAATATGAAGTGGGTGTCAACCTTGTGTCTTCATCTATTTATTTTAGTCAATTTCATCTTTTGTATCATATTTGTCTGTGATATCTACGTCACATTTTCCATATTCTTCCATATACATGAAGAAAAGTTTCACTCCGTTTTAAATTTTTCCGAACATCCCACTCATTCAATTTATTATTATTTCATTTATTTTCACATTTCTCATTTTTATTATTTCAACCACCGTCTTATCTTTGATTTTTCTTTCACTTTTAATTTCAGTGCCCGCATTATAAATATTGTGAATGAAATTGCAAATGAATTCAAATTTTCTGGAATCAAAATTTAAAAATTCATGTACTTTTACCCTATCCTTTTTCTTTGTCAACTATTTGAATGGTGTCTCCATATTCGATGCACTCGTATTCCATTATCATACACCATTACTTTCTAATTAAAATTTAGTCAACATTACTCTTTCTTCTCAACTTTTATAAATATTAATCTATAATTAAAAGAAAAACCATTAATCGATGACGTCGTGCAATAGCACGGATGAGTATTAGTTATATATATTTTTGAGGGGGGCGAGTTGGATGCCGATTGCACCCGACTATACGTCCATTTTAAAAATAATGTATTTTTTTTAATAAAAAGAGTTTTAGTGCTTGGGGATGGGTGGAGACGGGTGCAACCTCTCTCCTCGCTTATGTTCTCTTCTCTACCTTTCTCTTATTAGTCTCTTTTTTTTTTAACTTTTTCTATAAATAATTTATCACGTCATGATCAGGCCATTCATTTGGGGCAGTGCAACAACGATATTGAGATGAAGATATCTATGCCATAATATTTGAAATTGGTGGAAGCAGACAAATTTTATCCGAGTACTTTTTTTCTTCAATTCTATTTTTATTACGTTTTCAAGATAAATACTCTTGTAATTAGATCGTGTGACAACCTTTAAATGACCAAAATACATTATAATGCCTGACCCGAAAACGCAAACCCACAAATGCCTTGAGGTGCCAAAGGGCCCTTAACGTGTAGCAGCCCGTGTGGACAGGGCCCTGCTCGTGTACGAGGCGCCGCGCGCACGGGACCCTGAAGGCAACCCGACACCCGCCTGCCACCCACAATAGCCGTCGTCGTCCGCTCTGTCAGCCGCGCCACCCGCAGCCCACCGCCGGCATCCCATACACGTTCGACTGTCGTGCCTCCCGACGCCTACGCGGACAGCACCCCGACGACAGTCGCCACCTCGCCCCGGCCTCCCGCGTGTCCGCTCCGTCCGCTGCGCGACTCCGCGCAACCCGCAACCCACCACCGACATCCAACCCTCGTCCGTCCGCCGCGCCTCCCAGCGCCAGCGTCGACACCTCCCCGCCGATAGCCATCTCGCCTCAATCTCCCGCGCGCACAACGCTCGGGAACCCGCCGCATCTCGACAATGAGCCGAACGCCCCACGTCACGGGTTGGGGATTCTAACCTATCTGTTAATTTCGTGCCAAATGAACAAGTATAATTTCATTGATTTGGTGATTGAATAATTCTGTGATTTTGAAATTAATAATAATGGATGAATTTTCACAAATTAATGACATTGAGGAAATTTCTATTTGTTATGATAAATAAATTATTAAAACAAATAGGCTGATGACAATGGAAAAAATTAAATCTGTGATATGAATATATGAATTAGTGATATCTTGTGATGAATTTTTGTTGGCATGGACCGACGGAATATTTGGGTGGGAGAATCAAGATAAAATTTATTCGATGAAAATAATGAATTATGCTTTGGTCAAAATTAAAATTGCTATAAATTATTGTTGGGGAATAAGACGACTCATGAAAAGCCCATACAAAATATTAGATGGTTGGACCTTGAGTTTACTGGTAGTTCGTATCCATCGATAGTTCATCGCATCAGAACTTCAAACTATCGGATCTTCCGCTTCCGTTGGAGAGCACTGGAATTCGGAAGTCAAGCAGCGCCATAATCACCGCTCAAAAGACGAATCATACATACACTAGTATACAAAGAATAGGAAAGAAAAGGACACTAGTTTAACGTGGTTCATGCTTTCATCCTACATCAACGGGAGAATACTTCTAACTCTTTTGTATTACTGAAAGAACAAGTTTTATAAACATTGCAGCTTAGCAAGTCAACATTAAAATTCTCATAATTCAGTACAGTATATGTTAGAGTTGGTGTTCTACAGCCAACTGTTTGTACTTTGATTACATGTTTATTCGATGATTTGAATATTAATATTATTACTTATTGTTCATTGTTCTGCATGATTTTAATGTAATAATGTCCTAGAGTATCTGTCGCATTGATAAGCTCATAGTAGTTTCCAATTATGATGAGAACCTTGAAGTGTTATGACGATATTCTTAAATATAGTTATACATTTGACTAACATACTATGATAGGACACATAGTAGGGAGACTATCAGGTGCAATTACTAACAATCGGATGATTCTTCTTCTCATGAAATTCACACTTGGTAATTTCTAAAACAAGAGATTATGAGAACAAATCCATCAGTAGGAATTTCACATGTTTTGGTATCATCAGATATTCCGATCTACGAGCGTGTATACTAGTCCTTATACTTTAAGATTATCATTGAGTCATCTCATGACTCGCGCACTTAGGTTTACAGACCAAAACTGTCATGCCATATGTTGGCGGGAATTATGGTATGTTAAGTGTGTCACGACTGACATGATATTAATGGATAAATCGTGGAACAATTTGTCCCTTCTGTAAGGACCCGACCCCAATTGCCTGGAGCCAGTGCCTTATTTAATTTGTTGGGTCGGAAGAAACCAGGGAATGATGGCAAGAGGGGGGGTGAATTGCCTTTTAAAAAATGATTAACAATTTAAAATCAAAGTTGAAATGCAGCGGAAATAAAAGAGGCAAGACACACAAAATTGATAACGGAGTTCGGCCTAAAACCTGGCCTACGTCTCCGCTCCCAACTCAACCGTTGAGAGATTCCTACCGCTTGCTTTTCAATGGTTTTAGCAAGAAACCCACTAGGCTTTGAGGTAGCACTAGGACCTATTACAGCTTGCTTTTGGTGGTTAAGCAAGAACCCACTTGCTTTTAATGGAATAGCAAGAACCCACTAGCCTTCTTACAGGTGAAGGCTAGCTCACCTATGTCTCAAGCTTTTTAAAGGAAAAGCTTGTGAAACTCTTCACACCTTAGTGGTGATGTGAAACCCAAAAGAAAGGGAGGATGTGAAAGAGTTTGGGGTTTGTAGGCACAAACCCAAATTTAAAGCTCAAAATAAATAAAACTATAAAAACCGTAATTGAGGAAGACTTGGGCGCCAAGGTATGATGGAGTTGATGTAGCGTGCTCTCCCAAGCTTCTTGAGGTGCTCCTTGGATTGGAAATTGGTTGGAGCACTTGATGATCCTTGAAGGTGGAGCGCCGGAGGTTCGCCAAATGTTCAACAATATGTCCGAGCGCTTGGTATATGATCCGGTGAGTGTCCGGGGCTTCCTTGGTCTTTATTTATAGGCATGGAACCCTTGGGGAGCCTTCGGAGCCGTTGGAGAGGTCTTCGGAGCCGTTGGAGGCCAAAAGAAGGTTGACTGGTCAAAGCCAACGGCTAGTTTGACTGGGCTACCGGCTGGCCGGTGCAGGGCCACCGGCTGGCCGGTGCCTTGGCAGAGGAGAAGAGCTTCTGCCCAGGCCGCACCGGCTGACCGGTGACAGAGCCACCGGCTGGCCAGTGGTGAGGCAGTAGCCTTCACTATTTGGGCTGGGGGCCACCGGCTGGCCGGTACAAGGCCACCGGTTGGCCGGTGCTGAGGCAGTGGATCTGCCCTCTGTTCTGGGTGCCACCGGCTGGCCGCTGGTGTGACACCGGTTGGCCGGTGGTCTGGACAGAGGAATCCCTCTTGTCCAGTCCTCCATCGGCTGGCCGGTGGTCTTCCATCGGTTGGCCGGTGGACTGAATTTCAGTCCACTTTTGGCTTCTTCTTGGCCTAAGTCCTTGACAACCTTTTACCTATCAACACAAACACTTAAAACAAGATTAGTAAAATAATAAGGTGATTGTGATCATGAAAATCAAACAACGAGGGGAACGAGAGGTACAACAATCTCCCCCTATTTTGATGATCACAATCACCGAAGCAAACAAAGTAAAATACTGAAATTAAAGACGTTCTTAAAGGATAATTTGAAAATAAATCAAAGCATGATAGAGAAGATTTCTCCCCCAATCAATCAAGAAATTTCTCCCCCTTTGTGATTATCAAAATAGAATGGGGCACAAAACTTGATTGAGGGATGATTGAAAATCAAGATCAATTGGAATTTTTGAAAATTGAATCGAAAAATTTGAATAACAGTTTGAATTGAAAGTTTTGAATCAAAAACCAATTGAATTTTGAAATTTGAAACCAAATGAAATTTTTGAATCAAAAATTGAATAACAGTTTGAATTGAAAGTTTTGAATCAAAAACCAAAATTGATACCAACTGTTGGAAATTTAGAAATGAAATTTTAATAGAAAATTTTGAATTTGAAAGAATTGAAACCAAGAGTTGAAAAAGAAAAATTTGAATTGAGAGTTTTGATACCAAGTGTTGAGTTTGAAATGAAAAATTTTGAATACACAAAAAGCTTAAAAGATCCTAACTCCCCCTAAATAAAAACAATGAATCACTGGGGAGAGGGATTTTGAAAAGAGACAATTTTAGGTCCGGAGAGACTCGCCAAAAGAGATTTTTCAATCCAAACTTGTCTCATAGCGGGTCTTCTCCTATAAAATTTGTCCGAAAAGAAAATACTTTTGGGTTGACCATACCGGGCGTTTTTACAATTACATTCATAAATAAGGTGCCCGGCTTTCTTGCAATAATTACAAAATTTATAACTAGAGCTCCCCCTTACAAAAACAGTGGGTACATGGGAGGAGCAAGCTTGCTTGGAATAGCCAAGCCCTTGGGTGGTTCGGGAAACACGTTGGGAACCAAGTATATTGTTCAAATTTTGTTCCCCTTGGGTGAACTTGGCTAGAGTCTCCCTTAGGTCTTTGATGGTTGATTCCAAGGAATCAACATCGGGGAGGTTTTGGATTTTTAGGGTCAACTCTTCCTTTTCTTTAAGAATTTGTTCTTTTTCGGAAGAGAGTTTTTTGAAATTCTTTTTTAAAGAAACAAATTTGGAAGAGAGCTCGTGAAAACCCTTTTCTAATTGGTCTCTAGCGTGTGAGAGTTCTTCATAAGATAGATGATTTAAAGAATTGGAATTTGAAGAACAAGAGGAGGAGTCGGAAGATGTTACCTCATGGAATGCCATTAGGCATTTTGTACCTTGGTCGCTCGAGGAGGAGGAGGAGGAGGATGATGAGGTGTCACTCCATGTCGCCTTGAGGACCTTTTTCTTTCCTTTTTCGTTTTGCGTGGCCCGTTTTTTGTTGAGTGGGCAATCGGGCTTGTAATGGCCCTTTTCGCCGCACCCGTAGCATTTTACCTTGGGCTCGGATCTTGCGGTGGGTTCTTGCTTTCGCGCCTTGCGAGATTTCTTCTTCTTCTTGTGCTTCTTCATAAACTTGTGCATTTGGTGGGCGAGATTCTCCATTTCCGAGTCGCCGCTTGAAGATGAAGTAGATGAGGAAGATGAGGATGAGGAAGAGCTTACTTCTCTTTGAACCTTGAGGGCAATGTTCTTTGGTGTCTTGATTGGTGTGCCCTCCTTTTGAGCTTGCCTCCTCATCGTGATCTCGTAGGTCATTAGGGATCCGATGAGCTCTTCGACCGGCATGTTCTTGACATCCTTAGCTTCTTGGATTGCCGTCACTTTAGGTGCCCATGAGCTCGGAAGGACCCATAGAATCTTCTTGACCATTGCTTCAGCTGAAACATCATCACCAAGGGACTTTCTCCCATTGCACACGTCAGTAAATCTAGTAAACATTTCAGAAATAGATTCATTTGGATGCATAGAAAAAGACTCAAAATCCTGACGGTACATGTCCAATCGAGTATCCTTTACTTTGTTGGTCCCCTCATGGGTAACCTCCAAAAGCTTCCAGATTTCATGTGAGGAGGTGCATGTGGACACTCGATTGAATTCATTTCGGTCAAGGCCGCAATGTAGAGCGTTCATGGCTTTGCCATCAAGCTCAAAGTTTCTAATATCGGCGGGGGTCCATTTGGATTCGTTGGGGGTAGACAAAGTATAACCTTGCATGACAATTTTGAAAATCGGATATCCTATGCTTCTTAAAAAAGTGGTCATGCGGGTTTTCCAATAATTATAGTCGGTCCCATCAAAAAATGGAGCCTGACCCAATGAGTAGCCCTCGGAGGCGAAAGAGGTAGATGCCATCACAATGGATCTTTGAATTTGAAACCTTTTAAGGTATTAATCAAATTACCCCTCTGATACCAATTGTTGGGTCGGAAGAAACCAGGGAATGATGGCAAGAGGGGGGGTGAATTGACTTTTAAAAAATGATTAACAATTTAAAATCAAAGTTGAAATGCAGCGGAAATAAAAGAGGCAAGACACACAAAATTGATAACGGAGTTCGGCCTAAAACCTGGCCTACGTCTCCGCTCCCAACTCAACCGTTGAGAGATTCCTACCGCTTGCTTTTCAATGGTTTTAGCAAGAAACCCACTAGGCTTTGAGGTAGCACTAGGACCTATTACAGCTTGCTTTTGGTGGTTAAGCAAGAACCCACTTGCTTTTAATGGAATAGCAAGAACCCACTAGCCTTCTTACAGGTGAAGGCTAGCTCACCTATGTCTCAAGCTTTTTAAAGGAAAAGATTGTGAAACTCTTCACACCTTAGTGGTGATGTGAAACCCAAAAGAAAGGGAGGATGAGAAAGAGTTTGGGGTTTGTAGGCACAAACCCAAATTTAAAGCTCAAAATAAATAAAACTATAAAAACCGTAATTGAGGAAGACTTGGGCGCCAAGGTATGATGAAGTTGATGTAGCGTGCTCTCCCAAGCTTCTTGAGGTGCTCCTTGGATTGGAAATTGGTTGGAGCACTTGAGGATCCTTGAAGGTGGAGCGCCGGAGGTTCGCCAAATGTTCAACAATATGTCCGAGCGCTTGGTATATGATCCGGTGAGTGTCCGGGGCTTCCTTGGCCTTTATTTATAGGCATGGAACCCTTGGGGAGCGTTCGGAGCCGTTGGAGAGGTCTTCGGAGCCGTTGGAGGCCAAAAGAAGGTTGACTGGTCAAAGCCAACGGCTAGTTTGACTGGGCTACCGGCTGGCCGGTGCAGGGCCACCGGCTGGCCGGTGCCTTGGCAGAGGAGAAGAGCTTCTGCCCAGGCCGCACCGGCTGACCGGTGACAGAGCCACCGGCTGGCCGGTGGTGAGGCAGTAGCCTTCACTATTTGGGCTGGGGGCCACCGGCTGGCCGGTACAAGGCCACCGGTTGGCCGGTGCTGAGGCAGTGGATCTGCCCTCTGTTCTGGGTGCCACCGGCTGGCCGCTGGTGTGACACCGGTTGGCCGGTGGTCTGGACAGAGGAATCCCTCTTGTCCAGTCCTCCATCGGCTGGCCGGTGGTCTTCCATCGGTTGGCCGGTGGACTGAATTTCAGTCCACTTTTGGCTTCTTCTTGGCCTAAGTCCTTGACAACCTTTTACCTATCAACACAAACACTTAAAACAAGATTAGTAAAATAATAAGGTGATTGTGATCATGAAAATCAAACAACGAGGGGAACGAGAGGTACAACATAATTACATTGGCATACAAACAAGGAATAAGCACCCCAAAGGACCGAGTAGTTTAGTATTATTGGAAACAAGATACATACATAAGTTCAATATTACAACTTGAAGAGAAATACAACATAGAAACTCCTTAGACAACATCCATAACTACTAGGTTATTTCAGCATGTCATTCATAATAAAATTCTTCATGTCATGAGAAAATGAAATATAAGAAATGGGTGATCTCAAACGCTCAGTAACAGTAAGCAATACAGCGGTAGATAGCATAAACATAAGACATGGTGCATAATTGAAAAAACATGTCTTTAATAATAAACTTGAACACATTATGGCAGGAATATGAGTTGAGTAAATAATGACATAATAAAACATAATCATGAGTATTCTACTAGTCGAATAACCACATGAACTTTCAATTACTAACTTCATAATGAGGAAAGTGCATATGTCGTACATTCTTAAACATTTTTTCAAGCCCTCGGCCAAGACGTTTAATGATTAAGGCCTCGGCTAAAATCCATATATCACATTGGGAAATGCTTCGGTCAATTCCACGTATAGTTGTCTCATGAGACCTACTGATGCATCGAGGAGCCAAAACAGACCCACCTGTCACATAATAAGCCCAATGAATTCCTCATATGAGCAGGGATAAATATAAACAACATATACATTCATATTGAAACTATCATATGAAATCTAACTAACTTTCTCCAATCATTAAACATAGAACTCTAACCATTCCAAGTAATATGGTGAATGGTTTTAGGATAGATCATCCCCAATAAAGGTAGTCATAAACCATTAAATCAAGTATGGTAGATGACAACATAAATGATTAAACTCAATAATACAAAAGAATCAACAAGAGTGTTGAATCATATGAAAATACTCTTATAAAATCATTAAGCAATTCTTGAGATAAATACTCTATTATTTGAAAAGAAGAGTTCTTTTGGAAAAATCTTTGTATAAAACCAGAAGTGAAGTAAAATAGTATTTTATGATAAAATTAGTGTTTTTAGAAGGATAATTGTTTCCAAAAATAGATTATAGAGTTCCCTTGAAAATAGATATGAATTTGAGAAATTCCCTTGAGTCGAGCTTGTATATTGGAAACGATTTTGAAAGTTTCTTTTAAAACATGTAACTATCCAGAAAATAGGGAAGAATTCTGGTTGGTGTACATATATAGAATACTCACACAAAATTTATGAGGAGTACATAATATTACATAAGAATTTCATTGAGGTAATTAGACAATGAAAGTAACCCGAATGAAAATGAAAGTTCAGGTGGAAAAACCCTTACCTTAACTCCGAACGTGTTCCGCTCTTGAACTTAAGATCTTGTAATATGAAATTATACTTATTGATAACTTATTTCAGAACCTATTAGACATGTATTTAGTTTATCATAATTCTGGTTAGTTCATTTATTTCTTTATTGATAAGTTATTATATTGAATTTCGTCGTTCCGGAGTGTTCGTTTCCTTTATTTTCATATTTGGTTCACTTGTTTTTAAGTAATGAAGTGGTATGGATGTAAATCTCTATAATTGAAATTAAATGTTATTTATGAACATCCAGATTTGTTAATGGCCATTTCTACCATTTTGTTACATGTAATGAGGATGAATCATTAGATGACAATCACTTCGATTATTTGGCGGTATCTGGATTATTATGAACTAGTTTTTTCATATAAATTAATAATATGTACATATACTGGTTCCTGAATTTTAATTTGGTTGTAATACATATATTATAGTCTCGTTAAACCATCAATATGGTTTCATGATCAGTAATGAAGGAAATATTGAAGCACGAAACTTCGTCGTCCACGAAGGTTATAAATTAAAACCTCATGGACGTTGATTTCGTTTATAAAAATAAAAGGGAGGGAGTAAAAATATTGATGATGGTTCTTTCATTCACATGATATAAATCCATTATATAGATGATAATGGAGTTATCATGGTCATCTGTATAGAGGAGTTGAGGAGAGGTTAACAAAAGAAGATAAATTCAAATGAAACTAAAAGAAAAAGAAAGGTGATTTACCACTTGAAATAACTTCCTCGAGAACCTCCTTAAGGGAAGGAGTTTTGGTCTTTTGGAAAGACCAAGAGATTTCTGGTCATGGTGAGTGACTAAGTAAGGGTATTTAGGCAGAACTTTGAGGATATTAAAGGCTCATAGGAGTGAAGAGAAGAGGGAGTGGTGAGGGGTTTTTATAGTGAAGGAGAGGGGTAAAATTTGAATATTTAATTCATTATTTTATTATTTCCTTCAAGACAACCAATAATGTTGTTTCATGTGACCCATAATAGTAATAAGTTCATGCGAGTTAGAAACAAGTGGCCTTACATCACTTATGATGTCATAAATAGTTTATTTAACTGATAATTTGTATATACGGTATTTTATCGTATTTCACTATTCATCAAAAATTCTAGAATTTCAGAAAAATACAAAAAAATTACCCCTACCATTTCTCAACGTGTAGAATTCAAAAATGAACTCCATTTTTCAAAATTAATTTTCTAAATATTATTAATTTAATTTTTAAATAAAGTCATAGTTAATTTGAAAAATAACAATTTTAGAGGTGCAATTAGTTTTATTTCACATTGAAAAATTAATTAAGATCTCATTATCTTATTTCCTTAAGAAAATAAAATAATAACATTATTTAATATTCATAAGGGTCATATTACTATTCATAAGTGTATGTTATTATTCACCAAAAAATCAAGTTTGTTCTATAAGACTCCAAATGACTTACTGATCAAAACTCTAGATGACCGTTTTTTGAAATTCAAAACATAGAAGAGGAAAAGCTGATTTTAACTTATAGATTATAAAATGCACTCAATATTCATTTTCAAAACCTTGGGGTGTTACATTCTTCCCCCCTTCAAAAATTTCTCCCTCGAAATTTCATTTTACAAACTAGGCCAAAAATAGGTGGGGGTACTTTTCCTTTATTACTTCCTCCAGTTCCCATGTTGCCTCTTAGTACCTATGGTTTCACCATAGTACCTTGACCAGATGAGTAGTCTTGTTGCATTGAACTTTGTCTCTACGATCCAAGATTTTCACCGAATGCTCCTCATAGGAAAGATCATCCTCCAACTGTACCACCTCTGAAGAGAGTACATGTGAAGGGTCTGGTATGTACTTCCTTAAGAGGGATACATGAAAGACATCATGTACTTTTGACAAGGTAGGTGGAAGTTCCAGTCGATAGGCCACAGATCTGACTCGATCAAGGATCTCGAAGGGGACGATATACCTGGGACTTAGCTTTACTTTCTTCCCAAACCACATGACCTTCTTCCATAGAGATATGCATAGAAATACCAGGTCTCCAACATTGAACTCAAGGTCTTGTCAACGGTTATCTGCATAACTCTTTTGTTGACTTTGGGCTGCCTTGATATGCTGCTGAATGGTTTTCACCTTCTCCACCATTTCTTCAACCAATTTAGGTCCTAGCAGCTTTCGCTCATTGAATTCATCCCAAAACACCAGTGTTCTAAACCTTTTCCCATAAAGGGCTTCATATGGTGCCATTCAGATGCTCGAGTGGAAACTGTTGTTGTAGGAGAATTAAACCAGTGGAAGATGTTGGTCCCATCCTCCTTTGAATTCCATAGAACATGCTCTCAAAATGTCTTCCAGTTTCTGAATAGTCCGCTCAGATTGGCCATCATTTTTAGGATGATAGGCCGTACTGAAGTTCAGTTCAGTGCTTAAAGCATGTTGGAGACTTTTCCAAAACTTCGAGGTAAATCTAGGATCACAGTCGGATACAATAGAGAGTGGTACTTCATGCAGACTTACCACTTCTTTGATGTAAATCCATGCAAGTTGATCCAACGAGAAGTCCTCTTGAATCGCGATAAAGTGAGATGTCTTTGTAAGACGGTCCACAATGATCCATATAGCATTGTTTCCTCTAGATTTCCTTGGAAGTCCAGTGGCAAAGTCCATGGTAATGTTCTCCCACTTCCATGATGGTATGGGTAGTGGTTGCATCATCCCCTTAGACTTTGGCCTCTTATCCTTTACTTGTTGACATACTAGGCACTTTGATGTATATTTAGCAATCTCCCTTTTCATATTTTCCCACCAAAAGTTTTCTTGGAGATCTCGATACATCTTTGTGCTACCAGGATGTATAGAGAAATTAGAGCTATGAGCATCATCCAACAGTTCTATCTTTAGCCCAGGAATAGCGGGAACACAAAGCCTCTTCCCGAATTTCAAAATTCCACCTTCATATGCGAAGTCAGTCAGCTTCCCATCATTTATAGCTTTAATTTTCTTTTGAAACTCCTCATCATCAGCTTGAGAACTTTTTATCCTCTCCAGTAAAGAAGTTTGGGAAACCATTTGAAAAAGTAGTGATGTGATGCCTTCCTTAATAATTCTCATATCCATCGTTACTAGATCCATGAACATAGGATCCCTTTCAACTCTCATCTTGTTCAGAATTCCATGGTCCTTTCTACTCAATGCATCTGCTACCTTATTTGCTTTCCCCAGGTGGTAGTGTATTGTGCAATCATAATATTTGAGTAGCTCGATCCACCTCCTCTGTCTCATGTTAAGTTCTTTCTGTGAGAATATATATTTCAAACTCTTATGATCTGTATATATCACACATTTTTCTCCATAGAGGTAATGTCTCCAAATCTTCAGAGAAAATATTGCCACTGCTAACTAAATATCATGAGTTGGATAGTTTTGTTCATGAATTTTTAGCTTCCTAGATGCATAGGAAATCACTCGATCATTCTACATAAGGACACAGCCAAGTACTTTCTTTGATGCAAAGCTATAGATCACAAACCCATCATTCCCCGATGGTAGGTTTAGGATCAGAGCATTCACTAACCTCATCTTCAATTCCTCAAAACATTCTTCACATTCCTTGGTCCATATGAACTTAACCCCTTTTCGTGTGAGCTTGGTCATTGGGTTAGCTAAACGGGTGAAGTTCTGAATGAAACGCCGGTAATAACCTGCTAAACTAATAAAACTACATACCTCAGTTATGTTCATTGTAGTAGGCCATTCTTGCACAGCCTTTGTCTTCACAGGATCTACAGATATTCCATCCATAGAGACAATGTGGCCCAGAAAGGAAACTGATTGGAGCCAAAAATTACACTTGCTAAACTTCCCATATAATTCATTTCTTCTTAGAGTCTGTAGAATAGTGCACAAGTGATTTTCATGATCTTCATGGGTTTTAGAGTATAACAAGATATCATCAATGAACACCACCACAAATTCATCAAGATATTTCTTGGAAACTCTATTCATCAGATCAATAAAAATAGATGGTGCATTAGTTAGTCCAACAGGCATTACTGTATACTCGTAATGCCCGTACCTTGTTCAGAATGCTGTTTTTAGAATGTCTTCCTTCCTCACAAGCAACTGATGATATCCACATCAAAGATCAATCTTTGAAAAGTATTGGGCTCCATGAAGTTGATAGAATAAATCATCAATTCGTGGAAGATGATACTTATTCTTTATTGTAATAGAATTGATTTCCTTGTAATCAATGCATAGCCTCATGGATCCATCTTTCTTCTTGACAAAGAGGACATGGGCTCCCCATGGAGAAACACTAGGTCAAATAAATCCTTTATCACTCAATTCCTCTAGATGTTTCTTCAGTTCCACTAACTCCACAATGTCCATTCTATAGGGGTATTTGATACGGGCCTTGATCCAGGAATTAAATCAATGGAAAACTCAATTTCCTACTCTGGAGGATGTCCAGGTAAATCCTCTAGAAAGACATCAACATATTCTTGCACAATAGGTACGTATTCTATTTGTACATTCTTCTCCTCACCCCTATTTATTTCATTAAATTCCTACCCAATAATTTAATTCAGTAGAGCTACTGGGGGTGGATTTAGATGAGAATCAAATGGTGAGGTTTCAGCTCTAAAAATAAGGGATTCTTCTCCATTCTCAAAAATTGTGACTTTCTTCTTCTTGCAATAGATCTTCGCATCATAATTTGATATCCAATTAATACCAAGATATTATCATAGTTAACCATTGATATGATGATAAAGTTAGCAACTAAAGCACGTTTATGTTTCATGAGGGGGACTAATTGACATGCCTTTGTTGCAATGATACGTCCACTAGGAGTTTTGACTGATAACTCCTTTATTAAATCAAATTGGGCATATCTAATTTTCTTGGAAAACTGGGAAGATATAAATGAATGCGATGATCCAAAATCAAATAAAGCATTGGCTAAGTTTGATTAAATGATCAAATTACATGCCAATACATCATTCGTAACTTCAATCTCTGCAGTTGTGATCACATAAGCTTGTACCTGCTCCC
Organism: Viscum album; assembly: GCA_963277665.1. NCBI lineage: Eukaryota > Viridiplantae > Streptophyta > Magnoliopsida > Santalales > Viscaceae > Viscum > Viscum album. The sequence continues at coordinate 1,653,051,315 of OY728122.1, read as the reverse complement.
TTGGCCTTTTTTGTTGCATGTTTCCTTGATGCTTTGGACAATAATTATCATAGTGTCCCATATTTAGACAATTATAGCATTGAACATCAATGGATTCTTTATTCCCCTTGAAATCACCAGCAAGATGACCTTTCTGACCACATTTGTAGCATACTTTTTTCCCTTTTAAGCATGCACCAGGGTGTTTCCTTCCACAATTATCGCAGGGTGAAAATTTAACTCTTCCCTTCTTTCCTATTTCCTTATTTCCTTTCCCAGAGTTTTCAACAACCCTCTTCTTTTCTTGCTTTCCCTTAAATTTATAAGACTTATAGAATTATTTTTCTGTATTGATAGCACATGAAACTATATCCTCATATAATGAAAAACTTTGGGAGACCAGTGCCCGCTGGAGTAATGGCTTTAGGCCATCAAATAATCGATCAATTTTGCTCCTTGGATTTCGTATGTAGTCCACAACATGTCTTTCCAGCCTTGTAAAGTTGGATTCATACTTGGAAACATTTTCATCTTCCTTTTGCCTCAGATTCAAGAATTACCTCTCCATATCTGCTCACTGTTCATGAGGGAAATATTTTTCTAAGAATGTTTCCTTAAAATCCCTTCATTCCATCTCTTCTATTTCTTCCTCCTACTTTGTGTTTTGGATTAATGACCACCACTAATCTGCATCTCCCGATAGACGATAAACTACCATGGCGACCTTCTCTCTTTCATTACATCCCAAAGTGAGAAATATTTTCTCTAGAGAACTTATCCACTTCTCAGCTACAAATGGGTTTGTTGTCCCATTGAATGATGGAGGCTGTTGTCGTATAAAGCGATCTGACATACCTCCTCCACGTGGTGGATCTGGATGATCCATGTGGGTAAGGTTATTATTCATAACCTGAGTAAGTTATCCCAGTATAGTTATGAGTTGCTCAACACCAGTCACAACACTAGAGCCAACATCACTATCTTGCATCAGAGGGAAATCCCTACAGGGGACATGTGCGTTCGTGTGGTTTCCATTCCTTCCACTAGGTGCCATCTCTAGATAATGGCATACACTAGATTAGGTTATGAATCATAATGTATAATCTTAAATTAACAAAATACTTAGCACAAATTGAAATCCTATCCATGGATAATCCCTTAATCACAGAAATGGTTTTTTTGAGGAAAATTTTACATTTAAATCCTTCCTAATGGATTGTAAAAAAATGTGAATTATCCTAAGCATATCCCCCGGGAGTGTCGTAACCAAGAGTGCAGTAAAGTCCATTTTCGTATACCAGGATACCCCGGGTCAAGCCTGAAACTCCTTGTCAGAGCTTTCACTCCTAGGTATATCTGTGCTAGAGCCACCTCTACCTACTCGTATCCAGACATGGATGTATTGGTTGAATGATCCACATAATCTATTTCTTACCAAAATAACAGGACATTCTTGTATGTTTATCCTCAAAGACTCACTTAGGGATTCTTCCCTAATCTACATTTCCAAGTTTTCTACTAAACTTCCTCTGATACCAACTGTAAGGACCCGACCCTAGTTACCCGAAGCTGGTGTCTTATTTGATTACATTGGCATACAAATAAGGAATAAGCATCTTGAAGAACTAAGTAGTTTATTATTATTGGAAACAAAATACATACATAAGTTCAATATTACAACTTGAATAGAAATACAACATAGAAACTCCTTAGACAACATCCATAACTACTAGGTTATTTCAGAATGTCATTCATAATAAACTTCTTCATGTCCTGATAAAATGAAACATAAGGAAGGGGTGAGCTCAAACGCCCAGTAAGAGTAAGAAATACAGTGCTAGATAGCATAAACATAATACATGGTGCATAATTGAAAAACATGCCTTTAATAATAAACTTGAACACATTATGGAAGGAATATGAGCTGAGTAAATAATGCCATAATAAAACATAATCATGGGTATTCTACTAGTCGAATAACCACATGAAATTTCAATTACTAGCTTCATAATGAGGGAAGTGCATATGCTACACATTCTGAAACATTTTTTCAAGGCCTCAGCCAAGACATCTAATGATTAAGGCCTCAACCAAAATCCATATATCACATTGGGAAAGGCCTCGACCAATTCCACGTCTAGTTGTCTCATGAGACCTACCAATGCATAGAGGGGCTGTAGCAGGCCCCACCCATCACATAATAAGTCCAATTAATTCCTCATATGAGTGGGGATAAACATTAACAACATATAAATTCATATTAAAACTATCATATGAAATGTAACTAACTTTCCTCAATAATTAAACATAGAACTCTAACCATTCCGAGTAATATGGTGAATGTTTTTAGGATAGATAATCCATAATAAATGTAGTAATAAACCATTAAATCAAGTATGGTAGATTACAACATAAATTATTAAACCCAATAATACAAAATAATCAACAAGTGTGTTGAATCATATGAAAATACTCTTATAAAATCATTAAGCAATTCTTGAGATAAATACTCTATTATTTGAAAAGAAGAGTTATTTTGGAAAAATATTTGTATAAAACCAGAATTGAAGTAAAATATAATTTCATGATAAACTGAGTGTTTTTAGAAGGATAATTGTTTCCAAAAATAGATTATATAGTTCCCTTAAAAATAGATATGAATTTGAGAAATTCCCTTGAGTCGGGCTTGTATTTTGGAAACAGTTTTGAAAGTTTCTTTTAAAACATGTTACTATCTAGAAAATAGGGAAGGATTCTGGTTGGTGTACATATATAGAATACTCACACATAATTTATGAGGAGTACATAATATTACATAAGAATTTCATTTAGGTAATTAGACAATGAAAGTAACCCGAATGAAAATGAAATTTCGGGTGGAAAAACCCTTACCTTAACTCCGAATGTGTTCCGATCTTGAACTTAAGATCCTAGAATATGAAATTATACTTATTAATAACTTATTTAAGAACCTATTAGTCATGTATTTAGTTTATCATAATTCTGGTTAGTTCATTTATGTCTTTATTGATAAGTTATTGTATTGAATTTCGTCGTTCCGGAGTGTTCGTTTCCTTTATTTTCATATTTGGTTCACTTGTTTTTAAGTAATGAAGTGGTATGGATGTAAATCTCCAGAATTGAAATTAAATGTTATTTATGAAGATCTAGATTTTTTAATGTCCATTTCTATCATTTGGTTACATGGAATGAGGATGAATCATTAGATGACAATCACTTCGATTATTTGGCGGTATTTGGATTATTATGAACTAGTTTTTTCATATAAATTAATAATATGTACATATACTGGTTTCTGAATATTAATTAGGTTGTAATACATATATTATATTCTGATTCAACCATCAATATAGTTTCATGACTAGTAATGAAGGAAAGATTGAATCACGAAACTTCTTCATCCACGAAGGTTATAAGTTGGAACCTCATGTACGTTGATTTTGTTTATAAAAATAAAAGGGAGTAAGAATATTGATGACGGTTCTTCCATTCACATGATATAAATCCGATATATAGATGATAATAGAGTTATAATGGTCATTTGAACAGAGGAGGTGAGGATAGGATAAAAAAAGAAGATAAATTCAAATGAAACTAAAAGAAAAAGAAAGGTGAATTACCTCTTGAAATAACTTCCTCGAGAACCTCCTTAAGGGATGGGGTTTTGGTATTTTGGAAAGACCAAGAGCTTCCTGGTCATGGGGAGTGACTAGGGAAGGGTATTTGGGAAGAACTTTGAGGAGATTCAAGGCTTATAGGAGTGAAGAGAAGAGGGAGTGGTGTGGGGTTTTTATAGTGGAGGAGAGGGGTAAATTTTGAATATTTAATTCATTATTTTATTATTTTCCTCAAGAAAACCAATAGTTTTTTTTGTGACCCCTAATAGTAATAAGTTCATTTGCGTTCGAACCAAGTGGCCTTACATCACTTATGATGTCATAAATAGTTTATTTAACTGATAATTTGTATATACGGTATTTTATCATATTTCACTATTCATAAAACATTCTAGAATTTCAGAAAAATCCCAAAAATTTACCCCTACCATTTCAAGATGTGTAGAATTCAAAAATGAACTCCATTTTTCAAAATTAATTTTCTAAATATTATTAATTTAATTTTTAAATAAAGTCATAGTTAATTCAAAAAATAACAATTTTAAAGGGGCAATTAGTTTTATTTCACATTGAAAAATTAACTATGATCTCATTATCTTATTTCCTTAAGAAAATAATAATAAGAATATTAACTATTCATAAGGGTCATATTACTATTCCTATTACTATTCATAAGGGCATGTTACTATTCACCAAAAAATCAAGTTTGTTCTATAAGACTCCAAATGACTTACTGATCACAACTCTAGATGAATGTTTTTTGAAATTCAAAACATAGAAAAGGAACAGTCGAGTTTAACTTCTATATTATAAAATGAACTCAATATTTATTTTCAAAACTTTGGGGTGTTACAACTTCCATCTTTATGGAAACTTATAACTTGAACATTTGATTGTAATACAACTATCACATTAAATTCCATGATCATGGTGCAACAACGTGTTTATTTCAGATAGTCAAAGAAAGACGTATCAAGAACATTTGCTAATGACACAGATGTGTAACCTACTTGATGAGATATTGTAACAAAGGAATTATATCACACAGTGAGCATTTTTATGTGGTTTTCGACATTGCGACATTAATTTCTTTCACTTGGATTTCTTGATCCATTACTAAATAGTAATATTGAACTTTAGGCAAGTCTACTTAATGCCAACGAGAAATAATCCTAGAGTTCCACACACTAATTGTTTCCATTGATCTCAATTAAATTTGTTTTGAATTTAATTATTAGAATAAATATTATTTTTAATACTGAAGAATAATTTTATTCATGTCTTATAGATATCAAATATCTATTGATGAATGAAATATTTTATTAAATATTATTTGGGTACTCAATAAATACTGAAGAGTTCGAATGGATCAAAACCGTGTATGATGATAAATATTAATATACAAGCAAGTAAAATAATATTTATTATTATGAAAGTTAGCATGCATGACATAAAATATTATTATTATTATTATTTTGGAATGAGGTTTTTTAAAGATTATATTATTATTCAATGGATGATATGAAATTAAATAATATTTTAACTAAAACCCAAGTTTTATAAATAGATGATTCTGTTTATTGTGTAGGGTTAATCCAAAACTGAGAATAGAGAATCATTGCGTATAACAGACTTCTCTATCTCTTGATTTCCTCATCTCTCCCTCTCAAGAACAAGAAGAACTCTTTCAAGTCTAAAGGATCTTGGAGAGATCAAGACAAAAAATTCAAGACATTTTAATTATCATACTAGCACCCAGAAATCAATCGGCGTTGTTCAAAGATCAAAGGAGCACGTGTTGATCACCGCTAATGGGATTCTACACAAGAATCCTTACAGCGCAACTAAGGTAATCCGGAAGGGTTTATTGGAAGATAAAAAACATCATCGAAGAAAGGACCTTGAGATGAGGTAATCATTTCTCCTATATCTAAAAAAATTAATTATAAATTTAACATGCAAGATCATCTTTTGGGATTTTGGGAAAATCTAAATTAAAAGAAATTTTAATTTAATGCCCACCAAAGGCACTTCTGTTGCACCCAAAACCTTTCAATGTAGTAATACATATTAAATGTCAATCATACCCAGAAGCTAGCCCCACCACCTTTTATAGAGGTTCATTTATAGTTAAATAGGTAATACCAGCCTTCGACATTTGCGGTCAACCATCTGTTGTTGTCTCCATTCAACTAAGGATTCCACCGACTCAACCGCCCCAACTAGTACAATACTCACCATACCTAAAGACTAATATGCACAACATTTATTGGAATTTTGTGAGCTTCTAATGACCAGACTTGTATCCTAAAGGTTCCTGTTGAAGCTACTCTGACAGGGCTGAAGTTAACTATCGGAGATTGAACTTCGAGTGACTTGAATATGACTTTCACAATCTAAACAATCTCCCACTCGAAGATTGTTTCAAGGAACCTCATCAACATCCTCCAACACTTAGGGAAAACAACTCCTTCTATGTTCTTTATAGTGTTCTCCATCCTCCTCTCATTCAACCGAGTCCCACTGAGGCACAATCTTACCTTAGGCTTTCTTGGAATAACATCTTTGTGAACTTGTCAGCATGATTTTTCTTCCCTGTGATCTTCCATAGATCAAATACCTTGTCCTCTAGTAAATTCTGGATGAAATGGAATTTTAGGTCAATATTTTTTGTTCTTGAATGAAATACTAGATTCTTGGAAAAGTGGATAATACTTCGATTGTCACAAAATAACACTCCTCCTTATGATTCTTTTCTATGTTCCTTTAGCAAGTGCATTAACTAGATCAAATCATTTCCAACTTCTGTAGCTACAACATACTTTGATTCAATTGTAGATAAAGTCACCACCGACTATAGTCGCGACATCTAACTAATCACTGTTTTTCCAAAGGTATACACAAAACCAATTGTACTTTTCTGAGTGTCAGAATCACTAGCAAAATACGCATAAAAAAAACCATGTAGATGATCATTTTTACTTAATCACATTGTTGTATATACCAATCCATTCAAGTATCAGATGATCCACTTCATAGCTTCCCAATGATCCTTCCCAAGGTTAGACATGAAACGACACACCACTCCCATCACAAAATCAATTTCAGGGTGCGTAAAAACCATCACATACATGTAGCTTCCAACAGTTGAAGCATACAATACCTTTTCCATGTACAAACATTATCTTCTGTTGGAGGTGTTTATGTCTTGGATAACTTGAAGTGTCCAGTGAGGGGAGTTCCAACTGATTTACATCCGGTCATTTAAAACCTTTCAATGATCTTCCAAATTCACTTCTAGGATAACACCAAATTTCTAGATTTTAAATCCCTCTCTATACTCATCCCCAAGATTTTCTAAGCTAGACCAAGATGCTTAATTTAAAATCATCTGGACAACTTACTCCTCAACTCCTTAATATGCCAAATTCTCGATCCTTCTAATAGTATTTAATCAATATAGAGTAGAATAATTATGTAATTTACATCATTCCAAGACTTCTGATAACAAAAATTATTAGATTTAATCATTGCGAAACCTTCCTCATTTATGAAATAATCAATCTGTTGGTTCAACTATTGAGGTTACTATTTCAATCCATATAGATTTCTATTTAGTTTTCAAATAAGTCCCTCCTTCCGTTGTCCTTCAAACTACTTGGAATGCATCATGAAGATCTCCTCCTCTTAATCACCATGGATAAATTTAGTCTTCTCATCCATCTTCTCCAAGTGTAAACCATCAAATGAAACAATGATTAACATTTTTTGGACTGTATTATGCTTTATCACCAATGAATTTTTTTCCAAGAAATAAATTACATCCTTTTTTTGAAATCCTTTCACCACCAACCATGCCATATATCTTCTACTTCCATTAGCTTCTTCTTTCAAGAGGTAAATCCATTTTTTCATAAGTTCTAATTTACCCTTTGGTAGTTTAATTTTCTCCCAAAGTCTGTTGGACATTAAGGAATTCATCTCTTCCTTTATTAATGACTCTTATTGCTTTGAGTCACTGAGTGTTACTGCCGCTTCTAGAAATTCAGGTTCCCTATTATCTACTAGATGTAAGAAGTTTGTATCAATACCATACCAATGGACTAGTCTTCCAACTCTAGAAGATATTATCAGAGAAGTTTATTCATTTATTAGAAATTCATTTTCCGGTGTTTGAACTTATGGTGCTCATGCTACTAATTGTTCTTCTACCAAAGCCTTTCCTCAGACTTCTGCAGTTCTTGAGAATTATGGAACATCTACCATTGGTCAAAATTCTGATGCATTTTTATAATGTTTGGTATCAATGGTATTTGAAATTTTTTGGTGTTTTAATCCATACCAACATGTACTTTAGTAGTTGACCTCTTTTCCTCTACTTTTGATTCAATCGAGTTTTTATCCTTCTATAGGATCTTCTTATTGATGATTACATCTCTAGTTCTAATGATCTTCTATTGATCATCACTCCACAGTTGGTAGGCAAACATTTCACTTCCATATCCTATGAGAAACTAGGCTTAGTACATTATCTCCAGCTTATCTCTATCCTTAACATTAATAAGAGCATAAGCATTGAAACCATATATTTTGAGATGTGAAACATTCGATAGATTATTGAACCAAAGTTATTCAGGTAAATTTTTTACTACTATAGAGTCTAGAATCCTATTGGATAAGTATGCTACAATTTTAATTACTTTTACTAAGATGAAATTAGGTATACCAGAGTGAACACACATAAATCTAGCCTTTTCTATAAATGTTTGATTCATTCTCTCTACAACTCCATTCTGTTGTAGATTATCGGGTAATATTCTCTCAAGCACGACCCACTCCATCCGATAGAAGTTCTAGAAGTTTCCACCGTTGTATTCCCCACCATTATTAGCTATTAAGAACTTCAAGTTCCGACCACTTTCCAATTCCACCATGGCTTTCCACTGTAGAAAGGCATCAAAAACATTAGATTTATTTTTAAGAAAATAAACCCATACCTTCCTCATGATGTCATCAATGAATGTGAAAAAGTATCATGATCCACTTTGATATTGAACTGAAGCAAGTCCCTAGACATATGTGTGAAGTAGCTCTAATTTCCCAGCTCCAGGATTCCATCCATGAAGATTGAATGAAATCCTCTTTTGATTTCCAAGCACAAAACTCTCACAACTTCCAATTGTTGTATGATAGAGCTTCAAAATGCCCTTCCCCACTAGAACCTTTATGTTTTCTTCACTAAAGTGACCTAGTCTAAAATACCAAACCTAAAGATTTTAAGAGGCTGAAATTCTAGCTATTACACTCCCATTTTAACTTCTAGTCAGATACATGGTTCCGTCATTAACTCCTCACGCCACAACCATGGATCCCTGAGTCTCTTTCCCAACTCTATTGTTGAAAGTAGTATTAAAGCCTTCATCATCTAACTACACCATTGAAATGAGATTCCTCCTGAGATATTGTATGTGTCTCACTCACTTCAACTAAAAAATACTCATTTTCCATCCAAATATTTACATATCTCTTTCTAACTTTTCCAAAAGCTTAATTTCCTGCCATAAAAACTTCCCCAAAGCTTCTAGGTACATACATTTTCATGAATCCTCAATCGACCTATGATTAGAAGCATGAATCAGAGTCAACTACCCATGAATCCATCATATTTTGAACAGTGAGAAGTGGATTCATACCATATTCAATTTTCTTAATGGATTATGAACTTTTGATATCCATTCCTCCATTATTTCCCTTGAGATTTCTATAGTCCCACTGAAGATGTACTCAATTACAGTAATTCCAAATGGTAATCCTAGGACCAGCTAGCTTTCCACAACTATTTTCTCAAATATTTTCTTTCGATTGTCAACAATTCTTCTGATGAGGTGATTTCCCCCTTACATTAGTATTCAATGCACTACCGAATGGTTATTAGACCTATTTTCTCCTGAGATATTCATTGATGATAAAATTTATGACATCTCAAAAAACATTATTATATTTTAAATAGTAATTAATTATCACAATAACCATACAATATCAAGATTTTAGTAAATATGAGAGAAGTAGTATAGCTTACAAATCATCAAAAAAGTTACTTTTACTAACTCGAGCTGACTTTTGATCATGTTGAAATCATTCACATGATCTTTCACCGATTTTCCTTTCAATATCCCTAGGTTAAAAAAATACCTCATCATGAAAACTTTGTTTAAATTTGTCAGTTTTTCATACATCTCAAACATGGCTTCCATGAGTGCAGTTATAATCTTCTTCTCTTGGATGTTGAGGGAAAAATTTTGTGCCAACATTATCCTCACCAAGATTAATGATTTTATGTTAAAATTTTTCCATTTTCCTTTCTCCATTATGTCGGGTTTCTCACCCAATGTAATTTTGAGATTATTCCTGATGAGATAGTTCTCTATATATATCTTCTAGAAACCAAAGTCAGTTTTGTTGAATTGACTGATCCAAACTTTTCCTTCATTAATTGCCATATCTTTTGATGAAAGTTGACCAATATTCAATATGGATTTGAGGTAAGAGAGAAAGTTCCATGGGTTTTATAGTGTTATCAACCAAGTATCCGTTTGATACTGGTTTTTGGGGAAGAATATGCCTCATAAAAATCCAATAAAAAATACCATATAATTGAAACTTGAATTCACTAGTAGTTCATATCCATCAGTAGTTTAATATAGCGGAACCTCAAACTACTAGATCTTCCACTTCTATATTAGAGCACAAAAATTATGAATTTAAGAATCACCATATTCACCACTCAAAATATGAATCACACACACACAAGAATAAAAAGAATAAGAAATAAAATGACACCATATTTACTTGGTTCATAATTTCATCTCATGTCCACATGAGAACACTGGTAACTCTTTTGTATTACTAGAAGAACAAGTTTTACAAACACTGCATCATAGTAAGCCAACATTAAACTTCTAAAAAATCAATAAAGTGCAATACCTAATATTAAATGTAAATATTACCCAGTATCTGGTCTCACCTACTTTTATAGATTTTCATTACTGATCAAACGGGTAGCACCGACCTCTGACATTCATGGTCCAATATCCATTTAATTCTCCATTTTTTGAGGCTTCCACTAACTCAATTGTCCCAGAAGATACACTGTTCACCTTTCCCAAAGACCAATCTACACAACATCCAAAATATGTTTGTGAACTTCTGGTGATTGCACCCATATGTTGAATATTTCTACTGCCACTATTCTAATAAGGAATAAGTGAATTATCAAATACTAAACTTCCTGTGAGCAAACTTCAAATGACTTTAAGAAAACCTTCACAATCCCAACAATTATTAAATCATGAATTGATGAACTATAACACCTATATTTTTTTAGTTTAATTAATAATTTGAATAATGAATTAAATTTATTTATTTACGTGTGATTTACATGGAGATATGATTAAATTTTAATATTTAACTGTGAAGATTTTTTTTCATGGGATTGATGAAAGTTTAGATTTAAATGAAGGAAGAGAATTAATTTATAGAAACTAATTCAGTTGATTTTGAAATGACATGTTGACTTGGATTTTATTATGATGGTAAATTATGATTTTATTAGAGGAATAGGGAGATATTGTTGGATATATAATAGTCCACCATCGACATTATTATGGGGTAATAGAAAATTGTTCAAGGATTTTATTAGAAATGAACCATACATTTAAATAGGATTTTGAATAAATGTAATTAGGGTATTGAGTGAGAAATGATTTTGATATAGGAATTAAAAGAGAGAATTTTGACTCAATTAATTGAATGTTTCTCATGGAGATTCAATAGTAGATTTAGATATTTATATAGATTTGGGGATGGGGATAAATACAAAAAAAATCTACCAATGCCTAAAAATTTACTCAGGGAGATTCAACCTCGAGACCTCCCCAATACCCATTAAATACATAACCACTAGGCTACACCCCTCAAGGAAATGGTGGATTTAGATAGATTTATTTATAAATAGTGGAAGGGATTGACATATTATACTCTTTAAACTCTATCTATATTTTTATTGAAAAATTTGTAATTTTGGATGGCGGGTTAAATAGAAGTTTATTGGAGGTTGGGGATCATATAGACATTAATGTATATAGAATGTGTTATTCTATATATTTTATTTATATCATTCAGAGTGAATGATGACATTCCAATGGTCTAGAAAACCTATTTTTTAATATCTTATGAATGAGGTGTCAAAATAGAGCTTTACAACACTTGGAATGAGAGATTCCAAAACAAAATGGGGGTTATGCTACTCTCTAGGATTTCCCCCCTCTGAATATTATTCTTATATTCCTCAAGATTATCACATTACATGGGGGTTGTTCCAAGTTTCACTGGGGTTACCCAACATATTGTAGATTGTGCACTCTTATAATGAGTTTAATGGTGTTGTGATATAATGGCATGAGGCCATGCCAAAAAAAATCAATCCAAACCAAATTAATTTATTTGTAAGGTTATTACCTTTAATTAATGGATTAGGATTTATGGGGGATTTTTATAGAAGGGCTTAGTGGTTTACCTTGAATGGATCATCGATTTGGGAATCTTTGGAGACTCTAGAAAAGATCATCTAGGTAGGTGGGTTAAATACATTGAATGAGTTTAACTAATCCATTTATTAATTATTAATTAATTATATGATGAATGATTTAAATATGTGGATTTTGTGAGAAACCATGTTTTTGTCTAAAATATGGTATGGTGATAAACCATTTTTTGTGAAAACACCCTAGAAAAGGGTTATATTTTGATAAATGTTTTAAATGTAGTTTATTGGATACTTTCATGATGTGAGTGATTATGTAAAATGGATATTTGGTGAGACCTATTTTTGAAACCTCTAATCTTCACTCATATTAAAGTAGAGACTTGGTGAGTGTTCTTAAGGAGATTAATTTTTAGGATGACTGGTGTTGATATGTGACACCACACCCTTAGTTTGGGTAATGTAAAGGGTTTGGGGTAAACATATGAATGGGAGATGACTTGGTTTACACAAAGAACCAATAGAATGAATATTCAATTTTGATTAGGTTAGTGGTGAATCATGTTTGGGTAGTAACTAGACAACATTATATTAACATGATTTGATTATTCTCTATAATTCATAATCATGAATGAACTTTTAGAAAATTGGGAGTTTCTAGTGATTTTGTGAAAATAAGGAGTTTCCATTGAGATTTAAGGAAACAAGACATTTACATTGGACTTTGAGAAAATGGAGAGTTCTATAAAACATGTTTTCATAGAGAAAATGTGGTTTTAAATATGGTATTAATATCTAAGTATGATTTATGTTACTTTCTGAAAAATATGAATTTTGAAATAAATTTGTTTACATGGATTTAATACCTTTGATTTGGAATGATTTTGGATAAATCAATGTTTTCGGATAAAGTTTTTTTTTTGATTTTTGACCAAATTTATATTTTTATTCCAAGAAATCACTTTTAAGGAAAAGTGGGAAACCAAGTACACAAAACCAAATAAAAAAAAAACAAGAAAGGGGAAAGCATGATCATTCCAAATAAAATTAAAAGAGTTGAAATGACTAACTCTGTATAATTTTTATTTTATAGAAGTTACCTCCAAGTCTTGATTGTCCTTGATAAGCTTTGCGAATTGGGAGACCATATGTTCCCATGTCCATACATGTTCCTCTAATATTTTCTACCCCTCGTTGATGCCACATATCATAATTCAATTCTATTTATTGATCTAGGAATGTTGTTATTCATTAAAATTGACCTAAAACAATCTTTCAAACATTCGATGAGCATCCTGCTTCGAGATATTGATTTTGAAAGAGTCCCCCAACATCTCTTCATTAGAATGAAAGAGAAGATCCTGAATAGTTAGTCCGTCTGCAACCTTATTTTCATCACCCTTTGGTGAAATAAAATTTGAGGACAACTTAGGCACTGAGATGATTTCCCTATTATCCTGAGATCCCCTCAATAATCCTGAATTCATTCTCCTATCACTTTGATCCTTCTCAACCCTATCACTAGAGGTTAGAGTTTTCTTACCCTGTATAACGAGATCCTGAATAACATCCTCAACCTATGATGGTCCGACCATCCTTGAATATAACCTAGGTTTTTTTTACTTTCTTGAAGATCTGGTAACCATGTTTTTTGGTAAGTTGGAGTAGTCCTTGCAGGGCCTCATTTGTTTTTTGGATAAATATTAAATATATATTAAAATGTAGCTTTTTAATAAGTGTTTATTTTTAATTGGATATTTTTTTATAAAGAAATGAATGGTTTATGTTATATTATATTTTAATAAAAAGTTATTATATTTTATATAATTTTAAAGAAAATGTGATAAGATAGTTGTTTCTTTTGGAAATGAGGATTACTTTGTTTGTTTAAGGTTCAAACTTTCCAATCGGGTTCTAAAGGGTTTATTCATAAAACCGAAAACATCCAATGATTCTATATCCATTTAGACCTACTTTCCAAAGGTAGGTTCCCCTTAGTTGTGGACTGATGAGGCTTAAGAATTTGCATTGGTCAAGAGAATGGGAGGCCAGAATCATCACACCTTTTTGGGGGGAATTATTGTCTAATTCAGGACTCTCTTATAGATTTGAGTTATCTTCGTGAATCCTTATTAATTTACCAAGCATGAAAATGAGTTTTTCCTTTAGATCCTGCAATCAATGATTGATATGTATGGGATTTATATAATTTTTTATATGTATTTGAGGTTCTTCATCGATATAGAATCTTCCATAGAGATTCTTAGTCAATGGTATCCTTCAAAAGATTTTATAGAAATCTCTTGGTCATTATGATGACCATACTGGTTTTAAATCCACTTAGTGGGGAACTTGAAGTTTATTGTCATTTAGAAAAATAGGATTATTTCATAGTTGGGATCATACCCGCAGATGGGCTACCTACATATCCTTGTTAGAAAAGGAATCAGAACCCATGTAGTTTGATAGAAAGGATATAGTTTAACGTCATATGGGAAGGAAAAGAATTAATGAAATATGGTCTTGAACCATAGAAAGGCTTCCTACGTACTCTACTTTTAAGGAAGAGATCAAAGTCCACATAGTTCGGATGAATAAGTATGATGTTTATGAATGATTAATGGCTCAAAAAGAGATGTCACAATTACTTTTACACTCTAAGCTCATGCGAGTCATGCTCGGTGTGAGAAACAAGAGGTATTAGTAAAACTGACGATTATGCCATGAAAGATGCATTCATAAGAAATGATGTGGGGGTTATGTATGTATGACTGCCCAAGAACTGGGTCCATAAAGGTGTTTATACTTTATGGAGATTTGGGATTTTAACCTGGGACTTACTCCTGAAAAGGAAGCCAAAAATTTAAGAGGGACTTATTATTGGGTTTTATTCCTGAGAAGGAAGCCCAAATTAAAAGAAATTAAGACTGGGGCTTACTCCTGAGGAGGATTCCCATATTAAAGGGATTTGTAATTTGGGGATTACTCCTGAAAAGGAGGCCCAGGTTAAGAGAAATTGAGACTTGGGGCTTAATCCTGAGAAGGAGGCCCAGGTTAAGAGAAATTATGACTGGGGATTACTCCTGAAAAGGAGGTCCAGATCAAATTAACTCCTCATAATTCCTTTCAGATAATGAAGCCAACAAAGGAACCATGCCCCAAATGTCTTTGAAGAGGGTTTTGAAGGCAATATCTTGAAGATAAGAGATGAATTTGAGGAAAGGAAATTAATTGGAAGGAGGCGTGCAAGTACTGTTCTGGCGCGCAAGTACTGGTCGTGCAAGTATACTTGCACGACATGAGTCAACTTGGGCGATGAAGAATCCATGAAGTGATACTTGGGCGACTTTGAATTGGAGACCTTAGTATCATCCCTAGAGAATTTTAGAAGGGTGGCGCGCAAGTTTACTTGAGAGGGAAAGGCGGTGCGCAAGTGTATTCACTTTCATTAAGGGCTGGACACTTAGGCACGCAAGTATTGATGATTTCTAATACTTAGGCCTTATTCTTCCTCTTTAGAGATTCAATTCTAGGTAAATAATTACCATAGAAGTGTTCAAAAGACATCAGGAAAAGACTTGGGTGACCAAAGCTTGAATCTGAGTTTTGGAAAATTCGTCCCCCGAAATGGGGGGCCCACAGGGGGTATTTATAAGCCACCTGAGGTTTGGGAGAAATTTCACTGAGAGAATGCAAGTGACTTGCGCGCCTCATATCTGGTGCGCAAGTGACGTGCGTGTCCAAGGATGGTGCGCAGGTATACATGCGCACCTTAATGCCTTTGCAATATTTGATGAATATTCCCTCTTCTTTGCTCAAGGTATTCCCCTTAGCCAATATTTGGACTCTGTGATAGAACGAAGCATCAATAAAAGTCCCCCCTCAGAGTTGGATCTGAAAAAGGAAAGAGGATTTGACTCTGAGGTGAAAGAGAAAACCAAGGATTTTGGGCGCACATGTTTTGAGCGCGCAGGTATCGGCACGTAGGTACGAGGCGCGCATGTTACAGCACGTAGGGGTACTAATTTGCCTATAAATTTGCGGGCATCAGTTTGCGCAAAGTACCCGGCTTCAAATTCTTCTGAGCTCTTGGCGCACAAGTAGCTTGGATTTTGCTCGTTTGTGATTCTGTTCATTGCGTCGTGCTTCTGCAGTTTGTTTCTGACTTGCACGCCAGTACTAGCGCGGTAAAACTTGCGCGACCGACTTAGTCTTGCGCGCCAAGATTAGACTTGCGCGCCTTAATGCCTTATCCATTTTTTTCAATTTCGTCACAAATTTTATGAAAAAAAAACTTACTTAAAAGTTAATTATTTTATCTTTGTGCAGATTAAATGGATCCCAAAAGAATTAGATTAGCTGATGAGTTTTTTAACAAGACAATTGATGACATGATGAACATCGTTGGCCACGATTTATATGATATCTGCGACAACACTCTCCCATATTTGGCCAAGTACTTGAAGAAGTATCATGTAAATTTCCCATAAATTATTTAATTGCCTTTATATGGCCATGGTCATCTACAAGGAGTCAACTTTCCAGATGAAAAAAACTATATGCCTGAGATGCAGCCGCACTGCTACCCCTCTATTTTGGTTATGCTGTGCATTAAGAGCAGCAACAATGGTGTGAACTTTCAAAATTTTCCTCCATGCCATTTCCTTGCAGATATGAAAATGGAAAACCCATGGGCTGATATGTTTTCCACTGCCGGTTGGTGGAGAGAATACTATCATGAAATTAGAAAAATATCCGAAAAGAGTAATCTCTCTAAATGGATCTTTACTTATAATGCTCCATTCTCAAATCCATGTATCCATATTCCAAGTCTCTTGGATAGAAACAGAGTCACTATTTGATTAGTATAAAATTTTCTCAAACCACACTCAAGAACATTCTTTTAAAATTGTTCCAAGAAGATTTGGTATCACTGCGTCTCTTATTGTATTCAGTTGAATGAATAAATTCCAGGTGGATGCTGATGAATCTCGGGATGCCGTAAATCAAATGAAGAGTTATATTGAAATCCTCTTGTAATTCTTGAAAAAGAGAAGAGACTCCAGTCTGTGGATGTCCTTCTAACTCTTGTGCATCAATGAAAAACACTTACATCTTCAATCATTTGTGCCTGCATTCTCTTGCTACTTGCTTTACATTTATTACCTAAGACAATGGGCCTAGTAAGCATAGTTTGATTTTTTCTAGGGTAATACAAACAACCCACAAACTTTTCATCTTTTAATTGCTCAATATTACCTAAATCATACAAAATGTATGTTTAGTGAGCTGGGACTTGACTTTTGTTCAGAGTTCCCTTGTCTTTTATGGGCAGTTTAAAGTCATGCACGTCGGACATAAAAAGGATAATGTTTAAGGTCAAATAACTTTGGATGAATGGATTAAAATTGACTCAATTCCTTGATAATTTATCTAAAAACATATTACCACATTCAATTATGGGGGAAAACATGTAAACTATGACATAAGAAATTTTGAATTTTAGGGATGATATGAAAAAAGGGCTAAAAGACATTAGAGGAAATATTTCTTAAGAGTGAAGTTACCACTATTTAACAAACTCATTAGGGGGTTGAATTATGCAGGGCCACTTAAGGGTATTGGCTACATAGTCAAATAATAACATCTTTTGGATGAAAGGTCCGTTATGTAGACTACTTATGCAAGGCCACCTAGGGGCACATGCTGCATAGTCAGGTAAAAGAACTATCAGAAATTTTAATTTTCTATTGCCAAAAGCCAGTGAAATTTTATGGAGATTCAAATTTTCCAAAGCATAGTGTCTGTTGCATGGAGAGAAGTACTTGAATATGTAGAGGATATTTCCAATCAATACTGTCAAAGAATTGGATGGATGTCACTCCTACGAAGGTCTGACCCAAACGTAGTGAAGGGAAATATAAACCATAGACTTAAATACTTTTAGATCATGAAAAGGAGTATGGGACAAATATATTAAGGATGGATATTTTTGCAGATCCCTACATATTTTCATTAAGACAAATAAGGAAAAAAAGAGGTTTTTTATCCCAAGAATGAAGTTACCACTATTTGACAAACCCGTTAGGGGGTTGAATTAAGCAGGTCCATTTAAGGGCATTGGCTGCATAGTCAAATAATAGTATCTTTTGGCTGACATGTCCGTTATGTAGACTACTTATGCAAGGCCACCTAGGGGCATGTGCTGCATAGTCAGGCAAAAGTATTCTCGGGTATCAGACATTTTGTGACCAAAAGTCAAGAAAAGGGTTATGGAGATCTGGAATTATTTAAGGTTAGGAGTATGACACATCAAAATGGGCATTTTCCAATGCATGAAGGAGATACACAGACCAATGCTAACCATAATCATGTTGTGGCTGGGTCCTGAATTGAGATGCTGGACTTCACTATGTATCCCATAAGGATGGGAATCAAGCCATACATAGTTCTTGAAATACAGTTTAACTTCATGTGGGACAAGAGTGTAGGAGATCTTAGTTTAGGGTCTTAGAGTTCGGACCATAATGATGAATACACATTGTGTGTTTTATAAACCTGATGTGAATGAAGACTAGGGTTTTCATACCACATTCATGTTTTCACAGGGGAACTTTTCAGCCAAGGGACTGAAAGTGAAATTTGGGGTTAGGCCCAAAGACTTGGGGCTGGATCCGAGGGATGCCCGAACATTCCTACGTATCCCATAAGGATGGTAATCAAGCCATACATAGTTCTTGAAATACCCTCTATACAGATTTGGCTTGTACAAGTGAAGGGTGAAAGGGGACTTTAGTGCAATGATGGTTTGACCCAAGATTAAAGATTCGGGCATTGCCATGTATGCACGTAGTCCTTTGAATATGACATGGTTGAAGATCAATGTAAATAATGATTCCCTCTCAGGTGAGGGTGTCAATGATTGTGGTAGTTTATTGTCATACAGGACAAAAGTACGAATAGTTTAGGGTCATATGCATGGACCAGTGCTTCATAGTTTAGAGTCGTGAAGCTAAGACATATTTCTATGTAGTTTAATGTCTCGCAGTGAGGAAAATGGGGGACTGTATAGTTTAACGTCATATAGAAAGGATGATGGTGAACCAATGTAAAGATATCAGTTTCGGGCTTGGCTTCACGAATCAACATCGTATGAGATGGAGGTGAACTGATGTGAAGATATTGGTTTTGGTCTTGTATTTATGAATCAACATCATATGAGATGGAGGTGAACCGATGTGAAGATATTGGTTTTGGGATTGAACCTCAGGAGGTTGCCTATGTACCCATCCTAGAAGGCAGGGATCAAAGTCCGCGTAGTTTTATTGAATAATGAATTGGTGATCGAGTTGTACTTGAGAATAACAACCTAAAGATGGTGTTGGGACTTACACATGGTTAGAATACTAGAGAGGGTGTTATGATTGAAGCTTAATCTAAGCTCACATGAGTCATTATTGGTGTGAGAAACAAGAGGTAGAAACAACCCTAATGATGCACAGTTTAATGTCATGTAGGACATATAAGGGACTGGACACAGTTTAATGTCATGTTGGACAATGGAGGGATTGTGCAGTTTAAAGTCTTGCAGTAAGGACTAAAGGGACTATGCAGTTTAAAGTCTTGCAGTAAGGACTAAAGGGACTATGCAGTTTAAAGTCTTGCAATAAGGACTAAAGGGACTATGCAATTTAAAGTCTTGCAGTAAGGACTATAGGGAATATGTAGTTTAAAGTCTTACAGTAAGGACTAAAGGGACTATGCAATTTAAAGTCTTACAGTAAGGACTAAAGGGACTATGCAGTTTAAAGTCTTGCAGTAAGGACTAAAGGGACTATGCAGTTTAAAGTATTGTAGTAAGGACTAAAGGGACTATGCATTTTAAATTTTTGAAGTAAGGACTATAGGTGTATTTGTGTTACAAAAAATACTTCTTTAGAAATCTGTCATTGGTCGGAGTCGTGATGAGTTCTCCATCCATTGAGATTAAAGAATAAGCTCCATTGGAGTAGACCTTATGTATTGAGTAAGGTCCTTCCCAATTTGACTCAAGCTTTGGAGGTTTCTTTCCTGGTATCATTGGAGTTATGAGGAACAACACCAATTCTCCTTGAATGAATGAACTAATACGAAATTTTTTGTTGAAAGCCCGTGCTATTCGATTCTGATAGACTTCCAAGTGGTGTAGGGTGCACAATCTCTTTTCGTCTAATTGTTCCAATTCATCAAATCTCTTTTGAGATTGTTCATCTGTAGATGACTGATCACAAATGGATACTCTGAGTGAGGGTAATTGAACCTCAATGGGCAATACTTCTTCTGTTCCATATACCAATGAATTTGGTGTTGACCATGTAGCAGTGCGGGTGGTTGTTTGATAGGCCCATAAATCATGAAAAAGTTTATCTGGCCATAATTTCTTATCTTTATCCACCATCTTTTGCAGTATGTTTGAAAGAGTCTTATTTAAGGATTCTATTTGGCCATTGTCCGCTGTATGATACCGAGATTAATGGTTGGATTTGATGTTGTATTCTTGATACAACTTCCTTACCTCAGATGAATAGAAGTTGGTGCCATTGTCCATCAATATGGTATGAGGGACACCAAATCTGGTAATGATGTTAGACTTGATGAAGCTAACAATTCTTTTAGAACTAACTTCTTTGAGAGGTATTTCCTCTTCCCATTTGTAAAAGAAGTTATTATTAGTAAGAATATACTTAAACTGCTTGGATGTAGCCGAAGGGTAAGGTCCTACTATATCCATTCCCCATGTGGCAAATGGCCATGAGTATTTAGCTGTATGGAGCAACTCTGGGGGCTGATGAATGAAATTGGAATATACTTGGAAAGAATGACACTTCTTAGTGAAATCAACACAATCTTGTATCATTGAAGTCCAAAAGTATCCAAGCCTTTGAATTTGATCAGATAGTCTATGTCCAGACTGGTGGGTACCACAGACTCCTGCCTGTACTTCTTTCATGATAGCCATTGTCTCTTCAGCATCAATACATCTAAAGAGAATTCCACCAAAACCTCACTTGTAGAGAATTTTTTCTAGGGGATCTGGGCTATCATAAAGAGTAAAATTGACCACACGTCACCGTACTTGTTCTTTCCCAGCTCTATCAAGTGAGAGTGTTCCATTTTGAAGGTATTCCCTGATAGGTGTCATCTATCCTATAGTATGACCATATGGTTCAGAAATGGGACTGATTTTATTGATTTCCTCTGTTCTAATTTGAACATAAGGTGAAACTGTATGATGGTGGGCAATACTGATGATTGTTTCGTCCCAATTAGGATCTTCTAGAGCTGTGGCTACATTATCCAGTGCATCAGCTTGAGCATTTTGTGATCGTGGGACATAAGAAAATGTCGGTTCTGAAGGAAATTCCGCCATTAACTCTCTAACATAATCATACAAAGGGATTAACACTTCTTTTTTGATGGCATAGTCCCCATTGACTTGTTTAATTACCAAGTCTAAATCACCTTTAAAATTTAATTGTTTCACCTGTGCTTAAAGCGCCAACTCCAATCCTGTGATGAGAGCTTGATATTCTGCTTCATTTTTTGTACCACCTCCCAACAACAAGAAGGAATAGGGTAGCACTACCTTTTCTAGGGAAATAAGTACAATTACTAACCCAACTTTGTTGAATTTAGGATCTTCTATTTTCTTTCCTGTTGGACTTCTGGAAGCACCATCAAAGTACAGTTTCCATGTTTGAAGATTATCTTGAATAGAGAAGACTTCCTCATCAGGAAGTTCAATATCTAAAGATGTATCTTCTATTGAAGGGTGTTCAGTAAGGAAATTAGCCAGAGCCTGGCCCTTTATTGCCTTTTGAGACACATACTAGATATCAAACTGCTGCAAAATAACTTCCCACCTTGCCAGATGTCCTGTAAGCATTGGACGACTAAGGATAAATTTGAGAGGGTTATTGTGAGATACCAATTGGACCTCATGATGTTGCAGGTAGTGTCTCAATTTCTAAACTACAAAGATTAACGCTAGGAAGAACTTTTCAATACTTGAATATCGAGTTTATGCCTCAAGCATAGTCCGACTGAGATAATAAAGGCTGTTTTCATTCCCAGTATTATTCTTTTGGGCAAGGAAGGCACCCAATGACCGCTCTAAATTTGTTATATAAAGAATAAGTGGTCTTCCTTAAATATGTGGAATTAATACTATTGGACTCAAGAGATACTTCTTAAGAATATTTAATGCTTCTTGACATTCTTCAGTCCACTGGTAGGTGACTCCCTTATTCATTAATTTTGTGAAGGGTAAACATTTGCCTGCCAAATTGGCGATGAAATGCCGAATATAGGCCAAGTGTCCTTGACTTCCTCTCAATTCCTTCAAATTTCGAGGAGGTGACTTACCAAGGATTGATTTTTTCTTCTCAGGATCAACTTTGATACCACGATGGCATACAACAAAGCCAAGAAATTTTCCTGAGGTTACCCCAAAAGCACATTTCAAGGGGTTCATCTTCAAATTGCGTTGTCGAAGTTTGTGGAATATGATTTCCAAATCAGCCAAGTGATTAGAAAATTGTCTGGATTTAACCACCAAATCGTCCATATAACATTCTAAAAATTTCCTTAAAAAGGGTTTGAAGATATGGTGAATGGCACGTTGATATGTTGCACCTGCATTCTTTAGGCCAAAGGGCATTACCCGATAGCAAAACACACCTTGAGGGGCTCTGAAGGCTGTAGATTATTCATCTTTTGGAGCCATTCAGATTTGATTATACCCAGAATATCCATCCATGAAGGAAAGTGCTTCATAGTCATATTTTTCATCAATTAAGAGTTCTATGATCAGAACTATAAAATCATCCTTGGGACATTGCCGATTAAGATCTCTGAAATCAATACAAACTCTAATTTTTCCATTCTTCTTTTTCACAGGGAAAATATTAGCTAGCCATTTGGGATATTGAACTTCTCTAAAGAATTTAGCCTCGATAAGCTTATCCACTTCACCTTCAATTTTGGAGGCATAAGTTGGGTGTGTTCTTCTTGCGGCTTGTTTGAGTCCTCGATGTTCTTCTGGAAAACTCAACTGATGAGTAGCAACATCAGGATCAATCCCTAGAATTTCTGTATAATTCCAAGAAAATATATCTCAATTTTGATTTAAAAATGAAATATACAATTCTTTCTCTTTAAGAGTCATGGCCGCACTAATGAAAGTTGGGCATGGATCTTCTTTTGTACCCAGATTTATTTCTCTGAGTTCATCCACAGTGGTAGAGATACCTTCTTCAAATACTAGAGGAGAATCCCTGAGATCTCCCTCTTCTTCTTTAATATGTGTTACTTATTTTGTTTCTACTTGCATAGTATATGATGAAGAAAATTTTCCATTATCATGAAAGAAGTTAAAATTTAAACATCATGAAGAACAGGCTACCATTTCTGACCCTATTGATGATGAAGGGTATTCCTTGGGTAATAAAGAGGAGATGATGGATTGAGAATGAACATCATCATTCATCTATGACATTGGTATAACTTCTTCCGACCTAGTTGATGAAGTATAGATTTGCTGGATTTCAGTAGATGAAATGAAGACATCTCCATTTGAGCTTTCATCATTTCCTGGTGAATCAACAATTTCTACCATGTTGTCTGGATTAATTTCTGTAATTGACATTATGGAACATTCCATAAGAGTATTTGGATTTGGGTCTATCCTGTCAATTTGACTGATAGGCAACACATAATCTGTACTCACATGTATGAATGGGTTTACTGGAATCTTTTCCAAACCATATGGAGCATTAATTTTGGTAACCAACTTTGTCATGGATATCTCCTTTCCCTCTATGTGATAGAATTCTACCTCAATTTATTGAGATTCACATGTTTTGAATGGGGCTTTATCACCATAAAATGTCCCAATTTGACCATTGAAACAATATTTGAGACATTGATGGTATGATGAAGGTATAGCCGCATGTTGATGTAGCCAAGTTCTTCCAAGAAAAATGTTGAAGGCTGTGTCATGATGAACAACCATGAAATCTAAATTGGATACAAGGTCTCCAAACTGAGTTTTGAGTGTAATCTCGCCCAGAGGTTCTTGTTCATTTTTATCATATCTTTGAAACATCAAAGTAGAAGGAGATAAATTAGATTCTATGAGGCCCAATCGACTAAGTGTACGAATAGGGACGAGGTTGACTCCTGAACCATTATCAATGAAATATCATCAGATGTCTACATCATTTACCTTTCCAGATAAATTCAAAGGTCTAATATGTCCATGCACAACATCATCTTCATCTTCATATGTAAAAGATATCACTGCATGGAATTATGCAGGATCATTCTCTATATGGTAGACTTTAGCTGCAACAATTTCAGTTTTGAATTCCCGAGGACTTGACAAAGCCTCAATGAGTGCCTCCCAAAGATCCTTTGATAGATTCAAGGCATTCAGAATTGATAACTTGGCCGGTACTTGGGCCAAATGTTTCAAGACATCATACTTTTGGTCCAAAGGTCTGCGTTTCCCAATAGGAACATGTGGTTTCGTAGGTTCCTTAGAATTTGATGCTTTGGAAGTAGATACATCTTGTATCAGGGTAGGAGTTGGAAATAATCCTGGCTTTGGAAGATTAGACTAACTAGGTCTATTTATTTTCTGAGAGGAAGAAGGTGTAACCTCTAACCGATCCTCCAAAATAACTATGCCAGGACTGAATCTGCCATGTGTGGAAGAACTTTCTTGTTCTTGTTGAGCCCGCTGAAGGGATCTTCCATGAGTTTCTACTGCATATACACTTCTAGCAGGGGTAGTATTGGAATAGTGGCTTCTAAAATATACACGTCTTCCCCTGTATCCTAAACCTCTAGAACTCCCTCTAATTCCTCTGTTTGATACAGGGAACTCAGGCTCATCAAGATCGAAACTGTGATTGGCATATGGATCTGTTAAGTGAATCATGTTAACAGATCCAAAGATCAGCTCTTCATCTGATGAATACTCTGCCTGATGAACCATTTCAGGCTGTACTGTTTGGTGGGGTGGTGCCCGTGCTTTTGAAGTAGATGGCATAAAATCTGCTAGAGTCAAAGAAAATTTAGGATTTGACACAGACTCATATTCTTCTGATTTCTCTTATTTCTTTGAATTATACCGCCTCTTTGAAGATTTTTCTTTCTGATGAAGGGAGTTTTGATATGGCAGAAATAGCAGAAATCAGCATTGGTTTCTTCAATTGTGTTCGGAAAATGGCATGAGTTTGGTTGATCGTTTTCCTGACCATCCAATCATCATATTTCTGCACATTTTTTCTTTTGACTTCATGACACTCACCTTATTCCTCTATATTTGTAGCAGTAACACATGCTACTCGGGCTGAAGAACCTTTCAGTTTTACCTATCCAGAATCCACCATATTTTGCAGAAGGTCTTTGAATACAAAACACTCTTGAATGGGATTCCCCAACATTTGATGAAATGGGCAATAGTTGGAAAGGTCTTCATCTCCTTCCTTGTTTGGAATTTTAGGCCTTGGTAACTGAACCACATTATTTTCCAGGCTGAAATGAAGTAACCAGGAACTTGTTCATTCCGGAAAGAATAAACTTTGTTATTAAACTCCTCAAATTTTTTCCGTCTTTGATCTCTTTGATCATATTGACGGGGCAACCATTGTTGTTGATGATCAGGAGGTGGATCCCTTCGATATGATTAAGGTCTTGAAGTGGAAGCAAGTACAAGTGCTTTTTTAAGTGTAATTGTAGTTGTCTCTTCTTTCCCCATTCTCCTTCCTGGAACTAATGTAATTATACGATTTTTATCCTTAGTCTTTATAAGAGAATCTTCGATCTGTTGAGCGATTGAAGTAAGGTCTCGAAACCCTCCTTTGTATTTCATAGGGATCAATAGTGTGCGTAATTCATCACAAAAATTTTCCACACAGATTGGTAACAACTCTTCTTGAGGGAGTGCTAATCTTAAAGAATATGTTAATCCCTTACAGCAAGAAATGAAATCTGAAACTATTTAATTTTCCCTTTGATTATAATTTGTAAGATCAAAAATTGTCATATTTGGTAATGTTGAGCTAAATGGAAGATGTAATCATTGATGGAGATCTTCACACCCAATAATTGATCGGGATTGCAAACTTGTATACCAAACAAAAGCAGGCCCCTGTAATGACTGCACAAAACATCTGAGCTTAACTGCTTCTTGTTGTTGAGGAGTTCCCATCATGAGATCACAACAAGAAACAAAATGTGTGAAGTGTTGTTCTGGATATCTCGAACCATTAAAAATTGGGAATGTGGTACTTGAAAAATTTGATTGGGGGGGGGATTGCATCCACCCATTCAGGGTAATCTTTATTTTATGGTTGAATTTGTACATGCTTTCATTCCATAGCTTCCAACCAAGCTGTTAATGACTCAATGGTAATAATTAATTTTTTGAGAAACATCTGGTTGAGCTTGGACCTGAGAAAGTACAATAACTGGAGTTTGGACAGGTGTGGTGACTGGTACTGCAACTGATGGTAGCACTACTGGTTGTTGTTGTGCATGACCCATAGGATTAAACTTGTGAGGGTGTACTTGTAAAGGAGGATATTCTTGATCTATCCCAGTAACTACAACGAATTCCCTTGACTGACTGACTCTGGCATGCTTAGGAGGAAGAATACCTTGAAGTAGTTCTGCATTCAACCTCCTTAACTCCTTCATTTCTTCCTCTTGTTGTGCGAACCTTTCCTCTAATGAGAGTGATTGGCCTTCTATAGAGTTAGGGTGTGGCGTAACCTGAATTTTACCCTTTTCCTTGGCATGTTCCTTTCTGGAGTATGGAAGGGAATTACTCAAAGGAATATCTTGCCTCTGGGCATCCCTTTGGCTTCTGGTACGTACAACTTCTTCATTTACTTCTGTGTGTACAAATTCTTGAATAGGAACTTCTTCATTTGATTCCTCTGAGTGAACCTCATGTTTTAGGGGATCAGTGACAATGACATTGATGACATTTATTGATGCATAACACATTTCATCCCTTCTATTGACATTTCTGTGATACAGTCTTTTTTCCATGTCCTTTATGAGACATTGACTTTTGTTGAGTTGATCCCTCAAGAACTTCTTGATGAACTGTAATTTAGAGGGAATCTCCTGATAATTCAGCTCTGCATTCCTCCTATGGTTTCTTCCCTAACCGAGAGAAAACTGAATTTCACTAATGAAGATATTGAGGATTTGAAAAAGTCCCCAGTCCGGTGGACTGGGGTTGTTCCTACTTTCCCTGCTCAACTCCTTGAATCCCATCTATTGATCCCAAGGGTTGAGATAAAAGAGTCCCTATCCTGGAAAGCTGAGCTGGCTCTTGAGCTGATACATCTGAGACTTTCTTAAAATCTCTCCTGATTTTTCAGACTTTAGTATGGAAATTGGCCGGATGCATCAACCTAAATCCACTCAAATCACCTGGCTCAAATGACCGTTGGATGATTTATGACACTTCTATCACCTGATGATGTGCATGCTCTAAATGAGAAGCTTTTTCGATATTCTCTTTTACTTGATGCAAGAGTAATTCGACAACTTTTTCTTTGTATGCCTGACTTTGGGAAGAACTAGTTGAGGCATGTTCCTGAGAAAGCCTTTGATTACACACAAAACCAATTGGCTATGGCCATCCATGGGCAATAAAATTGCATGAGACAACTTTTGGCGGGCTTTATTGACTAGAGAGTACAGTGAAATGCAGTACTCCATGAACACCCCATCCCTTGATATGAATACCAGATGGGGCATTGGTAATTAACTAGCGCAACCTTTTTAACACGCCAAAGCATGAACGCTAAAGGGATCTCTGCTGATTTTCAACCTTTGGATGTCGGGAAACTGAGAGAGATTCCAAATCAATTTGGAATTGTAACCCTACTATTATCTTGATATGATTTTCATATTCATCATAAGATAATATTTTCTCTTTTAAGTGACAAAGAGTTTTCCACATGTTGAGACGAATATCGTGAATACAATCTTCCATCAACATTTTTGGAATATCATACTGAGAGTCATCCAAAGGCCAAAAAATGACTGGTACTTTACCTTTTGCCAGTAGTTTTGTCATATTCAGCACTTCCTCCTTATCATTCGATGAAGATTATTCTACCTGATTCAACCAAAGTTGGTGCTTCTTTGTTGTTTTATCAAATTCAAAAAGATTGGTAGAGAATTCATTTATCAAATTAGAAGATGAATGACCTAGGGGTGGTGTGGAGAATGAACTACACCCTGAGCTATCTTCTGATTGAGAAAGTATTTCACCTACTAGCGGTAAAGCATCAGACATGATAGGCTTCAAATTTTCAAGTGCCTCAAGATAAGAGGGCTTTCTCATTACTACATTTTCCTTTGAAGAATTTTCCAGGAAATGAGAATTACTACTGCAGAGAGGACTTTTGCAGCTAAATTCATCATCATGGGGAGGACCACCATGGTGGGTTATAGTAAAAGATACAGCCTTTTGCTCCTCAATCTTCTGGCCACATAGAGGGTTATCGTGGCTCTCATCTGAAGATGATACTTCGAGATCGACTGAACTATCATGAAACAAGCCTTCATGAGGAAGTGTCCGATGAAGACCTTCGAAATTATTGTTGTTAGTTTTGTAATTTGAAAATGAAGGAGTAGAATCTTTATTTGTAATAGATAATTGTCTGAGGGCTTCAATAACTCCAGCATCAAACAAGGCCTTATTACAGATTGGATCTTGATTTCTCAACTGTGCTGGATGGGTCTTTTTCTTAGATGCATTCTTACTCACTTTGGAAACCACTTGTTGATGAAAGTGGTTATTATGGGTAGGTGTATGTGCCTGCTCAGGAGAAATGGTCAGGTTAGGCTGATTATCTCTATTCAAATATGGTGTATGTGCATGACTTGATTACCCGTAAGACATGGGGGAGTATGCCCCACAACCATCCTAGACTAGGACAGAGGTGTGTATCTGTTATGGAGTGATATATTGATGAGTCATTCCACAAATAGGGATAGATTTATGATTCATTCCCTATGATGATGCTGAAGTTGTTATAATATTCTGACAAGCATCTAGAATATGGGCAGGGATTTGCTTCTGCTATTTCACCATTGTCAGAATGTGCTTGGTGACATCAGCTGCCAAAAACGAAATATACGTCCATTCTGTGCCTGGAGTAGGTGTGTATTCCTGCTCCTGTCCTCCTTTTCCTGTCAGTGAATTCTGACAGTATTCATGTGTAGGGGCAGAAAATTGTGTCTGCCTCCTGCTTGTCATTAGAGATTTCCAATTGAAATCTCCGGGTGCTACCAAATGAGACTATTAATTATCTTGATGAATTGTAGTTGTATGTGCCTAATGATTGTTACCCACCACATTTGATTGGTGAGTTTCTTTTTTTGAAGTCAGACAAGCCTACTGACTAGCTGATGAATTATAAGCAAGTGTATATGCCTGCCTATAATACTCCACCAGAATTGTCTGGCAGGATTGACGTGTTACTGCTAGACGAGTCTGCTGGGCAGTAACATCAGGATGGATGGGTGTATATGCCCGCTCATTGTTTTCCATCAAGTTAGCTCGATGGACTTCTCCATAGGGAGAAGAAGTAAGAACCTTCTCTTTGTTGATCGGATTTTGCCTCTGATGGTTTGTCTTGCATGCTTGGGTCTGAGGAACCTGAGCTGAACCCCTAAAGGCGATACCCTCATCATGTTGATGGTGCACTAACGCATGAGTCTAGTGTTTATTGTTGATGGGATCCCTCAGGAAGGACTCCTATCTTCTTGAATTAAGTCCTTGAGTGACCTTCTCATTCACCTCCCCATAATATGGGAGGGATTGGTGATTGCGTTCTGGGGATAACGACCCAAAACGATTGGAGACGGTGGTTGGAACCACCTACTTCTTGACCACTGGTCGTCGCTGTCCAGACAATTAGGGTGAATTGTTAACTTGGGGGGATTGTTGAGCGGCCTCTAGAGTCGGAATGGTACTGTGTTGATAGTATTCCTTAACCAATGCATTTGAGACCCGGCATTGAAGACACTGAGTAGGTGATGTCATCCTTAGAGCGGATGAGGATCCAGTAAGATTAGTGGTCGAGGCATTCATAGGTGTGAACTTTAAAGAATCCATTTTTGTAATGCAGAGAGATCTTGGAAAAGAGTGCATGTTTGATATAACAGACATAATCAAGATAAGTTTGGTCAGACTACATCTTTTGGATGAGCACATATGTTATTGATTGCTTTGTTGGCCCTCACATTAAGTTAAATAGGGGCCTAACAAGTAAGTAAAACATCATTTAACTTGGTTAAGGATTCATGTCGGGTTCACCATTTTTGTTTCTTCTAGAAATGGGGATAACCTTATTTGTTTAAGGTTCAAACTTTCCAATCGGTTTCTAACGGGTTTATTCATAGAACCAGAAACATCCAATGATTATATATCCATTTGTAACTACTTTCCAAAGGTAGGTACCCCTTAGTTGTGGACTGATGAGGCTTGAGAATTTGCATTGGTGAAGAGGATGGGAGGTCAGACTCATCACACCTTTTTGGGGGGAATTATTGTCTACTCCAGAACTCTCTTATAGATTTGAGTTATATTCATGAATCCTTATTAATTTACCAAGCATGAAAAATTAGTTTTTTCCTTTAGATCTTGCAATCAATGATTGATATTTATGGGATTTAGATAATCTTTTATATGTATTTGAGGTTCTTCA
This sequence comes from Viscum album, assembly GCA_963277665.1. Taxonomy (NCBI): domain Eukaryota; kingdom Viridiplantae; phylum Streptophyta; class Magnoliopsida; order Santalales; family Viscaceae; genus Viscum; species Viscum album. Next base: position 1,653,020,371 of record OY728122.1, on the reverse strand, counting down.
TCGATAGATAATCGTCTGTAGAGATTCTTAGTCAATGGTATCCTTCAACACATTATATAAAAATCTCTTGGTCATTATGATGACCATACTGGTTTTAAAGCCACTCAGTGGGGAACTTGAAGTTTATTATCATTCAGAAAGACATGATTATTTGATAGTTGGGATTGTACCCGTAGATGGTCTACCTACGTATCCTTGTTAGAAAAGGAATCATAACCCACATAGTTCGATGGGAAGGATATAGTTTAACGTCATATGGGATGGAAAAGAATTAATGAAATATGGGCTTGAACCTTAGAAAGGTTTCCTACGTACTCTACTTTTTGGGTAGAGATCAAATTCCACACAGTTTAGGTTAAGAAGTATGATGTTTATGCATGATTAATGGCTCAAAAAGAGGCGTCGTAATTAATTTTACACTCTAAGATCACGTGAGTCATGCTCGGTGTGAGAAACAAGAGGTATCAGTAAATCTGATGATTGTTCCATGAAAGATGCAATCATAAGAAATGATGTGGGGCTTATGTATATATGATTTCCTAAGAACAGGGTCCATAAAGGTGTTTATACTTTATGTAGATTTTTAATTTTAACCTGGGACTTACTCTTGAAAATGAAGCCAAAAATTTAAGAGGGACTTATGATTGGGTTTTATTCCTGAGAAGGAATCCCAAATCAAAAGAAATTAAGACTGGGGCTTACTCCTGAGGAGGATGCCCATATTAAATGGATTTGTAATTTGGGGCTTACTCTTGAAAAGGTGGCCTAGGTTAAGAGAAATTGTGACTGGGGCTTACTACTGAAAAGGAGGCCCAAGTTAAGGGGATTTGTAATTTGGGGCTTACTCATTAAAAGGAGGCCCAGGCTAAGAGAAATTGAGACTTGGGGCTTACTCCTGAGAAGGAGGCCCAGGTTAAGAGAAATTATAACTGGGGATTACTCTTGAAAAGGAGGCCCAGATCAAAATAACTTCTCAGAATTCCTTTCAGATAAGGAAGCCAACAAAGGAACCATGCCACAAATGGATTTGAAGAGGGTTTTAAGGCTATATCTTGAAGAGAAGAGATGAGTTTGAGGAAAGGAAATTAATTGGAAGGAGGTGCGCAAGTATTGTTCTGGCGCGCAAGTCCTGGTCGTGCAAGTATACTTGCGCGACATGAGTCAACTTGGGAGATGAAGAATCCATGAAGGGATACTTGGGAAACTTTGAATTGGAGCCCTTAGTATCATCCCTAGAGACTTTCAGAAGGGTGGCACGCAAGTTTCCTTGAGAGGGAAAGGCGGTGCGCAAGTGTCTTCACTTCCCTTAAGGGCTGGACACTTAGGCGTGAAAGAATTGATGAGTTCTAACACTTAGGCCCCATTCTTCCTCTTTAGAGCTTCCATTCTAGTTAAAGAATTACCTTAGAAGTGTTTAGAAGATGACAGGAAAAGACTTGGGTGACCAGATCTTGAATCTGAGTTTTGGAAAATTCTTTCCCTGAAATGGGGGGCCTAGAGGGGGTATTTATAGGCCACTTGAGGTTTGGGAGAAATTTCACTGAGGGCGCGCAAGTGACTTGCGCACCTCATATCTGGTGCGCAAGTGACTTGCACGCCCAAGGATGGCGCGCAGGTATACATGCGCGCCTTAATGCCTTTGCAATATTTGATGAATCTTCCCTCTTCTTTTCTTGAGGTATTCCCCTTAGTAAATATTTGGACACTGTGATGGAACGAAGCATCAAAAATAGTATATTATTGGTTAATTTATAAATACATGTTAGGAATTTTCATTTGATTAAATGAAATTAGTTTTTAGAGAATGTGTGGTCATTATAAAAGTGATGATAATAAATGTGTTGAATATTTATAATTGGAAAGGAAATTTTGGCAGCGATTGAGAAATTATTTCAAATCATGTTATTTGACTTGAATTTATTTTTGATTTTTGATAAATAATTATGATGTGAATTAGGAGATATGAAATATTGATATGATCTCATGGATCTGTAAATTAAATTGTCTTAACTGTTAATATATTATTGTTTTATTTTAATATAAAATTTAATATATGATGGGATTATAAATGAAATAATTGTTAGATAATATTTTTGGAGCTAGGCGATGAGACGATGTGAGATTGTGAGGCCCAGAGAGGCTCGGTATTGATATTATATAAATATCAAATATATTAATATCACGCTTGCATCATTTTTGTGTAATAATGGAAAAAATCCTAAATGAAGTATTGGATCAAAAATCTAAGACCACCATTAAGTTTGGAATGTGGGTTTTACCTTAGGCGTGACATAAACGTTGTTAGTTTCGGGCATTTTGATAAAGTTCCACCGCAAGTACAAATAATAAAATAATAAAATAATAAAATAAATAAATAAATAAATTTATTTGTTTTTTTGACATAGTGACCTACCCCTATCCTATATAATCATGTTTGTTTCCAATTCATAGGGTTTTCCTTACAACCCTGAGAATCAAGAGGAGAGCATAGAGGAGCTTGGTGACCAACAATGAATCAAGGATTTGTTTCTCCAATATAATTCAAGGATCTCACCAATGCAGACAATACATATTCATTCTTCGTTAGTGATCGATTCAAAACTGAGGTATAAAATGGTTTTCATTAGTTATTTCTCCATTTTATTATCCCATGATGAACAAAAATCAAATCAACTAACAATTTTTTTGATAATTATGTGACCTTTATTTGGTGAATAAGATCGATATCATAGGTTCGGGTTCATGGTAAAGGGAGTGATCAAGGTGCCATGATTGTGGCGGATGATCCGAGGTAGACCTAAATCTTATCAGTGTTTCCCCTATTCATGTTTGGGCATGAGATGATAACATGATGTGACAATAGTTATTTTTTGATTAGATTGATGGTTAGAATCCAGTAGGTAGTGATGGTAGGGATTGATCAGTCTGAGATATACTATTATTGGTGGATTAGGTAGTGGGAATCATGGAAGCAACGACACTATTGTACAAGTGAAGCTAGCCTAGAATTTATAAAAAAATCATGACTACACGGTGTTTAGTATGAAGAACACATGATTTATAGTCCCCCTTCTATGGTGCTAGGTTTTACACATAGATAAAATATCATACAGTGTGTGACATGTGTTATATGCCGTGTGACCTAATATCGGTGGCTCGACGTGTACCCCAGAGGGTACACAAGCACAAACATTTACAAGAACATGGTCATGAGAAAAATACATGGGAATGACCATGTAATCATACATAGCCAGATGACCTAGACATGACTAGGTACATGAGCACAAACAGAGTACATAGGAAATGCCAGAAGTACATGGGCATGGCCTGTGGTATAAAATAAGACTCATGGTAGATGATACACAACATATAATTTTTCTAGGGTAGTGTGAGGCCCTAAATCTCTTTCATATAGACCATGTTTAGTTGAGTGTGATTCCTTCATCCATCCCCAGAAGGGTACAATGTGACATTACATCGTGATCATAGGATTTTGATCTCCTTTACTGGTATGGTCTCACATAGAGTTTGGTGTATCCCCTTATGAGACAGGGATGAGATCATCTATCATTCCTTCTTTGTCCAAGGTAGGGTTCATGGAATCAAAATGATCACCATGAACAAGGCATTAATACCCTATCTAGCAGGTTGATCGAGTAGGGTTTGTGGCATACCCAATAGTTCTAGGTGTGATACCCTGTCTATGTATTGAGAACATAGGAGTTCCAAATATCACTTATTCAATGCGACCCGATGAGCATAACCACTAGAATTAATTCCATCAGTGATAACATGGATCATGAAGTGAATTATCCTAGACAAGTTTTATCTTGAAGCATCGAGTAGAATCCTATGGCTGGTAGTGGTTCAAACCTATTTTAAACTTAGAGTCTGTTATGAGTAAATTTGGGTTTTTTTATTTTTATGTCTCATATCTTGATTGACATACCTATGAATTGATGACATGACTACTCCTTATGATTTATGTTTAGTGAATTCTAGGTGTCCTACTGGGTATTGTTATAATCACCCCTGCATGATCTCTATCTACATATATTGTGTCTTATACAGATGATAGGGCTTTTCACGGTGTCCTAGAAGGACTTAGAGTAGGAAGAGAATAGTTTTGGTATATATATACTGGGGTTCATACTGATGTTTCATTTGATATCACCCCACCTTCTGAGTAAGTTAGAATTTATTTCTAGTTTTTGGTGGGCTTGAATTTGGCCCTTATGCTTTCTATTCCTTTTTCATAGTCTGATTATGGGATATAGATGTATTCATGAATTTGGTATCAGTTTTACTTTACTTTAAACATTGTATGGTCTTATAGATGTGTGTGTGTGTGCATATACCTTAGTCCAATGCCTCCCATATGTGTGATATGTATACTCGACGCTGGTCACTAGCATCTGGCCTATTGGAGGCAGGATTGGAGTTGTTATAGTCAAATTATTGCTATCCTGGTGGGCCTCGATGGGTTGGGTCATGAAAAGTGGTATTAGAGAAGTCAGTTCTACCTTAGAACAAAAGTTTGGAGTTTTTTCTAGATGTGAGGTTTGGTTTGATAACTAGAGAAATATTATTAAATTGTTTTGAGTTTGGATTTCTGGTCAACGACTCTAGTGTTGGTGTGGTAGAAGACAAATCCATTCACTGAGACATTAATAACTTGGTTTTTGTATCAGTACATATAGACACTAGTTGTGGGAAAAAATATTGATACATGCATCATATAAGAATGGGTTGTGGTTTCCATGTCCTTCTTGAGTCAGCTTCATAGATATAATCATTGAACATGGTGCGTCTTGTTTATTTTAGGATACCTCTATGATGATTTCTAGCCATAATTGTACAGTGTGATCACAAGGATGATCTGGTGAGTGATGAGGCTTCACTATAGGGTCCATTACAAGAGGTGGTACCTTTGGGTGGTTTTCCAGTTCTTCCACAACCCGTCAAGCAGAAGGTTTTAAAAAAAGTACCGAACGAGGATGTGTTTAGGCTGGGAATAGTCTATGACTTTTAGAGGTAATGAACTCTCAGGTTTCGGGGTGATCCAGACCCCTAAGAAACCAAGGACTGGATAAAGGTAGTGAATTGAGTTTTCCACCAGATGAAGAAAGCTACAAATCATATGGTGGTTCCAGGAGTGATTCTTCTTCAAGGATATACTGGGTGATGGTGGAGTCTGGTGACTCAGTCACATAATGAGTCAACTATCTGCTAGTTAGATTTCAAGTGAATCTTTAGGGTGGATTTCTATCCAACCATGTTGTGATCAGTGTACATTTAGGAGCTTCTACAGTTGAAGTAGGGAAACATGATCATGGAAGAGTATTCAGAAAGGTTCATTGACCTCTCAGGACACTCTCTAGATATGGTATGAGATCCATTATTCAGATAAAAAAATTTGGATAGGGTCTTATGTTGAGATATCCTGGATGGAGTGATATTGAATTTCATTCCCACCTACACCAGAGTGATTGAGTGAGATTTGGTAGTGGAGAGATTCCTGACAGAGTAGACCCTGATAGAGGGTGTTGGTAGTGGGAACACAAGATATGAAACCTTGGAAGCTAGTAGATGACGATTGTCATAGGGATCTAGGCATGTGAGATTCTTTAGGATATGATCCAAGGAAATAGGTTTGGTAGTTCAGGGCTCTAATGAAGCATCTAGTTAGTCAAGAGAGAGTTTGTTTTTCTCTTGCGATGACCAGGGACATATTGCTCAGGATTTTCTGACCCATAGAGAAAATGATAGAGAGATGATTAATAAACCACATAGATATAGATAATGGCAGGAGTAGGGAGATCTCTAGGGTGAAGGAAATGGTAGAGGAATAGGGATAGAAGTAGGAGGTAGAAAGTGGTTTGACCTATTTCCACTACCACCCTCAGGTAGTCCGTTCAAAGCTCAGGGAGATGGTAGACAGGGTCAAGGAAATATGTAGGCAGTGGAGGCCTATGAACCTAAGGTTCCTAGGATGATTATAGGTATGATGTTTTTACTCTCTACTACAGTTTCAATAATTATAGAAATGAGTGTGATCCACTCTTTTCTATCCACTTATCTAGTTTGAGACTTAGATATTTTGGTTGATCCATTGGCTCGATCCTTGCGCTTAGAGACTCCCATAAGAGGTGTCTCAATGGTCACATACTTCTCTCGATAGTGTGACCTAACTCATTGAGGAGAGAGAATATTATGGGATCTCTTTATAGCAACAATTAGGCCTTATGATGTCATCTTAGATATGGACAAACTATCTATAGTTTATACCCAAATTGAAAGTTTCATATGAAGGATGTGGTGTGTCCATAGTGACGGGAAGAGGTTTTCCTTCGTGGGTGAGAAGAAAAACCATGTATAGTATGATGGGATCATACTCAGGAGGGTACAAATGATTTCTAACCAGTTGGATAGTATTACCCCTATAGTAGTGGATTATATGGGATTTTAGTTTCCTATAGTGGTGGTGGATCATGTGGATGTCTTTCTTATGGACATGATAGGCTTACCTCCCCATTGAGAGTTAGAATTATGAATTCAATTTCACCCAGAGATAACCTTGATATCTATTCCAGCATATCGAATGGCTCCCACAGATCTTGGAGAGTTGAAGGTGTAGGTGAAGGACTTGAAGAGGAAGAGATTTTTCAGACCCATCATTTCTCCCTAGGAAACCCTAGTGTTGTTCACAAAGAAGGCAGAAAAGAGCTTGTGGTTGTCTGTGGATTAACATTTCCTGAACTAGGTGACCGTGAAGTATATGTATCCACTACCAAGGATTTATAAACTCTTCAATTAGTCGAGTGGAGAGATGGTTCTCGAAGATAGATCTCAGATCAGGCTATCACCATCTCTGAGTATGAAATGTAGGTATATCGAAGATGACATTCCGATGCCGCTATGGTCATTATGAGTACTTGGTGATGCATTTAGATATGAAGAATAACCCAATAGTGTTCATGAGACTCTTGAACTGAATATTTTATCCTTTCTTAGATCATTTTGTGGTGGTATTAATCGATGACATTCTAGTGTAATAAACATCCAAGGAGGATCATATGAGACTCTTTATGGTAGTCCTATACACACTCTAAGAGAATCTGGTTTATTTGAGTCTCCCAAAGTTCCAGTCCTGGATTCAAGAGATCCACTTTCTAGGACATTTCATCTTAGTAGAGGGAGAAATAGTGGACCCGGCGAAGGTTGAGACAATTCTAGCTTGATATCCATCTAAGAGCCTGATGGAGGTGTAAATATTATTTGGGTTGGAAGACTATTAGAGGAAATTCATGGCCAATTTCACCAGAATATCATCACATTTGACAGATTTGAACTGAAAGGGGAATCCTTTTGTGTGGATAGATAGGTTCCAGTAGGCTTTTAAAGAGTTGAGGAATATCTTGTTGAGCTCTCCCATATTGATATTTCCAAAGGAGGGTGTCAAGTATGTAGTGTTTTGTGATGCCTTAGGGACCAATCATGGTTGTGTTCTAATGTTGAAGCATGTAGTGATTTCCTATAGGTCCAAACAGGTGAGACCACATGAGAAGAACTATATAACCTAAAATATAGATATATAAATGGTATTCTTCATCTTGAAGATGTGGCGACACTACCTTGTGGGTGATAATTTTTCCATATATTATGACCAAAAGAGTCTCAAGTATATATTATCTCCAAAGGATCTTAACTTGAGAAAAAGTTGATGCTTAGATTTTCTCCAAGATTATGGATTTGCGATAGTCTATACTTCTGGAAAGGGAAACATAGTTGAAAAATATCTTAGTAGGGGATATTTTTCATAGTTTCTAAGTGAGGCATCAGAGCAGTTATCCTCACTACACTTATCCCTTATGGATGAGGATGGTTCAGGTTACCTCCAACCGATGGTTCTTACCCCACCATTTCTAAAGTGTATTAAGTAATCTCATCAGGTAGATATTAAATATGAGACCATAAATGCTCATATATCCATTAGACATGCCCCTGATGTATTTTTTAAAGGCAGAGGCACATCATCCTTTTTAGAGGATGAATGATGGTACCAATGATGTAGCAGGAGGAGGTTCTGAGGGAGTTTCACATAATCCCCTTGGAGGTACATTAAAGTGTGGTTAATATGTACCAAAACATTTGATGTAAGTTTTTGTGTCCACGTATGAAGAACTATGTAGCATAATTTTTCTCTCAAAACCACACTTGTCAGTAGGTGAAGGATGAGAACCAAGTTCAAGTGGGTTTATCTCAACCCCCAGAGGTACCAAAGTGGAAGTGAGATGGTATATCTATGGACATCGTGATGGGGATACCACAGATGTCTATATGACACGATACCATATGGGTGACTGTAGACTAACTCACAAAGTCGAACCACTTTCTAGCTATCTGAGACTAGAGTTTAGTGGAGATCTTGGGGCACTTTTGTGTGTAAGAGATATTCTGGAATCACATAGTTACCTCAATGATTGTTTTAGACTACAATACTTGATTCAAATCATGATTATTTAGAGTATTATAAGAGGCATTTGGGACTTACTTGTGTTTGAGAAAAGTGTTTCACTCCTAGAGTGATGGATAGACTGGTTAGAATGTTCATGTTTTAGAGGAAATGTTTTAGGATTGCATGTTAGACTCTGAATGTATTTAAGAGGATCACCTTACCTTAATGAAGTTTTCATACAAAAAAATATACCCTTCCACCCTTAGTATATAACCATTTGAGGCCTTTTATGGGAGCCCCTTCAGGTCACCATAATGCTGGAATGATCTAGGTGAGTCAGCACTTATGGGCCTAAAGTTGGTGTGAACTATGATAGTGAAGGTGTAGATCATCCAAGAGTGGATAAAGACTATAAAAATCAATCATAATTTTTATACGGAATGAAAATGGAGGCCTTTGGTTCTTGAGGAGGGATTCCATGTGTTCATAAGGGTCTCACCTTAATGTAGATTACATAGATTTTTTTGGGTAGGTAAGTTATATTTGAGATTCAATGGACCTTTATAGATACTACATAAGGTCATAGAGGTGGCACATAACTTATACCTACTACTATAATTAGCACGAGTACACAAAATATTCAATGTGTCACATCTATGGAGGCATGTTCAATACTCTTTTCATGTTATACACTAAGGTGAGATGGACATTGAGGATGAAGATAACTTTGTGGAGTACCTGATAGAGATTGAGGATCGATAGGAGAAGATCCTTCATGGGAAAGAGACACCCTTGGTGCGTTCCCAGTGGTACCATAAAAACCTTCAAGAGAGAACCTAGGAGAGGGAGACCCATATGCAAGCTCAGTATCCACATCTTTTTGAGTAGTTCTATTTTCAATTTTTAGGAAGAAAATACTAAGGAGGGGAGAATGTAACATCTCTTTTTTTGGCATGTAAATATTTAAAATATAACTAATAATATTTTCATAGCCAAGTGTTGAGACGACGTGAGATTCTAAGGTCCGTAGAGGATCAATATTGATATTATATAAAAATTAAATATATTAATATCACATACACACACACACACTTTTTGTAGAATAACGGAATAACTCATGAATAGAGTTTCATATCAGAAATCTAAGACTATTGTTTAGTCCAGAACGTGGGTTTTACCCTAGATGTGACATAAACATTGTAAGTTTTGGGAATTTTGATAAAATACAGTCTCATGTGCAAATAATAAAATTAGTTAATTAATTTATTTTTTATCTTTGACATAGTGACCTGAACCTATCCTATATAATCATATTTATCACCAATTCATAGGGTTTGATTTATATTCATAAGAATTGAGAGGATAATGGAAAGGAACATGGAAAACGACAATAGACCAAAGATCATTTTAGACAAAAAAAATCAAGGATATCACCAAGGTGATAAACATATTTTTTCATCATCAATGATCAATCCAAAACCAAGGTAGGGAATTATTTTTGGCCGTTTCCTCATTTGATTATCCCACAATGAATGTGAATCAAATCATTTAACATATTGATTCATGGGTCAATCATGTTTCGGGTACAAGTTTATTTACTTGGGATTTGGGGAAATTATTATTGATTTTTATTTTTAGGTTCTTTATTTTTCATTATAATGAAAAAATAGAGGCCAATACAAAAAAGGATGAGGTCCATTCCTCTTTTATGTTTCTTGGATTTCTTACCCCATTCTTCTCACGATTTATTGTCGATGTTCCCTTGGTCGGAAATTCGACCAATACCTAATGTATAATAATTATATGATTATTCTTCGGAGTAACAAATTAATATAGTGGGTTCAGGTTTTTGATTGATGGAGAAATTGAGGTACGATGACATTGAAAGATGATCAGAGTTAAATCAGGATCAGATCAAAGTTTCCTTACTTTGAGTTTGGGCATGCGATGATGATACAATGAGACAATGGCGGTTTTCGATTGGATTGATGGATGGAATCTAGAAATCAGTGATGAAATGGATTAGTTGGATTAAGATCCATGGTTATCAATAGATTCAGCAGTAATAATCATGGTGTCAGCAGTACGAGCATATACGTGAAGCTAGTCTGGACTTTCTGAAAAAATTCTAGACTATGCAGTGTGAACTCCAAAGAAGAAACTCCATGTAGACCCCCTTCTATGTAATTAGGGTTTACATGAAAATAAATATATCACACACTGTATGACATGTTTCACATGTGTCACACACCATATGACCCGGTGATGGTGGATCAATGTGTACCTCGGAGGGTACACAGGCATGAACACGACCAGACACACGAGCATAGGTGAAATACAAGATCTTGATCATATACTCGGACATGACCAGAGGACATGGACATGGTTAGGTACACTATTCTGACCAGATTACACAAACACGACTAGAGGTACATAGACATGATCTGTGGTATACAGATAGACCCAGGTCAGATGAGACATGATGTGTACCGATAGTACATACCATGTATATTTTCTAGGGTAGTGTGAGGCCCTCCATATCATTAGTATAGACCCGGTTTAGTTGACTTTTGTTGGACTCCTCATGTACTAATCATGTTTTTAATGATCACAAATCCCATTCAACCTGGTTAAATCCTGTAAATTATATCAAATCATGTGTATTATTGTTTAAGAATTCTAATTCTTTAAGAAGACCAATTCAAGATATTATTTTCTCAACATTCAGTTTAATTGATTTATACTATCCTTGATTAACTTTTATAATAACTTCTTTGAAAATGATAAAGTCTAATTCATTCTATGATCATCATTTATTAAGTCTGAATACAATTATTTTGAAAACTCTGAGACACTATAAGTCTACCACTGGTTATGTCTTTCTGGAAAAGTAAACAAGACACTGTGACAAGCAGACACCATGAACAAGCAGACACTCTGACAAGCAGACACCATGAAGTATGAGACACTGTGACAATCAGACACCGTGAAGGATTAGACACCGTGAAGTATGAGACACCATGATAATGAGACACTGTGAAAAATCAAACACCGTGAAGTATGAGACACCATGACCATGAAACACCGTGAACAAGACACCGTGAACAAGACATCATGAACAAGACACAGTGAACAAGACACAGTGAACAAGACACTGTGAACAAGACACCATTAACAGGACACCGTGAACAAGACACCGTGTGAACAAGACACCGTGTGAACAAGACACCGTTTCTATGACATACTGTGACATAGTTTCCTAATATGTTTTTTTTCATCTTTCAATTTAATCGCTAACGGTCATATTTGAAGATTTTAAATGCACTAACATAATTAATGTTTCTTTGTAGAATACAAAGAAACATGCACTCCAGTATGAGGTACGAGGTGCAGAATACATGCAACCTGTCGGCTCCGACACATGCACTCCATGATAAAAGAATAGTGCTTCCCAGAACCAAGATACACATGAAAAAGAAAACCAAGTGGGCGTGAGCACTACAACGAAGAATACACTTGGAAAACTCTTAAAGAAATAATTGCCACTTGCAACTCGACACTGCTGAAGAAAACACAAAGCATACTGGAATCCCAAGAACATATTTGCACTGCTAAACCTCACGAAGAACACAAGATGAATCGTGACACTCTGTTTTATAGATGAGGACTTGAGTTCTACATCTGCTTCATCTCAAGAAGTCCAAAGCTACAAAGACTAACACTCAGAGCATTTCTAAACCTATCTCAATAATTTTTCTCTATTGTGTATCATTACTATTAATTTTCAAGCAGTGTGTGTTCTTGTATATAACACACTCTCTATCCTACATCAAACTAAAGGATACAATATATCCTTACTCAAACATCTATTTAATCTTGTGTATACCCACTGATAAGTGTGGAAGAGGTCCCTATGTGGCCTGGTAATTTGTACCCATGAAGAACTATGGAATAGGTCCCTGTGTGGCCTAGACAGTCCTGCATACTATTGTTAACCACAATCCAGGGTGTGGATCAAAGTTTATTTATATAAAATGCTTGGTGGCAGGTGATCACCAAGTGGAGTGGATTAGGTCTCGGCTTGAGACTGAACCACTTGTATCATATCCGCTGTACTGATTAATTTAGTCTTTTATATTTTACTTCTTTTCTTTATAACTCAGAAATCACTAAATTCACTTTGGTAGTTAGTCTTGGAAAGAAGTTATAACTGTCTTGTCTTAGTATAATAACTTCAAAATTATTTTTAATAACAGATATTATTATTACTGAGAATTAATCAATATTTTAAGAAGTTATTTAAACAGTCAAAACTTTATAACCGTATTACTTTGATTAACTGGGCTGTATTTAACTTGTAGGGGAAATCCTTTTAGAAATAATTTTTACAGAAATTTTTATAGTTTCACAATTAACCCCTCCCCTCTTGAGTAATCTACTCTGGCTAACATTTGGTATCAGAGGTTGTTTATTAGGACTCCATTTAATCTTACTCAACTGTGATTGTAGTTATACTTTAAAGATCTATAAGTTTCTTTTAATTCTAAATTTCTAGCTCTTTTAAAGTCATTCTTTATTATGGAAAATAGATTGGAAGGTGCTAAAACCAAAATACCACTATTCTTCAATGAAACCAACTATGATCAATGAAAAATTAAAATGAAAATGCATTTATAGAGTATGAGTTTTGAAATTTGGTAATCCATTATAGATGAATATAATATTCCTACTACTGATATAATCACATGGGATGAACCTACCAAAACTACCTATAATAACAATTGCAAAGCTATGAATGCTTTATACCACTCCTTAGGAGATGAAGAGTTCAATAGAATTTCTTCTTGTAAAACTGCCTATGAAATTTGGGATACCCTGTCTATCTCACATGAAGAAACATCTAGTGTAAAATAAATGAGAGTTAATAATTATACTATTAAATATGATAATTTTAAAATGAAACCTAATGAGCCTATTTCTGACATATATCTTAGGTTCAATGAGATTGTTAAAACAATGATTTCACAAGGAAGAGAAGTCACTTCCAAGGAACAAATCATGAGAATTCTCAGATGTTTGCCTGACAGATGGAGGGGAACCCCTGTCTATATAAGAGAATCTTGCAGCATCAGAAAACTAACTATAAAAGAACTCATTGGGAAACTGATGATGTATGAGGAAGAGATGAAAGGAAACAAGGAGGTAGAGGATAAACCAAAAATGAAATCTATTGCATTAAAGACCACCACCTCTAAGAATAAATACAAATGGAAAATTAAAGCTTCTATAGAAAGTTCCAGTGATGAACAATCATCACCCGACAGTGATGAGGAAATGGCTCAATTATCCAGAAGATTCAAGATATTTTACAAGAAGAAATTTTTCATAAAGCCTAACTTCAAGGAAAAATATGACCAAAAAGGAAATTGGAAGGGCTGGAAAATAAGTGACAAGACTGATGAATTTTTTTTCTATGAGTGTAAGCGCAAAGGACATATCAAGGCTGACTGTTCTTAGCTCAAGTACAAAAATAAATATGAGGACAAGGATAGAAAGTATAAAAATGAAATGAAATCAACCTGGAGTGCTTTTGAGGATATCTCAAGCAACTCAGAGACATCACATGATGAACATGCTAACAAAGCCAATATGTGTTTTATGGAAAACACATCTGAGGTAACACTGGACTCCTCTGTACACAATTCATACTATTCTAGAAATGAGAGTGACTCTGAAAATATGACTAATGAAGAAATGTTTGAATACTGTAACATGCTTGATGAAACATGCAATGCACTAAAAGACAAATATAAATCATTGAAGAAACAACATGCTCTTACCATAACTGTTAAATTTGAACTCACAACTGAAAAGGAGAAAAATGCTCAACTGATCAAAGAAAACAATGAATTAAAAATTTCTAATGAGCAATTAAAAAGTGACCTAAAAAAGTTTAACAATGGGAAAAATTCCCTTACTAAAATTCTAGGAAAACAAATTGCTCTTAAATACAACACTAGCATTGGTTATCGACCTGGAAAAATAAATCTTGGTAGAACAAAATTTGTTTCAAAATCAAGGACATACAATTTTACTCCCAGTTCTGGACACAAATCATCTAGTTCAAGTCATGATACATATTCAACTGTTTCAAATTTTTGTGGACTAAATAGAGTCTATTTTTCAAATACTCTAAATAATTCTTATAGGAAACCTATGAGGAATATATGGGTTCCTAAAGCACTTATTACTAATATTACTGGACCCAAACAAGTATGGGTACCAAAATCCGTTTTTGCTTAATCTTTTTGTAGGAAAGCTGCTTAAAGAGCTCCTGCAAAAGTATATGGTACTTGTACAGAGGATGTTCAAGGAACATGATAGGAGACTACTCATGCTTCAAGAACCTAATAAAAGTAGATGGAGGACATGTCACATTTGGTGACAATTCCAAAGAATATATTATTGGCCTTGGCCAAATCGGTAACTCTAACTAAGTTTTAATTTTTGAAGTACTTTTTGTTGATGGATTAAAATATAATCTTCTTAGTATCTCATAATTATGTGATGATGGATTTCATGTTAAATTTGAAAATGATGCTTGAAATGTATTTAATTCTAAAGAATAATTAGTATTTTCTGTATTAAGAAATGAAAATGTTTACTCTGTTAACTTATAATTCTTAGCTTATCAAAATGCTTCATGCTTAAGTGTATTTTATAAAGAATCTTGGATCTAGCATAGGAGACTATGACACTAAAATATTCACTCCCTTAGAAATCTAACTAGAAATATCCTAGTTAAAGACTTACCCAAACTAGAGTTTCCAAATGAAAAAGTGTGTAATCCCTGTCAAAAGGGAAAACAACACAAAGTTTCCTTCAAACCAAAGAAGGAAGTGTCAACTTCTCAACCTCTCAAACTGGTTCACATGGATTTGTTTGGACCATCTAGAGTTTCTAGTTTAAATGGGATGCACTATGTTTATGTTCTTGTAGATGACTTTTCTATATATACTTGGACTTTCTTTCTGGCTCACAAAAGTGAAGCCTGCTCTTATTTTACTAAATATGCCAAGTCTGTAGAAAATCTTAGTGGAGTTAGAATTAAATACTTAAGAAGTGATCATGACTGTGAGTTTGAAAATCAAGAGTTTTAATCCTTTTGCTCACAAAATGGTTATAGTCACAATTTCTCTGCCCTTAGAACAGCTCAACAAAATGGAGCTGTAGAGAGAAGAAATAGAACCCTGTAAGAGATTCCTAGAACAATGCTCAGTGAATATAACCTACCTATTTATTTTTGAGTTGAAGCTATCAATACAGCATGCTACATAATCAATAGAGTATTTATCTGACCTATTCTTAAAAGTACTCCTTATGAGTTATGTAAAAATCAAAAACCCAAAGTTAACTACTTCAAAGTCTTTGGTTACAAAGTCTATATTCTTAATGATAAATACAATCTTGAAAATTTTACATCCAAGAGTGATGAAGGTATATTTTTAGTATATTCCATGTCTAGTAAATCCTATAGAGTGTTCAATAAAAGAAATAAATGTGTGGAAGAATCTGTTCATGTCAAATTTGATGAAACAAATCCACATGAGCCTAAAACCATTCTAGAGAACCTAGAGAATGATGTATCAAATTTGAAAATTAATCCAAAATACTCAAACCATTCTGTGAAAACTTCTAGTTCTGAAAATTCATTAGAATCAAGTCACAATGAACTTGAATCTGTTGATGAACCTAAAATCACTAGTTCGTCTTTTTCTAGAGCTGTTATAACTCTTAAGAACCATCCCTTAGATGATGTTGTAGGAGACCTAGACAAAGGAACTCAAACTAAAGATTATCTTAGAAATTAGGTTGAATATCAAGCCTTCTCGTCACAGTATGAACCTAAAATCATTAATTATTATATTAATTATGAATTTTGGGTGATGGCTATGCAAGAAGAACTTAATTAGTTTGAAAGGAACAAAGTTTGGAAACTTGTTGAATGACCCAAGGACACATTCACCATAGGCACTAAATGGGTGTTTAGAAATAAGGTATATGAGGATAGTAACATAGTTAGAAACAAGGCCATATTAGTTGCATAGGGCTATAGTCAAGAAGAAGGAATTGAAAATGAGGAGACTTTTTCACCAGTAGCTAGACTTGAATCCATCAGAATCCTGCTTGCCTATGCTGCACATTTGAATTTAAAACTATATCAAATGGATGTTAAGAGTGCATTCTTAAATGGTTATATTACTGATGATGTTTTTGTGGAACAACCTCTGGTTTTACAAACCCCCACTTTCCAAATCATATTTTTAAACTATCAAATGCTTTATATGGTTTAAAGCAAGCTATAAGAGATTGGTATGATAGATTGAGTACTTTTATTATTTCTAAAGGTTTTAAAAAAGGAATAGTTGATCCTACCCTTTTTATAAAATGAATTTCTAATCATATTTTAGTTGTTCAAATCTATGTAGATGATATTATTTTTGGATCTTCAAAAAATTCTTTATGTGTTGATTTTTCTAAAATGATGCAAAATGAATTTGAAATGAGTTTAATGGGTGAACTGAAATTCTTTATTGGATTTCAAATCTTTCAAAATAATGATGGAATTGTTTTAACTCAAATTAAATATACTATAGATCTTCTAAAATGTTTTGGATTGGATATCTCTAAAAGTAGTGACACTCCCATGAGTACCACTTGTAAGTTGGATCTTGATGAAGATGGAAAATCTGTTGATCAAACCACTTATAAAGGAATGATTGGAAGTTTACTATAATTAAATGCAAGTCGACCTGACATTATTTTTAGTGTATGTATGTGTGATTGCTTTTAAGAAAATCCTAAAGAATCTCATTTAAATCCTATAAAGAGAATTTTAAAATACCTTAAGCATACACCCAATCTAGGACTATTCTATCCTAGAGGACAATCATTTGAATTAGTGAGTTATTATAATGATTAATTTGGTGGCTGTAAGTTAGATAGAAAAAGAACCTCTACATGTCACTTTTTAGGCAAGTCACTAGTATCATGGTGTAGTAAGAAAGAAAATTCTGTTGCATTATCTACTGTAGAAGCTGAATATATAGCTGCTGGCAGTTGTTGTGCACAAATCTTGTGGATGAAACACACATTACTAGATTTTTGATATCAATTCAGGCATGTAACTATAAACTATGAAAACAGAAGTGCTATTAACATCTCGAAAAATCCTGTTTCACATTCTAGGACAAAGCATATTGATGTAAGGCATCACTTTTTGAGAGATCATTATAAAAAAGGTGATATCAGTTTGTAATTCATTGGTACTGAGTATCATCTTGCTGATATATTCACCAAACCATTAAATTCTGAAAGAATAGACTACATCATACATGAACTAGGCATGATAAACCTCAAATAGATATGTTACTGATTCATGTCTTACTATTCGATATATTACTATTTTATACTTTACTTTTCATGATTATGGTTTCTCAGTTAGTGTTTCGTGATTACTGTCTGATAGTTACTGTCTCACCATAAAGTTCATGTTTACTATCTATCTTTAAAGTTCATGTTCACTGTCTCACCATTAAGTTCATTCACTGTCTCACTGTAATGTGTGTTTACTGTCTCACCATAATGTCCAGACATAGTCTCACCGTAAAAATTCTTTTTTTAAGTAAAAACCCGTATCGCAGTAATTATTCTTTTCCCTTCTTTATTTTCCTGCATTTTATTTTTGTGACGTTTGGTATTCCTAAATGATAAAATAAAGAAAGTATCACTCGATTCTTCACTCAGGATTTCTTCTATTCACTCGATCCGTAACCCTTCTTGAACCCTTCAACCCTTCTCTCTCTCTCAAACCCTTCGGTAGATGCCCATGAGGAAACACCCTTCATCGTCGACTCCTGAGAAGCACAGCTCAAAGAAGAAGAAGATTTCACCTAAGATAGCACCCGAAGGACCTCTAAATCTAAATCTAGAAAACCGAGTTTTCGTACCTGAGAAAGAGGTTTACCCCAAATGGATTCTTTCCAGTAAGTCCTTGGTTTTTAATGTTTTAGAACAACAAGGCTGGTTAGAATGGTTCTTGAAGGAAGACAACCCTATATATCCTAAGTTAGTGGCTCAGTTTTATTAGTATGTTCAGTTCTCCTTTGAATCTGAAGATGGATATGTTCTGAGAAGTTGGATCAATGGGAAGAGGTGATAATTCTCTTCGAGGTTATGGAATGC
The DNA here is from genome assembly GCA_963277665.1 of Viscum album. Taxonomy (NCBI): domain Eukaryota; kingdom Viridiplantae; phylum Streptophyta; class Magnoliopsida; order Santalales; family Viscaceae; genus Viscum; species Viscum album. The sequence continues at coordinate 1,653,001,668 of OY728122.1, read as the reverse complement.
ATGCCTTAGGATACCTCATGAAGGAATCTATGAGGATTATCATAGAGGACCCCCACCTTCAACTGAATTCTTTGATCTGGAGGATGCTTTGAAAGCCTTAACTGAAAATGGAACCAAGAGAAGATCCATTGCTGTAGAAATAGAAGGAGAATCAAGGCTTCTGTTTGAGTTTATACAGAATCTAGTTAGCCCCAAAAAAGGTTTTTTTGCTGTTTTGAAATATCTGGATGTGTTTCTGATCCTCCTTATGAAAAATGGGCATAAGATCAACCTGTGTAAGTATATCATACACCATATATGTGAGATGATCAAAGATACTTCTAAGTCAGCTTCCTTGTTTTACTCTTGGATAATCTTATCCATACTTATTTCCAAAGGTATGGTTGGACCTAATGAGGAAGTAATTAAGGATTGTGAATTCTTCCTTTCAAAAGATACTATCAAGAGAATGAAGATTAATTGTAATCCTTTGAAAAAGGAATGGGTGGAATACATTGATAGAGTTTATGAGAAATTCAATCCTGTGGAACATAACTCAAGACTAAGAAATAGGTATGATCCTGGTTTGGAACCAGATGACATTGTTGAGTAATCTTCTGAAGAAGAAGAAGAGGCTGCTATGCCTCCTAGAGAAACTATTTCTGTTGAGGAAGACAATACTCTTATTCGTCGTGAAGTTCTTGAAGAAGAAGGATCTGCTCCTAAAGATGCTATTAATCTGGTAGATTAACCTGAGCATGAAACTGAATCTATTGCCAAGGAAACTGAAAAGAATTCCATGGAAGAACCTATAGTGGAAGAGCTACCAGTTATGCAGGAATCTAACCTTGATGAACTCCCTGTGGAATAATATGTTCCTGAAATAATCACTTCGGCTGAAGAGAGGATGGCTCTAGATTTTCAGTCGGCTAGAAAGGAAATGGGTGAGGAACTACGAGCTGATTTTGTGGAATTAGATCAAGACACTAAGTCTCTCCATCCTAAGAAGGATACAACCATTGAGGGGGAGCAACCCCCAAACCTGAAATCTGCTGAAGTACCAAATCCAGTTGTTTCATGTCCTGCAACCACTCAATATCAGTTCCCCATCTTCTATGATGTGGATGACTCTTAGCAAGTCTTAGAAAAAGGCATTGACATTTCCTCTTTATTCATGTTGAAATTAGTCTCTAATATATCCCCTGAAAAGGAACCTGAAACCATATCAATACCTCTTTCTGAACCTTCATCAGACCAATCATCCTTGGTGAGTAAGAATGATCTCAAGGAATTTGGTTCTACCCTCTTGTCTGGAGTTGAGAAACTCATGAATACCCAACCTCTTCCTGTGACCAATTTAAGAGAGAGAGATACCTCACTATTGTTGGAAAAGATAATCTGACAGATTCAACCTAAAATTCTTCATGATATTGAGGAAGTCAGAGTTGAAAACCGGCTACTTAGTGCTGAAGTGAAGACTCCGAGAGGTATGATTGAGGAAATGTAAAAAGAAATGCATAAGAGCTCAGAGCTTGTTTCTCCTCCTGTAGCACCTACTGTTCCTAAAACCCCACAGGTTGTTGTGTCTCAAATTCAGCCTTATTTAGCTTCCTTAGATGATAAGGATGCTGAAAAGAACAAACAGATTGTGAAGGAGATGAGATATCTTGTTGTAAATATTAACAAAATCACTGATGAGTATACGGGATTTCTTTAAAAAGTGATGAATCAACTGAAATATCTCACCACCACTATCAATTATTCTACAGACTCTGGTCAATCCTCTAAACCATCTTTAGATAGTGACCTTCTCAGAATAGTGGTCAAAGAAGAGTTTTAGACTGCACTTAGTGGTTTCAATTCAGCTTCTCTATCTGAAGTTATCAAGAACAGTGATAGAGTTCTTGATCTAGTCCAAATCCACTCAAAACTTGCTAATGATGCTCAGCAAGAGATTTCTAAGAAGGTGGATTTATACTTTAGCCAAATCTTCTCAAAGAATGATATGGAAAATCATTTCAAGTATCTTGTGGAAAATCTGAGGATTCCTCCTGTGACTCAAGATTTCAAGGCTCAAGTCCAAAAGCTCATAGAGTTTACTTGATTGTTGGACAAGTTTATGGAGAACAAGGATGATTTTGAGAAATCCATACAGTATGGTGGAGAGATCATTACTGATTTTATCAAGCTTATGAGGCCTTATCTTCATGTCCAGAGCACAACCATTGTTTCTCCTACGACTTCACCTTTGAGACCTAGACTACCTACCTTAACCTCTGCCCTAGCCTCCACCACTATGTCTGTTAGCTAAGAACTAAGTCAAATCAGGCCTATGATCCTTGATCAACAAGTGCCTTGATCTTCTACCACTCCTACTCTGGCTCCATATGTTTTTGAAGGCCTTCCTTTCCCTTCTCTATCAACCACCTAAATACCTTATTCTACCTCGACCTCTGCTCCTCTAGCTTCCTCTTCTACTCTTGCTACTAAAGGAAAAGAGAAGGACAACCCCTGAAGAATAATAGTGATTACTGCTTTTTGATAGGAATGATGTTGCTTTTTCTCTTTGTACTAGAACCTATTTGTTTTAATGAAATGTTACCTTTTCATCACTTTTCTTATTTTCATATTTTTGATAATCCCAAAAGGGGGAGAAATAAATCTCTATATATTATCCATTTATCTTTAAATCTACATGATTTGTGATCATCAAAAAGGTGGAGATTGTTGGACTCCTCATGTACTAATCATGTTTTTAATGATCACAAATCCAATTTAACCTAGTTAAATCCTGTAAATTATATCAAATCATGTGTATTATTGTTTAAACATTCTCATGCTTTAAGAATATCCATTCAAGATCTTATTTTCTCTACATTCAGTTGAATTTATTTATACTATCCTTGATTTACTTTTATAATACCTTCCTTGCAAATGATTAAGTCTAATTCATTCTATGGTCATCATTGCTTAAGTCTGAATATAGTTATTTTGAAAAGTCCGAGACACCGTAAGTCTGCCACTGGTTATGTCTTTCTGGAAAAGTAAACAAGACATCATGACAAGTAGACACCGTGAACAAGCAGACACCGTGACAAGCAGACACCGTGACAAGCAGACACCATGAAGTATGAGACACCATGACAATCAAACACCGTGAAGGATCATACACCATGAAGTATGAGACATCGTGACAATTAGACACTGTGAAGGATCAAACACTATGAAGTATGAGACACCATGACCATGAGACACCGTGAACAAGACACCGTGAACAAAACACCGTGAACAAGACACCGTGAACAAGACACTGTGAACAAGACACCATGTGAAGAAGACACCGTTTCCATGACATACTGTGAAACTGTTTCCTAATATGTTTTTGTCGTCTTTCAATTTAATCTCTAATGGTCATATTTGAAAATTTTAAATGCACTGACATAATTAATGTTTTTGGGTATATATATCATCAGATAGTATGAGGTACGAGGTGCAGAATACATGCAACCTATCGACACCGACACATGCACTCCATGATAAAAGAATAGTGCTGCCCAGAACCAAGATACACATGAAAAAGAAAACCAAGCGGGCGTGAGCACTATAACAAATAATACACTTGGAAAACTCTTAAAGAAAGAATTGCCTCTTGCAATTTGCCACTACTGAAGAACACATAAAGCATACTAGAATCCCAAGAACATATTTTCACTACCAAACCTCACGAAGAACAAAAACTAAATTGCAACACTCCGTTTTATAGACGAGGACTCGAGTTCTACATCTGCTTCATCTCAAGAAGTCCAGAGCTGAACAGACTAACACTCAAAGCATTTATAAACCTATCTCAATAATTTTTCACTGTTGTGTATCATTACTATTAATTTTTGAGTAGTGTGTGTTCTTGTATATAACACACTCTGTCTCCTACATCAAACTGAAGGATACAAGATATCATTACTCAAACATCTATTTACTCTTGTGTATACCCACTGATAAGTGTGGAAGAGGTACCTGTGTGGACTGGTTATTTGTACCCATGAAAAACAATGGAAGAGATCCCTATGTGGCCTGGACAGTTCTGTGTACTATTATTAACCCCGATCCAGGGTGTGGATCAAAGTTTATTTATATAAACTGCTTGGTGGTAGGTGATCACCAAGTGGAGTGGATTAGGTATCAACTTGAGACTAAACCACTTGTTTCATATCCTCTGTGCTGATTAATTTAGTCTTCTCTATTTTACTCCTTTTATTTATAACTCAGAAATCACTAAATTCACTTTGATAGTTAGTCTTGGAAAGAAGTTATAACTGTCTTGTCTTAGTAGAATAACTTCAAAAGTAGTTTTAATGATAGATATTATTATTACTGAGAATTAATCAATCTTCTAAGAAGTTATTTAAATAGTCAAACCTTTATAACCATATTACTTTGATTAATTGGGCTGTATTTAACTTGTAGGGGAAATCCTTTTAGAAATAATTTTTACAAATTTTTTTATAGTTACTCAATTCACCCCTCCCCTCTTGAGTAATCTACTCTGACCAACAACATTGAATATTTTACCTATCCTTACGAGGTCCCAATGAAACATTATGTACTATTAATAGGATTATTGATCCCCTCTATGGGTTTTTTCTTGAATAGAGTTTGGTGTATCCCCTTGTGTGGCCTGGGTGGGACAGTTTATCATTCCTTCTTCATCCTTGGTAGGGATCATGTTATTGAAATGACCACCATGAACCTAGAATCAATCCCCTATATAATAGGTTGATCTAGTAGGATTTTTGGAATCACCTAGTAGTCCTGGGTGTTATCCCCTATCTATGTATTGATAAATTCAGAGTTCTAGTGAGTAATTCTTCATTGAGACCCAATGAGGATGACCTATCAGATGATAATCATCAACAAAAACATGGATCATGGAGTGGATTATCATGGATGAGCATTACCTTAAAGCCTTGAGCAGAATGTTATGGTTATTAGTGTTTAGGACATATTTGAGACATGGAGTCTATTATGAGTATATATTGTTTTTTATTTATCATTTTTTCTCATTTCTCTATTAACATAAATTTTTATTGATGAGCTGTCTACTCTTGATGATTTATGTTTAGTTATTTTAGGGCGTCCTATTGGGTATTGTTATACTCACCCCTACATGGGATCTAACGGCACATGTCATGTCTTATGAAGATGATAGGCCGTTTGACAGTGTACTAGGAGGGTTAAGAGCATGAAGAGCATGGTTTTTTGATAGACCGACTGAGGTTATTATCCATATTTAATTTTAAACTAGTCTCCTCCTTCTAAGTATGTCAGTATTTATTTATAAGTTTTGGTGGGATTGTATTTGGGCCTTATGATTTCTAGTACTTTTTTATACTCTGATTGTGGGATATAGATGTATTAATTCATTTGGTATAAATTTTATTTTACTTTCAACAATGTTTGTACTTGTAGATGTGTGCTTTTGTATAGGTACCTTAGTCTAATGCCTTCCATATGGGTGATATGCATACTCAGTGCTGGTCACTAGCCCTTAGCCTATTGGAGATAGGCTTGGGGTTGTCACACTTAGATTATCACCAAACATGCAGGTCCTAGTGGGTAGGTTTGTTAAAATTTCATAATAATATTTAGTGGTGATGTTGATCAAATGAGATATTGATGACATGTGAGTAGATGATGACTAAAGATATATGGTACAGTTAAAACATGATGGTGAATATGATTGACAAGGGAATAAAGACTCATGAGAATTTATTATGCATTATTTTGAGCTATTATAGTATCATCTATTATATTTTATGTTTTTTAAGTGATACAAGCATCATCCACTATATAACTAACACTCACAATCTATATAGTGAGATAATATCAGTTGGAGAATGACTTCACCCTTCCCTATCCATGGATTTGATGATAACGATGATGTGATGCCATGAATAATATAATGATGAGATAGATATAATTATGTGAATGGTGTGATGATGAAGTTGATATGATTATTATAATGATGTGATAATGTGGAAGATGTGGTTTTGTAAAATACAAGAAGAAAGAAGGATGTCAATTGTTAATATTTTTTTCTATGAATGTTAATTGATATGAACTATTGGGTGAATTAAGTGATTTTATTAATTATTAATTTTATTTTTTATTATGTTTAATAATAAATAGTATTGTATAAATATATATATAATTCACTGAGATATTATCATTTCTTTTCACATGACACGAGAAAGGTTTGAGGAGGAACCTACTGAGCATAAGTGTATAACCACCCCTATTATTATAATTATTTTTTCTAATTTACAATACTTTTTAAATGGTGGTGTTTGGAGACATTATATCAAGAACATGGAGCTATATATGAGTTGGATTTTTATTTCATTCATTTTTGTTATTATTGAACATATATTGGTGGTTTTTTAATGTGATTGTTTGTAACCATTTTCATTTTTGAAATTATTGCATTGTGCAACATTTCATTAATATATATGATATTAAGGATACTATCACTGATATTTTATTTTCTAGGATTATAATTTTATAATTTTTTATATTGGGAATTTCCTTTCATATTATGAGATTACCCTTGGTGTTAGTCATCTACTCATCACCTATTAAAAGTGGGATTTAGGGGCCATACTCAGTTTCATCACCGACTCAAGGTGGGGTCCAAGTAGGATTGGGTCATTAACCTTTATTTTATACCTTTAATGAGAAATTGATCAATATTATCATATAAAATAACATGTAAAATTGAATTCCTAATATAGTATTTTAGGTAGAGACAATGGAATGTTAAGTGGTGCGGTATAGTTGCAAAAAATGATATATTATATCAATAGAGATGAGTGAAGACATAGGAATCATCACTTATGGATGAAAATACATATTTTCATACACGTTAATTTTTATAGAAGGTTAAAGATATAAATAATGGGCTAAAGGAATCCATTAAATGATTCCATTGTAAATTAAAATATATCACATACAGTGATATTAATTTTCAATGGAATACCTTATGAGATACCTTTTATCACTTATCGTGGTTGATATATCACAATATAGGTTAAAAGTACACAAGATTAATCCAATATTTCATAATATTAAGATAAATCCATATTATACACTATTAGAGAGATCCATAAGGATCACATCTAAAAATGATAGTGATACACGTGGAAAAAAGTCTGTTTAAAAATGTGGTCATGGATCATAAGAAAAGTTTATGGAAACGTATATAAGTAGTTTTATCTCCCACTATGGGAGGTATAAATAGAAAATTTAAAAGTGGAAATAATAATGTTAAAATAAAAGAGAATATTGTGGTAGTGGTTAGTAAGGGGGAGTTGTAGTTAATGTGTTTGAAGTATTATGCTGTTAATTTGTGATGGGATAACAGATCTTGATTAATTAGATAAGGTTTTTTAGTTTCTTAAGACTCATAATGAACACTAGTTTGATGAATTTCATGGATCTACCATTATTTTGAGGTCTCAAGGGGTCCCAGGGGGCTTCGTATTGGGGATATAACTGTCGAAAGATATTGACCCAAATTTTAGACTTTAATAGAAAGTTTGAAAATATAAAAAAAATGTGGGGTATAATAGAATTTTGTGAAGGACATCTTGGGATAAATTAATTCTAAATCTGATCAGTGGAATCATAAGAAACTATAATATAGGAAATCCGCATGATAATCCTGAAAACACGTTCTATATAAAATAAAGAACATGCATGTACCTTTCACTACAGTGTTGCTATTACAACTATCTTTATCTCACACACTTGATAAAGATCACTAAAGAGGAAACCAAATGACATACCTCCTATATCATATATTTATGGGCCAGTTTGAATCACCCATCACATGGGTAGGACCCTCTATTAAAATCATGTCATGCTAGTTCCTCTTAGAGAAAATAAAAGATTAAGAAGATAGTTATGAGGGAGAAGAATATTTGGCTAGTAGATTAAAAAGAATTTTGTACCCATCACATGGGTATAAACTCATTTTTATAGCTGTTATTAATATCAAAAAAGTTCCATACAATAACTCATACTTTATATAATATAGGAGTTATTCATCTAGTTAAAAAATAATTTTGTAGCCCCATTGGATGAACATGTATTCATTATATGAATGAAACTTTACCCCCAAATGTTACAAGTATTAATCATATCCATATGTTTAATAATTGAACATTGTAGTGGAATGATATCTTATAATATCTATTATGAAATTTCAAACACCATGTTATACATAATTCCAAGGTTTCATGAAATTCATACTATATTACTTGCACCTATCATACAATATGATAAAGTACAATTCTTAAAAAATATAGATGAACTTTAGGGAATATATCCTTCAATCTACCGCTTGAACTAAATCCTCCTTTAACCTTATATTGTATCATATAGAGTAAATTTTGAAACCATATCCAAAACTCTTTTTGGACATCTTCAAAAACACTTTTGGAAATATATCATCAACTTAACCATATATAAAATCATACGTAATACCTTGTGAATAGTATTCCATTTTTTTTGTATAAAATTTAAAAAAAAATAGATAATCACTCTGAGTTAAACTCAATCCCCATTCATTCAACCAAAAAGTGTGACCCCATATGAATTTGTAGCATTGAAAACGAATATGAATCACATAATCCATGAATTTAAGTAAAGAGAAGCCTCAAGAAAATAATCAATACCACACAAGCTACAAAGGGATCTTGAGTGATCTTCCTCAAACAACATGTATCTCTATACCTATGTCCCCCAAATGCATCATATGAAACATACATTTTCATATGATCCCTTTGTCCAAGATATGAAGTGACTATAGGACACATAGTATTCTAATAACATACATCCAACTCATAAATTATTGATTCATTGAGTATATACTAACGAGGACAATGAACACATCACACAACATTCAAATTTATGAATGAACACAACACATACCACTCACACAAATAGATAAGAACATCATATATAATATTTAGGTGTGACCTCACACTTCCATATACTATTTAAATTGAGTTAATATATGTCATACTTATCTTAAGAGAGTAAGAATCCCATATTGGTTAAGCTCAAACTGATGACATGATCAACAAAATACCTATCCATCCCTTGATTATCTAAGACTAAAGGAATATGTAAGAAAGGTATCAAAGTATAAAGGTTTTCATGTTAGGTATCTCACCAACCTTAGGTATTGGGAACTTTAAATATTAACCATGCACCCTTAATATACCATAAAAATATTATATGTCACTCCATGGGGTATACTTCATGGGTTATCCTATAAAGACCAGAATTTTCCCCAAGTATTTATTTTGTTTTTTGGGATGTTTGGTGGCTTGGGAGAGATTTCATATTTTAAAGGTTGTTTTAAAATGGTTTTAAAATTTATGAAAGTGATTTTAAAGAAGTTTAATTATTTTAAAAGTAAATATAGAATTTTGGAAATAATAATAAATCCCTTTTTTTATTATTTATAATCTCATTTTATTGAAATTTAATTATTTATAAAATTTAACCTACCCTTATGAAACACCCCTTTCCATGGATAGGTAAAATCATTTACCCTTAAATAGATTAGCTTTTGAACCCCTCTATAAAGGTAATATGTATTTTCTAAAGGATACATAAAGGTCAACCTGTTTCAAGGAATTGTGTAAAGTTAACCCAATTGTTCTTATATAAAGGAAACTTGTCTGAGATTGTATAAACGTAGTTTGTTTTTCCATTTGTAAAGGTCAACTGAGTATCAAGTAAAATTAAGTGTGTTTTATAATTATTTTCTTGAAGTTAACTAAACATAATTGATATATATGTAAAGGTACTCTAGGATTATCTCTCATGTTAAGGTACTTTCAAAATTAAAAAGATTATGTAAGGGTAAGCCTAACCTTGTGTATATGTAACCTACTTAACTAAGATTATGTAAGGTTATTTAGTCACTTATGCTAGGGTATATTTCGATTATATAAAGGTGGATTCAAACTTATGTGTAGGTAAGTACTTCACTTCATGAGGGTACCCAGCTATGAAAAGGTAAGCTATATTACCCTTACACAGCGTACCATTATCACACGAGGGTAGCCTATTTGGTATAAAAACTATTTTTTCCTAGAATTGATTATGTGGTGTGGTATAATGTGAATAAATAGAAATAATGGGAAATAAAAAATTTAAAATCAGGGGAATTAGATTTCTAGAATTATGGAATGATAATAAAATGATTTAAACTATTAAAATGCAAGGATGAAATAGAATATTAAGATAATTTAAAACTAAAGCATCAAAATTTTCATATATATACACATGGTGAATTAAAATAATTATTGGTGGGATAAAATGTATGAATTAAATCTTGGAACCCTCCCTCCTCTTGTTAGTAAAAAAATAGGTAGGAGTTAAAGCATTAATGGAAATTTAAGGAGACATAAAATGCATGTATATTTTTAATATATACAAACCCTTCTCCTTATCTCTTCCATTTTACTCACACTCTCTATGTATTTATCAACAACTACACAAATAGAGCTTATCCCTTAGAGATTATGGGTATTTTGATCGAGTTACACACCTCAACTTTGAAATATCATCCATTGTGATTCCATGTTGAGTTCCCATATTAAGACATGGTTTTCTAAACATCTATATGTCCTCCTTCTCTATAGTGTGTGACTAGCCTCATTCCAAGTATGTTATTTTTTAAATATCTATTTGATTTTGTAAAACTGAGAATCTATCATTCTTTAGTATCCTTTATATGAATGGATAAAATTAACCATAAGAATATAATAATCCGTAAATCACACTTAGATTATTATTATTATTATCTCCATAAAGTATAACTAAAAGGAAGAATAATAAGAAGAAGAATTATTTAATATTTTAGAATGATTAACATAACTTTATAATTCTAAAAATTTAATAAATAAGAAGGAAATATAACATGAAAAATATTATTTAGTTCTAATTCATAATCTAGAAAATGCATAATGATGAATATTTATTTTTTATTTATAATCAAGAAAATACATGAATAAGATTACTACTACTACTATTATTATTATTATTATTTTCACATCATCAAAATTAATTGGATGAAATGAGATTATTATCTCATCTTGTTAAATTTATTAGATAATAATATGGAATTAGTTAAAATTATAAAAATTGCTGATCACATGTTGTTAAGGAAAATATTTTTTATATTGAGTGTTGTTGCATCCTGGATTGTAGAGTGTTTTGCTGCTATGATATAATAATTATACATCATATCTAGACTTATGGATCAGTTTAATGTGAGTAAGATAAATTAATAATACATATGTATATTGAGTTATTCATCTTTATAAATTTTTATGGAGTTGATAATATAGTAATTATGGAAGGATGAAATATGGAATTGGGTTATTATGATCACATGAATTTTATGCCTTATTATTGATGCCTCTAGATAATTACTAGATAATGTGTCTCTATTTACATTGGTTATTATAGTTATATATCTTGGTTTATGTTCTTATAATTTTATGGACAACATAAATCCAAAATAATTAAATTATTTAATTAATGTGGTATGTGTGAATTATTCTAATTCTTACTTGAATATTTGTGCAATATAGAAATTTTACTAAAAGAATGTTTATAGATGATGTTATAATTTTAAAGATACTAATATTATCTTTCTACTTAATATGAACCTATGCATAATGAATCAACTAATTAAGGATGATAATGAATCTGATTATTTTCCAAGGACAATTGTTTGGGGTTGAGCGAGCCCATTATTATAATAAGAGGTTTAAATAACTCAATTATATAGCCTTAGTTACCTTGATTTGTGTAATAGGAATATCTAGTTTCCTTATATGTGTGATCCGAATGATTATAGACTTGTGTGATTGTATGTGAACCTTGAATGATTGATATTTGGTCAGTAATGGGCTGGAGGCTAGGGATATAGTGATGGTTAATGTTAGTGATGGAAGGATGAAAGTATTTTTTATAGCAGTGTTAGGGATGACACCGGGGTTGTCTAGATAAGTTAAGAAATTATATTTATCATCGATATATATACAGGTACTTTCCTATGGTGGTGTATTTCTATATGGTTGAATATTATGTTTCTCAACTATCTATTGTAGTTGGTTTATGCACGGTAAGTGTATCATTATTTTTGGTATCTTATGATGAGTCATAGAGAACCTATAAAATTATGCAATGATTAATTAATTAATAAATAAACATGGATGGTTCATGATGATTATAGATTGTGATGAAATACTTGATAATAATATAAGAATTATGGTTTCAAAGGCATTTGGATTTGAATATTAAAGTATTAATCATGTAATTGAATATGAAATAACATCAATTGATTAATGGATGATTAATAATTAATATTGAATCTTGATTACTGTGTGCATGTATGAGGTCTTGTCCTTAGTGATGAATGTTGAGTTTCATGAGAGACAATAGCTATAGACAAGTCTAAGGATAAGTAGTTTCCCTTAGTGTGGTTTTCGGTGATATATTTTATATTATCTATTTTTATATACTTCACCACTAGTGTCATTTGGGGAAAATGATGCCCATAATAGACTTGGGTACCTGTTGTTTTCCCCAAAAATTATGCTGTCAAGAGAAAAATGGATAATTACTCCAACTAACCCACTCTCTCCTCTAGGAGGACTATATATGAAGTCATACTCAAACTATGGTGGCTCAATGATATATTGTATATGTTCATACTAGTTTCGATGGCTCTCAATTACATTGTACATACATACACGGGCTATGGGGGCCCGAGGATATAGCATATATGTGGGCTATGGTAGTTCAAGGTTATAACATATAATCATACATTGGTTTTAATATTTTTGGATATTATAGGTGTACTCTTACATGTTTTGTAATGGTTTTACATGCAGTGAAATGTATGAAAGTTGTGGTAGCTTTCAGAATTATCAACTAGATATTAGATTTGATGATAAGATAGATGGTGTTTAGTGAGAAGATGATGATATGGATATAATGGGATACATCAGTTGTATGATGTGATGACAATGATGTGATATCCTAGATGGGAAAAGTAACTTAATAAGAGATACAAATAACTAGGATGTGATTCATTGGGGTCTAGGGTGATAGTTTAGTGGGAATTTGGTAGTGGGGAATCTTCATATATATATATATATATATGATTTGATATATATATTATTACTTATATGTGCCACTTATAGAGTGATACTTGGCAAGGTTGGGTAATGGTTTTACTTATTTATATGATGATATGGTCTTATTTTTTATTCATTGGGATTTAGTATGCTTTTTTCTCATTCTACATGAGAGGTTTTGAGAAGGATCCTTCCGAGTATATGTTTTATGCTCACCCAACATATATATAAACTGTTTTAGGTCTTCAGGAGATGGTTGGTGATTGATATGGATATTACTAGATTAGGGAGTTATTTAGGAGATGTTGGAGCTTTTTGGTCACTAATGAGGATTTATTTTTGGTATTTTTAGTTATATCAGTATCATATGACAATACATTCATGCATTGGTTTATCATGAACCACAACAGATATTTTATTTGTGATATGGATTTTTTTGGTGTCTTTTCATCATATCTATTATCTAATAGTTCGTATTAAGGTAAACACATCCGATTGTGTGGATTTTCATATCGTAAGTGCTATTTTACATCCTATATACTATTAGAGGTGGGCTTCAGGGCTCACCATCTCCCATTATTCACTATATTCCAAGGAGGGGTACTTGAGGAGGGATGGGGTCATGAAAAAGTGGCATCAAAGATGATGGTTGAGAAATAGAATATAGTTTGGAGATAGAAACATGTGAGGATTTCATGGGTTGGTTGGAAAAAATATCATCTAGACTTAGTATGTGATGCAGAAAAGGGGAACCAACTAGTACATAGGTACTTAAGGCCCCTTGTGATCTGATGAAATGAATTTAACTTTACTAAATATACTAAGATAAGTGATGCTTCTTACATGGCAGAGAACTAGGTGAGGATCACACATCAAGATTGTGTGTACCTGTGTTTGGATTGGATAAAAAATTAAAATTAGGTTAAATTTAATTAATTAATTAACCTTAAATAGTATGAACTCTATATTTAAGAATCCCTAACATTTTTCTTTTTTAGATTTGGATCCAAGATGATGTTTCAATTAGGTTTGTGAAAAAGTAGCTCAACAGGATGTGCTAACAGATCATCATAGAGTGTAGGTTGAAGACGAAGACACTTGGAGGAGGATACTCTAAGATTTTTTGCACAAAATACTATAGAATTATGAGGGATATAGTATATACCATGAGGTATAGGATTAGTTGGTGGAGGTATAGATAGACTTTAATTCGATTCTCACTAAGAGAAAGAATTGAGTTTTGTTGTATGTAATGATGCTATGAGGGAAGCTCAAAAATGGTGTCTTTTGTTCATTAGGGATCACAAGGAGTAAACTAATTCATAGTAAATCATTCAAGATCAGTTTTAGGAATAGTTTCTATATTTGACTGCAAAAGAAGCTTGTTAGTAGGATATGTTTCCATTCTCTAGGGGATTTATAATTTCTACTTTTTATATGTTGTGAGACATCTAAATTAACTTTTTGAACGTGAAACATTTCTATTTTTATACCCTTGAAGTGAATTAACAATATAATTTTTATTATTTTATTTTTATCCCTTCAAAATGGGTATAAGGAAACCTCATCATTTTCTTGATTGAAACCCACCCATTAAATCCTATAAGATAATTATTTGTACCACTTCAACTTTTCATTACCAATCTATACTATAATTTCCTTCATACATGGTATGTTCATACTCTTACCTTAGGCTCAGTGGTGATTATTTGTCCCAGGGGAAGGGTTACTAATCTTATGTATGCATTTAAATTATTATACACTTCTCTCCAACCTAGTGTTGTGGGTTTTTGTCTAGGGGAAGGAGTCATAGTATGCTTATTCTTTTATGTATTACTCTATATATCAATCTTGGTATTATGAGTTATAGTTTGTGTAAATGGGATATTTTATGATATCTACATTATTTTTGACTTAAAGATAGGGAATCATCACTCTTTGGGATATTTACTACCTTTTCATATACAGTTATATGATGTCATTCTTAGCATGGACTATAAGTATTCATTGAAATATTCTATGAATTTATTTAGGAGGCACATAATATTGTTTTATGATGATAGAGAATAGGTAGTATTTTTTGTAAAGTGGGTCCTTTGGATGGGTTATAGGTGTTTTGATTCCTTGTCATCCTTGATATCATGGATTATGATGAGTTCTATAGAGGATCATCCAGTGGTGTTTCATAGGGTTGTATAAGAGTACCCTAATTCCTTTCTAGAATAGTTTGGAACATTAAACCTCAATGAGAGATCAATTTTGAAGTGGATCTATATCTGGACATCACATCTCTATTAATTTTTCCATACAGGATAAACCTTCTAAGTTTAGGAGATGCATATTCATATAGATAGTCTCTTATATAGAGGATTCATTCGACTTAGTGTGTCACCTTGGGGTGATCCAGTTCTATTTGCGAAGAAGTAAGACAATGATCTGTGTTTGTTTATCGATTATCGAAATTTGAATCCAGTGATGGGGAAGAAAAACCATCCTATACTATGAATTAATTATTTATTTGATTAGTTATAGGGAGCTAGCCAGTTCTTGAAGATCGATTTGTGATTAGGATATTATCAGATGCAAGTGAAGGATAAGGATATCCTAAATAGTTATTTTTGATATAGTTATGGGAATTATGAGTTTATTTTCATATTGTTTTATGTTATAAAATCTCTATCCACGTTCATGGGGCTAATAAATACAATTATCTATGATATTTTGGATTGATTTGTGATGGTGTTTATCAACATAATCTTTATATATTTTTAGTCCAAGGAGGATCATTTAGAGTATCTTCATACTATTTTGGGAGTTCATTGTTGAGAAAAAATACTTAAGAAGTTATAAAAGTGTGATTTTTGGGTCAGTGAGGTCCATAGATTTTGTAATGTTATATATTAGCGTGGAATAGCCTTGTATCCTTTGAATATTGAGGTGAATATTTCTTGGGTAGCCCACAAAATGTTATGGAGGTGTGAAGTTTCCTTGGTCTTTATAGCTATTACAGGAGGTTTGTATATAAAATCTCTCAAATTAAAAATCCTATAAATACTTTTAAAATAAATTATTATGGTTTTATATGGACTAACTAGTTAATAACTACTTTTGAGTATTTGATGGAGGAGCTGGTCAATACTTTAGCTCTCCATTTTTTGAAGGAGGGTATTGCATACAAGGTTTATTATGATGCTTCACATCTTGGATTAGGTTGTGTTATGATTAAATAATGGTCAATTTATATGTTTGTGTCTATGTTTTTTAGAAGTTTAAGGTTTAACACTTTGTTACTGGTGGGTTAATTCAACTACTCGAGGTTTCAAAATAGAATTGAGAGGACATATCAATGGAATTCATCACCATTTTTACTAGAGATCATGGTGCTTATAATTCTATATTGGTGATCATGAAATTCATGATTAATACAACTCAGTTTTTATTCATTAAGGAGTTAACTCAATGGATTCTTTATTAAGGATGTATTTAGAGAAGGTAGTGAGGTCTCATATGGTTCTGAATACGATCATATCTGATCATGATACTTATTTTATCCCAAAGGTGTGGAGAGGTATCCATACATTTTTTGATCAAATTCATTCCTTAACATACTTTTTATCCATATATGGATAATTAAATAGGGAAGACCATCCAAAATTCATAGGATATGTTGTGCATGTGAATTATAGATTTTGTATTTTCATGGGTGAGTAACCTACATTTGGCAGAGTTTTTTTAAAATAATAATTACAACTCTTGAATTAGTATGGATCTGCATGATGTTATGTATGGCCGAACTAGCTAATATATATGTCTATAGATCAAGGTTAGATATTTAATTTTTCTTAGACTATAATTGGTAAAAATATTGAAAAAGAAGGTACATGAGAACCTCAAGAAAACCAAGGTAGTGAAATATTTCTATAAGTCCTATACTGATCACAGGAAGAGGCCTCTGGAGTTAGATGTTGGGGATCAAATGTTCTTAAAGTTTTCTACTCATCACAGATAGTGAGGGGTTGGTCATGGGAGTAAGATTTCTCCTTGATATTCTGGACCTTTTGTGGTGCTGTATTGGCATGCTATTCCTTAGTTAAATGTTTGTGGTGATATGGTGTCTTGGAGTAGAGCATGTGGGAATGAGAGGCACAAATTCATTCTCAATATTCCAAGTTGTTTAATGTTTGTTTTTGTTTAGATTCTTTATGTTGGAGTTGGTTCCCTAGAACCAAATTTTGTGTACTTTATTATCACCTATATTCATTTTTATTAATATTAATAAACTTCTTATCACATCATGATTGTTTTTCTGCATGACATAGTATGTGATAATGTCATAAGAGTAGCTATCACACTGAAAGGTCATAATAGTTATTTGATATGATGAGAACCCATAATTTACATTAAATTATTGTTAAAATATATATTCTATAGCCTAATGAAATAATTTTAGGGACAAAAATGATATAATCTATTAGGGGTGGAGAATGATAAGACTTTGAGGCACCTTCTCATGATGTATTCCCTTGGTAATATCCATTGTAGGATATTATGAGAATGAGAACTTCTGGTAGGACATCAACATTTATATGTGTCATTGGATGTTCCTATCCATATATTTATTTACTGATCCTTATACATTAATATTATTATTTATGAGTATTATAATTCACGTACTTTTTTGTATTGATGAAAGCCACGATGACATATGTTCATGGCAGGGTTGGATATGTTGGGTGTCATGAGAAATATTTCATTAATGAATAATTTGAGAAAGGATTTATCCCTTCTATTCATTAATGGAAGTTTATATCTTAGGCCCTTTTATGGAAATTATATATCCTAAATAAATCCATGGCCATGGTGTTTTATAGGAAAGTTCGATTTTCAGAAATTTAAAGAAACAGACATCAGGCATATAGGTGTATGAAACCAACATGCAACCTGCTTGATTAGAGATATATTGATAAAGGTATTATATTACATAGTAATCATCCCTATAAGGTATTATGTCATTGTGGAATCAACATCATTATCTATGGGTGCCTTGGGGTGTTGCTAGATGCTAACCTTGGAATTTTGGCAGCTTCTCCTAATGCCATTGAGAAAGAGACCTAGAGGTTTACAAACTAAGTGTATCTAGAATCTCAGTTAAATAATTTATTATTATTTATTATTAAAAAAATTGAATAAATATTACTCCTGCATGTGGTTTAATAATTATTCACATTTTTTTGATTGCATATATTCCGTCACCATTTATTCGAGAGGATATTATGTGCGAAGAATATTTAATAAATATTTAGTTTCTATTTTGTGAATATAAAATTTATTTATTTATTAGAAAATAATGAATTGATATTTATTTATTAAATAAAAGTTATTATTCATGGTCCGATAAATATTGTGGATGGAAGACAGACTGATTTTAACAGTTTGGTGAGAAATAATATATATTGAATATTATCTGATTAAATAATATTCAATTTAATTCGCGAGTTTAGAGAATATCAAGAAATAATAATAATTTTATTATTATTATAGACATGGGGTTCTGTAGTAATTAAATAAACCTTTTAAATTATTTATTTCTAACTCTTGTAGTATGTAAACCCAATTATATTATTTTTCAAGAGAGACAATTCATTTATTTTGCTGTGCACACCAAAATCTAGAGAATCCTCTCAAATCCCGATAGAGATCTCTTCTTCAATAATTCTCCAAATAATATAGAGAAATCTTCCTCCACATTCTAATCTCAAGTCAAGAGAGATAAAAAATAATCCTTTGTAAGAAATTATCTAGGTGATCATAGGTGAACGACGCAAGCGACAAGATCTACCGTGCTAGCATCCATAGATTTCTACGGTGACATTCAATGATTTTTGGAACATGTGTGGATTACTTCTAGAGAGAATATATTCTTGATTAATAAAATTTAATGATGATATGTTATAGATTCGTTTTCAGATCCATCAATGAAGAAAGAAATCTTCACAAGGTGATTCTCTAATTGATTAAATTAATTATAAATAATATGTAATGATACCACACTTTGGTTATGGAATTTTATACATTTTAAATATTCTTTGATTAAATTACATTGATCACATAATTTATTGTTGTGTAAATCTTGGATTGATCATCGATCATGAAAAAAAATAAAATTTCTTTATGACCCATCACTTGCTTCCACTACATCCGAAACCTTAAAATGGTATTAGAGTGGGCCGCATAATTATTTATAACTATTTAAAGATTTTAGATTGATTGGAACATTTATAATTTAGTTTTTCATTCTAGTTTAATAATTATTAAATCTGAATTATGATATTTTATTCTTCCTCTTAGTTTCTTGTAAATATAATCAAATCGATTAATTTTATAAATGAAATAAATTTGAAGACCTCATCTGGAGGCACTGGGAAATATGACTGGATAACAAAAGAGTAGACACCATGTAACTTAGAGGCACATGTTGTGTATTAGTTTTTAATGCACAAAGAATTAATTCATTATTAATTTAAGGTGTGTGAATTTATTACGCGAGGTGAATTTAATTATACACCACATATTGATTGGGCTATCCTAGCACATGATCATCCAGAGTACATGCTGTGTAAATTTCATACATGAAGTGTAGTACTTTAGTCATAGATGGGATGTGTATCTTCTAAAATGGCCAACATTACTGGTTTCCATGTAACCAAGAGATCACACACCGTTTATCCCATGTACATGTTGTGTACTACAATATTTTCTGTGGCATAGTTACATGTTGAGTCCTTAGGAATGTTCCTCAGATAGATAGTGATAATAGTACATGTTTTTAGCTAACTTATACACATCATGTACTTATACCAAATTACACAGAATTAAAAATTAATTTATTATACTGTGTAAAACTTATCAATATGTTCTTGTGTGTGGTCATTAAGTTGATAGGACACACCATGTGATAGGTTTATATATATAGATATATAAATTCCTAATTAATTTATACGTAATGTTTGGATCTACATATCATATATAAGTCATATTACATTTATTACTCTACGCGTAGAGGCATTACAAGCTACATTAAAAAATGAATCATGTAAATCATGTAATCATTAAGTTGATAGTATGCGTCATGATATGTGATAAGTCGTATATGCTATATATCACAAGAGTAA
Source organism: Viscum album (assembly GCA_963277665.1). NCBI lineage: Eukaryota > Viridiplantae > Streptophyta > Magnoliopsida > Santalales > Viscaceae > Viscum > Viscum album. The sequence goes on along the minus strand of OY728122.1, from coordinate 1,652,981,294 downwards.
ATAGTATACAAGTATAATACACATTGGATAGTTTAGATGGGAACTCACCATGTTTCCTCCAAAGTAAATTTTTGTACATAATTAATTTTAATGAAATTTATTTAATTTGTTTAAAATTTTGATGGATGAGAATATCAAAGATATTTGGATGAGATTAAGATAAAATAATTGATTAATCAAATAATATAATTAATTGATTTGAGAACGATTTATCTTAAATAAGAATGATTAATATTTGAATGTTAATTTTATTAAATGTATAATTTTTGACATTTATATAGATGATCATGATCTTAGACCATACCTTTGTATGTGATTAGTTTCTTCTAATTTATTATTAAATTTAAAAGTTGGTCTGCATTCCATATCTCCTCTTATTATGTAAGGGCATGGATGCCCATGGTTTCTTTTATGTAAACCCCTTCACCTCAAATTAATGTGAGTAAAATCCTATGTAATGGGTGTAAATCCCAATATAGTGGAGGTGGTTCAAGTTTGGAGTTAAGGAAAAACCAATCCAAGAGAGATACATAGGTGGATAGGTGGAAAGATGCAACACGACTTTAATTGGTCCAAGGTGTTTTCCCCTAGGCTGATAGTCAGTTTATCATCCACTAGATAAACATACCATTATTATAATCTCATGATCATACCACTTTATTATTGTATTTTTTTCAAGTTTCATTGTTATTTCATTATATATGTTTTTTCACGATCATATGAATTAATGAATAAACAAGCATACAAGATAGAACTAAATTAAATTGGATTATATGTAAATATTATCTAATATATGGTTAATCACTCAAGTAAATCCAATTCATATTAAAAATCATGTAATAAATATAAATTTTTTCAATTTATTCATAACAGATAAAATTCATCAATTATATATGTTAAGTTGGTATAGCCTTCCATTACTTTAATTAAAATCAAACCATAGTTCAAAGTAATTGAAAATCCAAAGTTAGGATTCTTTCAATTATTGGGGAATTATAACATGAATTTTTGGGTTGACATAACTTAGTTCACATAAAGGGTTTACTTCCAAAGTAGGAATTGGTGTAACTGAGAGGCAAGGGTTGAGGAAATAAAATTTTAGGATTTCATGATTGGGGAGTCCACTTAACAGATCAAGTAACTGTGAGTTAATATAGTTTTAATTTAGAGTGCCTACCTAAAAACCATTAAAATTTATTTAACAACAAAATTTAGGTCAATAATAAGTGGAATATGTATCCTTTCTAATAGAATATCCAAGAAATAGGATATTCTGAAGCTAATGGTGAGGGATATTGGGTTTTGATAAAATATTGGGAGATTAATAAATATAATATTTATTTATTTGTATAAATTTTATCAGATTATGTACTAAAACAATTATAATATTATTTTTAGAAATAAATATAAAATTAAATCAAACATATCATTGTGATCCATACTTGAGAAGGATAACCTTATCACCAACATAAATTTCCAAGAATGTAAAAGGCACTAATGCATCATCCTATGCCATGAAAGGAAATTATATGTGATGGAATAACCTATTCCATATGTTCCTAGTAATGAGGATATTGAGTAAGAGTTTTCTCTCTATGATAAATTTTTAATGATTATATATATGTTCAATTTTTCATACTACCATCCATGAAAAATTATATTTTGAAGCAACATGAGGACATGGATGCGTATAACATGATGTCTCACCTTTAGGATCTCTATGAAGAGAAGGTGAGATAGGAGGGATACAAGATCTCTAATTCTCTATTTATAATTAATGTTGGAGAGTCTTTTCTAGATGAGCCACATGTTATTAAGCTTATTTATTATATTGAATAGTTAGACATCTTAGGGATTAAATTCATAGATGTGTTGCACATAGATCTCATACTTTCCTCACTACCAAAGACCTTATCCATTTTTATTGTTAATTTTAACATGATTAATAATGAGAAAAGTTAATTATAACTTCTTACTTTAATTCTCAAAGTGGATAAGGACATGGGGTGTGAAAAACCCATGGTCTTTATAGTAGATAAGAAAAGGAAGAACAAGGGGAAGGGGCCTAAGAATCATAACAAGTCTAAATATTCCAAGAACCATCCTTCCAAGAAGAGGAAGTTCCTAAGGAAGGTCAAAGAAAAGAATATTGTATGTTTTTCATGTGTCAAGCAAGGAAATTATAATAGGAACTTTACCCATAAGTAAGGGGGAAGCTAAATGTGAATTCATTATCAAGTTAAATCATTCAATATCTACACAGTGGGTATTAGATATATCTTGTGGCACTCATATATGTATCCAAATGAAGGAAAAAAGTATATTTTGAAAGATTTTTAGATGATAAGTGGATTTAGAATCTTCTAGTGGTGTGAGGTTGGCTTATCTATCCATTGGAGACTACACCATTTTATTTCCATATCGATTGATATTTGTTTTAATGGATTGATATTATATCCCAACAATTACCAAGAACATAATTTCTATATCATTACAAGATGCAGATGGTTTTATTTTTAATTTTGGGAATTAAATTTGTTTCTTTTATAAAGACAACATATGTTATGGTATGACACATTTAAATAACGGTATTTATGTATTAAATTACAAAAACCAAAGTATTAGTAATAGATAAAAAATCATGCTCACTTGAATCATATAATACCCAGCTATAGAATCACCATATTGGTCATGTAAATAATAAGTGTTTGAAAAATATCTATCAAGATGGTTATTTAGACTATTGTTATCTAAAACCACCTGAAATATTTCATTCTTTTTTACAAGGAAAAATGACCAAATCACTATTCAGTGGATAGGGTGAAAGGGCCACATAGATGCTAGGATTAGTAAACACTGATGCGTGAAAACCATTTCTAGTAGAATTTAGAGGTGGGTATTATTACTCTATAACATTTACTAATTATTTGAGTCGATACGTATTTGTCTACTTGTTGAGGAATAAGTCTAAGTCCTTTGAGAAATTAAAATAATTCAATAATGGAGTAGAGAATCAACTTAGAAAGAATATAAAGAATCTTTGACCAGATCAAGGTGGTGAATATCCTAACTAAGAGTTTATCAACCTTCTACGGGAGTTTAGGATTTTATCTCAACTCACTCCACTATACACACAACAATGGAATGATGTTAGTGAAAGAAGGAACCATACCTTGTTAGATATGGTAAGGTCGATGATGAGTCATGCAGTTCTTCCATTATCCTTTTGGGGATATGAATTATAAACTATGACATGAAAACTCAAATGATTACCAACTAAAATGGAAAAGGGAATTAAATTCGATTTATAGAGTGGAAAGAAATATGTTTTGTCACATACATGTGTATAGGGTTGTGAGGCATTTTTTAAGCCCTTATAAGGAAACAAACTAGCATCTTAGGGCATAAGGTGTATCTTTATAGGGTATCCTAAGTTAAAAAAGGGATACTACCTATAAAAAGACTCAGACAAGAAAGTGACTATCACTAGAAAACCTCTCTTTCTTCATAGGGATAACATCCTAAAAAAGGATAGTTTGATAAATATTAACTTCAATATACACAAGAGTTGGTTCAGGAACTGATTACACAGGTCCCCAAGGAATAAGTAGTTAATGAAACAAAAGTATTGTATAGAATCACTAGAGAGGTAATAGAACCAAAAAGATATGGTTTTCTAGTCACTGAATATAGTGACCCATTATTGGTTAACAATGATGTACCTCTCTCATACAAAGAGGCAGTTGAGAGCTCGAAATTTGAAAGATTTCAAGATGCCATGAATTTTGAAATGGATTCCATGTATCAGAACCATGTTTGGGTTATGGTTGATGTGCCAATTGATGTAAATACCATAGGGTTAAAATGAGTATTCAAGAGAAAATTGGACATATAAGTTAATGTAGATAACTATAAAATATGGCTAGTGGCTAAAGGGTTTAAAAAACAAAAAGGAATTGACTACGATGAAACATTTTCACCAGTTTCTATGTTTAAATAAATTATAATTCTACTTTGTATAGAAGCTTACCATGACTATTAAATTTAGTAGATGGATGTAAAAATAGTTTTTCTTAATGGGAACCTTCAGGATGATGTCTTCATGACACAATCATAAGGTTTTGTGAGTCCATGTGATGCTAAAAAGATTTTCATATTGCAGAGATCCATTTATGGATTGAAACAAGAATCCAGGTCATGAAGCATTCTATTCAATGTATCTATAAAATAATTTGGTTTCATTAAGAATGAATGAGATTTGTGTGTTTATAATAGGTTTAGTGGGAATGCAGTCATTATCCTAGTAGTATATGTTGATGACATATTACTTTTTGGAAATGATATACTAGTACTACAGTCTATTAAGGGATGGTTAAATAATTGTTTCACCATGAAGGAATTAGGTGAAGAAACCTATATTCTAGGGATCATGTTCATTCATGATAGATCCAAGAGGCTGTATGGACTTTGTCAAAGTATATACATTGATCAAATACTAAAGAGATTTAGTATTGAACAATCCAAGAGGGGATTAGTTCCAACGACACATGGTATACATATTTCTAAGAAAATATATCCTTAGACACAATAGGAGAAAGATTGAATGAGTAAGATCCTATACACTTCAGCGATAGGATCAATCATGTATACCATGTTATGCATTAGACTTGATGTTGCCTATGCATTGAGCATGGTAGGAAGATATCAAGAAGATCCAGGAGAACAATGTCGATATGCTATAAAGGATATCCTAAAGTATTTGAGAATAAATAAGGACATGTTTATGATGTATGGAGGATAATAGGATCTATTTATTAGGGGTTATACTGATGCTAGTTTTCTAATAGATTAGAATGATCTGATTTTTTGGTCAGGATATGTTCTCTGTCTCAACGGAGGAGCTGTGAGCTGGAAGAGTTCAAAGCATCAATTTGTAACAAATTATACAGAGGATTCAGAGTATATAGAATATTTTGATGTATCCAAGGAATACATTTGAATACAATTCTTTTTCTAGGAGCTTGATTTGGTTCTTAATAGTAAAGAGACTATCACATTTTATTTTGATAATACTACAGCAGTGGCTCTTGCAAAAGATCCAAGGTCACAGAAAAGGATAAAGAACATACTCTAAATGTAACACCCCAAGTTTTTATGAACCTTTTTTTATAATAAATTAATTTTTTTAAATTTATTTCATTACACGCTACACCATGTTAAACTTTCATTACACGAAACACTGAGTTTCTATGAAACATCATTTTATTATTGTAATTATTTAAACAAGAAAATTTTAACCTAGCCATTATAATGGCGTGTATGAACATGATTAACTATATTATAATTTTTTATAAATATAAATATAAATATAAATATATATATAATTATTTTAGCAATTAATTATAAATGAATGTAAAACCATTTTATAAAATAAAAGGAAATATTTTTTAGAAATATTATTTAAATATGAACATGTGTGTTTCATACCAATAAATAAACAAATCACTATTGTTGAATTATATTAATGAAATATATATATATATATAATATATTAAATATAATGTTTAACATTCATCATTTTTTTTCTAGATATGATATAGGAAAAAATCAATTTTAAGAAAAAAAAGAAGTATTTTTCTAAAAATGCAGTTTTGTCGCCTTTTAATGATGTACTTATCTTAAATTAGGTTTTTGACACTTTAATAAATTATATTTGAAAAATAAACATCTTCATTGAAAAAAGGATATAAAAATTTACTTTGTTTGAATTTTTTTAATTTTTTGATAAGTTTCATGTTTTTATGAATAATGAAAAATACTTAATTTTAATTGAAAACAAAATTTTCTTTGAAATAATTTATAGTATTAAATTATTTATTTGTTTGGTTATAAAGTATAATTAGATAAAACTTTTATCATTTAATCTTGTTTAGGTAATTTTGATCAATTTCACATTGAATCTGAATATAAAATCATGTCAATCTTTTAGATGTTTTCACTTTAAAAACTCATTTTCTCGTTTTGTCAATGATATTAATTTTAAATTAATTTTATAAAATTATATGTTTTGAATAATGAAAAATAGATTTTATATTTAGAATCATAATTTAAAAATTTATTAAATAGGACCCTTTTATTTTTCTCCAATATGAATAGTAACTTTGGTAATTTTTATTACCATGGTAAATGTAAAATTGGGTAATTTAAGTTAAAAATAAAGTGATAAGGACTATATAATGAACCTAAAATTTGTCCAAACTTTATTGTATTAATTTAATTATACCCTTAACAGAAAAGTATATATATTTAATTATTTAATCTAGGCTTGTTCATGAAAATGACTAGGATATTATTAAAATCAAAGAGAGTGACAAAATGTCACACTCTTACCTTTGATATGTATAATATTTTTAATATGGGGTTAAATAGAATATATAATCAACTATATATATTTTTATGGAATATAAAATGTTTATATACATCATATAAATTTATTTTTGATTTTTAGTTAAGAAATAATTATCAGAAATGATTACAAAATAATGATGCAGTAATTATTCAATTAATGAAACAATCAATTAAATGATTTTAGAAATATTAAATCGAATATAGTTTGAATTAATTAAGGTTATTCACTATTTTTGGGCTAATATGACATTTTAGGGGTGTATTTGATAAATTGGTTCAATTTTATCTTGCCGTATTGAGTTTCTTAAAATTTGCGTAATGAATAGTGTCAAAATTGACAGTTATGTAATTTTATGAAAATAATATTCTATTAAATTTTTTAGAAATAAAAAAATATTAAATAAGGATAATATGATGAGATATATTCTAAAATATCTTAAATTTTCCATTTATGGTCTAATTAACACTTTATATATAAAAATTAAATCCTATTAATATTGAATTTCTTTTTACCTTAATTAAAATTAAAATAGGTTAACTAAGGGTTAAAAAAATTATAAGGTTTAAAATAATACCAAAAAATTTCTAAAATATATTTTTTGATGATATTAAAACCTCATGTCACTTTATCTTATAATACATAGAATTTTTTATTTTTTTTGATTGAGATTGAGTTTATTACAATTTAATCTTTAGAGAAATTCTGCAAGTGCTCCTCCCCTTTATTATAAAAGGGAACCTATTCTTCTCTTTTATTTACACTTTAGAACCTATTTGGTTTGGAAAAAATCTATCCAAATATACTAAAAATTTCCCTCAATTCATCTTATAAACCTTAATTTGGGTATAAATCCAACCAAAGAAGTCCTTTTGTGCAAATCAAAAGGAGATACCCAAAGAAGAGGTAACATTCATCAATAAACATTTTTAATTTATTTCTTCCTTAAACACCATAAATTCTACTTATTAAATTATTATATAATAACATAAATATAATAAATATACTGATATATTTTTATTATAAGTTTTATACCTACACTTATACACAATTACATCTAATAGGTAATGAACTTACCATTCTTGTGTACGACGAACTACCGCCTCACGAAATGATGTTGTCTGTTTTTCATTTAACACCTGTTATGGTTGTTAATTATGATGTAAAAACTATTTTTATATGATATATATGGTATTTATTATGTATTTATTCTTATGTAATTATTATATAAAACACACTTTCCTTTTTTTCCATTTTATGGAAATTTGATAACTTCATTTGTGGACGTGTGGACTACCGCCTACTCAAAGCAATGTGACTCATTCACACTTTACATGAAATGTATTAAGGATGGTTTGAGTGAAATTATATGATATATATGACATAATAATTCTAATTTAATTATATATTATATATATATATGTGTGTGTGTGTGTGTGTCATTTACTTTCTTTAAATATGATTAGAAAATGAAAGCACTGTTAATGTATAGGTACGACCTACTATCTCCATGAATGATGTAATTCATTTTATATTTATACCTTTTATAGAATATTATAAATATATATATACCAAATAAATTCATGGTTATAATTATGTATATTATGAAATCATGATATAAGTAAGAGGACAAAAAATATAACAAATCAAAACACATGTGAAAAATAAAGCAGTTATTACCCGAAATGTAACTTTAACATGGAATTGATAATATACAGGTAATAAAAGTCCATAAATATATCATATTTGGTCTTATATAATTGAATAAGGTTCTATAATATATTTATAATATGTTTATATTTATTATACAATAGGTTTTCACGAGTCTGATGAGTGTCAAGACATTAGGTAATGGATTTCCATCTCACTTTTATTTTCGGTGAGATACAATCCCTATTCACCACCTATTTATTATATGTGGTGTATATACTACCCATTAATGTATTTTATTAATATTATCCTAAATATTATGGTATTTAATTATCTATATAATTTTATTTCTTTCATGGGGCATATGATTTAACTTATTACAAAGTGGTAAGGGGATTTCTAGTCTCACTTATATTTATACTAGACTTATGTCATATTCACCACTTGTTTTTTTTTGTGGTGTATATATTTATTATGAATGTATTATAGGATCATTATTATTAAATTTATGGTTATTTACATATCCCTTTTGTTATCTCTCTTTCATGTGGTTTACATTTCAAAAGTTACCAAATCAGTAAGGGGATTTTGTCTCAATTTTCCTTCATTGAGGAACATGTTATGTTATGCACCTTAATTATTTTACATTGTTTGTATACTAACATTTAACATATTTTACCATGAAGATATTTATTTTCATGATATTATAAGTTTAATGTAATGTTATTATCTATTCATTCTTAAATATGTGTTCCTTCAAAACAATGTTTTTAAAAATTTTTTAAATGTATTTTAAATGATCTTTTATGAAATTTCAATGAAAAGGATTTAAAAGATATTAAAAATGTTTTTATAATATTTATTTATAATATTTAAAGGTTATTTTAAAGGAAAAAGTTTTTCTAAAAGTTTTATGATATAAAAATAATTTTTAAAATGGAAAGGATATCCTCAAGAATTATTTCAAGTGATCTTTCAAAATCATTTTCCCTCTATAAAAAAATTATTTGATGTTACTTATGTTTTAATGAGGATATGATTAAATGATACCATTCTTATTATTTCAATGAATTATTTATTTTTATGATGGATTTATACTTATGAATTTTGTTTCTTTTCCATGAGTTTTTCTATGTTGAAATGTTTATGAAACCCATTTCTTTTTATGGGTTCGGATATGATATGTGTTCATGTGGAACATATATTTATAGTTTTCAGTATGTGATGGGTGGGACCTATATTTACCTCCAATGAATTGGGTAAAGATTTATATCTCATGAGATAATTATGGAAAAAATTCAACAAGCTCAATCCACTATGATAATATGGGGAAACCTAATCCACCATGGGAAGATGAGGAAACCCTATCCACTATGGGAAGATAGGGAAACTTGATCCCTTGCATGGAAAAGACCGAAACTGGGGATGGTGGTGTGTCCCGCCTAGTAGGTGTAGTCCTAATGAAATAACCTATTAAGTTTTGGCATTGCACCTTAACTTATAGGGAATAATATTACATGTTTATGTGTCTACACAAATTATAGTATTATGACATTGTTATAATTTCATTGATCATGTTATTTTATTATCTTATGATTAATGTCTTATTAAATGCCAATATTTATTCTATGAATCACATATATGATCTTTGATATGCAGGGCATGATATTAAAATATTATGCTCATGTTATCATACCCTTATGATCATGTTATGCTTTTGTATTATCCATGTTTACCCTTACTGGGAATCTGAGCTCACCCTTTATTTTGTTTCCATTCCTCAAGTTATAAATAATGGTTTTAAGTATGTTTACTAAAGGTTAGTATATTTATGGGATATGTTGAAGATATTCACCAAATTAGAAGAATGTGTTCCAAGTTTCCAAAGGAACTAAACTATTACGATCCTCGAGCATGTTTTTTTGTAATGTAATGAATATTAATCTAAAAACATGTAATATTCATGTTTGAAAAGATTGGGTCATTATAGTTAGTATAAAAGAAAAGATTTATTCAACCATTGAAACTAGGATGAGAAAAATTTATTGGAATCCATAGAGACATTTCTAAGGATTTTTCTAGAGATGTATCTAAGGATAAGTCTAAGTATAGGTTATAATCCTAGAATTTTGGTATCTATCATGAATAAAATAGGATTAATCCTAATATGTTATATATTGAAGGTAATTTACCTTAATGATGGTGTTTTTATAGTATTATTAGTGTTTCTCATAATATTTTATTTTGGTTTTAGTCAATGGATAAAACCCAAAGGAACTATGTTAATGAGGAATACAATGAAAAATGGAATGGTGTCCCACATGAGAAAACAAATGTTACCAAATATGGAATGGAAAAACTCATTTATATGACCAAAAAAACTTATCAATCCATGAATCATGTTGGACATCAAAATTACCAAATAAGGGAATAATATTTTGTTGAATCCTTCTTAAGGAAACATCCACCTTATTTTAGTGGAAAAAATGATCCACTAGTTGCTGAGAAAATGGATATGTACCATTGAAAAATATTTTTATTTATCCGTTATTTATAATGTGAAAAGGTTAAGTTGGGAACTTATCACTTGGAAGGTGAAGCGAATCAGTGGTGGAAATTTATCAAGAATATTATGAAATAAGATAAAACGGACTGCATGGACTAGGCGAGTTTAATAACTTATTTTTCATTAAGTACCTCCCCCTTTTCTTCTTAAAAAAATAGATATTGAATTTTCCCATATATCTCATGGTTATGATAATAAAATAATGATAGAATTCAAAGCAAACTCTTAAAAATTTTGATATAAGAAGATTAAATTTACTTTATTCTCAATGTGTGAAAGGGAACATGGAGGAAATTTCCTTATGGGGACTGCTAAATGTTTTAAGTGTGGGAAATGAGGTCATGGATCATTTTAATGGTGAATTAATTGGAATAAAAATTAAATCTCCAAATAGTACACCTACCATAATTTAGTGTCTCAATTGAAAGGAGGTTAAGATTTATGCTAACAAGTTTCCCAATCCAACGACTAATGTGGATGATAAGCCACAAAAACCACTAAGGAAAAAGGATAAAGGAAAATATTATAATATCATAATGGATGAAGTTAACCTTGAAAATTAGGGAATACTTATCCTCCTTTCCTTTTTTGGGAATTTCATGTTTTATTTTGAGTGAATAAGCCCTATGAAAATCTTATTGTTCATCTATTAGTGAAATTTCATGTGATTATCTACTCAGATTATGGAATAATTAAATCACATATTCTATTGATACAATTATGAACTCAAGATTACAATGAAAATATTTTGGTATAAGAAAAGAGCTTATATAAGGAATAAAGAATATTTTTTGCATTCAATATAGTTTTATTTTAATTTAAGTTATTACCATGTTTCAATAGAATATAGGATAATGGTCTTAACTTGTTTATTAAGAGATACATCACGTTTTTGAGGGATAAATTCTATGTTTAGTGACCTTATTTTGAAAATATTGAATTTTAATCTTTTGGAAGGTTCATAAGTGTAACCATTTATGAAATTGTTTAAGTTGAAATTTAGATGAAGTTTTAGAGATTAATGTTTTAATTTAAGAATATTGGAAAAAATGTGCTAATTTTTTTTCAATGATAACTAGACATAGAAGGAATGAATTATCATCTAATTATGGATCTTATGATACAGTAGTAATTTAGGCACTAAAATTTCAGCCTAATTTCTTGGAGTAATATATGAAATGGAAATTGATCAAGGAACAACCGATGGATGATATCATGCTTACAAAATGGAATGAAATAAAGTAAGTATATCTTCTTGTGAAAATTATTCAACCTTATTAAAATTATCTTGAAATAAAAAATTCATCCCAGTACCTTCATTTTCGATGAATCAAATGGTCTCTTAGATCATCATTTATTTTATCATTCTGTGATGATTAACTTTATAATGACCATGTTCTCTATTACTCTCCATCAAAATTTGATAGTTGAAATTCTCTTATATGTCCATGTTTTCACTTTACACTAATCCTAGTTATTTGGAGATCTTCACCTTTTACTTTCCATCTGTTTAATAGGATATTTTATTGACCCTTTTTATGATGTGGTTTTCCCATAAAGAAATCATAAACCACCCACCTTTGATTTTTGAAGTGAAATTTGAAATTTTAAGCATGTGATTTACTTTTTAAATTATTGATATTATTGGAATAGTAGCCTATCTATTGGTACTTCCACCAAATCTTTCTTATGTTTATTATTAGTTCCATGTGTCTCTTATGAGGTAGTAAATACCTAATCCTTCACATATTCTAAACTTACAGGTTGTACCACTGGAGGAAGATCCTTATTTTGAAGAGAAACCGGTATAAATTTTGGATCGTAGAGATAAAATTATAAAAAATATTACCAATAACCTGGTTAAAGTTTTGTGGAGAAAACCACCAGTTTGAAGAAGCTGCGTGGTAAATTGAGGATATGATGGTGTTGAAGTATCCTTATTTATTTATATTAGAATGAAAATTTTTGAAGGAGAAATTAATTTTAAGGAGGGTAGAATATAACACCCCAAGTTTTTATGAACCTTTTTATGAAATAAATTAATTTTATTAAATTAATTTTTTTACACGCTACACCATGTTAAGATTGCATTACATACAACATTGTGTTTCTCTAAAACATTATTTTATTATTGTAATTATTTAAACAAGACAATTATAACCTAGCTATTAGAATGAAGGGTATGAACATGATTAAATGTATCATAAAATTATGGTTCACACACAAACACATGTACACACATATATATAATTATTTGACTAATTAATTATAAATTAATGTAAAACCCTTTTGTAAAATAAAAGGAAATGTTTTTTTTGAAAAATTATTTAAATACGAAAAGGTGTGTTTTATACCAATAAATAAACAAATCACTCTTATTGAATTATATTAATGATATATATATATATAATATTAAATATAATTTTTAAAATTCATATTGTGTTTTTTTAGATATGATATAATAAAAAATACAATTTTAGGCATAAAAGAAGTACTTTTCTAAAAAGGCATTTTTGATTCCTTTTGATGGAAAAATTATTTTAAATATAGTTTTTGACACTTTTATAAATTCTATTTGAAATAAAATAAACTTCTTATTTGAAATCAGGATATCAAAATTTACTTTGTATGAATTTTTGGTATCTTTTTGATTAGTTTCATGTTTTGATGAATAATAAAAAATAATGAATTTTAATTGAAACAATCTTTTCATTGAAATAATTTATAGTGTTAAAATATATATTTTATTATTTTAAAAAAATAATTAGATATATTTTTATCATTTAATCTAGTTTAGGTCATTGGAATCAATTTCACATTTAATTTAGATATAAACACATGTCAATCTTTTGGACGTTTTCGCTTTAAAAACTCATTTTCTCATTTCATCCATGAGATTAATATTAGAAAATTATGTGTTTTGAATTATGAAAAATGGGTTTCATATTTGGAATCCTAATTTCCAAATTTATTAAATAGGTCCCTTTTATTTTTTACTAATATGAATAGCAACTTTGGTAATTTTTATTTCCATGGTAAATGGAAAATTAAGTAATTTAAGTTAAAAATAAAGTGATAAGGACTAAATAATTAAATTAAAAATTGAAAAAACATTATTTGATTAAGTTAATTATACCTTTAAAACATAATAATTGAAATTTAATAATTTAATTGATACTTTTCCATGAAAATGACTTGGATATTATTAAAATCAAAGACTGAAAAAATATCACTCTTACTTTTAATAAGTACAATATTTTTAATATGGAGTTAAGTAGAATATATTCTCGACTATATATATCTTTGTGGAAGTTAAAATGTTTATATAAATCATATAAATTTATTTTTAATTTTTAGAGAAGAAATAATAATCATAAATAATTTCAAAGTAATGATACAATAATTATTCAATTAATGAAACAATCAATTAAATGATATTATAAATATTAAGTGAAATTTAATTTGAATTAATTAATGTGATACAATTTTTTTGGGTGAATATGATATGTTAGGGATGTATTAGATAAATTGATTCAATGTTATATTACTTTATTGAGTTTCTTAAAGTCAAAGCAATGAATAGTGTAAAAATTAACACTAATGATATTTTACAAAAATAATATTTTATTAATTTTTTTAAAAATAATAAAAAATATTAAATAAGGAAAATAGTGTGATATATGGTCTAAAATATATTAAATTTTACATTTATGTTCTAATTAACTATTTATATGTAAAAACTAATTCCTCTTAATATTGAAAATTTTGTTACCTTAGTTAAAATTAAAATAGGACGACTAAGTGTTAAACAAAATAATAAGGTTCAAAATAATACCAAAAACTGTATAAAATTTATTTTTTTTGATGATATTACAACCTTATATCATATTAAATTAGAATAAATGTAATTTTAGATTTATTTCGATTAATTTTTATTTTATTATGGTTTAATATTTTGAGAAATTCCAAAAGCGCCCCTCCCCTCTCTTATAAAAGGGAACCTATTCTTCTATTTTATTCACACTTCATAACCTATTTATTTTGGAAACTATAAATCCCAATATTCTACCAAATTCCATAAATTCATCCTATAATATTTAATTTGGGTAGAAATACAACCAAATAAGTCCTTTTGTGCAAATCAAAATGAGATACCCAAAGAAGAGGTAACGCCCATCAAGGAACATTTTCGTTTTATTTATTCCTTGATCCCACACAACTATACTTATCACGTGATTATATAATAACATAATAATACTAAATATAATGATATTTCTTTATTACAAAGGTTATATATACACTTATACACACTTCCATCTAATGGGTAATGAATTTACTATTCTTGTGTACGGTGAACCACCGCCTCATGAAATGATGTTATTAATTTTTATTTTACCACATATAATGGTTGGGAATTATGGTGTAAAATATGTTTTTATATTATATATATGGTATTTATTATGTTTTTATTCTTCTATAACTATTATATAAAACATACCTTCCTCTTTTCCATTTTGTGGAAATATGATATCTTCATTTGTGGATGTGTGGGCAACTGTCTACTCAAAGCGATGCGACTCATTAACACTTTACATGGAATGTACTAAGGATGTTTTGAGTAAAATTATATGATATATATGATATAATAATTATAATTTAATGATATTATATATATATATATATTTCATTTACTTTCTTTCCTTTAATACGATAATAAAATGGAAGCAACGTTCATGCGTATGTACGACCTACTGTATCCCTGAATAGTGTATTTAATTTTCTATTTATACCTTTTAAAGATTATTATAAATATATATATTTAATATATTCATGGTTATAATTATTATAAGAACCTGTTTATTCTTCCTGAGGTGCATGTTTCTTCTTTTCCTTTTTCCTTAAGTGTTTTTGAGAAAACAAGGGCAATGTGGAAAAAATCCCAAATTTATGGGTACATGCCATGTACTTTTGAGCACATGCCGTGTAATTTGACCATGTGGGATAAGAATACAAGGAATGTAGTATTTTTGATGATTAAACGTGTAAAAACTAACTACACACCATGTACTTGTACACACACTGTGTACTTTGGCTGTGTGGGATGAGAACACAGGGCGTGTAGGCCTGTCGACAGTTAAAGCTGTAAAAACAAACTACACGCCGTGTACTTAGTAATACACACCATGTAATTAGTCTACATATGAACAATGTGGTGGTGGAAAGTAGACTCCATAGGAACAATTTAAAAGGAAAGTAAACACCATGTACTTGAGAGTATACGCCGTGTAGTCATGTTTTTTTCACTAAAAATAGGCAGTAACCTCCTCATTTGACAGAGGAGGTAGAACACTATAGCATCCTGAACTTTTCTTAAATTAATATTAAATAATTTTAAAGATAAAAAACATAATAATATTACACATAGAGGATCTAATGGTTTAGTTTCTTGGGAAAACTAGGAACTTATATAACAATTACAACATCAAGCATAAAAATTTATTAATTTCTTCTTCTCTAGCTTTTTATTGGAACTTGTCCTATCCTTAGTACATGTATCCACCTGAGGATATAAATCAAAAGGGGTGATCTAAAATCCCAGTAAGAGGATATATAAGATGAATATAGCATGGGGTGAGCATAACCATGACATAGGAAAAAGATCATGAAAATGAGAGGAACATAAATAAAAGACTTGAAATGTGGCAATGCATAAAAATGAAACATAATGTTTTAGTGGTTAACTACCACACATACTTTTGAACCAAGATAGAATCTTTTTCACACATAATTTCACATATACGCATGAGATTCATCACTTTACCCAATGCATTGGAGCACTGTATAATTCCGGGCGCACCTGTCACTTTGAAACATTCATACTGTGCTATATAATTCTGGGCACACCCGTCACATCATAACATTATCATTATCATGATTGCCACATAGAACACATATCAAAAGTGAACATAACTAACCCATGTAAAGGAATGGGTTTCATCTCATAATAATACATTCATAATCTTTGGGTTCCCAAAAGAAAGAGGGAACAACATACTTGATACAAGAACCATCAACCATGAATGAGAGATAAAAGTTGAGTTCTTAAAAGAAGAGTTCTTTTGGAAAAAATTTGGTAAGAAATAAAATTCATTATAAAAAATTTATATCCTAGAAAAGGTAAGATAATTATAAAGAAAAGTTCTTTAAGGATTAAACATATCAAAATGGAGTGAAAGAAGGAGAACCTGAAGGAAGAAAATTGAGTTCGAGATTTCCCCTTACCTTGTATCCGAATGCTTTATTCTCTTTAATGTACTGTATAATAACATTATATTCATTAATTAGAAATTATATAACCTTTTATACATTAATAGGGTTCATTCTGGTTTCATTATGTGATTTTATGTGCCTTTGAATGAGTTATAGAGTTTAGAAACATTGTTCAGGAATGTTTGTTTTTATGGTTTTCTTGAGTGGTTTTCTTGTATTCTTAAATTGATGTTCTGGTAGAACATGGGTAATCATACAAAACTGATATTACATGTTATTAATGATATTACAGGAGTTTTAATGATCTTATAATTAATTATATTATATCCATGTGGATGAATCATTAGATAATAATTAAATGATGATTGTTTGGGTTAATTTGGGCGATTTTTCGATCACAACAAACTTGTTTTTCTTTATCACTTAGTAATATGTTCATAAGTCAGTTACAGAACTTCAAATAAGACATAATACATATACAATATTCTGGTTCAACCATAAAAATGGTTTCATTACCAGATCTGAAGGTAGAAATAGAAGAAGAAAACATGTCGTTCTTGAAGGTGATAAATTAACACATCAAGAACAATGTT
The DNA here is from genome assembly GCA_963277665.1 of Viscum album. Classification (NCBI taxonomy): domain Eukaryota; kingdom Viridiplantae; phylum Streptophyta; class Magnoliopsida; order Santalales; family Viscaceae; genus Viscum; species Viscum album. Next base: position 1,652,963,809 of record OY728122.1, on the reverse strand, counting down.
CTCTTTAATAAAATAAAAGAAAGATGGATAGGGAGGTTGGATGATATAATATCCCATTAGCATCATAAAATTCCATTATATTTATAATAATGGAGTTACAATACCATTTGGGTGAAGATAGGTGGGGAGAGATCAAGAAATGAACTTGAACATGAAAGGAAATTAAAGGAGAAGAGGGAGAGAAATTACCTCTTGAATCCTTCTCTTGAGAACCTCCTTAAGGGCCTAAGCTTGGTCTTTTGATGAGACCAGCAACTCTTGGAAGTGGGGGAGGGGCTAGGGAGGATGTTTGGGTAGAGTTTAGAGAAGGCTTAGATCTTGAGAGGTGTGAGGGAATGAGGGTGTGAAGGGTGGTTTTTATATTGGAGGGGAGGAGTAAATTTTGAATATTTAATTCATTATTTTATTATTTCCCTCAAGACAACTAATAGTATTGTTTCATGTGACCCCTAATAGTAATAAGTTCATGTGAGTTCTAACCAAGTGTCCTGGAATCACTTGTGATGTCATGAATAGTGTATTTAACTATTAAATTGTATATACGGTATTTTGCCGTATTTCACTATTCATAAAAAATTCGAGTTTTTCTGAAAAATACTAAAAATTTACCCTAAACATTTTTCGACGTGTATAATTCAGAAATGAAGTCCATTTTTCAAAATTAATTTTCTAAATAATATTAATTTAATTTTTAAATAAAGTCACAGTTAATTCGAAAAATAACAATCTTAAAGGTGTACTTAGTTTTATTTCTCATTGAAAAATTAATTAAGATCTCATTATCTTATTGCCTTAAGAAAATAAAATAAAAATATTATTTCCTATTCACAAGGGTCATATTACTATTAATTTTACTATTCATAAGGGTATGTTACTATTCACCAAAAAAACAAGTTTGTTCTATCAGACTCCAAAAATCATTTTGAACACAACCGTGTATGTCGGATTTTCAAAATTCCAAACACAGAAGTGACTAACTAATGTTTAAAGGTTGTGTATCACCTAGTAGTTCATTATGTTGGGAATTCATGTGATTTTATGACATAATTTTATGAAGGAAAATTTAATTAAAAAACATTGGGTCGTTACATTTCCCCCCCCTTAAGAAATTTCTCCCTAGAAATTTCGTTTTAAAAAAACAGGTGATGATACTTCTCCTTCATCGCCTCTTTTGGTTCCGAAGTTGCTTTTTCAAACTTATGGTTCCTCCACAATACTTTTACAAAGTGGTTTGTCTTTTTACATCGAACCTTATCACTTTGGTCCAGAATCTTTACTGGCTGCTCCTCATAGGAGATATCATCTTCCAGCTGCACCACCTTTGAGTTTAGTACATGTGAGGTATCAGATATGTACTTCCTCAAGAGTGATACGTGAAAACCATCATTAAATCAATCCATATTCAGTGGAAGTGCAAGATGATAGGCCACGACTCCTATGCGGTCAAGGATCTCAAAGGGGCCAATGTGCCTTGGGCTTAGCTTCCCTTTTTCCCAAATCGCATGACTCTCTTCCATGGAGATATTCGAAGGAAGAATTTATCTCCAACGTCGAACTCCAAGTCCCTTTGATGGTTGTCAGTATAGCTCTTTTTCTGACTTTGAGCAGCTTTGATGTGTTTCTGGACGACTTGAACCTTCTCGGTCATCTCTTGAACAAGATGAGGTCCAAGTAGCTTTATTTCTCCAACTTCATCCCAACAGGTAAGAGTTCTACATCACTTTCCATACAGAGCTTCATATGGATCCATCTGAATACTCGAGTGGAAGCTATTGTTGTATGAGAACTCAACCAACGGGCGATGCTGATCTCATCCACCTTTGAATTCTAGAGAGCAGGCTCTAAGCATATCTTCAAGCATCTGAATAGTTCTTTCAGATTAGCCATCAGTTTAGGAGTGATAGGCCATGCTAAAATTTAATTCAATACTCAAAGCATGTTGAAGTCTCCTCCAGAATTTTTATGTGAACCTCAGATCACGATCAGAGACAATTGAGAGTGGAACACCGTGCAATCTCACCACTTCCTTCACATATATCTTTGCAAGTTGTTCAAGTGAAAGATCTTCCTAAATAGCGATAAAATGGGAAGTCTTGGTGATTCAGTCAACCACAACCCATATCGCATTATTTCCATTTGACGTCTTTGGGAGACCCGTGAAAAAGTCCATATTAACATTTTCCCATTTCCACATGGGTATAGGCAATGGCTGAATCATACCTTTGGACTTTTGTCACTCAGCTTTAACTTGATGACATACCAAGCACCTTGATATATATTCTGCAATCTCCTTCTTCATGTTATCCCACCAGAAGAGTTTCTGGAGATCACGGTACATCTTGGTACTCCCAGGATGGATAGATAATGTTGAGCTATGTGCATTGTCAAATAGCTCCTTCTTTATCCCGAGTGATGAAGGCACACAAATCCGTGTTCCAAACCGAATCACACCATCATCGTTGATATGAAACTCTTGCATCTTCCCTTCTTTTACTACATTCACCCTATTTTGTATCTCCACATCATCCCTTTGTGCTTCTTTAATATTCTCCTAGATGGATGGTTGCGAAATCATTTGGGAAAGGTAGGATGTATCCCCTAACCTTATGATTTCCAAATCCATTTTTTGTATATCCAATAAGATAGGGTCTTTCTCAATCCACAACATGGATAGTGTAGCAGGTTCTTTTCTGCTTAGAGCATCAGCTACCTTGTTCTCATTTCCAGGATGATAGTGAATAGATCAATCATAATCCTTGATTAGCTCTAACCATCTCCTTTGATGCATGTTGAGCTCCTTTTGTGTGAATATATACTTTAGGCTCTTATGGTCGGTGTATATGTCACACTTCTCACCCTAAAGGTAGTGTCGCCAGATTTTCAAGGTAAAAATCATGGCTGCCAGCTCTAGATCATGCGTCAGGTAGTTCTGCTCATGTTTCTTCAACTGTCGTGAGGCATAGGATATCACATTATGATTTATCCTGAGTACACAACCCAAGCCTTTCTTTGAAGCATCACTGTATATCACAAAACTTTTTCCACTTTTCAGTAGTGTGAGTACAAGTGCAGTGATCAACCTTCTCATTAGCTCCTTGAATATTACCTCACATTATTCCATCCAGACATACTTTACCCATTTTATTATTAACATAGTTAGCGGGTTTGACAATCATGAGAATTTTCTCACAAAACGTCTGTAGTACCCAGCTAATACAAAACAACTACGGATTTCTGTGACACTAGAGGGCCTGGTCCATTCCTCAATCACCTTTGTCTTTAAAGGATCCACAAAAATTTCCTCACTTGTGATCACATGTCCCAAGAACATGACTTGCTTCATCCAAAAGTCACACTTTCTGAACTTGGCGTACAACTTCTCCTTTCTTAATGTCGCCAACACAAGTCTTAGATGTTCTTCATGTTCCTCCATGATCTTGGAGTAGATGAGAATACCATCGATAAACACTACCACAAATTTGTCAAGGTAATGTCTAAATACTCTATTCATCAAATCCATGAAGATTTCAGGGGCATTAGTAAGTCCTAAGGGCATCATCAAAAACTCATAGTGCCCATACCTTGTATGGAAGGTAGTCTTCTGAATATCTTCCTTATTCACCTTTACCTGATGATATCCAGAACGAAGATCCACCTTTGAGAAGTATTGAGATCCTCTTAACTGGTCGAACAAGTCATCAATCCTTGGGAGAGGATACTTGTTCTTTATGGAGATCTTGTTGATTTCCCGATAATCGATTCATAGCCACATTTTTCCATCCTTCTTCTTCAGAAAGAGCACTGGTGCACCCCAAGGTGATGCACTAGGGCATATGAACCCTTTGTCCAGATGCTCTTTCATCTGATTATTTAACTCCTCCAGTTCGATAGGGGCCATCCTATAGGGACACTTCGAGATAGGAGTAGCTCTGGGTATGAGTTCAATTGAGAACTCTAAATCACAATTCGGGGGAATTCCGGGTTACTCTTCGGGAAATACATCACCGTATTTCCTCACAATGGTCATTTCCTCAAGGTTGGCATTTTCCTTTGACTTAACCATTTGGGTGAGGTATGCTTCTTCATAGAGAATCAAAACCCACACAATTGAAGGATTTTTCAAAGGATATTCATGATCTTAGTTGCATTTGTAGAGGAGACTGAGATGGTTCAGAATATGAAAAGATATTTCCTTTTCCCGACAGTTGATATGTGCTCTATATAACGAGAGCCAATCCATTCCCATTATAGCGTCTAATTCCACCAAGGAAAGTATTACGAGATTTTCCGGAAGAATCTTCCCACACACACCAACGAGAGAAGATTCAAACACTTGGGTTTTAATGATTGCACCACTCAGTGTTTTTACAGATATCTCTAATTCAATGTTTCGGGGCTTCAATTCTACAGTTCTAGCAAACATACAAGATATAAAGGAATGCGTAGAACCCAAATAAAATAATACTTTTCCATTATTGAGTGAATAGGAAGTGTACCTTGTATGAATTCATTATCATGCTCCACCTATGCAGTAGTGATGGCATAAGCCTTCCCTTGTTCCTTTGGATTTGGTGGCTGCTAATGCTGACTACCCTCTAGAGCTCAAGGTTTAGTGCACTAGTTTGCATAGTGCCCTAGATCCCTACAGTTTTAGCATTGAACCATGAGTGGTTCTCTCCTTTCATTGTCTACATTCTCCTTCCTTTTTGTGTCTTTTCAAAACTCTTGAGCATGGTGTCCTTTCCCACACTTGAATCATTTCCCCATCCTTTTGAGGCAGTTCTCATGGTTCAACTTCCCACATTTTTGGCATGTGGGTCATTGATTTTTCTTCCCACATTTGTCATTAGATCCACCATCTTGAAACTACATCTTTCTTTTCTTATCACCATAGCCATGGGGCCATTCTCCAAACTCCATCTCCACTTTGAGATCACATCAAACAACTTCTTCATAACTCCCAAAGTCTTGAATTTCAAGAGCCTTTCGAAGGTGTGGTTTTAATCCAATAAAGAATCTATCAATTTTGATATCATTGTTGATAAAAAAACCCAAAGTGTACCTTACAAGCCTCGTGAAATTAGCTTCATAGGTTGTGATGGATTATCCTTCTTTTTTCTTGAGATCTATAAATTCTCTCTCCATCTTTGTATGAATATTTCGTGGGAAATAATTATTAAGAAACATTATCTTAAAGTCTTCCCATTCCATATCTTCAATTTACTCCCTTGGCTTGGTGTTCTTAATTAAAGAACAATATTGATCAGCTTCTCCATATAGATGATAAATAGATAGGGTCACCTTCTCCAGCTCAGAACAGTGAAGAGTAGAAAAGATCTTCTCCATGGAGTTAACCCACTGTTCCACAACTAGTGGATCAGAAGATCCACTAAACGTCGGTGGTCGTTGCCGCATAAAACATTCAATAGATAGTTTCTCCATCTTTGGTGAAGGATGGAGTTCCCCATTATTATGGTTATTGTTCATAACCTGAGATAATTGGGTAAGAATCGCCATGAAGTTTTTAACTCCACCTCCCAAATCATTGGGGATGTTGTTCGGGCAATTGTTGCATTAGACCTCACAAGAGTTGTTGGCCTGATTTCTCCTGGTTCCCACCATTTTCTAAAATAGAAAAGGTTAGAACAAAACATAAGTAAACAAGTCATGAATAAAATATTCATTTAAACAATTTATACAAAAAACATAACATATGGGATCCCTATATAGATTTTCTTGTGTGTCTACTTTTACTTAGTCTCATGCTAGAGGTTTTCTCTAGGGTTCACTAATCCTAATTCCCAAATTAACTAAACCTTGCCTCTGATACCAACTATAGCATCCCGAACTTTTCTTATATTACTATTACATAATTTTAAAGATAAAAAACATAATAGTATTACACATAGAGGATCCAAAGGTTTAGTGTCTTGGGAAAACTAGGACCATACATAACAATTACAACATCAAGAATAAAAATTTATTAATTTCTTCTTCTCTAGATTCTTATTGGCACTTGTACTCTACTTAGTACATGTAGCCACTTGAGGATATACATCAAAAGGGGTGATCTAAAATCCCAGTAAAAGGATAGATAAGAAGAATATAGCATGGGGTGAGCATAATTATGACATGGGCAAAAGATCATGAACATGAGAGGAACACAAATAAAATACTTGAAATGTGGAAATCCATAAAAATGAAACATCATGTTTTAGTGGTTAACTACCACACATACTTGTGAACCAAGATATCATATTTTTCACACATCATTTCACATATACTCATGAGATTCATCACTTTACCCAATGCATTGGAGAGCTGTATAATTCCGGGCACACCCATCACTTTGAAACATTCATATTGCGCTATATAATTCCGAGCGCACCCGTCACATCATAACATTATCATTATAATGATTGCCACATAGAACACATATAAAAAGTGAAAATAACTAACCCATGTAAAGGAATGGGTTTCATCTCATAAGAATACATTCATAAGATTTGGGTTCCCAAAATAAAGAGGGAACAACATACTTGATACAAGAACCATCAACCATGAATGAGAGGTAAAAGTTGAGTTCTTAAAAGAAGAGTTATTTTGGAAAACATTTGGTTAGACATAAACTTAATTAGAAAACATTTATATCCCAGAAAAGGTAATATAATTATGAATAAATGATCTTTAAGGAGTAACCATATCAAAATGGAGTGAAAGAAGGAGAACCTGAAAGAAGAAAATTGAGTTCGAGATTTCCCCTTACCTTGTATCTGAATGCTTTCTTCTCTTTAATGTCCTATATAATGACATTATATTCATTAATTAGAAATTAAAAAACCTTTTATACATTAATAGGGTTCATTATGGTTTCATTATTTTATTTTATGTGCCTTTTAATGAGTTATAGAGTTTAGAAACATTGTTCGGGAATGTTTGTTTTTATGGTTTTCTTGAGTGGTTCTCTTGTATTCTTAAATTGATGTTCGGGTAGAACATGGGTAATCATCCAGAACTGATATTACATGTTATTAATGATATTACAAGAGTTTTAATGATCTTATAATGAATTATATTAGATCCATGTGGATGAATCATTAGATAAGAATTAAATTATGGTTGTTTGGGTTAATTTGGGCGTTTTTTCGATCACAACAAACTTGTTTTAATTTATCACTTAGTAATATGTTCATAAGTCAGTTCCAGAACTTTAAATAGGAAATAATATGTATAAAATATTCTGTTTCTACCATAAAAATGGTTTCATGACCAGATCTCAGGTAGAAATGGAAGAAGAAAACATGTCGTTCTTGAAGGTGATAAATTAACACCTCACGAACAACGTTCTCTTTAATAAAATAAAAGAAAGAGGGAAAGGGAGGTTGGATGATATAATATCCCATTAGAATCATAACATTACATTATATGTATAATACTTGAGTTACAATACCATTTGGGTGAAGATAGGTGGGGAGAGATCAAGAAATGAACTTGAACATGAAAGCAAATTAAAGGAGAAGAGGGAGAGAAATTACCTCTTGAATCCTTCTCTTGAGAACCTCCTTGAGGGTCTAAGATTGGTCTTTTGATGAGACCAGAAGATCTTGGACGTGGGGGAGGGGCTAGGGAGGATGTTTGGGCAGAGTTTAGAGAAGTCTTGGAGCTTGAGAGGTGTGAGGGAATGAGGGTGTGAAGGGTGGTTTTTATAGTGGAGGGGAGGGGTAAATTTTGAATATTTAATTCATTATTTTATTATTTCCCTCAAGACAACCAATAGTATTGTTTCATGTGACCCCTAATAGTAATAAGTTATTGTGAGTTCGAACCAAGTGGCATTGCATCACTTGTGATGTCATGAATTGTGTATTTAACTATTAAATTGTATATAGGGCATTTTACCGTATTTCACTATTCATCAAAAATTTGAGTTTTTCAGAAAAATACAAAAAATTTACCCAAACTATTTTTTGACGTGTAGAATTAAAAAATGAATTCCATTTTTCAAAATTAATTTTCTAAATATTATTAATTTAATTTTTAAATAAAGTCATAGTTAATTCGAAAAATAACAATCTTAAAGGTGCATGATGTTATTAATATTTTTATGACTTATTATATTCCCCCTTTACTTATTTTATATGAAATGTGCATAATTTGTGTGAAATATTAATGTTTTAATATTAAGTATAATATTTGAGCATTTTTAGAAGTAGTCAAATTGAGTCAGTTTAATGTTTTAATTATAACTATCACTATACTGATCCAAATTGTGTGGTTCTTGTTTTTTAGGATTATCCTTTCAATATAAAACATTTCATTAGAAGGCACCATGATCCAATTCTGCCATTTGAAAGGTCATATGGTCCTCACAAACAAGACAAAAGAATCTGTGAACAAACTGGACCAGCCTTGAAGATTTATTTACTGGGCTCAATACAGAAGTCCAAAAACCTTAACTCTCCACCATAATTCGGGGGACACTACATGTCATCTTGGATAAAAATTTCATGGCCCAAATCCAAGTACAAGGGGCCCAAATAAATCTTTGAAGTCCAGCCCACCATTCTGGACGAGAATGAAAATCAGTATAGTATGCATGACATATCTCCTGATGTAATCATCCAAGCAAGCTGCGATTTTGCAGTGTGAAAGAGGAGATGTAGGCGGCCGACTTTGTTGAAGAAACCATTCGGATTTGAAGGCATCTTAATATTCAAAAAACCCTTTCACATTATGGACTTCAAAAAGACTGGATTGAAATGGACATTTTAAGTTTGTTTATTCAACCGGCCATAACTTTTTATCCGTACGTCCAAATGACTCCAAATTTTGATAGTAGTCGGAAAACATTATTGTCTACAACTTTGAAGAAGGAGATATTTGAATATTCGGCTTTATGAATTGACAAATTGGCGATGCAAGTGGAGGGACAGATTGGGAATGCAAACAGTCCACTCCTTGGGCTATAAATACTCTCTCATTCTCTCCTTGAGAGGGGTTGGCATTTCAGAAGAGAGGAGATCATATTGGCACGACCAAAGCTTTTCCAAAGGCTTGGGAGGACCTGCCATACTCAAGTTTTCACTTGAGAGACCTTTCCTCCTCTCTTTGTTTTCACTTACTTTTGTGTTCTTCATTTTTGTAATTTTGTAAGTCCTTTATTTTGTAATTCTGTTTTAATGAAAGTTTCTTCTTCAAAATCTCTTATTCTCCTCCACCTTCTGTATATTAATATTCATGGTCTTAAAATAGTTTGAATCATTTTAAATTATAGTACCTTATCTTGCTTCCTCATTCAATCGAAATTCCATTTTTGATTCTCAAAATATTTCGTGTGTGTGTTCGGCACACTACTCTTATATTGTCCCTTTCTTTTTCTTCTCTTTATAATTCATCACCATAAACATATATTACCATATTAATAAACATCATAATGGCTGAGTAAATTTCTCATTGGGGTGAGTTTTAATTTAGGTATGTTAAGCGATTGAGAGCTTTTGCTCGATGAGTATTCGTTGAATTAACATTGTGTATGTTGGACTTAGCATGTCATGGATTAATGACTTGATTTGTTTAACGTGTGGTTTCCATGGATTATTGGAACCATAAATACACTACCATAAGCAATATTTGATCAAGATTAGAACCCTAAGTTAATTTAAGGCTTGGATTAAAGCCTTAACACTTAGGAATTCTAATCAACATCATCTTGTGTCATGGGTGTTAATTTAAATGCAATATAAAGCAAAGCTCAAGGATATCACAAGCTTAACTAACCTAATGATGAAATCACCCCAATATTTATCAACTTGTTAAATTAAACATCATTCATTAAACATTTCAATTAAGCTCTGCAAACAAACCCCCCAATCAAAATACAATCAACTAAAAACAATCGACTATTACGAAGTACCATCGCCGAGGATTCGACCCGAGTGCTGCTATACACATTAGCAGAGCACCAGAACTTTGACCGGTCGATAGGCGACAATCGGCCGTGCGTTTCAGTGCACTTAGTTTTTTTTCTCATTGTAAAATTAATTAAGATCTCATTATCTTATTTCCTTAAGAAAATAAAATAATATTATTATTTACTATTCATAAGGGTCATATTACTATTCATTTTACTATTCATAAGGGTATTTTACTATTCACCAAAAAACAAATTTGTTCTATCAGACTCCAAAAATCATCTTGAACACAACCGTGTATGTCGGATTTTCAAAATTCCAAACACAGAAGTGACAAAATTATGTTTAAAGGACAATTATCACTTAACAGTTCATTATTTTGTGAATTCATGTGATTTTATGACATAATTTTATGAAGGAAATATTTATTGAAAAACTTTGGGTCGTTATAAACACTCATTTGGAGCTCAGGAGAGAAGGACGAGGTTTGGAGGAGCTCCCGATCGAACATCGGGAATCCATTTCTTCCATCGTCGATCTCATTTGAAACGCACGGGCAAGATCTTCCCTCTCCTTGAGTCTTTCCTACCAATTATTTCTCTAAGGGAAGTTATTTACATTTGAATGAGAATTTTTTTATACCAGATCTATGACATTCTTGGTCATTTCTAGAATCACCGTTCATGTATATCAATCTGAGGAGATTGAGGTAGGTGGTCTTGTGTTTATTTCCCACTTTCGAGTTGATTTTGTGTAATTTTGTGCTACACGACCATGTTTGGGGTGTTGTATGGTTGAGACCATAACTGTTGAGATACCTAGAATTGCATAGGTAATCTAATGGATAAATATATATTGCTGTTTGAGATCGTTGTCTTGATCTAGGGCCACCCTGTGGGTGCGTTTCCCTTGTTTAGACGTTTGTCTAGGATACCCATGGGTATGCCGTGATTATAGCATGTTTTGATTTTTCTTGAGAGGAAACATATTTAAATTGCTTATTATGCATTGGGCTCGACCAGATTACTTGCTATGTTTTGTTTAGCCTAAGGGAAGTGTTTTTTTAGCCTGGGGGAAATGTTCTATTTAGCCTGAGGGAAACGTATCTTATATCTAAGGACAATAGCTTCCGTGACTAAGGGAAATATCTCATATGCCTGAGGGAAATATTCGTTATTCCTGAGGGCAATCACCTGAGGGTTTCATTTCTATTTACCTGAGGGTAAGGATTTTCATGTTTGAGGACACTGTTAACTATGATTATTCACTGCGGTGATTTTCTATGTTTTACCTGCCAAGATAAAGCACAAGCTTGGAATTATTAAATAATTATTAAAATGGAAATGTAACTAGTAGAGATGTTTACTTTTGTGTACTTGCTAGTTTACTGCATTTTAATATTGCACACTGCTGTTGCAAATTTTCTCTGACAGTTGGGAATGGGCCTTTGGTGGTTGACTACTAGGATTTATTTCTCACACCCTATTTTGGTCATGTCTTGGGCCCAAACAGATTATATTTCTGCAGGTGTTGATAAGGGCAAGGGACCCTACACAAGTACATGATTGTTGGAGAGGAGTAGGTGAGCATAGGACTGAGCTTAGGCTTGTGATGCTACTGCGTTCCTGTTGTACTATTTTGGTTTTGTTTTGCTATACATGAAACTTGTATTGTATTGTATCGGATTGTAGTGTATCCAGTTTTGGCTACTTTCTTAGAATTAGTGACATGTTTCATCAATACATATACGAATTCTAGTTATCTTTTACTTCTGTTTCCATTTCTGGTTTATATTGTTCACAGTTTCTGCTATTGTGTGTTTATATTTTATTCCACTATGCTACACTTTGAAAAATGAGGGCATAGTTTCCCCACTATCAATCCTTGGCCCTCACTACTAGTTAGCAACCTCTGGCACTTGGGGAAACGCGCTTGAGGTCATGTGACCAACTGGGTTCGGGGCACCCGTTGTGTGGCACCTGGATCCGGGACATTACAAAGTGGTATTAGAGGAATTTCTTTTCTTTGACTTACTATTTGGAGCGTATAGTCAGGAATTGGATGGAATTGGTAATTGGTAATAAGTTGTGCCCCAGATTAGCTAACCCATGTACAGGGAAAAGTCAATCTACCAAGTTTAATTGCTATTTTTTTTCTGGTTTTTCAATTTTACAGTTGATTTGATTTTCACCTTGGGGTGACACACTTGTGGTGTGCTGTTTATATTTTTATACTCGGGTTCTATTTATTTGCAACCCGATGAGATGAGGGTATGCCATCTCATGCATCATTTAGGCAAATGTTTGAATCACAAGTCATGCATAGTTTCCATGCCATGTAGGTGCATTAGAAATTGCATGTTGTTGTGATTGATATTGTGATTGAAAATGCATGATGTTGTGATAGGTTCCTTGATAGATATTCCTACTATTGATAGGGTATTGGTACATGCTAAGGTTGGGTTTATGGATACTAAACTTTGGTTCCTGATAAGTATGGGATCTCTTGAACCAGAATTTGGCAGGTCATGATCCAAATTTTTGTTGTGTTTTGAACTATAATGTGAAAGGTAAGGTTATAAACTTTGGTTCGCGGGGAGTATGGACCCCCAAAGATCAGAATTTAGCATACCGATGCTTAAAATTAAAGAAAAAGGGGCTCTAGAGTAGTTTCTAAGGTTTATTGTCTGGAAACCCAGACAACACGACGTGTGGTTCTATGAACACACGCCCTATACTCTTCTATTCGAGAAGAAAGGAAAATTTTTAAGTACATGCCATGTAGTCTCTAACCATGTCATAGGCTATGTGGGTAGAGACATGAGATAGGGAAGTACTTTTGGGAACACGCTGTGTACCAGTTGTACATGCTGTGTAGGGTTTAACCTATGTCCGACCGTGTGACTAACAACATGAATGAAGAAACCTTAGGTGATACACACCATGTCTGTTATAAACATGCTGTGTAGTGTAACTCGATATCCGGCCTTGTAACTAACAACACGGGTCGGTGTTACCTTTCTAGTACACGTCGTGTACCTATGGGACACGCCATGTAGTCTTGATCAGTGAGAGACCATGTGGATTTGGACATGTGGCTGGGGAAAACAAGGTGGTGTACACACCGTGCGCGGGTGTAACACGCCGTGTACCTAGGATTGAGACATGCCCAGGCCGGCATCAGAACACGACCATGTGGGAGGATTAAGAGTACACGCCGTGTAGACCTTATACATGTCGTGTAGTATTTTTTTTTTCAGTTCTTGCGAATCTTTTCCCTTTTCGTTGGTACTCTTAACCAGACAAAAGAACCTCGACAGTAAATTAAACTAAGGTGTATGTTTGACCTTGTAGAGTCATTCCACTGAGACGACCACACGTTGTACACAAAGAGAGTGGTGACAATTATACTCCAGTGATGGTAGTCCATGGGATACTAGTGGATCCTTCGGCAGTGCCAGATGTGGCGCTAGCCATTGTACCGGATGTAGGCGCGGATGTGCAGTTCCATGAAGGCTTCATGCGGTTCATGCAGACCTTCCACAGAGCACCTCCGGTTGCCACATCTATGGAAAAGATGACATGTATATTCCAACAGCAGTATCCACCTACATTTTTAGGGGATGGAGGACCACAAGCTGCGAAGTCTTGGATGGGTTCTATGTAGACGATCTTCAAGCATTGGGAGGAGGATGAAGCTCGCTACATACATGCTGCGTGATTTCTCCAAGAGATGGTGGGATGTTACCACCCAGAATGGGCATCAATAATACATGGCGTGGGAAGATTTTCAGGAAGTATTCTATGAATTTTTCTTTCCCAAAACGCTAAGGACAGATTGAGATCAAGAGTTTATGAATCTGCAATAGGGCACCATATCAGTGATGGACTATTCTTCCCGCTTCACTGAGCTACAACATTTTTCACCCGTTCTGGTGGGTGATGAGACGTTAAGGGATAAAATCTTTGAGGATGGTCTTTGATGTGAAATCAGAGTGCTGGTGAATGTTTTCAGGTTTCCTACAGTGAATGTTATTGTGAATCAGGTGTTGATTACTGAGCAGATCCTGTGGGAAGCTAGTAGTACGGACCAGGGCGGTTCGACACCGGTCTCTGGTACTATTTTTAACAGCAAGATGAAGAGGTAAATGGATTTCTCTCAGGATGGATGTACTATCCATAGGAATTATTCAGGTGGCCAGGTCATGTGCTACCGGTGCGGTAAAGAGGGACACAAGAGACCTCAGTGTCCTCATGACCCAATAGAGTGCCGAGCTTGTGGAAAGATGGGTCATCTTCAACGTTTTAGTAGGAAGTTTCCACCAGTGACTAGTGAGAGAGGTTCTGTGCTGACTCCGCATGCAGGAGTAGGGCCAGTAGCTTCTTACCAGTCGAGGAATTGGAGTATGTCAGGACGTTCAGGCCGAGGTGGTGGTCATGGATGTGGTAGCCAGACACCAGGATCTCAGAGACAACAGGGCGGGTCATATCAGGGTAGCCAAGCTGTGTCACAGGGCCGAGGCATTGGGTAGACATTTTCAGTGCAATAGACCCAAGAGGAGCAGGATCCCAGACCTTCCACTTTCAGAGGTACTATTCTAGTTGATTCTATTTTATCTACCACACTTTTTGATACTAGTGCTACACATATCTTTATATTTGTGCCCATTGTGGAGATCCTTGGACTCTGTGTTTCTTCTTCTTCTTCTGATATCATGACGCTAGACACTCTGTTGGGAATGATAATGACAAGTGTGTGTCAATGCAAGGAGTTCCCCCTGGAGGTTGGTGGGTGTCACTTTCTATGGGACCTCTAAGTCTTAGAGATGACAGCCTATGATGTCATTCTCAGGATGGACTAGTTGGTACCCTTTAGAGCCTTTGTAGATTTCTATCTTTGTAGGGTGAGTTTCACGTCACCAGAGGGCAGAGAGTTTCTATACAAGGGAGAATGGGATGTCCAGGCGAGCCGATCTGGACCCGAGCATCGTGGGCGAGGTGGAGTAACAACTTAGATTGGGAGTTTACATCTTGATGACCAGGGAACTTGTAAGGTGTATTTCCCTCTAGTGGTCAATTATTTCAGGGATGTCTTCCCGAATGACTTTTTAGGTCTACCTTCAGAGCGAGAGGTGGATTTTTCTATTGATCTTGTACCAGGAGCAGTAGCGGTGTTCATTCCTACTTAAAGGATAGAAACGCTAGAATTACAGGACCTCAAGAGGCAGTTAGAGGAGTTATAAGCCAAGGGATTCATCCAACCCAATACTTCTCATTGGGGTTTTTCAGTTCTGTTTGTGAAGAAGGTAGATGGTACCCTCAGACTCTGCGTGGATTATCAGAAACTGAACCAGTTGATGGTTAAGAACCGATATCCCTTACCGAGGATTGATGATCTTTTTGATCAAATATGAGGAGAACAAGTGTTCTCAAATATTGAATTGAGATCCGGATATCATCAGTTGTGTGTTAGACCATCAGACATACCGCTTATAGCCTTTCAGAGCAGATATGGTCTATACGAGTACTTGGTCATGCCGTTCGGACTCACAAATGTGCCAGCTGTTTTCATGGCTCTGATGAATCGTGTGTTCCACCCATATCTGGATTCTTTTGTGGTAGTCTTTGTGGATGATATCTTGGTGTAATATCACACTCGACACAACCATGCCACCGATCTTGATATTGTGCTGAGTACACTGAGAGAGCATTAGTTATATGCTAAGCTCTCAAAGTGCCACTTTTTGATGGACCAAATTCACTTCCTAGGTCATATTATCTCAGAGGCAGGAGTTGTGGTAGACCCAGATTAAGTGAGAGTAGTAGTTTCCTGGGAGCATCCTAAGAATGTGTTTGAAATACTGAGTTTCTTGGGGGTAGGATTGTTACTATAGGTGCTTTATACAGGACTTCTCCCACTTAGAAGTGCCGTTGACATGTTTGACTAAGAAGGCTATGATGTTCATTTGGTCAGAAGCTTGTGAGGCAGCCTTTCAGAAGCTGAAGGGAAGGTTGACATCATCACCAGTACTGATAATTCCAGAGTAAGGGAAGAGCTATTTAGTTTACTAGGATGCCTCAGGTATTAGGCTATGAATAGTGTTGATGTAGCGTGATCGAGTGGTTGTATATGGGTCTCGGCAGTTGAGGCCACATGAGAGGAATTACCCAATGCATGACCTTGAGTTGGCTGCAGTTGTTCATGCGTTATTCTATTGGAGACATTATCTCTTGGGAGAACACTTTGTGGTGTTTACAGACCAAAAAAGTCTTAAATACATCTTTACTCAGCATGAATTGAACTTGAGACAGTGAAGGTGGGTTGAATACCTTCAGCTCTTCAACTTGGAGCTTGCCTATACACCTGGTAAGGGTAACGCAGTAGATGATGCCCTAAGTAGGAAGACCCAGACACAGGCAGTGTAAGAGGCCAGTGGTGAGTGGAATCTTTTGTCTTTGTTCTCTGAGAGGAATTTGGAGGTGTATGATAGTCAGGGATGAACCTATCTTTCACCCTTATCTATGACTTCTACCCTCCTAGATAGAGTGAGGATGAGACAACTATCAGATTCAAAAGGCCTAGTTCTATGGGAGTCGGTGGAAAGTGAGGAACCTCCTCCTGGTTGGACAATAGGCGATGACGAGGTACTGCGTATCGATGGATGAGTTTGGGTTCCAAGGGATATACGTGAGGAGTTGATGTGGGAATTTCATGCTTAAACTTGGGCAGTGCATCCTGGAGTTACCAAAATGTACCGTGAATTGAAATGTTAGTATTTGTGGCTAGGTATGAAAAGAGAGGTAGCTAGTTTTGTTACTAGATGTTCCCCTTGTCAGCAGGTGAAGTTGTAGCATCAGAGGCCAGTCAGTTTGTTACAATATTTAACATTTCTGGAATGGAAATGGGATGATGTCTCATTGGACTTTGTGTCTAGGTTTCTGAGGTCACCTTGAGGCAATGATGCCATGTGGGTTGTTGTGTAAATACTTACAAAGGTAGATCACATTTTTCCAATTAAGGAGACCTTCGGCGTTGATGATCTTGAGAAGTTTTATATCTGAGAGGTAGTACGTCTTCATGGGGTTCCTCATTCTATCATTCAGATAGTGATGCCCATTTCAAATATCGTTTCTGGCAGTTTTTACAGAGAGCATTGGGTAAATAGGTGCTTCTGAGCACATCTTACCACCCTCAGACTGATGGCTAGTCAGAGCGTATGATATAGGTGCTAGAGGACATGTTGCGTGCATACGTCCTGGAATTTGGGGGTTCTTGGGAGAAGCACATACCCCTGGTCAAGTTTGCCTACAATAATAGTTTTCAGGAAACTATTGAGATGGAACCTTATGAGGCTTTATATGGTAGGCCATCCCGATCAAGCTTGTGTTGGTTGGAGGTAGGTGAGGTAGCTTTACTAGGACCACGTCTCGTGTAGGAGACTTTAGAGCAGGTCCAGTTGATTCAGAAGTGGATGGATACTACACAACATCGTCAGAAATCTTATGATGATCGCCGCAGATGACCCTTGGAGTTCATGTTCGGGGATCAAGTTTTCTTGCATGTTTCATTGAGGTTGGGACACAGGTAGATCATGAGACAGGGTAAACTTTCACCGAGGTATGTAGGGCCATTTGAGATTCTAGAGAGATTCAGGCCAGTTGCCTATCGGTTGTAGTTATCACAGAGGTATCGGGCCATGCACGACATCTTCCACATATCTCAGACGTGCTGTTATCACTCAGAACCATATCATGTTTTTCATCCTGAGGAGGTTGAGCTTCAGGATGATTCATCCTTTGAGGAGAATCCGATTCATATTGTTGATAGGAGCAAAAAGGTTATATAAGACCGGTGAATTACTCTCGTATGGGTGCTGTGGTAGTATAGCCGAGTGCAGGAAAAAACATGGGAGCGGGAGACCAAAACACATGCTCAGTGGCCAGAATTGTTTCTAGTTTCATCTTCACCACCCTTGGAAGGGAAATTCAGGGATTGATTGCTTTAAGGGGGGATGTTTGTAAGAACCCGATTCTTCTTCTAGAGTTACGGTTTTCTTCTTTTCCATTTTCCTTGAGCGTTTTTGAGAAAACAAGGGAAATGTGGAAAAAATCCCAAATTTACAGGTACACGCCGTGTACTTTTGAACACACCATGTGTACTTTGGCCATATGGGATAAGAATACAGGGTGTGTAGGCTTTTCGATGATTAAATGTGTAAAAACTAACTACATTCTGTGTACTTATACACACGCCATGTACTTTGGCTGTGTGGGATGAGAACACATGGTGTGTAGGCCTGTCAGCAGTTAAAGCTGTGAAAACAAACTACACCCTGTGTACATAGTAATACACACCGTGTA
Organism: Viscum album; assembly: GCA_963277665.1. Lineage (NCBI taxonomy): Eukaryota > Viridiplantae > Streptophyta > Magnoliopsida > Santalales > Viscaceae > Viscum > Viscum album. The sequence goes on along the minus strand of OY728122.1, from coordinate 1,652,945,538 downwards.
ATCAGTCGACATATGAACAATGGGGTGGTGGAAAGTAGCCACCAGAGGAATAGTTTAAAAGGAAAGTACACGCCGTGTACTTGAGAGTACACGCCGTGTAGTCATGTTTTTTTTCTTAAAACAGGTATTAGCCACCTCATTCGATAGAGGAGGCAGTATGTCCATTTAGAGCTTGGGAGAAAAGGCAGAGGCTTGGATGAGCTCTCGATCGAACACCGAGCATCCTTTTCTTCCACTGTCAATCTCGTTTGAATCGCACGGGTAAGATATTCCATCTCCTTGAGTCTTTCCTGCCAATTCTTTCCCTAAAGGAAGTTATTTATGTTTGAATAAGAATTTTTTTATACCAGATCTATGATGTTCTTGGTCATTTTTGGAATCACCGTTCATGTATATCGATCTAAGGAGATCGAGGTAGGTGGTCTTGTGTTTATTTCCAACTGTCGAGTTCATTTTGTGTACCATTGTGCTACGCGCCCATGTTTAGGGTGTCGTATGGTTGAGACCATGACTATTAAGATACTTAGAATTGAATATGTAATCTAATGGATAAATATATACTACTGTTTGAGATCGTTGTCTTGATCTAGGGCCACCCCGTGGGTGCGTTTTCCTTGTTTATCCGTTTGGCCAGGAAACCCGTGGGTATGCCGTGATTATAGCATGTTTTGAGTTTTCTTGAGAGGCAACATATTTAAATTTATTGTTATGCATTGGGCTCGGCCCAGTTACTTTCTATGTTATGTTTAGCCTGAGGGTGGTGTTTTGTTTAGCTTGAGGGCAATGTTCTGTTTAGCCTGAGGGAAACGTATATTATGTCCAAGGACAGTATCTTCCGTGCCTGAGGGAAATATCTCGTATGCCTGAGGGAAATATTCATTATGCCTAAGGGAAATCACCTGAGGGTTTCGTTTCTGTTTACTTAATGGTAAGGATTTTCATGTCAGAGGACACTGTTTACTATGATTATTCACTGTGGTGATTTCCTATGTTGCACTTGCCAAGCTAAAGCACGTGCTTGGAATTATTAAATAATTATTAAAATGGAAATGTAACTAGTAGAGATGTTTAATTTTGAGTACTTGCCAGTTTACTGCATTTTAACATTGCACACTGCTATTGCACATTTTCACTGACAGTTGGGCATGGGCCATTGGTGGTTGCCTACTGGGATTTATTTCTCACACCCTATTTGTGTCATGTCTTGGGCCCAAACATATTATATTGATGCAGGTGTTGATAAGGGAAAGGAAACCTACATAGGTACATGATTGTTGCAGAGGAGTAATAGAGCATAAGAACGAGCTTTGGCTTGCGATGATGCTGCGTTCCTATTGTATTATTTTGGTTTTGTTTTGCTATACATGTACCTTGTACTGTATTGTATCGAATTGCAATGTATCCTGTTTTGGATGCTTTCTTAGAATTAGTGACATGTTGTATCATTACATATACAACTTTTAGTTATATTTTACTTCAATTGTCCATTTATGGTTTATATTGTTTACTATTTCCGCTGTTGTGTGTTTATATTTTATTCTGCTGTGCTACACTTTGACAAATGAGGGCATAGTTTCCACACTATCAATCCTTGGCCCTCGCTGCTAGTCAGAAGCCTCTAGCGTTTGGGGAAATGCGCTTGAGGTCAGGTGACCAACCGGGTTCGGGGCACCTATTGTGTGGCACCCGGATTTGAGGTGTTACAATTATGGAGATGATTTAATCATGATATAATTAAGAGGAGCAAAAATATAACAAATCAAAATACATGTGAAATATAAAGCGGTTATTACCTGTAATATAACTTTAACATGGAATTGTAAATAAAAGGGTAATAAAAGGCCATAAATAAATAATATATGGTATATAATTTAATATGGTTCTTTAATAGATGTATAATAAACTTATATTTATTATTCAGGAGGTTTTCTTGAGTATGATGAGTGTTAAGACATAAGGTAAGGGATTTCTGTCTCACTTTTATTTTCTGTGAGATACAAACCATGTTCACTACCTATTTATTATACGTGGTGTATATATTTACCAGGAATTTATTTTATAAATATTATACTGAATTTTATGGTATTTAATTATCCATACAATTTTATTTATTTCAAGGGGAATAAGATTCGACAGATTACAAAGTGGTAAGGGGATTTCTTGTCTCACTTATATTTCTGTGAGACTTGTGCCACATTCACCACTAGTTTCTTTTATATGGTGTATATACTACACATGAATGAATTATATGATAATTATACCTAAATTTATAGTTATTTAAATATCAATTTTATTATCTCACTTTCATGTGGCTTAGATTTCAAAAGTTACCAAATCGGTAATGGGATATTGTCTCAATTTTCCTTCATTGAGACACATGTTATGTTATGCACCTAAATTATTTAATGTGGTGTGTATATTAACCTTTGAAACTTTTTATAATTAATTTATTTATTTTTATGATATTATAAGTTTCATGTAATGTTATTCTCAATTTGGTTGAAATTACACGTCCCTTCAAAATAATGTTTTCTAAAAATGTTTTAAAAGTATTTTAAATGATCTTTTATAAATTTTCAAGGAAAATGATTTAAAATATGATAAAAATGGTTTTAAAATATTCCATAATAATATTTATAGTTAATTTTCAATTAAAAAGGTTTTCTAAATGTTTTTTGATTTAGAAATAATTTTAAAAATGGAAAGGATATTTTCCTCAAGAGTTATTTCAAGTGATCTTTCAAAATAATTTTCCATCTAAGATAATGTTATTTGGTGTTACTTATGTTTTACTGGGGATATAATCCAATGATACCATTATTATTAATTTTTTAATGGTTTATGTTTATGATGGATTTATACTTATGGTTTTTTTCTTTTCCATGAGTTATGTTATGATGAAATGTTTGTGAAACCCATTTCTTTTTATGGGTTCTGATGTCATTTTTGTTCTTATGGAACACATATGTATGGTTTTCATTTTGTGATGGGTTTGACCTATATCTACATCCATTTAATTTGGTAAAAATTTATATCTCATGAGATAATGATGGAAACAAGTCTATGGGCTCAATCAACTATGGGAAGATGGGGAAAACTGATCCACTATGGGAAGATTGGGAAACCCGATCCACTATTGGAAGATAGAGAAACCCGATCCATTACAAGGAAAGGATTGAAAATGGGTATTGTGGTGTGTCCCTACCAATAAGCGTATCCCCCATGAAGTCCCATGTTATATTTGGAATTTCACATTTACTTAAAGGGAATGATATTACATATTTATGTGTATACCAAAAATTCCATGTCTTATGCCATTTTTATACTATCATGGATCATATTTTTTGATTATATTATGATTAATGTGTTATGAAAGACCAATATTTCTTACAAGACTCATGTATACAATATTTGATATGAAGGGTATGACATTAAAATTTTATGTTTATGTTATCATAACCTTATGATCCTGTTATTCTTTTGTATATTCCATGTTTACCCTTATTGGGCATCTGATCTCACCCTTTCATATGTTTCCATTCCTTCAGTTTAAAGAATAGTTTTAATTTTGAGTACTAAAGGGAATGATCTTTATGGTAGATGTTTAATATCTTTCAGCAAATTATAATAATTATTTCCATGTTTCTAATGGCACTAAATTATTATGGTCCTCAGGCATGTGTTTTTATAATGTAATTAATATTCATCTAAAAGGATGTAATATCCATGTTTAAAAAGGATCGATCATTATATCAGAAGTATCAAATGTTTATGGTTTTTTGTTAGAGGGGTGAAGATGTAGTAATAAGAGTTCCCATAGAATAAAATGTGGTGGAAACATTGACTAAAGGCCTATATCAGTAGTAGAATGAGTTTCAAGTGAGAGAAAGCAAATTGAAGGGTGTTAGCAGTTGGATCTAGTGAAAGTGGGAATCTATTGGAGTTGGTTACCTAGAACAAACATTTTTATACTTTATGATAAACTTTATTCCATATTTAGAATATTAATAAACTCCCTATTACATCACGATTGTTCTTCTACGTGACATAGTATGTGATAATGTCCTAAGAGTAGCTATTGTACTAAAAGGTCATAGAAGTTCCCCACTATGATGAGAACCTTGAAGTTCCATGCTAATATTATTAAAATATATGTTCAATAGACATATGACATCATATGAGGGGAAAAAATGATATAGGATATCAGGGGTGGAGACTCATAGGACTTTGAGGAACCTTCTCATAGTTTATGCCCTTGGTAATATCCTATGAAGGATATTATGAGAATCAGACCCACTAGTAGGAAATCCACATTTATATGTGTCATTGGATATTACTTTTATGAACATGTGTATTGATAATTAGACTTTAAAATTATTATTAATTAGAATTATAAGTTTCGTACTTTGATGTATTGATGAAAACCATGATGATGTATGTTCTCGGTGAGGTAGGATACTATATTTAATTAATGAATAATTAGAGAAAGGATTTATCCCTTCCATTATTCAATAGAAGTTGATATATTATGACATTTGATAGAAATTATATATCCTAAATAAATTCTTGGCCATAGTTCTCTATAGGCAAGTTCGATTTATAAAAAGTCAAAGAAAGATACATCGAGCCATAGGTTGATGACAACAGCATGCAACCTTCTTTATTAGAGATATTATGATAAAGGTATTATATTACACAATACATGTGCATATGGGGTATTATGTCATTACATCATTAAATTCTTTCTCTACAGGTGTCTTATCATGTTGCTATATTCTAACCTTGAACTTAGGATCCTTCTGCAAACTCTATTGAGAAAGAGGAATAAAGGGTCACACTCTAAGTGTATCTAGAATTTCAGATGAATAATATATTATTATTTATTATTTAATAAATTAAATAGATATTACTCCCAAACATGGTTTAATAATTATTCATGTTTTCTTGATCACATATATTCCTTCAACAGTTATTAAAGAGAATATTATGTGAGAATAATATTTAATAAATATTTATTTTCTCTTTAGCGAATATATTATTTATTTATTTATTGGAGAATAAAACATTGATATTTATTTTTTAAATAAATAGTAATTATTCAAGGCCCGATAAATATTGTGGAGGAAGGACATGCATATTTTAATGTTCCGGTGAGAAATAATATATACTGAATATTATTTTATTAAATAATATTTAATTTAATTCATGAGTTTAGATAATGTCATGAAATAATAATATTATTATTATTATTGTAGGCATGAGGTTATATAATGATTAAATAAATATTAACAGGAACTTTTGAAATTATTTATTTCTAACCCTAGTAGTATATAAACCCAATTATATTATTTTTCCAAGATATCCAATTCATTTAATTTATTATGTGAAATGAAATTAAGAGAATACTGTTGAATATATAGGGAGCTACCTTCTCTAAGAATGCTCCTAAGAAAAAAGAGAGGTCTTTCTCCACCTTCCACTCTCAAGTTAGGAGAGATCAAAGAGAACCCTTTGGAAGTGATTATTAGGGAAATAAAAGATGAACGACATAAGTTATATGATATACTGTGATTGCAACCAAAAGTTCCTATGATAAAATTCAGGGATTTTTGTAACATGTGTAGATAGATACTAGAAGTAATGTATTATTGATTCGTATAATGAAATAATGATATGAAATAGATTTGTTTTTAGATCCATTAATAAAGAAATAGTTTCTCACAAGGTATTGTTTAATTTTTTAAATAAATTATAAATAATATGTGATGATACTACACTTTGGTTCTAAAATTTTATCCCTTGTCTATATTATTTGATTCAATTTTATTGATGTTGGAATTTATTATTGTGTAAATTTCAAATTGATTATCGTTCATGGAAAAAAAATTTGGGCACAACCCATCACATGATTTAACTACACCTGGAACCTTTATTTTATTGATGTATTTGACCTTTTCTACTTATGATATTATTTATACTTTTTTTATGGTTTTTATTAATGGCCTTGAATATGTTTGAATGGTATCTCCCTGAAGAATTTGTTTTGAGATAGTTAATGTTATTGCATGGTTATGAACATTATTACTCTAGTGTGATGGTTGTGATCTTGTTGTAGAGAGATCCTAGAGGGGAATATCATAGAGTGGTTAATTTATTTCCCTCCATTCCTTTCCTAGTTATTGTTTAAAATTTTTGATGATGAGAATTATTTGAGAGGTATCTAATGTAAATTCCTAGATTTTCACTGAGTTATTCCTTTATCTTTTTAGGATTTTCTATAGATCAGGATAGTTTTCATATCTTAAAGGTTATTTTACAATTATTTTATAATTTATGAATGTAATTTTAAAGTTTCTCAATTATTTTTGAAGTAAATTTATTTTTTCGAAACAATAATAAATCTTATTCTTTATTATTTATAAGCTTATTTTATTTAAATTTAATTATTTATGAAATTTTACTCACCATTATGAAAAGAACATTTTCATGCATATGTGAAAGTATTTACAATAATGTAGCATAGTTTTTAAATCCCTATGTATAGGTAATCTAAAATTTATAAAGGATATGTTAAAGTTGACATGTTTCTAGGAATTGAATAAATGTAAGATGGTTGGTCTTGTGTAAAGGTTACTCATCTAGGATTGTATAAAGGTAGTTTGTTTTGAGGCAATATAAAGGTTAGTTAAGTCTCCTATAAGGTAAATAATTTTTTTTAATTTGTTTCGTAAAGGTAACTCAGCCTAACCAATATCTATGTAAGGGTAGTCAAGGAATATATATTGAATCAAGTTAGTTTAATGATCTCCATTAAGGAACTTTTTAAATTCTAAATATCACATAAGGGTAATCCTAAAATAAAATATAGGTAAATCACTTAGACAAGACCATGTAAGGTTAATACTCTCACATTTGGGTATATTTTTCCTACATAAATGTGAAACTGGACTTGGGCATGGGTAATTCCTTCACCGTGTGATGGTAACTAGCTACGTAAAGTTATGCCATAATACCCTTATCAGAATACCCTTATTGCATGTGGATAGCCTGTTTTGAAAAAAAGTCCCATTTCTTTCTAGAATTGATTTTTCAACATGGTATAACATGAATAAATGAAAATCATGGGAACACATTTAAAATCATGGGAATTATATTTCTAGAATTATGAAATTTTGATGTAAAAATTTAAACGATTAAATTGTATAGTTTAAAGGGAAGTTTGAGATAATTAAAAATTAAAGAATTAGAATATATATATATATATGCATATTCAGACATGGTAATATGAAGTAATTACATGTATACTGAAACACATGAATTAATGTGCGGAACACCCCTTCCCTTATTTGCAATGAAATAGGTAGGAGTTATGATAATTAAAGGAAACATCGAGAGACTTGTGATGGGATTATATTTTTAATGTATTTATGAACAAATATTATTCCTTCTTCCCCTTTATTCCCACACTATCTCTTCATTGATAACTACACAAACATATATTCTCCCTTGGATTTTATTAGTGTTTTGATTAAGTTCCACACCTCAGCTTTGAAACATCATCTGATGTGATTCTAGTTAGAGTTCTCCTATAAAGACCTAGAATTCAAAACTTCTCTCCTCCTCCTTATATGCAGTGTATGGCTAAAATAATTTTAGGTAGGGGATTCATTAATCTCTCTTTAATTTTTCTCAAGTGTAAATCTATCATGATTTAGTATTCATTGGACAAATAGATGGAATCAACCTTAAGAATGTAATAATATAAAAATTTTAATTAGATGATTATTACTATCCTCTTCATAAACCAGAATTAAAAGGAAGAATAAGAATTAACATTTAAAATTATAGAATGATAAAAATCACTTTCTTATTCTAGAAATTAAAGAATGAATAAGGAACTATAGAATGTAGAAGATTATTTCTTTTTAATTCATAATCTAGAAAACATATATAGGATATTATTTCTATTTAATTCATAATTTAGATAACTCATGCAGTGGAATATTATTATTATTTTTTTAATTTTCATATCATTGAAATTAAAGGGATGAAATAGGATATTTATCTAACATAGTTAATTTTTTATATAATAAAATATATTTTGTTAAAATGGTAGAAATTATGGATCACATGTTGTTAAGGAAAATATTTTGATAATAAGTGCTATTGAATCCTGGATTATATAGTGTTTTGCTTTTGTGATATAATAATTATATATCATCTATAAACTTCTAGATCAATTTAATGTGTATAAGATTAATTAATAATATATATGTATATTGAGTTATTCAAATTCAAAAAAAATCATTGAGTTAATAATATGATAATTATGGAAGTTTGAAATATTTAATTGGGTAATTATGATTTAGTGTATTTTATGTGTTATTATTGAAATATCTTGATATTTACTATATAGAACATATTTATTTTTAGTGGTTTTTATAGTTATGTATCATGGTTAATTTGGTTAAAATTTTATGGACAATGTAAATCCAGAACAATAGAACTATTTAACAAAAGAGGCACGTATGGATTATTAGTGTTCTTCCTTAAATATTTGTAAAATATATGAATATTTTTGAATGAATTTTTATAGATGATATTATCTTTTGATAGATACTTTTATTAGGTTACTTCTTAATAATAACCTATGCATAATTAATCAGTTAATTATAGATGATAATGAAATTAGTTTCCTTCCAAAGATAATTGATAGGGACGAGTGAGCCCATTGTCATTAGAGGAGGTTTAGATGACTTGATATTATGAACTTAGTTTCCATGATTTGTGTGATGGGAATATTTGGTTTCCTTGTATGTATGTTTTGGATTATTAGAGCATTGTGTGATTTTATGTGAACTCGAAATGGTTGATATTTGGAAATCAATGGGCTGGGGGCTTGGGTCTATAGTGATGGTTGATGATGGTGATGAAATGACTGAAAGTATTATGCATAGTGGTGTTGGGGATGACACTAGGGTAGTCAGGACAAGTTGAGAGTTTGTATTGATCACAGATATATATATTTTGGTAATTTCCTATGATGGAAAGATTGTGAGATGGTTTAATATTATGTTCCTCAACTAACTTCTATAGTTGGTTTATGCATAGTAATTGAAAAAATATTTATAGTAGCTTAGTATGAATACTAGAGTAACCAAAAAATTATAAAATGATTAATAAATTAAGAAATGAATAGGTATGGTTCATGACTATTATAGATTATGATGACACACTTGAGAATAAGCTAAGAAATATAGTGCCAATGGCACTTGGCATGGAACATTGAAGTACTAATCTTGGAATTGAATATAGAATAATATTATTTTATTAATGGATGATTAATAATTAATACTGAATATTGATACTTGTGTGTATGTATGAGTTGTAATCCTTAGTTTTGGAAGGTGGGTTTCTTAAGAGATGATAATTGTAAATTAGTCTAAGGCTAGGTAGTTTCTCTTATTGTGGTTGTGTGAGATATATTTTATATTATATGATTTCATATGCCTCACTAGCTAAGTCTGTTGAGGTGAATGACTACCATAATAGCCTTGGGTTATGAGTGTTTTTACCAACATCTAGGTTATTGAGGGAACATATGGCTAATTACTCCCACTACTATGCTCTCTCCTCAGAGAATACTATGTATGTAGACATACCCGAGCTATGATGCCTTACTGATATAGGGTATGTGTTCATATAGGTTGTGATGGTTCTCAGTTACATTGTACCAGTATATATAGGCTATGGTGGATTAAGGTTATAGAATATACTGGAAATTATATTGTAATAGTTGTGGCTATTATAAGTGTACTATTTCACGAGATGTAATGACTTGGGGTGTAGTGCAAGGCACACATGCTGTGGTGGATTCTAGCCTTATCACCTGCTTCGAGATATGATGGTGATCTAGATAGGGTGTAGAGAGATGTTTATGATGTGGATAGAATGGGATGAATGGGTTTTAGGATGTTATGATGACAATTTGATCTACCAGATGGGTATGATGAATTAGTAGGAAATGGGAGTACCAGGATGTGAGTCATTAGGGTCTAGGGTGACTAGTTCAGTGGGAATTTGGTAGCAGGATACCTTTATTTACATATGTTATTTGATATAGACATGCTTACTTTTATGTGTTACTTAGAGAGTAATCCATGGTGGGGATGAGAAATAGTACTACCTATTTAGGAGATGATTTGGTTTCATTTTTTATTTACTGGACTTTAGTATGCTTCTTTCACATTCCGTATGAGATGTTTTAGGGAGGATCCTACTGATTATACTGGTTATGATCACCCTATGTATATATTAACTAATTTTCATGTCCATAAGAAATGGATGGTTGATAAATAACATTTTATTGAATATTTTTTTGTTAATAAATTAAATAACTTCTTCACATTGTGTTAAACATGTTTATTTATAGAATATTTGGGATTAGATCATTCATTTTCAAATTTTGATGAAAATTCATGTTTTGACTCTTTAAAGTGAACCATAGTATTTTTATCATAAATATTTTTCTATAGATGAGTTTAAATTGAAATTTTGAGATAGAATTATTAACTTAATGTGATAAAAATTTCATTTAGATCATCCAAGATGGATAATGCATTTGATTGGGGTAAATGGGCCATCAAGTCAATGACGGAATGAACTCTTCATATTGGAAAACACCTCATCATATTGGCCATATATTTTACATAAGGACACGTATTGGACTCAAATTTTTAAATTAGATAGAGGATCGAGTTACTCATAAATCATCTTTATGTAATGAAATATGGTTCATGAATTATTGAGGTCAACAAGGTGTTGCAAGTTGGGTTAAAATATTTTTCCAAATTTCCAATTCACACTTGAAAAGCTATGAAACCCTAGCCTCCCCTTCACTATATAAATGTGATTTTTTATCATTTTAGGTGGGTTTTACATGAATTAGGAGATTTCAGGAATATGGGAAGTGGGTTCACTCCATTCCTCCAAGCATTAAAATAGGGAGAGCTCTTGAAGTAAGGGTCCCTTCATCAAAGCCCCCTCCTACTCCTTCTTAATGTTTTAATGTTTGTGTTTTCATAATAAAAATCATATTTTCTCTTCTATTTCTTCTATTCTATTAAATTTTATTCTTATAAAATAATACTATTTGGGATGGAAATCAAGAGTAGAAATGTGATCAGTTTATACCCTTTATAAACCTTTGCACATGAAAAACATTTCTATGATGACTACACCACCCATGAAAGAGAAGTTTTTCATAGTAATTGATCTAATTAACACATACTTCCCTTATTTATTTTTAATCAATGAGTTAATTTAATTTCCATAATATTATCCATGAATTGAGTTTTTATCTTAAAATAAACAGTACCACAAATTCAGGCAATTGATGCTCCATATTTTATCAGTTTTAAGTAGAAAGAACTGCTAAAAGACACACCTTTATTAGCACTAGCTAAAAGAACTGATAAATTCTACTTTTATCAGTGTTAAAAAAAGTTTTGATAAAGGTGTACCCTTTATCAATTCTTTTTTAGCATTGATAAAAGTTTTTAACAAAAAATATTATTATATTTATATTAAAAATAAATGTTTATTTATATACATTAATTAAAAAACGAATGTTTATAATTAATATAAATATGATATATTATAATATATATTTTTTAATAACTCAAATATATATATATATAATGTTTAAAAAAAGTATTTATAAGTTTATAAATAAACAGATATATATTTAAATAATCTTAAAATTATAATAATTTTTTAAATGATAAATATATTTATTATATTTATAATTATATATAAATAATTTTTAATTATATTTACTTATAATTATAATTATAAATAAATAAATATGTCTTTAATGAATATATACATATATCATGAGATAATGGAGATATTGATTGTCATTATTTATGTTTATATATTGATGTGTGATTATAATTGATCCTATATGATCATAAAGTTTATTTATGGACGTGATTGTGAGTTATGCTCTAAATGTTAAGATTACCTATATTACGATGACACACAAATGCATATGTTATGTATTTAACATTATGAATATTCATTTATAAATTGACACCTGTATGATTCATTCATGTTATACCAATAAACTTATGATGTTCTCATAAATACTTATAAAATTACAATAAATATATTTAAATAATAAATATATTTAATAAATTTATAATTACAAAATTTTAATTATATAGAAATACTTTTAAAATTTATTTATTTATAATTATTATTATAACTATATATATATAAATAATTAAAAAATTATAATAAATACATTTATTATAATTATATATATATTTATATACATATATATATATAAATATATTTATAATTATATAATTTTTTTTAAAAATATTTATTTATAATTATAATTATAAATAAATAAATAAATATAAATATGTATATTTAAATAATTATAATATTATAATAAATATATTTGTAATAATTATAATTTTATAAATATATGTAATTATATAAATATATTTAAAAATATATACAAATATTTATACATATATACAAATATTTATACATATATACATATATTTAAAATTACAGTTAAATATATATATATATGTAAATAATTATTCAATTATAATAAATATATTTATTATATTTATAATTATAATTATAAATAAATATTTATTTATTAATAGTCATTAATATAAATAGATATATATTTATTTAAATACATGTGAATTTATAATAAATATATTAATTATATAAATTTATTATAATTTCATAATTATTTAAATAAATAAATATTTATTTATAGTTATTAGTATAAATAAATATATATTTATTTAAATAATTATAAAATTATAATAAATATATATAATTAAATTTAAAATTTATTAATTATTTAAATAAATATGAATTTACTTATAGTTATAATTATAAATCTCTTATAAGTTTATAAATATATATTTATATATATTAATGAGTATATATATATTTATTTATAATTATATCTATACTTAGATATATGATTCATGTTATACCCAGGAATTTATTATGTTCTCATAAATACTTATAAAATTACAATAAATATATTTAAATAATAAATACATTTATTATATTTATAATTCTAAATTTATATATATATATATATATATATACTTTTTAAATATATTTTTGGCGTTGATAAAGATAGTCTCTTATCAGTGCTAAAAAAGCGCTGATAAATTGTGTTTTTATCGGTGCTATAATTTTAGCACTGATAAAAGACTATCTTATTCAGCACTAAAAAAACACTAATAATGGTAGGTTTTATCAGAGATTTCTATTTTAGTGCCGATAAAACATACATTTATCAGTGCTTTCTGATAAGCGATGATTAAAGCCTTTTGTTTTATTATAAAAGAAAACCTATCAGTACCCTACCGCCACTTGCACTCAAGCTCTTACGGAACCAGACCTATGCTGTCGCTTCCACCTACCACCGCTTCCTGCTACTGCCACTACCTCCTATCTCTACTACTTGCCTCCACTCCCTTCAGTACCACTACCGCCACCACCGATGCATACACCGCCACCACCGACATGTATGTCGTCTTCACCACTGTGTTGAACCATCTCTTATGCTAACCCTTCGTGGCCTCCGCTACCATAGCTGCCACCACCGCCATCAACCCTGACTTCACATTCGTCAGACCCTACTGCTGTTTCCTGACCGCCAAATCTAAGGTATGTTCTTATTTGTGCCTTTTTCTTTATCATATCTTTTTTTTCTTCATGTTTACATCTTCATGTTTACATCTTCATGTGTTTTTTCTTGATTTTTTTCTTTTAGTATATCTCTTATATTGTGTTTCTTTGGAGAATTAATAAAACACTAGACTATGGGTGGTGTTTTTATCATGCACATAAGAAAATATGGTCTTAGGCATGTTAAATCCTTGTATTATTTACAATTTTCATTTTTGTCTCTTTCTATTTGGTATTCTTTCTTTGTTTTTGGTTCTTATCTCATCTTGATTCACCAAGATTGATTTCCGTTATAACTATGGTTTTTATCATCTGGCTTTATTCTTCTATTTTAAATTCCTATTAGAAACTAATTTTATATTTAGGGTTCCTTGGAATTTCCTTGGGTTCTATCCTTCAATGTAGCCCCAAACTGAACAAATTAGTCATGATCAAGACAATAGGTATAAGTTAGGCTTCAATATAAAGATTCTATATAGTTCTACTTCAAGACAAGTATTATGGGATGAAATGAATTACTTTATAAATATGTCTTTATAATATATTGTGTTTTCATTCTAAGTGGGGGAAACTTACTATTTATAAAATTAACTACCATATTCAATTTATAAGAAGATCTTAAGTCTTTAAAGAGACCTTCTAATCCTTAATAGAAACATAATACTTTCTAAAAGAACATAATTTTTCGAAAAAAAACAAATTTATGCCTTGAAAAAAGAACATAAGAGTTACAAAAAAATCATAAGCCTTTATAAACAAAACCAATGTTTAAAAAAAATAATTTAAGTATTTAAAAAGAAAAATATAAGACTTTAAAAAACTAAATGTAATTCTTTGAAACATTTTCAATCTGTTAACTTAGATTATACAAAGAATATACCTAGTATTTCAAGATAAAAATGATAAAACTTCATTAACATAACTAACATTTAAAAGTAAAAATATCTATATCTATTTATAAGTATAACTATAAATTTATATATTTATATTTATAATGAATATATATATTATATTTATAATTATATATATATATATATATATATAATGAATGGTATAAAATCTTTGATGATATCCTACTAGGCTCTTTGCTTACACCATACATATACCCAATGGTGAGTATATAGACTTAGTTTTCTATGATATTGGTAAAAGGAAAGGGTCACACTTTTATAGTGGTGTTCAATAGTCACTTGTTAAAGATATAATGAAAATGGGATGTAGAGGTAACCATAGTGCATAAAGAGACAATATTCATTTTTTGATATTTTAATATATTTACTATAAAGCGTCTCTCTTGAAAATAAATTTATTTTTGGTTTACCTTTATATTTTGGATCATGTGTAAACCTTTTATAGATTTATATTTTATAAAATGTTGGTTATTTTTGACTCACGTGTCTTTTATAAAGTCTCTCTCTTGGGATTTATGTCTATTTGAAAATGATTATTTGGATCTTTTAAAACGATTCATGTGTTTTGAAATGTTTATTAAAAAATTTTATGTATTCAAAATACCCTTTTTGGTTTTAAATAGCTTTAAAATTATTTAAACACTTGGTATTGACTTAGGTTTAATGGATATTGTTTTTCAACTCACCCGATTAGATTTCATAAAGGTATGTGAATGTTTTGAAAGAGTATTTAATGATGGTTTAATTTTAATAAGGGGTGTGAAAAGTTTTAAATGAAAATTTGTAAAATATATAGGATTGTTTATAATTTTAAATTATTAAGACTATTGGGTCATTAAGTTGACTTGAATTCTTAAAAAAAGTAATTGTGGTTTTTTGAAAGAGTGGTGAGAACTAATTAGTTTATTTTAAAAAGGATGTGTTAATTTAAAGAGGAATCTGTGTAAATAGTTGGGTTTTATTGGGATTTCAAGTGTGATTTTATAAAAAGTTTTCAAAGGACATCTAAAATGTAGTTTTTCCATAATATTTTAAGTTTATATTTTTATAGAATTATTAAAACCATTAAATTATATATTGAATACAAGTATATTGATAATAAAACAATGGTAAGGTCATGTCATTAAATCTATCCAACACATAAGATATCCACCATGACCTCACTCCCACAAAAGGTGAATTAATGTTTAACCCCATTACAACTCCTAAACCCACTTTTCATCCAACATAATCTTCATGGTTTAAATTATGTGTGTCCTCTTAAATTACATCTTCTTTCTGGTTTGGTGTTAGCTTCTAAGGAGATGAGTCTCAGGAAACAAAATATAATAATAACTATTTTTCAAATGTTGAGTTCCTATTATTTGAAAGGCCCCTTTTGTGTATTTATTTGGTTAAATATTAATATTACTGAATCAAATAGAATGGGTATTAATAAAGAATGGATAGATGCAAATCTTTTAAAAAAGGATATGAATATAGAGTGAAAGAGTTCATCAAGTTTGAAAAAGACCATGCATATGAACCTTCTCAAATCGTTTTTATGTGTTTACGCTATTGTTATTCAAGACTAATTAGTCTAGAAGAGTTTTAAGAACACTTGTTCTATCACAAAATAGATCAAAGTTATAAATGTTGGAATGACCATGAATAAAAAGATAGTATAGATAGTGGTTGGGATAATATTTCCCAAAATGGATCATTTGATATGATTATAAGTGTAGAAAATGAATAATACAGTATCAAGGATGTGATTAAAGATGTGAATGATAATGAAGATCGTATTGAGGAAATGAAAAGGACAATCGGAGATGAACTTATTGATTTCCCAAAATTGTTTGAGAAGTCAAAGAGATGTGAAAAGATGCCATTGTATGGTGGTTACACTAAATATACACTATTGTCATCTGTACTTAAGCTATATAGTTTGAAAGCTGGTGATGGATGGAGTGACACCTGTTTTACGGGACTACTTTCTCTCTTGAATGACATTCTCCCATAAGATAATGAGATCCCAATACAAACATACGATACCAAAAAAATGCTATGATCGATGGGTATGATATCTTAAAGAATGAAAACCTACCCAAATGACTGTATATTGTTTCTCAAAGACCAAAAATCAGTTACAGAATACCCAAAGTGTGGTAATTCTTGGTACAAGAAAGATGAATATGTTCCTATGAAAGTTGTATGGTACTTTCCAATCATTCAAAGGTTTAGGCGCCTATATGGAAGTGAGGAGACTACATGGCAATTGACATAGCACTTATATATAAGAAATAAATATGGGAAACTATGTCACTCAAAAAACTCTTCTCCTTGGAAGAGAATTTATCATGGGTATCCTAAATTTGGAAATGAGCTGAGAAACCTTCATCTTGCATTATCTATAGATGGTGTGAATCCTTTTGGTTTTCAAAGCAGCACTCATAGTACATGGCTAGTTATCCTGGTAAATTATAACTTTCCATAGTGGTTATGCATGAAATGAAAATACATCATGTTATCTTTTCATATATCAGAACCAACACTTCTTTTTAATGATATTAATGTTTATTTGGATCCATTGATCAGGGATTTAAAATTATTGTGGGATTTAGGTGTTACTTTTTATGATGATTACAAAAATTAAGATTTCATATTCAGATCCATGTTGTATGTGATAATAAATTAATTTACTAGTTATGGAAACTTGTCAGGATATATAATTAAAGGAAATCAAGGGTGTCCTATTTGTGAACATGGGACACAATCAATTATGTTGAAACATTCATCAAAAACTGTGTTTCTAGGACATCATAGATTTCTACCTCAATGGAATAAGTAACAATATTTGATTACATCATTCTATGGATGTTCATAATAACATAAAAATACATCTCCACTAATAGATGATCAACTATTTGAGTAAATAAAATACATAGACACTACTTTTAGTAAAACATTTTTGAAAAAACTCATGAAAGCTGGTTGGGAAAAGAGATTATTTCTTTTGAATTACCATACTAAAATTATATATACATTAGAAAGTTTCTTGATGTTATTCATGTTGAAAAAATATATGTGATAGTGTCATCAACATGTTTCTAAATTCACCTTGAAAAACAATGGATGGAATTAAGGCTAGGTTAGACATGGTTGACATGAGAATATGAGAAGAGTTGGATCTAGTGAAGGGTGAAAAATGAACTTTTCTTTCTCCAACTACTTTCACTCTTTTTAGGCAGGATAGATATCAATTTTAAAACTTCTTTAATTATATAAAGGTTCTATAGGGGTATTCATCGAATATAAAGAACATCGTGTCAATAACTGATTTAAATTTAAATGGTTTTAAATCACATGACTTCTTTGTTTTGATGCAAGATATAATTTCTATAGATTTACGTTGTATGTTTCTCAATAATATCTATCATAGATTAACCAAGATCTATTTCTTCTAAAAAACTATATGAAGAAAAGTTATAGACTCATCCAAATTTCCGACTATAGAAAGATAAATTAACATCATATCTTGTGAATTAGAAAAATTCTTCCCACCAATATTCTTTGATATGATGGTTCAATTGGTGAGAGAGATTTAACTATGTGGTCCTGTACACTATAGATGGATATACCCCATTTAATGATATATGAATATTTTGAAAGGGTATGTCAAAAATAAAATTCGGCTAGAGGGTTATATTGAGGAGTGATATATTGTTGAGGAACCACCACTAGAAAATGGTTCTATACCCATGAATCTATACCCACATTTTTTAAACCATGGGTATAGACAATATTTTTTGATCTATACCTACAATCTTGTTAAAACTGTGGGTATACTAACCCCGTTTTGAGATTTTTAGTGGGCTCAACCACCTTATTTTTCATTTATTCTCCCCGCATCTCCCCATACCCTAGCCTCCTAGACCTCTCCTCCACTACCCTACCTCAACCTCCCACCCTCACCTCCACCTCCTAGCCCCCGCATCTCTCCCTATGCCTTCTTGCCTCCGCGACCACCTCTTCCTCCGCCTCCCAGTACCTGCCTCTGCCACCTGATCTGCACCTCCACATCCCAGCCCTCTCTTATGTCTCTACGGCTGTCTCTACCTCCTCCTGGCCGTGGCTGCCTCCACCTCTGCTTCCTATACATCGCCTCCTCCTTAGTGGCAGCCTCCGCCTCCACCTCCTCCCAGCTGCGGCTGTGGCCACCTCACCTCATTAGATCAAGTTATAAAGAGAAGGGTTTCCATAAGGTATTATCTCAAATACCTATAATTCCATATTTTGAGGAATTAAGATATTCTTGTGAATACATTATTGATTTTGAAGCCCGTTAGGAAGAGGAAGACTAAATTTATGCTGAATATTCTGATGTCCTGAAGAGAAGATCTATTTATTTTTTATAAAGTATTTGAATCTTGAATGATCACTTTTCGATTCTAGAATTTGAATATAATTTATATAGTTATGGGATCAATAATTGTTAACTATCAGAAGACACATTTGTTGATAAACACTAATGGTTTAAGGAAGATTAATTTTCTCTTGTAACAACATCATCATATTAGTGATATGTATATGTCACAGACTTGACCTGGACCCATTTGGGAAATAGTTTCCCACATTATAGGTGAAACACGTAAAATCCTTATATGGTTTTCTCTTCTTTTTTATTTTTTTTCATATAGTTGGGGGGGGTGATATTTTAATAATGACTTTGACATGATTTTAATCAGTAATTTTTTTTTGATTTCATATAAAACTGTAAAAATCGCACTGCTGATTCATCCCCCATTATTAATGTTACACCATAAGTTTATCAAGATATTTAAATTAAAAAAATTATATTTATTTATAAATAATGGTTGTTTTTTAGAAAATTATTGATTATGGATATGATTTTATGTTAGAATATATATTTTAAGATATTAGTCATCCTGAAATTAGTGAATTATTGGGTATGATTTGGTTCTCAAAATAAACATTCATTATGTAAACACATCCTATTGAAATCATACCATCATATATTCTTTATTCTCAATCACATTTTAATAAAAAAATCACTGCAACCTTAAAGATTTTTTTCTTAAGTTGAAAGGGAATTAATCTGTAATGTATAATTTCGTTATATTTGTGTTACTTGAGTGATGTTGGTTATAAAATAACTCCTTTCATTAATAAAACATTTTCAAAAGTAATTTTTTAAATTTAGAAGATTTATTTAGGTTAGAAATTCAATCATTTTTACTAGTATACCTTCATTGTTGGTTATCCCATGAATTATTCATTGTTTACTTTACTAAAATAATTCACTATTTGTCTATTATTATATTCATTGAGAATTATCAAGATATCTATTTTTAGTATTGGATTATCTCAATCCTTTAATTTGTATACAGCTTTATAAATTGGATATTTTCTAAAGATATGTAATATTAAAAAAAATTATATTGGTTGTGTGTCTTGTATTGTATACATGCGTTGAATTACTACTGTGTGTATTTCCACACTACACTTTATTCACAATCTATTCAGCTTGTTATGTTTTATTATTATATAATTTCATGTTATCATATATTGTATTATATTTTTTACTTCCCATACCTTTTAATTATATTTCATTCTTACTTAATTTGGGTGAAGGGTCTTGGAAACTATATAACCTTTTAACAATTTGATTTTAGGACATGAGAGAGTTAATGGATATGGAAGGTACATGTTATATTTATATATTAAACCCTATCATCTATATATTATACCTACTTGGTTATGAATAAGAGGATCTTGTATCCTTCCATGGATAATTTTAACTATTATAAGATGATATAGACCAATCGTATATACATGATCCCTTATTGGTTTTACTAAGTGGGAATGGATTCCATTTTTGATTTCAATCTATGCTTATTGCAGATATATGAAGGTTTGGACCCTCTTTTTAAGGGAGTCAACTATTTTCATTATAATTGTTATTAAATTTAACTTATCAGTTTTCTTTATCATATTTATTCTTTCAAGTACAAAATATATTGATTATTATATATATAAATGTGTATACACATTTTGATTTATACACCTGATAATTACATGTGTGAGTTGATATCATCGATGGTACCCATTATGTCATTGTAATTAAACCATACGTGTTAAATTAATTGGAAATGAAGCTTCAATCATTGTATAAAAGTTGTTTTTTGGTGAATTTTTAGATAACTGGGTCTAGATAATGATTTAATGGGTTCATTCTCCACAAGGTTCTATAGGATGGGATTCCTTTTTTGTAGGTGTATTTTTTGGCATATGATTGATTCAATTTAAATTTGAGGAATAAGTTGTTTCTATTTATGTATTTGGTTGTTTCTATATATGTCTATGGTTTATATTTTTTTATTACATTCATATAGAAATTAGTTTATAATGAAATTGTAAATTCTAATTAATCATATGATGATGATGAATTTCATGATGTGGAAGTAAAAAAATATTTTTGATGAGAGCTATAGTGGCAATCCTATTCATGTGGTTCTAGATGAGGGATAAATTGTGAGAGGAGACGTGTCTCAAACTCATGTTGTTGCATAGTATTCTGAAATTCCAGTTCAATCTACCTGGAAACCTGAATTACATTAGTTATTGAATTAATATGAGAATATAGACCTCCTAAGTGGGGATAGAGTTCAAAAATCTAGGATATTTGGAACAAATCTAAAAAATTTATAATGTGATGAGGATATTAATCTTATTGTTTTAGAGATCCCACCAATCTTTAAGATAGGGGGAGATCTCAATTTTTATTCATCTCCATTTAGTGAAGAAGCCACTCTAGAATATTTTTTATATAATATGGATGTGTCTTCTCATGTTGATGTTTATGGAGATAAGGATGATTAAAAAATGATAAATTGGATGATACAGAGGATGAAAACATTTATAAGGATGATAAGGCAAGTGATGATAAAAGTGATGATGGTAATTATGAAAATACTCTAAATATATAAAAAATATTATTGTTATTATTGAAAGTAATGATGAATCTATTAATCCAATGTTTCCTTATACTCATTTTTTAGAACCACTAGTTTAGCCAAGATCTTATGAAGATATATAAATTATTTTTTCCACTTCTCATTCTCCTAGAGATACTACTGTAAATCACTCTCAAGAATAGAATATCTATAAATATTCTCAAAAAATATAAGTTGTGTAATAGAGGATTCAGAAGAAGAATATAAGGGATAACTTAGAGATATTTATCAACCTACTTATAATTTCCCTCCTATTTATTTCTCCCTTAGAGATATTTATCACCCTACTGATGAATTATGTTCTCACTATTCTGATCTGGATGATGATTCCTCTTATGAGGGTTCTCCTAATCAAGAAAATACTTGTAAATATAAACAAGATGAACCCTCTTCTGATCAACCTCCTATAATAACTTCTACATATTTCATTTAGATCAAGAATTACCATTTGGATGTTTTGAATTAAGTTATTTTTTCTATTATTTGAGACAATAATCATGACAAAGAGGAATATATTTCATACATTACTAAATTTGTTGCTCCAAAAATCTAGACAAGACTGTTCCTAAAAATAAATAATATAACCAAAGTGATTCAATCTTTCAAAAGAAAAATTTTATGTTTTAGAATCCAAATTAGTGCCCTATAAGTTGAATCATACATATGCTAGGTATCATGGATATAATATATCTAAAAGTGATAACCACTCCAACCAGACCTTCAATAAATTCATAAACACCTTATTCTAATCCTTTATTATCTATTTATGGTGATTTTATTTTAATTTTGATACATTATGAAATTCAAAATATTTTTGGACAATGTGAAGGATATTAGAAATCAAGTTAAAATGGACACGTCTTCTCAAAGAGAAAAAATATGGTTTAATTAAAGATGAATCCATTAAGACTACCAAATAATTTTTTTTATTCAAGGGTGAAATTATTTATTATCTCAAATTGTTTTACACTAAATAATATCTCAATAATTAGTTCATATAATTGGAAAGATATTTTAATATTCCACCCCAAACAAAAACATTATGTTTTATGATAGATAAGTTATTGGTAATGATTTCTCTTCTCAATAAATTCAGGTCAGTGAATTATGAGTTTCATAAATTTATGGAACATGGGACTAGGGATGTGGCTAATATCACAGTGATCCTGGAGCCTTTATGTATATTTCTAATGTCCTTGTTTTAGAACCACTTTCTCTTCCTTTACCCCACATCTCTACCACTCATTCCCTAGCCTCAAACTCAGAGTCAGTTACTTCCACATCATGAATTCCAACCTCTACCTCACCTATACCTCCTATAAAACTTTTTGGGGTATATATATATATATCATAATTGTTACCCATTGTTTCATTTTACTTAAACCATAAATGTTAAATTAATTTGATATAAAGCTTCACCCATTGTATACAAGTAGTTTTTTGGTTCCTTTTTAGATAACTGGGTCTAGATGATGATTTAATGGGTTCATTCTCCACAAGGTTATCGAGGATGGGATTCTTTTATTCGTAGGTTTATTTTTTGGCATACAATAGAGTCAATTTATATTTTTGGAATAAGTTGTTTCTATTTATCTATTTTTTGGTTCTATAAATATCTATGGTGTATTTTTTTCTTATTACATTCATATAGAAATTAGTTTATAATTATATACCAAGTAATTCGCTCATATAATTTATTATATTCATTATATAAGTCTTATTTACTGTTTTTATAAATTTTTAACATATTGATAATGTAATTAATTTGATTCATGTCATTTTATGTTTTTATACACCAATTAGATGATTATGATGAATGTGTTATCTTTATTTTCAACATTAGATGGAGAAGCTAGAAAATGCAGGATAAATGGGGGATAAATGGGGAGATGTAAGACACTGGCGATGAGTTATGTGAACTAAGATTAACGACATCACCCAAATAAGGTTTATAAACAAAATATATATCCAATTATCAATGTTTTTATGGTTCTTATACATCTTATGAAAGGGTTCCATGGTATTTTTTTTGTAAATTCTAAGAGGAGATCATTGGAGGAAGGAATTGAATAGTTAGTTTCAAATTTACTTCATTTTTTTCTATGACATCTTTTTGAGATTGTAAAAAGGAGAATTTTTTTTAATCCTAGTTTTGTATTTTACTTATTTTATATATCCAATTATCAAAGGAGGAATATGTTTTACCCCATCTTCCATTAGTTATTGTATAGATCCCAAGATCTCATATTCCTTGAACATCCTTATTGAAGTGGATCATCAAATTTTCCCAAGAATTTATCTATATCCAAAATCTGATCTCATTCCCCAAACATAAAGTCTTTAAATTGTTGTTATTCACTTGTTTTGTACATACTAGGATAGTGTTTTGGTTTTCTGTTGGGTAGATCTCATTATTGGCTCCAGTGACTACATCACATGATGTTTAACAATAAAATTATAATATCCCTACCATTAGGTTAAACCTTAATTGTGAGGATTTGTTAATGGGTGGTTAGGTTGGAGGCTCAGATAAGTGCTTACCTTATACAAAGTCTTGTGAGAGAAACTAGTAAAGAGATTAACTTGTGTGAATAAGCATTGATATGACATAGAATTTTTTTATTTTATTAAGATCATTTTGGTATTCCCATGAATTCTGTATAGACTCAAATTGAGTCTTTGATTTTTAGCAAGCATACCATTACCCCCATATCATTCCCACACGTTAATAAGAATTTGTTTTGTAATATTTTGATTAATTAATATTTACGCGAGCATCAAAATTCTTTCACTTTCATTATTCCTGAAAACAAATCAAGTTTCTTTTTCATTATAAAGATGCTCACATAGTTGATCTTCTTAAAACTTATGCATGAATGATGATTATAAATATAATCATTATATTCGAATATATAAGAAAATATTTAATATCTTCGGGTTTAATTTCTATTAGAATTATAAATTCTAGATACTCCATTTTAGGAATTTAACACTCTCTTAAACTTCTATTTCATTGATCTTATTTTCCATTTCTCATCATATTTATATTCTGTATTTTATTAATATAATTTAGTGAAACCATTATCATCATATTTATATTCCCCCATGCTTGCAGGAACTTGATTGAACCCATGGGGTGTTGTGGTTCTTATATGATGGGAGCTGACTTGTTTAATCACAAGAGATAGGTATGTTGTAGTTTTGTTTTTATTTTATTTTCTTTATCGTATTAGTTACTTAGGACTTTTACCACTTTCTACGGATGGAGGGTACTTATATTCTATGAAGGGGTAGAAGGGTACTGGAGGCAGCTATGCAGTTTTCTTTGCAGGGGAGGGAGATCAGGGTAGTTGAGGGATGAATAGTGTGTTTAATTTTTGTATTATTTTACAATGTTGCTTATGGTTAATTTAATTTCCTTAGGCATGGAGGTCCAATATACGGATGGGTCATGTGAAAATTTTATTTATTTTCAAAGGTTTTAATTAATATTTTTTGTGATAAATTGTTCTACTGTGATCCTTATCGAGTAGTGCCCATAGTGAGATAATTTTAGAGGGGAACCCATCCATCCACTAGCTATACATCTAGTCCTTCTTAGATAGAAAACCATGGTTGAGATAGGTGGTTATGTGAGTCTGATTAGGTTAGTGTCTAGTGGTGATATAAAGCAGCTAAGATATGAACCACTTACCTCATCTGAACAATGTGACTTCCCTCATTGGGACTATGATCACTACACCTCAAAAGGTAGAAGACCAGTCAGAGCTCTGGTGACTACCAACTGTCACCAAGATAAAATTATAACTACTCTCTTCACTCACATTAAGGATCTATAGATGGAAAACGTTTCAGTCTATAAAATGAAAGTTATATCCAACATGGGTGTAATTTTTGTGCTTCTGACTCCTCAATAGTATCCATTACTGCTTCAGCATCCACCACTTGAGCCTAAGTTTTGATAGTCTTTCCTTATCTCAGTAGGGTTCACACTAACTAGATGCACCTTATTGGGAACCTCAAGAACTGTTCTATTCCGAGTCTCTCTGCTTGCATTGAAGGTCCAATCCACTTAGTGAAACCGCCCTCATTGCCAGAATCCTTATCTTGATTTTGACTATCTTGAGCCAACATTAGTTCCTTTGGACTATCTAATTACTTATTAGATGAGAAGTTTCTATTGTGTTATAATTCTCACTCATTTTAGTTTACAGCTCTTGGGTATATCTATTATTACCTTTAATAGAAATATTTCCAGCATCCTCAACCGATTGTAGCGGTACAAATTTATTTTTCCTCTTGAGGTAATGAGAAAAATCATGACATTTCTTTAAGAAGAAAGAGAATGAGAGATCTTTTCAGGAATAGTGTTTTATTTTACCAATAGACTGGAAACCATAACAGAAGAGTATAACCTTCTCATAAAAAATTATTAAGGAGAATTCATCATCTAGGGCAGTTAAAATAACTCTCTCCATCCATCAAAGGGGAGATTATATCCACTTCAATAAATACTCGAGCAAATAATCCAGACTTAACTTCCTAAGTGGTTTGATCCTTTTTAATGGGAACACCCAAGGTAGAAGCAATGTTATATAAAATTTTATAGTACCATACAATCCAATTAAGCATAAAATTTTTAACCCAAACTCGTGCCTTTGAATTATTAACCTCAAACTGGTGGAAATTATGGTCCAATTATTGAAGACATACCATTTTTGTACTATGGTTTGTATTTTTTGTTGTTTTATAGGATATATACCCACGGTTCAATAACCGTGGGTATATTATTTCTGGTGTGATAATATATACCCATGGTTTTGTAAACCGTGGGTATAAATGTATACCCATAGTTTAAATAAAACCCTGGGTATTATGGAAATCTCCAGAGCTATACCCACAGTTTCTATAAAATCATTGGTATAGCTCTATAATGACTCCTCAGTATCCCATGGTTTATGGAACCATGCTTATAGCCTATACCCATGGTTTTAGGATCTATAACCACGGTTCTGAACCGTGGGTATAAGTGAATCTTCCAATAGTGAAGCCATTGAATTTTGTACCGAATATCTGTCTAATGTGGAAATCATCGGTCTACCTAAATATCATCATACTAGGCAGCTTGCGGGTGAAGAAATTTCTAAAATAGTTGTTGTTACAATCAATATTATAGATTGAGAGGAGGGACACCTTGACGTTTTGAATAATAGATTAGAGGTTTCCTCATATGTTGAAACTCAAAAAAAGTTCTTTGGAATTTGAATCCATCAAGGGATGAAATATGGATATCAAATAAAAACAATCAATAGTTTATATGATGGTTTCAAGAGAACACCTTTAAGGAGTCAGTTGAAAATCCAGATTTAATTTATGAATGATTTCGATGGATAGCTGGAGGACTAAGTGTGTATGTATTATCTTACAATGGTTATACATTATATAAAAATGAACATGATGAATAAAGTACCATGAAAAATAGTGTAGTTACACTTGTGACTAAAGCGATTCATGTTTATGATACCAAGGTAAAAAAATCCAATTTATGCGAATATTTCATACTTTGGAATCATCAAATAAATAAGGGAGTTTGATTATAAAACATTCCAAGTGCCAATTTTTCAATACAATTGGGTTGATAATCAGAGTATTATTAAAATAGATGAGTTGGGATTCATGAAAGCTGAATTCATTAAGGAAGGGTATAAATATGAACCATTTATAATGAAATCATAAGAAATACAAGTATTTTTTGCTCTAGATCCCACAAATCGAAAGTGGTAAATTGTTATATTATCAACTAAAACCACTAAAGGGTCAGATGAAAATTCAACAGAGGGTGAACCTTTCATTTGGATGTCCCAATAATTTCATAGTTGTCCCAATGTATATAGAATTTTTAATGTTATATGAGACCATAATGATGGGATTTGGATAGTCGATATAGGGGTCAAATCCCTTCAACCTAAAAAAGGGATTTCAATAACCTGGTTATATTTCTTTAATATGCATCGTGTTAACTAATGTTATTATCCATTCAACTTTGCATTTATGTACTATAAATTAAATTTTGAACCAATTATTTAGATAATGACTTCTGCACATGCTGGTGCTCCCAATCCTGAGGAACAACAGGTCTCTCAAGCTACTATTTCTCACAGTGGAGAGGAACAACAACCTTTTTCATATACTGGTGATCCTAATCATGAGGAACAATAGGTTTCTCAAATTGTTTCTACTCCCAATGTAGAGTTTCAATAAACATCTCCACATGCTAATGCTACCACTCTACATGAACAACATATTAAAGATGTTGAATCCAAGGAAATGGAAGGTGAAAAATGACTAGTGATGATGAAAAAATAGGAGCACCATAGTTTGACAGTGTTAGAAAAAATAATTAAGGAAAAAATAAAAGTAATAAAATATGATTTCGAATCGAATGTGTAGGGCCAATATGTTAACCCCTAAGAAGGCCATGTTCAATAGTTATATTGGAACCATCACTCAGTAATACATGCCGATTGATGTAGATTCATGGCACCATGTTGTGTCAGGTCTTAAGATAGTGACGAGAGAAGATATTACGAAAACATTATGATATAATTTATTTAATTTACTAAAAAATAAAATAATGAAACATTTAATTACTCTTCATCATCCCTTGTAGAGTACATTTATAGTAGATGGCTTGCATAAGAAATATGTATTAATGCTTCCTATAAGGATTCAAAGTGGATTTCACACAATTCTAATGAGATATCATCTTAAAGATGTTGAAGGGAAAATAAACCCACACCCACCACTTTTCTATTCACACTTGATAACCCACGAGGCATGGTGTTTATTTATTAGTCATCATGTAGATGTTTCTTTTCAGGTACATTGTGTCTAGTAATACTTTATTTGATGATACATGTATTCATCACTTTTATTGACATTTTTTTTATTTATAAAACAACAAATGAGTTCTAAAAATATGGAATGGGAAGAATAACCAACATACCCATACCATAAATTAAGGATGGGGTATAGTTCACTTGAAAAAAATTGGAACATATTTTAAATCTACCTTAATAATTTTATGTCACATGAAACAATAAAATAATTATGTTCCTATATTTATATGAATAATGATGACTCTAAATACAAATCCAATTGCATCCCAAGTCATGTACTATGGAATGAGGCACTTGTAAATAAATATGGGATACTAATAGATGAAAACACACAAAAAGTGTGAGAAACATGTGTAAGTATTACATAATATTTTTTGTTTCTCTAAATCTCTATTACATAATAATGATTACTTATTTTACTATATTTTATATCCAACATATTCACATGAATTTTAAACACCTTTATAGGATGAACACCTAATATCGGTGTCCATGAAGCATCCAGAACACACATCAGAGGTGTAGGTTTTTGGGTGACACACCGAACATATTTTGAGAAAAAAACAAGAGGAGGATCAAGGTGAAGAAATGAAACAGATGAGATAAATACTAGATACCCTTGAAGAATAATTCTAATGGTATATAGAGTTACTAGAAGATTTTATGGGGGATGGGGAGAGAAGAAACAACTCAAGAACAATCATTATGTGAAGATCCCACCCGACCCCTCACTGGTTTTGAGGTGAACCATTCCCTTTAAAGAGTTATCTTTGTCATGGTAATCAATTTTATAATAATTGTTTTAATTAAATGTGAATTAGACAGACACTAATAAATTTCATGTACTAATATTCTACAGGGTGAAAATAATTGTTATTTATATCTAGAAACACCCACCCATCACCTTATAGCAAGGGCTATGGTGTTCAATATTCAGGGCGACAGTCTACACAATAGAACACTTCCAACAGGTCATGTGAGAATGATGATTAATATAGCTTCTAATCCAAGTGCTGAGCTTCCTATTCCAGTTGATGAGGATGATATTCAAACGGTCAACTGAGCTATTGGGACATTAATTACATGTCCATCACATCTTGTAAAAAATACATCGATAAGGACGTATTCATTTCCATTTTATTTTTCAAGATAAACCTTTAAAAATTAATGAAAAAAGGTTTGAATCAATGAATTTTATTACATATGGACAAAGGGAAGGGGGAGAATTGAAATACCCACTCAAAAACATCTAAAGGATTGACTAAAAAATGGAAAAGATCTACCGAAATCACCTTTACCCCACCCATTCTATATCCACATTTACAATCATTGAAGGTTTATGTGGATACAAATTTAAAAAATGGATGTAGTCACATAGTTTATTTTGAATAAAATATGTATTGATAGGAAGTTAAAGACTTCATTGATGTTGAGAATGTAAGTGAAATCCTTGACTATGATTGGCTAGGTTTCTTAGTTGTAAATGTATACATGAGGTATGTTTTCATGATTTTATTTTCTAAAAGTTGATATACTATGTTAATTATGACTAAATACATTACATATTTTTGGCATGAGTATATATATAAAACAATTGAAGTGATTTACCCATGAAAAAATACTGGATCCGTTAGTACTCACAACACCTCTATAGAAAAACCAAAAATAGAATAAAAAAAGGATGAAATAGTGGTAGGTCTGTTCAAATCATTTGAAATCAAACTTATAGATGAAATACTCTTTTTAATACCAATGATTTAGGGGAAAAATATACAATTTAATCATATTAAATATATTTTTATTTATTTCATTACTTATTCCTTTTTATATTTTTTTAAAGCATTGGATTCCCATTGTGGTTAATTTGGAGACTCCAAATATTTATTTCACGGATTCAATGTATGGATACCAACCAAACCGAACACACATGATTGTGTTTGTCAATTTTTAATACACTAAATCCAAAATTTTATAACTAAAAATCATGTTATATAATTTATATTATCTTTTAATGAGTATTATATTATAATAGGTCAATGAATCAATATCGTGAAAAAAAGGAATGAGAATAGGGGCTAAGCATGAGGACCCTGAAAAGTTCTACGATATGACAAGTATCAGGGTATATATAATAATATTTCACTATCCAAAAACATATAAAAAAATTACTTATTTTTATCAATGTTTTTTCAGTTTCCAAAAAAAAACAAATGGAAAAGATTATGGTTATTATCTTTGTAAATTTATGGGAGAGATCATATTACATGAACAAAATAGCATCCCTGAAGAGATATTTTGGAAGATAATTACTATTTCATATAAAATAATTACTGATAATTTGTGTATTTATATTTTTCTAGTACTACTATGACTATAGAAAAAACTCATGTTCACAAGGAGATATAGATTTTCATAGAAATGAATGAGTAACATACCTTATGGAAGAATGTACACAAATATCATGAAGATGTGACTTCCATAGAAGTATTGGATTGTTTCATATTTATGTTTAATTTACTTATTTTTAGCATTACTCACATAATAATTTTTTTTATACATTTGGATTCCTTTTTTATATTTGGGGTGGTTTGTTTAAAGATGGTCATGCTCATGAGAGATAGGAATTTGAGGCTACAACTTAGAATTCACTGAGAAGGTAACATTTGTTTTTGTATACTTTGTTTTGCCTCATAATATTATATTTTCTATACTGTATTAACATAATATAAATTAAATTTTTAACTTCTCATGCACATAATGTCATCTAGATACTTCTACTCACTCAAAACCTTTTCACCCTTTTAGTGTTGACATTTATCAATTTACATAAAATTAAGTGGAGGGAACTTGAAGGAAAGTGATAAATGTTAACACTGTAGTGTTTCCAGTTCGACAAAGAAATCAAATGGAAAGAATGGTAACATTGAAATTTGGAATTTTTTTGAGACTTTGGGACTTGTAAGAATCATATATACCTCAATAATTTGTGACATGTAAGAATTAGGCTCAATTAAAACTGATACACGATGTGAGAATTAGGAAAATGATCCATTAGTCATTTTTTATAGGTATCAATCATCTGCACCTTAATCTGATGCACAATGTGACTGGTATGACTAAAAGTGTCCATAATCATTTTAAAATTGACATTTTAGCTCAACATGTATCACTCAATGAAAACCAATAAAAATGATCTGATTTTATTTATAATTTATGAAATCAATTCATAAGTCATTTATGATGTGTATGATGTAGTCTCACATCAAACAGATACACGATGCGACCAGTATGACTCAAAATGCATGTTTCTAGTTTGAAAGGACATTTTAGTAAAAAAACAAAACTATCATACTAAAAACTAAGAAAAATCATTTGGGTTGTTTTAATAATTTAGGAAAATTATCCATCAATAATTTGTGATAGGTATGAATTTGGAAAAACTCAATTTTATTCCCAGTGTGACCGGTATGACTCCAAATGTGTTGTTATTTAAAATTGACATTGATTTTAGTAAAATAACAAGTGACATACTCTAAACCTAGAAAACACATTTGGATTGTTTTGATATTTTAGGAAAATGATCCATAACTCATTCATGACATGTAAGAATCAACCCAACCTCAATACGACACATGATGTAACCAGTATAACTCCAAATATGTCTTTTTTATTAAAAGTTGACATTTTATTAATGCATTTTTTCATATTAATGTTTATTTTTCTATTTATAGTATTACTAACATAATATTAGTTTTCTTGTATAGGCATAATATTTTTCATGGGTTGAGATGATTTGTTCAGAAACTGATACTATGGGAAGACATTTTTGAGAGGGGATCATGGGTGTAAAAAGAAGAAACATTAATGTTTTTAAGTGTTTGTTGGATAATTGTAAATTTTATTATATAAAAAATTGTTTTTATTGTATATACTAGTGTTTTTTTATATAACATTGGAGGATATTTTTGTATTCATAATTTGAATTAAATTTATATATCATTGTTTGAAATTATTGGTTTTGTTTGGTGTGCTGTTATATTACCTGCACATTATAGCCAGTTATCCCTTTATCAGCACTTTGTTTAGCACATATAAAGGACCACCCTTATCAGAACTACAATTAGCAGTTCTTTTTTAGTGCTATTAAAAGCATTTTTGTGTGTTATTAAATGGAATATGTGTATTAGTGAAACTAATCAAGATATTGAAAAATTAACACAAAACTTGCGAGGTTGAGTAATACGTGAATTGTGAGAGCGTGATCTTAATCAGTAAAACAAAACAACATACAATCAAATTTTAGAGATCAAATATAATCCAAAAACTCAATTAATAATAATTTATATACGGTATATGTGCTCTAATTTACCACTAACCCTAAGATATCTTTATAATGACAATCAAAGTAGGGTGCTACAATTGCATGTTCCGAATCTAGTCTAGGGTTTAATTAATTTCATATTTGTGGTTAAGTTAACCCCAAAGGTCTTAAGGGTTAAAAAATTAGAGGATAATAATTAAGTGGAGTTTAATTTAAATTATAATTATCAATAAGTAAGTGAATAGTTAGAGTTATATCGACTACACCTTCTAAAAATATTTTTTTTAAAAACATCTTCTTGTTGCATTATCTCAATCTCATTTAAAAAACACAATATTCTTCTAAAATATTTAAAATTTCTTTATAAACATAAAAAACCCCCATTAATTCTAATTTTTATATTTATTTTATAATTATTTACATAATACCTTTAAGAAGTTGTTTTACTTACTGCCTCTTTGTGAGATGACCTTGGTCAGCCACTCTACTGCACCTAAGTACCAAAAAACCACACATCATTTGAGATCACCCATGATAGAACCTTACTGGGGAGGAAAGTAATTTATTAAAATTATTATATATATTTTTTAATTTTGTTTTTTTATATTCTTCTATTTTTATTATTCCATATTTCTCCCTTCTCAATTTTTCTTTTTTAGTTTTTTGGACCATCAATTCTAACTTCTTATATTTTTTAACATGGTCTATTTTTATCCATTTCCTTTTTATTTTTATTTGATTTATGGATTGAACAAACTATGAGGATAACATAGATATTGACCCAAATATTTAACGCATCCTTAGATCTCAAATGAGACAGTCTCAGTCTACAAGAAGTATCTAAATTCACTCAGTTGGAGAATTCCTTCATTATAGGAACATTGAAATTGGAAGAACATATAAATAAAAATTAAAACCAAAACGAATGGATATAAATAATAACAAAGAACTTAATATATCCATTAGAGAATTGGATTCACCAGAAATTAACTATTAACGAAATTTTATTTCATACCCAAACCTTGAATCATACTTCGAACTAAAATTTAGGTCAATTTACATTCTCCAAAAATTTTATAGATTATTCGGTGAGGATCTAAATAAATTAATTAAAAAATTTAATGTGGTTTTCTCAACCCTGAAACCAAAAAATGTATCTTAAGATCAAATCACACTAAAATAATTCCCATTCTCACTGGATTGAAATGTAAAATATTAGATGAATTATTTAAAACATGAAGATGTAACATGTTGTAATGATTTGAAATGTATTTTCTTAAAGATATTTTTTCTAGTATCAAGGAACACTTCCATTCAAAAAGTGATCACATGGATAAAGTAGGCACATGGGGAGTTAATTTATGAGTACTGGGATTGATTCAAGAAGTTGTGTTCAAGTTACCCATATCACCAAATTAGTTAGAAACTCCACATCTAATACATCTATGAAGTCCTCAAACCTATGTATAAGAGTATGGTGTATTCCATGGTTGGTGGGGAATTGTTTGAAAAAACACCAGTAGCTTCATGTGAATTTATTTGAAATATGGAGAAAAACTCTCAATAATATGGAGATTGAGGTACACCACATGTTAGAGGAGTATATCAGGTAAGTACATATTCTCTTGAAAATAATTTAATTGATACCAAATTGGATGAATTAACCACTATGGTGAGAAAAATTTCTTTGGATCAAAAGAAATCCCAACCCACACCTAAAAGGCCTGATTGAATTTACACTGAAACAGACCACCCAACTGATTATTGCCCCAAATTAAAATATATGGAGAATTTCATAACAGTATTCCTTGGGAGAACATATCAACAAAAAATCCACAACCCTAATATAATTATGATTCATTTTCACCAATATACAACCAAGAGTGGAAAGATCAATCAGATATGAGCTATGGATCTAGAAAAAACAAAGTCACCCTTTTCAAAAAAACTTCTAGCATCCTCTGCCCTACCAACAAGGTTTTTAATAACCACAAATGAGTTTTGAATCCTAATAATTAAAAAGTCAACAAAAACAAGGGATTTATCAACAAAAGTTATATTATTATGATTATAACCTTTTGAAACAAAATTTTCTTAATCAGTATAATTAGATGAAGAGTCAAGGTTCAGAGCTGAGGGAGTTAAATATTTAAATGAGCCAAATTTCCAATTCCCTCAATGAATTGGTAAGCAAGAAATATAAAAGTATTCCTTCCCAACCTACTCTAAATCCAAAGGAGAATTCTAGTTCCATAACATTGAGAAGTGGGAAGAAAATTATTGATACATATGCTCCTATCATTCCATATGGATTCACCACAACTCTAGAGAAGCCCCATTCAAGGCCAACTAATGAGAATCCAAAGGAAAAAGACAAAGATAAGAAAAATATTGATGAAGTTCCTCATAAAACCATTATATTTCTAAATAGAGTTTTAAAAACTAATAATATGGTTGAAGAGGTTATGAAAAATAGGTTTTAGATACATTCAAGAGTGTTAAGATCAACATCCATCTACATGAAGTAATCAAGAAAATTCCAAGCTATGCCAAGTTTTTGAAAGAGACATGTATAAGTAAAAGTGGTCTAAAATTACATGAGAAGATTTGACTTGGGAGAAATTTATCTGAAATAATCACACCAAACCTTGGAGATTCCTATAAAGTTCAAGGACCTTGGTATATTCACCATTCCATACACCATAGTGGAGTTTAATTTATCAAATGATTTATATGATTTGGGAGACTCCATTAATTTTATCCCTCACTATTTTTTATCTTCCTTTCAGTTTGCAAAACTAATTCCAAAACATGGGTGGTGGTGAAACTGGGGAATAGGTCCACAATATACCTGATTGGAGTCATCTAGGATTTACTTGTTTTGGTAAGGTATAATATATTTCCTATGGATTTCTACATTCTAAATACAAGGTATGATCAAATATGTTTCCACGCTCTAATAATTATTGGTAGAACCTTCCTAAAAAAGACCTATACTTTAATAAATTTACAAAAGGGTATACTTTATATGGATTTTTGATATTGGAACATATGATTTAATATTTCAGACTCTATGAAGTACTCCTTATAGGACCGTTTTGTTTTCTTGATCTCCCATCTCAAACCATCTCGTGATGATTCTTCAAAAAATGATTTTCAATATTTTTTAGATGGGGATCATTCCATACTTATAGGGACATTGATAATTGGTTCAAGTTTGATGTCACTAAAATATTTTCACACATTTTAATCATGAACAAACCAGAATCATTTTTTATTCTTCAATGGATTTTTTTTATCTTGAGTATGTACATTCTGATTATGACATGGATATTGTTTTTGAAGATAGATTTGATTAATTATTCACTAATTTTGATGATGTATATTTATACCAAAAAATTTATTGTGCACATATATTACTTACCACATCATTTTAATCAATAGAGTACCAACCCAAATCAGAACTCAAAACATTTCCACCAAATTTGAAATACTCATACCTATTGAATGATGAAAAATTTCCTATAATAATTTATAATAACCTCATTCCTGAATAAGAAAAAAACATTTAAATATTTTAAGGGAGAATATTAAAGAAATTTGGTGGACCTCACTAGACATAAGAGGTATTAGACCCTCCATTTTCATGCATATGATTATTTTAGAGGATGGGGAAAAACAATTTAAGAAACCACAAAGGAGTATTAACAACACACTATTAGAAGTTGTGAAAAATGTGGTGTAAAAGTTTCTTGAGGTGAGTATCATTTACTCCATTTATGACTCTAAGTGGGTCAAACCTATCTAGGATGTACCCAAGAAAACCTGGCTCACTATTTTAAAGAATGAAAATGACATGTTAGTTCCTATAAGATTACAAAATAGTTGGAGAGTGTGTATATATTATAAGAAACTGAATCCATACACTCATAATGAATATTTACCACTCCCATTCATTGAATATATTCTTGATAGAATTGTAGGTAGGATAAAATATTACTTTTTGGACGGTTTATCTATATATTTTCATGATCCCATTGTAGTATAGGACCAAGAGAAGTCCATATTCACCTACCCTTTTAAAAAATTTCTTACCGAATGATGAATTTTGGGATTTATAACACCCCTGTTACCTTCCAAAGATGTACGGTGAATATATTTTTGATATACTTGTGAATTTAATAGAGGTATTTATGGATGATTTTACAATGTATGATGCCTCATTTTTGAGTGTCTCTCAAGTTTAGGAAAAGTGTTGCATCATTGCATTGAGAAAAATTTGGGTTTGAACGTTGAAAAATGTCATTTCATTGTAGGGAAGGGAATTTTCCTTCGTAATGTAGTGTCACAACATTTAATTGAGGTTGATAGATATAAGGTAGATATTATTTCATCATTTAAATTTCCTACATGCAGGTGTGATGTTTGATCATTCCTTTGACATACTAGTTTTTATCAGTGCTTCATCAAGGATTTCTGTAAGATTCTTCTACCCTTATCTCAATTGATTCAAAAAGTTATTGATTTTTTTGATGATTCATGTAGGGTATCATTTGATGAGATAAATAAGAGTCTCACCACACCCCTGCTAATACAACCCATATAATCGAACCTCCAATTTGAGATTATGTGTGATGCTTCAAACTTCTCAATTAGAGCAGTCTTATCCTAGATGGTGGAAGGGTGATCCCATGTGATTTCTTATGTGTTAAGAACATTGGATTATTCCCAAGAAAATTACACCATAATAGAAAATGAGTTTCTTGCTGTTATATTTTCTTTAGAAAAATTCCTCTCTTATTTATTGTGAACTAAAGTGGTTGTTTTCTCTAATCATGCATCCTTGAGGTACCTAATAAAAAAGGTATATGAAAATCCATAAATTATTCATTATATGATCCTTATTTAGGAGTTTTACATTAATATAAAGGATAAAAATGGGTCATAGAACATGGTGATTGACCACATGAGCATGATCTCTCACATATTGGAGCATGACACTACAAACCAAGCACCTATTTAGCGCACTTTACCCAATTATCATCTCTATGTCATATGAGGTATGCATCCTTGGGATGTAGATTTAGTGAATTACTTTGTTCCATTGAAATTACTTAAAACCTAAAGAAAAACCAATTTGAAAAATTGAAGTGTGAATCTAGGTTTTATGTGTCAGATGATCCTTACCTTTGGTGTATTTGTAGTGACCAAGTCATTTAGAGACGTGTTCCATATCATGAGTTTGAGTTTGTTTTGCATTTTTTCATACACTTTATTTTAGAGGAAAATTTGTATCCCAAAGGATAGACAATAAGGTCTTAGAATATGGATTATATTTTCTACCATGTTTCATTATGTTCATGTATTGTGTAAATCATGCTCTCATTTCTAACAAACTAGAAAAATTTTGAGGTGACACAAGATGATCCAACAAACCATATTTTTTTGTGAGATTTTTGATATACGAGGAATTTATTTTATGAGTATATTTCAAAGATTATTTGGTTTATTTTACATTTTGGTTTCTGTTTATTATGTTATAAAATGGGATTAGGCAAAGGCCATTAGGAATGATGATTCTAATGTTGTAGTGAATTTTTTCAAGGCTAAAATTTTAGATAGGTTTGGAGTACCCAAGGCTATAATCAGCGACCAAGGGAAAAAAACTTACAAATGAAATTTGGATTACCACTTTCCTATGTATGGGGAGACACATAAAACATCTACTCCATACCACCCCCAAACAAATGGCTAGGATGCGGTTTTTAATTGGGAGTTAAAACAAATTTTGGAGAAAACTATGTATCCAAATAGGAAGGTTTGGAGAAAGCATTTAGATGATGCACTATTGGATTATAATATGGCATTCAAAACTCCCATGGGTCTGTCTCACTTCTAGATAGTTTTTTGGGAAAGCAAGTCATCTTCCCATGGAGGTAGAGCATTGGGCATATTGGGCTATAAATAAATGCAACATGGATTTATCCCAAGATGGAGATCCAGGGAAGATGAAAATTCAGGAGCTTGAGAATATTTTATTATCATCATATGATAACTCAAGTATATAAAAGGTAAGATCAAAATCATTTCATGATATAATGATCCAAAAAAGTGAGTTTCATATAGGATTGAAAGTCCTTCTCTATAGTTTATGACTAAAGTTGATGCTCGGTAAGTTGTTTTCCAAATGGTTAGGTACTCATGTTTTATCTAATGATTTAACTTATGGTTCAGTGGAGGTCACTCAAGAGGATATGTAAATTAAATTTAAAATCAATGGGTAAAATTTTAAGTAATACATTTAGGGACTTCCCACCCACGTAGTTTATTTCATCACACTGCATGACCCCATCATCACTTGAGAATATCCGAAAGTCCCTAACCCTTTCAATTTTATATTATTTTTCATATTTAAAATTATACATTTCATGTGAATTTATCATATAATAGGTTCATATTGAGTATAATCTAATATTTTAAGTGTGTGGGATTGGATAATATTTTGTAGTAGCTATATAGGATTTTCATTTTTTGTGTTTTTCACATTCTCTATTTATTTTCAAAAAACAAATACAATAAAACACCTTATAACAGGATAATTTAGATGTGAAACATATGAAGAAATGAATATTTTGAAAATTAATTTTTAGTATGATAAGCATGAGAATTATTCATCATCAAGGGTTGATTTTTATAAAAATTGGATTCATCTATGATATGATTGGTTGTGTCATTATAAAAACTTTTATATTTTTACACCATTCATTGTGATATTTGTTCATTGTAAATTGTTACATTTATTTCTACACTCAAATTTTCACACGAACATGAATTCTGAAAAGTTTCCTACTCAATTGAAGCTATATCCAAGTTAGTTAAAAACAAATTTCATCTTATATTAATGGTTGATTCGTATGTTCATTTATCTTCCAAATAGTTTCATTAATATACCTAATTAAACTATTCATGTGTACATGATATATTAAAGTTTTACACCCTAAAAAAAATAAAATACAAAAATATTATCTTAAGGAATTGAGTAGTGATGAAATGTAAACCACCTGGGGATATCTAGGTCAGGAGATTAAGGTTTCAATTTTGGTAATTCTTAAGTGAGTGAGTCATGAAATTTTATTGAAAAATAATATAAAATAGGTTTGGTGGAATTAAACTAGTTTATAAGAAATGTTTTACATAAAATGAATATATTGACTAAAGGGTGGAGATATGAGCTTGAAATGGTTGGCACACACACACATGTGGAATTAATGGCATGGTAGACCCATAAGTTGTTTCACTATGATGAGTGTCATTAATATCACTAGATTTTTCTATACAATTTATGAGATTATGAATTTTAATTTTATTAAGATTTAATCTTGATGAGATTATTACTTTTCCTATATTCCCACAATGGATTGGGAAATATGAACATGTATATCTGGTCATAATTTTCTGGAATACAAGACATGTAACTTTTCCCAAGAGTGAAAAAGGGTAAGTGTGGTAAAGTTTATAAAACACATTTTTATTGAATATTTTATTGATAATAAATTACATCATTTCCCCACGTTGTTTTAAATATGCTTATTTATAGAATATTTGGGATTAGATCAATCATTTACAAATTTGATGAAAATTTCAGTTTTGACCCTTTAAAGTGAACTGAAGTATTTTTATCATAAATTTTTTTATGTAGATTATTTGAACTTGAAATTTTGTGAAAAAGTTATTAAATTAAAGGGATATACATTTAATTTAGATCATCAAAGCTAGATTAGAGTAAATGGTCCACGAAGTCAAAGATGGTCTGGACTCACTAGTTTGGAAACCAGTTCACAATTTGGGCCATATATTCTATATAATAACTTTTATTGGGATAAAATTTGGAAATTATATAGATGAAACAATTACTCAAAAATCATTCTTTTGAAAGGATAGATGGTTCATGATTTTTAGAGGTTAAAAAGTGGTGTAATTTGGATTAGAATATTTCTATGAATATACCATTCACACTTGAAAATATTGAAAAACTAGCCTCCCCCACTCAATAAATGAGTGTTTTTTCTCATTTAGAGGGGGTTATACATGAATTAGGATATTAAGTATAGAGTTTATGTGGTTTCAATCCATTTATACAAGTATTTCAAGAGGGATAGATATTGAATCATGGGTCCCTTCATTAAATCCTTTATCTTCTTCTTCATGTTTTAATGTTTGTGTTTTCATAATAATCATCTTAGTTTATATTATACTTATTCCACTTTCTTCAATTTTATTCTTCTATAATCATCCTATTTAGGATTGAAAGAAAAGTATAAATTTTATTGGGTTATAACATTTTTAAACCTTTTCACATGAAGAACGTTTATACAATGACTACACAACCAATGAAAGAGTAGTCTTTCTTAGTAATTGATCTAATTTTGACCTTATTAACTTATTTATTTTGAATAAAGGAGATAATATAAATAAAATAATATGATACATGAATTGAGTTTTTAACTTAAAATAAACTAATCAATTAATTGATCAATTAACGCAAAAATCACGAGGTCATGTAATGTGTGAATTGTAAGAGCGTGATCTTAATCGGTAAAACAAAGAAACACATGATCAATTTGTAGAGTTCAAATACAATCCCAAAACTCAATTAATACTAATTTATATAATGGATATGTTCCCTAGTTTACCACTGAACATAATATATCCATATAATGACAATCAAAGTAGGGTGCTACCATTTCATGTTCTGAAGCTAGCCTAGGGTTTAATTTATTTCATCATTGTGGTTAAGTTAAATCCTATAAGGCTCAATGGTTAAAAAATTAGTGGATCATAATCATATGGAGTTTAGTTTAAATGATAATTATTAATAAGTAAGTGAATAGGTATAGTTATAACTATTACCCCTTCTAAAAATAATTTCTATAATAAAGCATCTTCATATTAGGTTTTCTTAATCTCATTTTAAAAAATACAATCTTATTCCAACATACTTATTATTTATTTATAAACATAAACCCCAAATAGTTCTAGTATTTTTATTTATTTTTATAATACATTTAAGAATTTGTTTTAATTACTACCTCTTTGAAACATGACCTTGGTCATCCACTTTGCTGCACCAAAGTACCCAAAAACCACACATCATTTGAGAGCGCCCATGAAAACACCTTTAAATGGCGATTTAGCTGGAAATTACTTTATCAATGAATTATTCAAGATATGTTGGAGCTTCATGGTTTCTATTGAAGATTTAATTTGTCTATTTACAATTTTATTAGTGTTTTATGACATTACATTCACGTATTAGGATTATCATGTATTATACTAGACATTTTATTTATGATATGAAGTTTCTTGGTGTATTTTCACCTTATATATGAGTTCATATCAATGGAAATTTCACCAATTGTGTAGATTTTTATAATATTGGTGCGAGTCTCTAACCCATGGCCTTTTGGAGGTGGGATTAAGGGGTCACTATCTCCCTTTATTCACTTCCAACCCCGAATGGGTACTTGAGGTGGAAGGGGTCATGACATATAATACACAAAAAATCTATTTTGCACCTCATGAGTATATTCTATATCTTTATATAATAATAATACTCACTTTACCCTTAAAATTTCATCATAATCTATAATAATTCATGACAAACATCAGTTGTGGATAACTCAATTTACAACTTTGAGAGGTATTTTATCATTTCCCTTCAAGATTTGTATATAAATATATACATATATGAAACCAATGTGAAAGAATGATGAAGTGGATATTTATTTTTATACAACATGATAAATTTTATATTCTTAAATTACTTTAGTAATTAATAACAAAACAATATATAAGTGACTATTTAATATATCATATATGATATACTTCCAGATCAGCCTTATGTTTACTACACTTTCAGGGGTTTTATTAAAATTATCACATATCTATGTAGTTCATACCAATTATCTATATGATCGTATAAAAAACCCTACCACCAAAATCTTTAG
The DNA here is from genome assembly GCA_963277665.1 of Viscum album. NCBI lineage: Eukaryota > Viridiplantae > Streptophyta > Magnoliopsida > Santalales > Viscaceae > Viscum > Viscum album. The sequence goes on along the minus strand of OY728122.1, from coordinate 1,652,902,647 downwards.
TGAGTAACATATATAAAGTAATCTGGTTTGAATAATATTGGTATTTAGGAACCATATTCCTAGTTTTCAAACTATTTGAACATAATATTCAAATTATTTAATTTCTTAACATCAAATGTCATGATGTTAATAAATTTTTTTCATTACTTAAAACTCTTTCTAAAATTTTCAGCATAATCCTTGGAACCCTTTACATAAAAAATTTCCCTTTAAATATTTTAGTAACTAGTGTAACACTTTACACTATGATTTTACAAATATATATCTTAAACTTCTTTAGGATTACTCATTTATTTGTTAACTTTGAAATTCTCAAAGTATAAACATGCTCCCACTAGTTTATTAGAAAATATACTCTCTCCAAAATATCAGTTTGAGATAAAAAACTCCTTTATGTTTAGATAATGAATCTTATTTCTATTAATTGAAATATTTAAAAAATAAATTATTGCATATATATCATAAATTAAATTATATATGTTTGGAGAAAGTTTATGAAAATAATAATCTATTCTTTAAAATATTCCACAGAAGGTGGTGGGATTATATCACCCATATTTTAACAAACATATGGATAAACAATTTTATCTTGGATTTCTTAATCCTTTAATTATTTTGAAACATTTTATAGAATTTTATGAATCATAAACCATATTTATTAAATAAATCATCCCATATAGTCCATAATAAATATTTTCTAACAAAAAACATCCCTTATCATATAATTGAAATGAGACAACTCTACATATTCTTTACTTAGATCCATATGAGCTTGACATATTCTTTTACATTCAAACATTTTATGTAGAGACTCTTTTCTTCACCACTTTAATGAAAAAAAGATTTATTAGTTTTTACCTTGATTTTGAACTCTTATATATTTAAAAAATTTGTAAAGTATACATTTGGTTTCATATACCCTTCAACAAAAAAGAAATTATTTATATAACATTGGTACCTGATATGGAAATTCCATGGAGTTTCACAAACCCCATCAAGTTTTTTTTACAAATTACATCATATAGAAACATCACCCTTCCTTCTTAAAAAATCCTTTAGGTTTCAATTTCCTTGGTTGGATATTTGAAGAAACATTGGTGGACTCTCAAACTAACATTCAATCTTATAATTTTAACTTTTACCTACTTATACTGAAAATACAGTACTAGAACCTATAAATCACATGTATTAGTTTATCAATTCTATACACATTGATAAAATAGGGTAAACATTTTTTGAATAAATTCATTTTTTTATAAAATATCTAACTGAATGAATTCTACAACCATAAAATCCTTATAGGACATATTCAATCTCTATAAGTTATTAACAAACCCAATAATATTGAGTGTATATGAATGGAGACTAAATTTAATTATATTATGATGAATATAATGCATTTTAAACTTAAGTGAATCATTTTATGCTTCATATAAGCATACATATTCATTTATTAAACAAATTCAACAGTTGTTTACTCAAGAAGGTGTTACTCTAACAAATATAATTTTTTACATTAATCCTATCCTTTTTCAAGGATTAATATCAATGGTATGTTTTATAATTATAATTCTATTAATATATGAAATTATCTTTTATCATATGAGTATCATGTTTTACTAAAATTATTAAGACTTTTATTAAATGTCCTTCGACTAAAATGATAACCCATTTTAAACTAATCATATAAAATTGTGGGTTAAAATCTACATTTAACTAATTAATGAACCCAATTTAGTGTTTATATCCTAAATTATCTATTTAGGTAACCCATCATGTGATTCATATCATATATGACTCTTTACTACTAGAAATAAAGGCTTTCCCAATGGTTATAAACCGTTGGGAAAGGCTGCAGAACTGTTAGTATATGTTATAACAACGTTTCTACAAACCGTAGGGAAGTAATCCATTGAGAAAGCTTTTCCCAATGGTTTACAGTGAACTGTTGGGATAGGTTGGAAAAAAATTAACCTATCCCAACTGTTCTGCCAAACCGTTTGGATAGTTTTTCCCAACGTTTTGGCTTGAACCATTGGGAAAACCAAGCAGAGGGCTTCTTTCCCAATGGTTTCTAAACCGTCGGGAAAGGAGTTTTACCAACAATTCTATGAACCATTGGTAAAAAAATACTCATAGATGCTATCCCAATGATTTCAAACTGTTGGCATAGCCTATGCTATGCAAATTGCACAGCAGCCTGCAATTTGCATAATAACTCTCATTTTGTGCAATTTACACAGCGGTATTCCCTCTCATTTTCAATCATTTCCAATTATTGTACCTGCAATAAACTAACACAAATATATACAATTATTGTACCTGCAATAACCAACTAACACATACATATAGAGAACAAATTCATACACATTTAACATATAATGCATCCTGGAACTATACACATCCATAATTAAATCATACATCATAATGTAATTATAAAAATAAATAATTCATTTAGAATTAAATTTAAAATTTAGATAACAATTATATGTGGAATCCGGAATTCAATTCATAATTTGATCAGTTTTTCATATACCATATATTTTTACTAGAAATGATGTCCATTTTAAACAAAATACATACACCCGGAGTGATACCAGCCACACCGTGCCTCGGATTGAGGCGATGTTAACTCGTACACGTTACAAATGACCCATGGATCGTTGTCCTAAAGTATCAACATATTCCAAAAGTGTTTGGTCAGTTTTCCGTATGTCAATTATTGTTTTCACTTAAAATGAAGTGATTTTTAAATAAAAGAGAGACACTTTGAATGGTAACGACCACACCGCGCCTCAGATTGAGGTGGGGTTGACACATACACATCACAAATGACCCATTGTGCTAAAATATCAACACAATCAGAATCTTTTTGGTTAGTTTTCCATATGTACTTAAGATGTTGTCCATTTTAAACATAAGAGAGACACTTAGAGTGGTTAAAACCACACCGCGACTTGGATTGAGGTGCATTTGACTCATACACATAACATATGACCCATGGATCGTTGTCCTAAAATTTCAACAGATTTTGAATGCGTTTGGTCGGTTTTTTGTATGCCAGTTATTCTTTTCACTTATAATCTTGTCCATTTTAAACAAAAGAGACATAGTTAGAGTGGTACCAGCCACACCGCATCTCAGATTTAGATGGGGTTGACTCATACACGTCTCAAATGACCCATGGATAATTTTCCTAAAGTATCAACACAATCCGAATGCATTTGGTCGGTTTTCCGTATGCCAGTTGATGTTTTTCACTTAAAATGATGTCCTTTTGAAACAAAAGGCAGACACTTTGAATGGTGCCGGACACAACACATCTCAGATTGAAGTGGGGTTGATTCGTACACATCACATATGACCCATGGATCATTGTGCTAAAGTATCAACACAATCATAATCCTTTTGTTCAGTTTTCCGTATGTAATTAAAATGTTGTCCATTTTAAACAAAGGAGAGCCACTTAGAGTGATCCTGACCACACCGTGCCTCGGATTGAGGCGGGGTTGACTCGTACATGTCACATATGACCCATGGATTGTTTTCCTAAAGCATCAACACATTTTGAATGTGTTTGGTCAGTTTTTCGTATGTCATTTGTTTTTAGTTAAAATGATGTCCATTTTAAACAAAAGAGAGACACTATGAATGGTGTCAGCCACACTATGCCTCAGATTGAGGCAAGGTTGAATCTTACACATCACATATGACCCATGTATCTTTTTTCTAAAGTATAGACACAATTAGAATCCATTTGGTCAGTTTTCCGTATGCTAGTTGTTGTTTTCACTTAAAATGAAGTCCATTTTAAACAAAAGTGAGACACTTTGAGTGGTGTAGGCCACACCGTGCCTCGTATTGAGGCAAGTTTTACCTGTACATGTCACATATGATCCATGGATCGTTCTACTAAAGTTTCAACAGAAACCGAATGCCTTTGGTCAGTTTTCCATATGTACTTAAAATGTTGTCCATTTTAAACAAAAGAGAGACACTTAGAGTGGTCCTGGACACACCGCGACTTGGATTGAGGAACAATTGACTCGTACACGTAACATATGACCCATGGATCGTTGTCCTAAAATTTCAACAGATTCTGAATGCGTTTGGTCAGTTTTTCGTATGCCAATTGTTCTTTTCACTTATAATCTTGTCCATTTTAAACAAAAGAGACACAGTTAGAGTGGTACCAGCCACACCGCATCTCAGATTTGGACGGGGTTGACTTGTACACATCTCAAATGACCCATGGATCATTTTGTTAAAGTATAAACACAATATGAATGCTTTTGGTCAGTTTTTCATATGCCAGTTGATGTTTTCACTTAAAATGTTGTCCTTTTGAAACAAAAGAGAGACACTTAGAGTGGTGATGGCCACACCGCACCATGGATTGAGGCGGGGTTGACTCGTACACATCACATATAAAACATGGATCTTTTTCCTAAAGCATCAACACATTTAGAATGCGTTTGGTCAGTTTTTCTTATGTCACTTGTTGTTTTCACTTAAAATGAAGTCCATTTTAAACAAAAGGGAGACACTTTGAGTGGTGTCGGCCACACTGCACCTCGGATTGAGGTGGGGTTGACCTGTACACGTCATATATGACCCATGGATTGTTTTTATAAAGTATCGACACAATCAGAATCCGTTTGGTCGGTTTTCCATATGCTAGTTTTTGTTTTCACTTAAAATAAAGTCCATTTTAAACAAAAGAGAGACACTTTGAGTGGTGTCGGCCACACCGCACCTCGTATTGAGGCGAGGTTGACTCATACATGTCACATATGACCCATGTATCGTTCTCCTAAAGTTTCAATGAAAACTGAATGTGTTTGGTTGGTTTTCTGTATGTACTTAAAATGTTGTCCATTTTAAACAAAATAGAGACACTTAGAGTGGTCCCGGCCACACCACAACTTGTATTGAGGCGCGATTGACTCGTACAGGTAACATATAACACATGGATCGTTATCCTAAAATTTCAACAGAATCTGAATGCGTTTGGTCGGTTTTTCGTATGCCAATTGTTCTTTTCACTTATAATCTTGCCCATTTTAAACAAAAGAGACACAATTAGAGTGGTACTGGCCACACCATGTCTCGTATTTAGACGGGGTTGACTCGTACAAGTCTAAAATGACCCATGGATCATTTTCCTATAGTATCAACAAAATCCGAATGCGTTTGGTCGGTTTTCCATATGCCAGTTGATGTTTTCACTTAAAATGTTGTCCTTTTGAAACAAAAGAGAGACACTTAGAGTGGTTCCGACCACACCATACCTCGGATTGAGGTGGGGTTGACTCGTACATGTCACATATGACCCATGGATCGTTTTACAAAAGCATAAACACATTTCGAATGTTTTTAGTCAGTTTTTCGTATGTCACTTATTGTTTTCACTTAAAATGAAGTCCATTTTAAACAGAAGAGAGACAATTCGAGTGGTTTCGGCCACAACACACCTTGGATTAAGGCGAAGTTGACTCTTACATGTCACATATGACCCATGGATCGTTGTTCTAAAGTATCGACACAATCAGAATCCATTTGGTCAGTTTTCCGTATGCTAGTTGTTGTTTTCACTTAAAATGAAGTCCATTTTAAACAAAAGAGACACTTTGAGTGGTTTTGGCCACACCGCACCTTTGATTGAGGCTAGGTTTCCACATACACGTCCCATATGACCCATGGATCATTCTCCTAAAGTTTTAATAGAAACCAAATGCGTTTGGTTGGTTTTCTGTATGTACTTAAAATGTTGTCCATTTTAAACAAAAGAGAGACACTTAGAGTGGTTTCGGCCACACCGCAACTTGGATTGAGGAGCGGTTGACTCATACATGTAACATATGACCCATTTATCATTTTCCTAAAATTTTAATAGATTTTGAATGCGTTTGGTCAGTTTTTCGTATGCCAGTTGTTCTTTTTCACTTATAATCTTGTCCATTTTAAACAAAAGAGACACAGTTAGAGTGGTATCGGCCACATCGTGTCTCAGATTTAGATGGGGTAGACTTGTACACATCTCAAATGACCCATGGATCATTGTACTAAAGTATCAACACAATCTGAATGCATTTGGTCTTTTTTTCGTATGCCATTTGATGTTTTTCACTTAAAATGATGTCCTTTTGAAACAAAAGACAGACACTTTGAGTGGTTACAGCCACACCACATCTCAGATTGAGACGAGGTTGATTCGTACACGTCACATATGATCCATGGATCATTGTGCTAAAGTATCTACACAATAAAAATCTGTTTGGTCAGTTTTCCGTATGTACTTAAAATGTTGTCCATTTTAAACAAAGGAGTGCCACTTAGAGTGGTGCTGCCCACACCGCGCCTTGCATTGGGGCGGGGTTGACTCGTACACGTCACATATGACCCATGGATCATTTTCCTAAAGCATCAACACATTTCAAATGTGTTTGATCAGTTTTTCATATGTCAGTTGTTGTTTTCAGTTAAAATGATGTCCATTTTAAACAAAAGAGAGAAACTGAATGGTGTCCGCCACACCATGCCTCGAATTGAGGCGGGGTTGACTAATAAACATCACATATGACCCATGGATCGTTGTGCTAAAGTATCGACACAATCAGAATCTGTTTGGTTAGTTTTCCATATTCTAGTTGTTGTTTTCACTTAAAATGAATTCCATTTTAAACAAAAGAGAGACACTTTGAGTGGTGTTAGCCACACCGCGCCTCAGATTGAGGTAAAGTTGACTCGTACATGTCACATATGACACAAGGATCATTCTCCTAAAGTTTTAATGGAAACCGAATGCGTTTGGTCTGTTTTTCGTATGTACTTAAAATGTTTTCCATTTTGAACAAAAGAGAGAGACTTAGAGTGGTCCCAGCCACACCGCGACTTGGATTGAGGCACGATTGACTCATACACGTAACATATAACCCATGGATCATTGTCTTAAAATTTAAATAGATTCCAAATGCGTTTGGTCAGTTTTTTGTATGCCAATTGTTCTTTTCACTTATAATCTTGTCCATTTTAAACAAAAGAGACACATTTAGAGTGGTACCGGCCACAGCGCATTCAGATTTAGACAGGGTAGACTCATACGGGTCTCAAATGACCCATAGATCATTTTCCTAAAGTATCAACACAATCCGAATGCGTTTGATCAGTTTTCCATATGCCAGTTGATGTTTTTCACTTAAAATGATGTCCTTCTGAAACAAAAGGCATACACTTTGATTGGTGCCGACCACACTGCATCTCAGATTGAGGAGGGGTTGACTCGTACACATCACATATGACCCATGGATTGTTGTGCTAAAGTATCAACACAATCAGAATCCGTTTGGTCAGTTTTCTGTATCCACTTAAAATGTTGTCCATTTTAAGAAAAAGAGAGACACTTAGAGTGGTTTCGGCCACACCGTGACTTGTATTGAGCCGGATTTGACTCATAAACGTCACATATGACCCATGGATCGTTTTCCTAAAGCATAAAAACATTTTGAATGCATTTGGTCAGTTTTTCGTATGTCAGTTGTTGTTTTCAATTAAAATGATGTCCATTTTGAACAAAAGAGAGACACTATGAATGGTGTCGGCCACACCACACCTCGGATTGAGGAGAGGTTGACTCATACAAGTCACATATGACCCATGGATAGTTGTTCTAAATTTTCGACACAATCAGAATCCATTTGGTCAGTTTTTTGTATACTAGTTATTGTTTTCACTTAGAATGAAGTCCATTTTAAACAAAAGAGAGACACTTTGAGTGGTGTCGGCCACAACATGCCTCAGATTGAGGATAGGTTGACTCGTAAACGTCACATATAACCCATGGATCGTTATCCTAAAGTTTCAACCGAAACAGAATGAGTTTGGTCAGTTTTCTGTATGTACTTAAAATGTTGTCCATTTTAAACAAAAGGGAGACACTTAGAGTGGTGTCGGCCACACCACACCTCGGATTGAGGTGGGGTTAACACGTAAACGTCACATATGACCCATGGACCATTGTCCTAAAGCATCAACACATTTTGAATGTGTTTGGTCAGTTTTTCGTATGTCACTTGTTGTTTTTAGTTAAAATGAAGTCCATTTTAAACAAAAGAGAGACACTTTGAGTGGTGTCGGCCACACCGCACCTCGGATTGAGGCGTGGTTGACTCATACATGTCAAATATGAACCATGGATCATTTTCCAAAAGTTTAAATGGAAACGGAATGCGTTTGGTTGGTTTTCCATATGTACTTAAAATGTTGTCCATTTTAAACAAAAGAGAGACACTTAGACTGATTCCGGCCACACCGCGACTCGGATTGAGCCCGGGTTGGCTCATACACATCACATATGACCCATGGATATTTTTGATAAATTATCAATAGATTCTAAATGCGTTTGGTCAGTTTTCCGTATTCCAGTTGTTATTTTCACTTATAATCCTGTCTATTTTAAACAAAAGAGACACTGTTAGAGTGGTATGTTAGTTGCTTATTCACATTATTCAAATACACTATTTGACTATGGGTCTTTAAATTAATTTATTTATGAAAAACTTACATTTAAAATGATAATATCTGAAAATTAATATAAGATAAAACTTTTACTAAAAATCCTTGTGGAAATATTAAGGTAAACATGATTTATGAGAATCCTCATGTTTCTATTAGTGGAATGGTATTTACTTAAAATCTTGTGGAAATTCATATAGAATATTTTTATATCATTCTTAGTGTGGATTAGATTTTAGTTTATCATGCTATGAAACATTTCAGAGCTAACAATTCCATGCCCAATGAATACATCCCTTTTATAACATACCAAGAATCTATGATCTTGATTAGATGTGTAAATGTGATTTACATTGATTATCATGATGAAAATAAATAAAATATATATTATATATTTTATAGTAGTAAAGTAAATAAAAGAGGGTGGGGGGCTGTCCAGGGGGGCTATCCGGGGGACTATCTGGTGGGTGTCCGAGGGGTTGTCCGGGGACCAAGGAGGAGGGTAGGGGGGCTGTGCGGGGGGCTGTCCAGCGGGTGTTCAGGGGGTTGTCCGGGGTCCAAGGAGGAGGGTGGGGGGGGGGGGGGGGCTGTCCGGGGTCTAGGGAGGAGGGTGGGGGGGGGGGGGTGGCTATCCGAGGGACTGTTTGGGGGGCTGTTCGGGGGGTGTCTGGGGGGCTATCTGGGGACTAAGGTGGATGGTGGGGGGGCTGTCCAGGGGGCTGTTCGGGGGGCTGTTCGGGGTCCAAGGAGGATGGTGTGGGGTTATACAAGGTCTAGGAAGGAGGGGGGCTGTCCAGGGAGTTACCAAACACACAACCACTAAAATATAACAACATCGATAAAAACAGACAATATATAAAAATAACTCAACTCCAATACTATACTACGGGTCTAGATAAAACCAAAAACTAGAATAGATTAAACATTGAATCTTAGTAATATAAGTCAAAAATGTAACGGATCAATTTGTCCCACCTCACCATCACCATCATCATCATCATCATCATCATCACCCCCGTCCTCATCCCCATCATCGTCCTCGCCCTCCTCAACGCCCTCCTCCTCTCCCTCGCCCTCCTCCTCTCCCTCTCCCTCCTCCTCACCCTCGCCCTCCTCCTCACCCTCGCCATCAGCCTCACCCTCATCCTCTCCCTCCTCTTCCGCATCAGACTCCTTGCCATCATCATCATCATGCTGGACATCATCTTGAACACCACTAGAACTTCCACCTAGTGCACCATATATAGAACGTATCAACGACATGTATTCATCAAATGTCGGGCTAGCCTCTGCTGGAAGTGTTGGACGTAGAACTTCAATAAATTTCATAAATGCACTGTTTTACCTAGAAGACTATTCTTCCATCTCTGTGGGCCTTTTCTCAGCCTGTTCTGCCTGTGCCCTAACTTTCTGCAGCTCTGTGGCACTACAACTCATACCTAAGGAGGGTCAGTACCTCATCGAGGCTATCCTAGGTCGGCAGCATACTCTGCCAGAATGCTCCTCTCCCAACACCTGATGTAAGTGATCAGTTGGCCCAAAATTGTCCGGTTATTGGGAATCGAGGGCCTCTAAATAATCCTATTACAAATATAAATATATTATTAAGTTACAAAATAGATACTAAAATATGAAATCAACATATTAAAACTTACAATTTGCTGTTGAGTCGCTTCATTGACGACACTTCCATCTTTTTTCTGTCTACTCGATCAAAACAGTTTTGCTCGAGGCACGCGTCCTTCAATATTCTGTATTTGCCTCTACAATGACATTGAAAACTAAATTTATATGAAAACATTAGAAAATGATTAAATAATTTAGGAAACAAAAGAAAATGTAAGTCGTAAAGAAAACTTATAAAAAATTTTCATACTTGCTTCCTCTCATGATCCGACATCGTATTACGTCCTAGTGTGTGGAAGTATTTTTTTGCATCAATGTTTTTTTTATTTTTTCCAGATGATTCCTAAATAAAATTAGATAATTAAAAGGATAATATTAATGAAAAACATGAAATTTATTATTTAAATACCTCAAATGTAATTCATACCTTAAACTGGGTACTCATCCAATGAGTAATCATCTGACGATACTACTCCATAGGACAATCATCCACGACTGGTACCACATATAACTCAGTGACAACTCTAGCACGCTAACCAATATATAACTCATGCTTGTAGGCTCTCCAAAGCTCACCTAAATCCTTTAGACGTTCTGGTTGTGCACCCTCACCATCAGGAAAATTAAATCGAAGTTGACATCAAAATATTAATTCATATAAATACAAAAATAATTCATGGCATTAAATAGAACAGATTTTTTTACCCATATCTCTACCCAAGATCTATCCTTGACCTCATGTGGAAAATGTCTCCATGATAGCGGGCTGATGGGAATGATGTTGGAGTATTTGGAAAGCATCACAAAAAAACTCCGACATTGCTGCCCTGTTTTCCCAACCATTATGTTGTCTTCATTGTAATCCACCATAACCTGTGTGCGGTGGTTCCACACCGAACGCATGCGTGTACGCCCCCTCCCCCCGGCTCTTGTCAGTAGATGTATCTGTCATGAAAGAAAAACAAATATTTTATAAAAAATGTTATAATGAAAATAATTATTTCTATAAAAAATTTGTTAGGGTTCTATAAGTATACCTGCGCCAGTCTGATCACTGAGCGCCGCTGGATCCACAGAAACTGATGGAACACCCTATGGTGGAACAGGAGTCGAAGATGATGGAATATAGAAGCTCGAAGAGACAGAAGTAGAAGGAAAAGAAGATGGGATAGCTGTATGACCAGATTCTGACTGGGGAGTGGGAATCATCATGGGATGTGAAAATGAAGGGCCAGAAGATGCAAAAGGTAGCAAAAAAATGGGAGGCCTAAATATCCCATGTGTCCCTAATGACACACCAGGATCAGAATGTGGGAAGGATGACATGTTAGTGGGAGGGGAGTGGTCTAGTTGGGTACGCACAGATGCTCGTCCACCTCTGGTATGAACCCTCATCGTACCACTGGCCTGAGTACTAGGACCAGTACTAGGCTCCTCGTCGAATAACTGTCGACGTATAGGTGGATCCTACAAAAATGTTTACAAAAAAATTAATCACATGACATTATATATTCTTTAAATATATATGTTTGAAATAAAGTACTCACTGTAGGCACTAATGGAGGAACATCCATCTCCACCATTCGACGATTGTTCTCCATCATTTTTTTACTTTATCTCTCTTCAATTGGCTGCATTTCCTGCTTTTGAAAACAAATATGTAAATAATTAGAAAAAGGAAACTAATTTGTTAACCAAAAAACTAAATATACAAGGGAATAGGGGGATTCATTGGTAATTTAGCTATCAATTGTTTTAGAAGATCTTGAATGGATTTAATAAATCATACAAGCTGTAATGTTCACCAAGTTAGAAATATTGTTTTACTAGGTTTGAATACAGTTAAATTCCAAATTAGAAAATGAAATTCATATAAAAATGCAACCAATAAACATTGAAAATTCACATAATAGTCAAGTCAGCTAAAACATATTTGTGATCAATACTAAATCAATTTGAATATTACCAACCTTAACAACCCAACTCGAGGTAAACTAAAAGAATTGAGAACATGGATGAATGATTCTATATATTTTCAACCACAACTTCAGGTTCACAATCAATAATGACAATTGAGCTATTGGAGTCATCAAAAGAAATAAATGGATTGGTTCCAATGGCACTAGGGACATTGTCAATTCCATCATCACCATCATCAAAAATATGTCTTGGAATTACTTCAACTATGACACCAAATTCAGGTCGAAGTTGGTCTTTGACATAAAAAACTTGTTTATCCATTGATTCCAACACATATGGTTCTTCGGTAGCAAGAGTGTGAGTCATATTAATTACTCAAAATCCACAATCATCAATAAATGTGACCTGTCTCGTCATCGAATCAAACCAATGGAATTTCATCATTGTGACTCATCCATGAGAGTAACAATCCAATATTATTATTTTCTCAACAACTCCATAATAAACCACATTTTCAAATCACGGTCTACTATCTGATGCACTAGCATAACAATCTGTTGTGGCAATAACCATAACACCATCATGTTGTGCTCTCATTTTCTTTGCTCATTCAGTGACAATAAATTTTTATCCATTGATAACAATTGATTTACAGTCATGAACCATGGTATTAGGACCAAAATCCAAAGATCTTATTTCCTAAGAGGCAGAGTCAGCAGACAAACTCAATACCTGCAATATAAATGACTATAAAACTTAATTAAATATTGATATAATTATTTTAAATAGTAATATTTTTACCTTCAATTTTAACCGAGCAGAAAACTATTTGCTATGAAAAGTATCTCTCCTTCTCAAAGATAAAGAATGATTCTTCCAATTTATCATTGTTTTATGTTCCCTGTAGAAAAAATATGAATATTTTAATAGATATATATGTAAGATATACATATTCAATTTAGTTACCTGATATAGTCATCGAACAAATCACAGTTGAACAAAACTGTGCGATGTGCCATCTCTTGCTCTTCATGGATTAATGTCTTCAATGTATATGATCTAGGAATTCCTCCTGTTTGAGGAAGTGATAGAAAACTGGGTCCAATTTTCTCATACTTTTCTTCTTCATTTCCCATTGGTATGTTCATTCTTGTAGTAAGGTCAGACAAATATATTGAGCATAAATCCATACATGATTTCTGTTTCAGACATAAGACTTTAATGTGAACATATTTCTTTTAGTTGGATACATCCAATGAAAATAAACAGGTCATCCGAGAAGTATTTCAGTGGGAATATGGATAGTCAGATGCAACATGCGTGTGAAAAATTATGGAGGAAATATTTTCTCCAACTCACAGAAAATTAATGGGGCATCTGACAACATTTTTTGCAAGAAATACTTTGACAAATTCTTAGCACAAAGATCTCTAAACAAATGGCACAACCGAATAACAGTCACCCTTACATTATTGGAAAAAATATGACAGATTTCTATTGGAAGCAACTCATGCAGTATAATGTGATAATCATGAGTCTTCAAAGATTTTAGCTTCAACTCTCTTCTGTTGACCCGTTTAGATATGTTGCTTGAATAGCCATCAGGAACTCTAATAGTCTCTAATACTTCCATAAATTTTTTTTCGCAGGTGTCATCAAATAATAATCACATGGAAGTTTCCATTTATTTTCACTGATACGCACAGGATGAAATTCTTGTCTGATGCCCAAATCCACCAAGTCATGCTGAGATATTAAATCATATTCTGTTTTCCCCTTGACATTTAGAAGAACCAAAAGAAACATTTCACATATATTCTTTTCAATATACATTACGTCTAAGCAATGACGTAACAAATTGGTTGACCAATAAGGCAAATCAAAAAAGATACTCCTCTTCCTCTAATTGTAACAGGTTTTAGTGGAAATATTCTTTCTCTTTCCGGATTTCATTTGACCCTTCCCGAATGAAAAACTAAAATCTTTCAATTCATTAAGTACATCAGTTCTAGACATACACTGAGGTGGATCATTGGTCTCTATGGTATTATCAAATCTTCAACGATTCATTCTATATGGATGATCATTTGGCAAGAATCGTCGATGTCCCATAAAACTGAAACTACAGTGATGTTTTAGTCTTCTGGATTGTGTATTATTCATACAAACTGGGAATGACAGTTTTCCCTTCGTGCTCCATCCAGAAATCATTTTATAATCTGGAAAATCATTGATCATCCACATAAGCGCAACATGCATATGAAATATGTCTTTCGAACATGCATCGTATGTGCGCACACCCACATCCCAAAGAAGATTCAACTATTTTATTAAAGGTTGTATGTATACATCAATATCAATGATGGGATCAGAAGTACCATATATGAGTATAATCATGAAAGTGAAATGTTTTTTCATACACAACCATGGGGGAAGATTATAAATGTGTATAAAAACTAGCCATGTGCTGTGCGAAGTAAACATCTACCCAAACAGATTAAAACCGTCACATGAAAGTACCAGCCACACATTACGCATGTCAACTGCAAAATTAGGATGTTGAGCATCAAATATATTCCATGCAAATACATCTTTAGGATGAACCAACTCATTATTAGTCTTCTTTCTCTCGGTATCATGCCATATCATTTTTATTGATATGTCATCAGACATAAAAAGATTCTGGAGTCTGGGGATCAATGGAAAGTGCCGCATTACTTTCTGTGGAATGCGGGATGGTGTTCCATCAGATTTTGACTTCTAGAAGGATGTGACACATTTTATACAATCATTTCGTTCAGCGGTTTCCTCTCAGAATAAAATGCAATATTTCGGGAAATCATGAATTTTGTTTCTTGAAAATCCAAGTTCCTCAACTAAATTCCATGACATATAGTGGTTTGAGGGAATATCTACATCATCTAGAAGTAAATCCTTCAAGAGGGTGAGAATGTAATTTATTGCTGTATTAGAAATCCCATACATAGTTTTCCCATGAAACAATCGGATTAAAAATTCTAGATTTTTCATTTTATCGAATTGTCAATATACTAGAGTTGTGGAAGAATCATTCAATTTTTTCACCTTATAAATATCATCATTTTCACTAGATTCATCAGTTGTCCTCATATCGAAGACTTCTTGAGTCAAAATCCGTTCTTTTTCATGATGAAGAATAAAAAGAAACTGATAATCTAACAAATTCTCCATTCCAGTCCTTTCATTTTGATCATCACCAATTTGAGATTTCATTTTATCCCCATTGTGATACCACACAAAGTAGTTTGCTTGAAAACCATTTTTGGTTATGTGGTAGCTGACTTCTTCACAGATCAACCAAGGTCTACCAACACAATTGGAACATGGGCAGTGTATGAGACCACTATTTGAAGCATTGTGAATTGAAAAATCTATAAATCTCTCTAAATTGTTTTTAAAATCGCTTGAGATCCGATCGGTTTCATACATCCAACTTCTGTCCATTCTGTAAAAAGAATTTATATAAGTCATTTTGTCATAAAAAATTCAATAGGATTTAACTTTAATAGAAAATACATTTAAGTAAACAATAAAAGAAGAAGTTTCTAGTTGATGTAGTGAACTATTAAAATAATGTAAAGAACAAGTACTCATAAATTAAATTAAAATTTATTTACATTCATTTTAATTAGGTCTATAAGAGGCACATGCCTCAGGTCCCATTTTGTGTTATAGGCATCCCAAATCATTCACTCATGTTCAATAACTCATTATTGGTTCCTCTATGGCCATAACTTTCATTACCCAATTACTTCCCCAAGTCAAGCGCACCCCATGGGTGAATAAATTTTAGGCTTCTACACTAATAGGTTGTTCATGGCTCATAAAAAGATTTAATTTCATTAAGTATAGACAATTTTTTTTTTGAATTTGAGATTAATAATAAAGTATGTCAATGATAACAACATTAATGCATTAAACTTGTGACTTATCTAACATTTTTATGAATGTCTACACATACCAGCATGGGTAGTGAAAAGTACCCCACCCTCATAAAAGTGAGTATTGGCCAAGAAGGACACATAATATACAATGTACAATGAGAACCATATTTAATTGACCCTAACGTTATATTAGTACAGTCATCTTGGGGGAAATGGAATATATGATCCTAGTTAACTAATGAATTCAAAAGCTTGTATTCCATATGTTGGACACTATCTAAGGTAAGAAATCATGCGAGGAAGGGTTTACATCATTCAATTTCTTACATGCTAGTGAGAATTAAGGCTTGAATTAATGACTTGAATTAACTGATTAAATGAGGGTAGAGTTTGCATACACTATGCATGGTGGGGGAGTCTCAGCTGATTTAGAAACTAAAATAAATTCCCATCATAGGTATCAATAAGAAACATCACCATCAAAAGAAACTACAAATTAAAAAGGACTAAAAAAATCAAACATTTCAAGAATTCACTACTATGCATGGTTTATCCACATGTTTAGCAGTAATTATATGTCGTAATCATGAACCACCTCTACAGCTCCCAATTTTCACCAATAAACATAAGGTAAATATTTCAAAATATCTTTAAAAAAACTCATTAATAGGCTCAAAATGTAAATATAATCTTGAACCAACCATGGAATCTCTTTCACAACACATTCTCACACACCAGTTATCGCATGTGTTACTAAATAACAAACATAGTCACATAGTGTACTATAAAAAATTACATTACACAAGCCTTATTAATTTTTTTATCATTTTAATAAAACACTTTCCTCAAGGAATTTTAAGGAAAACATTCATAAAAACTTTGCTAAAAATTAATAAACACATATAAATAAATTTCCAAGTAACAATTAATTACAAGATGAAAAAAAGCATAAAAAACATACTTAGAAAATCTAGAATCCAACTGCAATGAATTTGAGATGCTTCTTCTTCTTTGGAGGGTTAAGGATTTAATTAATTAAATGGATTGGAATGGATAAAGTCTAAATTAAATCAAAACACAAAAATGATATACACATCAAAATCCAAACTTAAAACTAAAATATGAGATGAATAACAATAAAAACACGGTAGAACCTAAATATTTTATGTGTATGAAGAATAGAATACCTGATTTGAGATGATTCAGATGGAGTTTGACAGGTTCAGATGGGGGAAGTGGCGAGAGGAGCTGAACCCTGGACAGATTAGGGTTCTGTCGCGAATGGGGGAGTGTAGTGACCGATCCTGTATTTGGGGAAAACATTTCCCAACGGTTTTTAAAAGCTGTTGGGAAAGGGGTGTCCAAGGCACCCTTTACCAATGGTTATATTGGACCATTGGTAAAGAGTCACCCTTTCCCAATAGTTCTAGTAGAACCATTGGGAAAAGGTTCTTTGGACACCCATTTCCCAACGGTTCTACTGAACCGTTGGGAATGGGCTTCTTTACCAATGTTTTTCTTAAACTGTTGGTAAAGAAGTGTTGGGAAAACCTCGATTTCCAGTAGTGCTTGGACAGTTGAGTGGACAACCCTTTTCCCAATCCATCATTTTGAAAGTATCAACTCCATTCCTCTAGTATCTTAACTCTTAGGGTTTACCAAAAATGTATAACCTAAAGAAAACACCAATGATGAGTAACCGAAATCTAAGGGTCACCTCATTTATTTATTTCATTACACAAGATAATATTGGTGCACCCTGCTTTGGCTTGAAACTACATGGTTTAATAATCGAGGTCTTGAAATGTGTTCACTTTGGAATAAATTTAACACTTATTATTTTAAATTGGATTTAATATCACCATATAATCTCATGTTATTCACTTTACATGCATGAATTATTCTAATTATTTAGTTTATAATCCATATTACCTCCATTAAATCTATATGTTTAAGCTGTATTTATGTGTAACTATTTCCACAGCTCATAGCCAAACTAAAATCCAACTATAATCATACATATAAAAATGCAACACATTCAAAAGGCACATGAAAAACTTTTAGGTAAAGGATTATAATTACATGAAATAAAAAATCCCCACAAGAGTAAGCTTGGATCAATAGATATATAACCCTCACTTTTCTAGACAAAGCATAAGCCTCCATGCTAGTGAGCAACCTAAGAAAAAGTACCTATACCCAAGGATAATTTACTCAAGATAGATCTCAATTCCATCACAATTATAACACATAATATGTATAAATCAAAATTAACGACTTAATTAAATATAAAAAACCAATAAAATCCAAAGTCAATGTAATAGAAAACTAAATCCAATATCATACCTTGCATGTAACTCCTTATATTCATGTATGATAATATATATAATAAGATTAAAAATTTAAACTAAATAATACAAATATTCATAATATAAAAAATCTATAAATATGAATAATAAAAAAGGGAATAAATAAATAAATAAATTCATAAATTTATGCATGATACAAACATTTATGAACAATTCATACTATATAAAATTAAGAACATGCATGTACCCTTCACCACAGTTATTCTTCTACAACTGTCTCTATCCCACATGATTGATGAATATCACTAAATATGTTTTTGAATTATATCCCTCGTCAATGGCACATCCATGGGCTAACTTGAGTCACCCATTACATGGGAATGACCCTCCATCAAACACAAGATATGATAGCACCTCTTAGAGAAAATAAAAGAGGTGGAAGTGAAATTTGAGGGAGAAATATTTTTAACTAGTGGATTAGCAAGGACTGTGCATCAATTTCACGGTTATATCCTCGTTTATATATATTTTGGGACTCCCTAAGAGTTCTATACAATAACTCATAAATTAATAATTATACTAGTTATGCTTGTGGTGACAAACTCCCTTTTCAACCCCTTTTTCCAAATATTCATTGATCATATGAATGAAAATTGAATCATTGGATGTTTTAGGGTGTTAGCCCTCATTATGAGTTTAAATTCATTATTTTCTATGGAAACCATTCTTAGGAAGTGGGAATAGGTGATGTTTTGGGTTTTCACTTGGGAATGAGTGGTTTTGGGACATGTAAGTCATTTAATTTGGAGATGGATGGATCATGGGACATATAACTTGGGGTTTGGTTGTAGGTGACAATAATGGTACTCCTATAATGGGGAGTATCATATCAGTCATGGTTGAACATATCCTTTGTTGGGATAGTTTTGGAGGTTTTGCAATTGGTCATTGGAATATCAAGAGTCTGTAGTTGTACAGATGCTCTAGGTAAGATCAAGGTTTCTATTTGACAACCAAGGATTTTTGAGGATGATAAGGTTTATGGTATGGAGTTTGTAAAGAAAAGTGTTTTTCCAAGCCATGTAATTGTTCAAAAATTTGAATTCTTGATTTTGGATGCTTGTGAGGGGTAAAATGGTCTTTTCCCCCTAGAAGATGATATTGGGTAATTTTTATATCCACCCAATTTGTCCCAAAATAGGGTTTTTACCCTAGGATAGGATTTATATGATATAATGAGATGTTCAAACTTTCATAGAATAATTAGTAATTAATATTTAATTAATTAAATATTAATTTATTCACACGCATTAGTTTGGTGATATATTTTCAATGGAGTTTACAATTGTGATTTTATCTTCACATTTTAGTTTATAATGGGGGGATACGAGTTTCCAATTTGAGGAGTAAAATAATATTAAGAACCAGGCCCGAGCTCGGGCCCATGCACCCTTTCATTTTCTTTTATTTTTCTCCCTTTTCTTTTCCCCTTTTATTAATCCTCCTCCCCTAGCTTTTTTTGTACACCAACTTGGGTATTATACTATCTATGAATTATAATAAAGGAACATGGAGATATAAAGAGAGTTAGGGAAGAAGAGATGTGCTTTTGTAGAGCTTGGGATGATTTGGACAGTCCTCTGGTAGCAATCAAACATGGAAATAGGAAAATCTTCAATGAATTCTACCGCAAAGTAGGATACTTTTATTTTTTTACATAAATAACCATATATTTACAACATTAAAGTTTTAGATCCCTTTTATGACTTCTAAGGACCCCATCGGGCTGATCTATACTTAATCATGAAAAAACTGGGGTTTTGGGATGATTGTTGTGGTTTCCGTTCATGAAATCACAATTACACAACATATAGTTCTATGAACACATACTATGTTATCTACCTATTCAGGGAATATGTATTTTGTAATTTCATGTTTTATACTTTGATAATAAATCATATAGTGGTACTTGTCCATGTATATGAGTACATGGATTGATGGAGTTTTTGGGACCACATGTTATGTACCTAGAGTACACTCTATATAGTCGAACATGAACATGTTACTGGGTACTTGGGAAGACACCCCATGTAAGGGGGATATGACCATGTTATAGTACATTTATAGACTCCAGGTGTGTCTTGGAAATGTAGAATTACACAGATAGACCCCATGTAATCCATGGTTGTGTAGAAGTACACAGGCAGACCTCATCTGCACTAGGATATGTATAAGTACATGGAAATGCATGAGGTTTCTAAGTACATACCGTGTACTCAAGGTACACAGTTTTTACAATTCCCCTATTACCCACTTGATGGGTTTGGATGATTTTACACCTTAGAGTCAAAATTGGACAAAAGAGGAGTCTATTTTGAGTATTTTTTTTCTCAGAGATCATGATAGTGGAACCCTTAAGGTGATTTGATGACTCCTAAGAGTCATTTTGGGGTGAGAGGACTATGATGGAGATTTTATTCCTAAATTAAATGGATGAAACTATTTCTTATAAGTGAAACATGGGATATTACCCAGATGAGAGTCATGAAAATTGTTGGTGGGCTTGGAATTGGGTCACCAATGTCCTCATTTAGCTGATTTCTTAGGATAATCCCATGACAGAGAGACTAATACATGACATGAGGAGATAGATAGATTGGGAATTAGTGATGACCTATAGAGGAACCATGAAAATGAGATGGTCCATGGTACATCTACCTAGATTAATGTTTAAGTGGATTTTTCTTTTAAGGTCATCTCCTTATTGGGTGTGAGCTTTTGGTCTGTGAGGCCATGGGATATTAGAGATGTGGTTGTGGGATGTGTGAAATCTAGATATGAGTGTTGGATCAAGGTACTAGGTTGAGTAAAAGGATCCTATGAGGTATGAATCCACTTATGTTTTGACCTAGAGTATCCCAAGAGGTATTCATTTTCTTATGTTTTGACTTAGATTTTTCTAATAGGGATGCCTCTGTAGTGATTGGATCACTGTGAGATCACTATGAGGGTGATGTAGTGAATCATTGATTCATTTTTATTTTTAGAAATTTTGATTTCAATTAAACCTCTCTAGATAGTTAAATAATCAATCCACTCCTCTTATGTCTCTCAAACTTGACTCAAATAATTCATTAAATTTAAGGAAACAAAACATAAGGTATTTACAAGGTTCCATATAAAGTACCTACACCTTTCCATGTTGGTTATACCCCCAACATGTATTTTATAGTATAATATTTTTATCAATTATAATGGATGATACAAAATCAAAATGCATCTCTCTTGAATCCATAGAAGAGTTTCTTTATACTATATCCCACAATGTTACTAGAATCCACACTAGCCTACTCCGGAATCCTCACGAGAGACTTATTCTCTTAAATTCCATAAGAGACTTCCTACTTCATATCCAAATGAAGATTTAGTCCTTTATTCAAGGAATGATCTACTATAGGATGACCATTGATCTTCCTCCAGAAACGTGTAGGATCTGACCTACCCATGTACGCTTCAATAACCTTTTTAGTTAGCTAGTATTTATAAAATGTCTAATAACCCATTCTTAATCAATTTCCTCAGTGAAAAAATGATTAGGCTAGTCCTTCCTTTTTATGAAGTCCCGAACTCAATGAGATGTGTGAAAGAGATGCACACAAATTCTTCTTATCTCTTCAATATATGGATGTATTATATTCTAAAAATGATCTTACAATTCTCTATAAATATTCTCATCACCTGCATATACATGTTTATAAAAAATAAAAATGTGTTGTATGGGGTCTAAATAATTACATGATTTAATTACTTCATTTAAATACTCACTTAAATGTGTTATAAATTAAACACATTTAATTTTATTCTTAAAAAAAAACCCCAAGTGTGGGTATTATATTTATTTCCTCATCTTGGAGCACACAATTTTTTGTGGGTATTAAATTTCTTCCTTCCTCATTTTAAATACCCCATTGTTGTGTGGGTATTAATTTCATGAATTCACATATAGAATACTCGAATGTGTTGTTGTAATTTCTTCTAAATTAATAGAATCTAATTTAAAACACCCAAGGAGTTCAAGTGTTTTAGTATTCTTCTCATACTTCAAGGTCACCCTTGGATCACCCATCACGCATGCATGCATGCATATCCTCATTTTGAAATATCATAGAGGCCTGGGTATTATCTTGTCACATGGAAAATATCCTACACAACCCACTATAAATGCCTGAAGTATTGGGATTCTAATTTATTTATGTGGGATATTCATCTTTGAATAATCACACGTTCTTCTTATCAAAAAAAATAAATTCACGGGTCCTCTATTCTTGACACAAAGTAGCCATTTCGAATACCCATGGAAGCACATCATGTAGACTCATTTAATCAAAATTTGCATTCGATTTTCATGCATAAAATGTGTAGTGGCATGCATGACTCATTTAGATTGTACCTAAACAACAATCTTGGTTTTTAACATCATCCATGAGGATTAATTCATCTAGAGACCATAACACTTTGGGTTCCTTCTGTTAATTAATGTCCATACATGAAACATGTTTTCAACACATGCATGGATCGAAGATGGATCACAGGATATCATCGAGTCCTTTAGTTAAATCTAGTGTACAAGGGAATGAGTTATTTAGGTTAAAAATGAAAGAATATATAATGAAAATTTCATTGAGCATGGGATGATGAACATGACACAAATCCCTCAATCGGATGGCCCAAATCTTCCATATCATGCGGTCATGGTTATGTACCTGTTTTTTAAAGTGGATGAACAATGCCGCTTTTACTATACACCACATCATTTTTTGGTATGTTGGGGCCATGGTATAAAAATAAACCACTTCCCATTGAGTGGCTAGAAATCCAAATCCCTCATTGGAACCTCACAATGTCATCTCTCCTTACCATCGTGACACCCCGTACAGTGGCACCACTACTGCTTATTTGAACTCTCTATAATCCTTATGCACAGATCACCCCTACTACTACCCGCATTATTTCTTCAATTGGTTCCCTTAAGCACAGTTTCCCTCTAGGTACCATATATGACCTCAGTTGATCTAGTTAATGTAACTATTTTGGATGACCCATTTTTTAGATAAGTCTAGAAAAGTATACTTAGAAAATAATTATAATCCATCCATAACAAAAATTACAACAAATCCTTTCTTCATATTTAAAATAATATTTTTCATGGTCTTTAATAAATATTAAAGACCAACTATTTATCTCTTCACATTATTTACTTCATTTTATAAAATATTTCAACACCTTTAAAGGAATTTACTTTTTTCATGGTCATTTTAATTCCTCATGAAAATAAATTTTATCACGGACTTCATCACTTTTTCAATTTTTTGGAAGTGTACAAAATCCTTAAGAAAATTTGTTAATAATTTAAGATCACTTCAAAAAAATTTAGATTATATATCCACAAACACATATTGACTAATTGAAAATAAATGAAACATATTCTCAATAACCCCCCTTCATATTTTTCTTTCAATATAAACACATATAATTCAAGTCAATATGTGGTGTAAACTTTCTCCCCCTTATTGAAAATAAATATGAAAATGGTAAACAAGGTCTTATCAACTCATATTTCTTATCAAAAACATATTCACATATTTTAAAATAAAGGAATAACATCACATGATACTTATAAAAGATCCATTAGCTAATCATATCTAAGTATATGTGGGAAAACTAGTGTAGAAAACAATATTTAAATAACCATGGTTTTCTAATATGTCCATAAAACATATTACATGTGATATCAAGATCATAAATTCTCAAATAAGGGATGTAATAATCTGATTTATCTATGAAATTCTAAATCCTTCATATATTTAAACTAACACATTATAAAGTACAACTAAAAAATATATATCTCCACCTTTGTATCATATTGTCATCAACCAAGCACTACCCCTTAATTGATATGACAAAAAATTAGAATGAGGAATGAAAGTGTTATTGGAATAACATGACCTTTAAGTTTGAACAATGTATAGATATAGTAATATGATAGTTTCTTTTCAATGTTTATCCCTATCAAGGGGTGAACTATTTTCTTCAATCTCAAGGTTGTTAGTAGACTCTATGAAGTAAAATCTGTTCATGTTATCTATAATTGACTACCTTAAACATATAACTTATCTCCATGTATTGTTAATTAAAAGAACATGAAATAATAGGGAATTAGAAGAGAACTCTTGGTCTCTTAGAAATAAAATTCATACTGAGAGCTCCATATTAATTTGGGATTATCATGAAATTTTACTTTATTAGTTATAAATATTTTGATATTCCTCTATTTTTTATCATTGTTCTTATTTGATTAATTACTTTTTACTGGTAGCGATTTGTTATAAAATCATGAATAATATTTATGACCAAATACACCAAAATACCAATATTATCCTTTGAATATTGATCTTATAGTCTAATAACAATTCTACATAGAATATTTTTGTTTTTATTTCATAGATTATGGGTGTTTAATCATCGGAGAAATCATTCTTGATAAATTAGTCATATCTTCCTTTGTAGGAGATGTTTTCTCATTTGTTATTTGGTCTATCCAGAATTAGTTTCATATTTATGGTAATTAAGATAAATATATTTGGTGTAATATTTTTTCATCTTCTTCAACTTACTTTGAGCTGAAATGAACATAGATTATGTCTCAGATAATTCTACATCATTCTCAACTAGTACTCATTCAAGATCATTCACTATTTTTTCATGTTTATCTATATTCAACCTATTTTTTGTCCTCTTAAATGAAATAAGTTTCATTATTTTTTAATTATTCTATTCAAGGTGAATTTTATTTATAAGATTTCATTTTCATTTCAAGCTTATCCACTTTCTTCACATATTCCTTTATCTCAATAAGACATGTCTCTTACTTCATGACACATTTCTCATTATCATCTATGAATTTTATTTTCTCCTTTTTGAGCTTCATGTTATTCTCAAGAGTAGCTTCTAGATTATCATTTAAATACTATTCAGGATCCATTATCTCTTTACCTTCTGCATTATCAAATGCGTCTTTAGCTATTTTTTATTTTCCCATAAGGTACACATGACTTCTTGAAGGTCATTCATCTTCTGACCCACTACTTGATGATGAATATTCATCCATTTACCTACTCATTATATTTCTTTTATTTTTCTTTGAATAATCCTCCCTTTTCCTCTCATGGACCCCCTTTTTATATTTCTTATAAGGTTTATTGTAGTAGTATTATTCTTCATCGTATTTGGTGATATTGTATTTCTTATTTGGAAAGTCATATAAAAAATACCCAAAACTATGACACTTGAAACATTTTATTATATTATTCCCTTTCCTATTATATATATCTTATATATATTTATAAACAATGGAATAGTTCAATTTTAGTCATCTTCATCTTATTCATCATCAAAATCACTTGATTTGGTTCTTATTCAACTCTAGTTTTAGTATTTATCATGGATTTAAAATCCATCTAATAGTTTTCTTTCTTCTTAAAATATATTATTTTTCTCATTTCATATGATATGATAAAATTATGAAGTTTATCCAAAGATATATCTTCTTGGTCTTCTAGCGTAAATTTTTTTTGAATCAAATCTATCTAGAAACTTTCTCATCAATTTATTTACAATAGTTGAGTCATCCAGCTTTCCCCCAAGACCTCTGATTCCACTAGAAATTTCAATTAATTTTGTAAATTAGTTTCCAACAATTTCATCATAACCAATTTTAATATATTCAAATATAATTCTCCAGATTTGGAGATTTTCTTCTTTTACTTTAATATTTCCTTCATATCTATTTCTCAATTTATCCCCAATTTCCTTGGCAGTTTGGAGACCCATTACTTCAATGTATACCTTTTCTGATGAATCCATTGAAATTTCATTTTGATAATTTCCATCCATTTACAAGTTTCTCTCATCATTGAAAGTCATAACATCATTCTCAATATAGGGTGAATATCTCACTATAACTACATCTCTCACTTCAATCACAAGATATTGGAGGTACGATATCATTCTATTTATCCAGCAATGATAGTTATCATCATTGAAAATTAGAGTACCCCTACTATTTACTGAATTCATATTCTCCATCACCAGATGTTTTTTGGATCTTTCATAAGTGACCTTACCTTTGATACCACTTTTAGATCCTAGATTAGTGTGAGACCACTAATAAAGGGATGGGGTGAATTAGTGATCCCTTTTTCTTTTTACAAATTGTTTATTTTCAATTAAACCTATATTTCTGGTTAAAGCCTCGATCCACTCTTCTTGTGTCTCTCAATATTATCTAGAATAATTCACTAAATGGATGAAAAAAAGGTATTTATATGGTTGGGAAGATAGTACCTACTCCTTTCCATGTTGTTTGTACCCCCTACATGGATTTTCCATTATAATATTTTTATAAATTATAATGGAAAATACATAATCACACTATATCTCACCTACATATACATAGGAGTTTCTTTATACTGCATCCCAAAGTGCTACTAGAATCCACACTAGCCAAATCCGAAATCCTTACCAGAGACTTCTGATCTTGAAATATCTAAGAGACTTCATGCTACAACTCTATCCAAATTATTACTCCTTTATTCAAAGAATGATCCACTATAGGGTGATATTTGATCTTCCTCCATGAGCTTATACTGTAACGTCCCGGTTCTGGGAGCCGCACATAGGTGCCTTGTACCCGGTTGGTCACATGGCCTGAACCACATTTCCCTGAATGCCAGATGTTACCAACTAGTAGTGAGGGCCTTGGGTGTAATAGTGTGGAAACTATACACTCATTGCCATAATAACACAGCTGAAGTAAAACAGATAATACTAGAAGAATAATTAAAACATGAAATAAGTAAACAGTGCAAGACTGGAAGTAATAACAACTGAGCACATAGATATATGATGCATGATACATATGTCTAAGAATGCAGCCAAACAATTCAAAATGTTGGAATACATTACTAAACCAAAGTACAAGGAAAAATCCAGTAAACATCTCCACAACATCGCAAGCCTAAGCTTGGTCCCATGATCTCCATCTCTAAAGCAGTCAAGTACCTGAAGTAGACGGGTGCTTGACCTTATCTAGACCTCCAACAATATAATCTGTTTGGGCCCAAAATCATGACCCAAATAGGGTGTGAGATGAATCTCAGTAGGAAACCACCCAAAGATTTGTGCCTAACAGTTAGTGAATATATATATGGAAGGCAATAAGAAAAATAAGTAGTAAACAAGGAAGTACTCAAAAGTAAGCAGTACTACATTTTCATTAACAAACATTTAATTCTAAGTATCTAATCAAACAAAAACAAATAAAATCAACCCTCTGGTTATTTCTCATAGGCTAACCCCTCTGGTTAAAAATACTAGAGAATATATAACAAAGAATCTCTGAGGGAGCACTCACCGTCAATTACCTCTATAGTCATGTGTGAACAAAAACTCCCTAAGGAGGAACTCACCGTTAATTCCCCCTATAGTCTTTAACGGTAACCTACAGACACTCTGAGTAAGAAATCAACATAAATTCCTCCCGTGGCCTCATAACGTAACTATATACACTCTAGGGAGCACTCAATGTAAATCCCCCCTATGGTCTCACAGTGTGATATTTATAATAGACACTCTGGGAAAGCCCTCAATGTCATACCCTATGGTCTCACTACACCAGGTTCCCGCAGCCCCATATAAAGCAATCATGCACAAACGATAACCAGTAGCCAAAGTAAACCTCAATAACTACTTGGATAAACAAACTACAACATATCATAGCATATTAGATAATAATCACTCCACCCTAACAATATTACGCATGGAAAGCAAAGCTGCAGCCTAACAGGCAAGGCTAGACCAAACTGTCAAAACAAGAAAACATGGGAAAAACATCCATATTATAGAAAAGATATCCCTATTCTCAACAATTAACCAATATCAATTAAAACTAGGAATAACAAGAAAATAAAAGGGCTAAAACCATTAGTACACAATACCCCAAACTAGGGTATTGGGAACCTTTTCACATATAACTCAAAGACTTGCTACAGAATGGCACAAACCACCTACATCGGCGTTGTATGATCGATATAATTGAACCTTAGGCCTTGAATCACCCTAGAATGCAATAGATATACAAAAATGCTAAAAATGTTCAACGGAGGATATATTGAGAAAGGGGATAAAATTGTAGATGATTTTATGGAAGAAGGAATAACTCATCGATGCGATTACAACATAATCGACGACGGTCAATTAGGATAACAGATGGCGAGTCAGGGGATCAGAGAAGATTCACGTCGTACGGTCGCTCCTGGATGAGACGGGTGAAGAAGAAGATGGTTCTGTCCATCAGACACATCCCCGGTCCGTTTAATGAAGTAAAAAGAAAGTACATGACATGTACTTTAGAAGTACACAGTGTGTACTTGCCTTAATCGGCCCCCGCTTTAGGAAGTCTCTAGGTCACTACACATGACCATGTGTTCAGCCGTTACACGGCTAGCACACGGCTACCCGTGGTAAACTAGTACATGACGTGTACATATAAGTACATGATGTGTACTCCTGAAATTTCTCGAAACCCCTCTTTTTTCCCCAAAACAACCAGAAAGTAAAAACATACATGAAAAGAAGATCCGAGTTCTTACAAACTTCCCCCATTAAATAAATTATTCCCCAAATTTCCCTAGTGAGGCGGTGTAGAATAAGAATCTTCGAACAGCTCTGACCACTGCAATCGTACATTAGCCTCCCTCTCCCAGGTCTTGTTATGTACTTTCCCATGCTGCCATAGCACTCACACTAAAGGAACATACCATTCACAAAGAACCTTCACACCTCGATCAACAATTCTGATAGGATGATCCTTGAATGAGGTGTCCACATTGAGCTCAACCTCCTCAGGTTGGAAAACATGATATGGGTCTAAGAAGTAATGTTGAAGCTGAGAAACATGGAAGACGTAATGCATAGCTCGATACCTCTGAGGTAACTACAACTGATAGGAAATCGGCCCGACTCTCCCCAACACCTCAAACAGACCGATGCATCTCAGTGAAAGATTACCCTGTCTCCTAATCCTTATGTGTCCCAACCTCTGTGTGACACGTACGAAAACCTGATCTATAACCTCGAACTCTAGAGTTCATCTCTGTTGATCAGCATAAGACTTCTGTTATGAGTATGCTGTAGCCATCCTCTTCCGAATAAACTCTAACTACTCCGTGGTCTCATGGACAAGACGAGGTCCCAGCATAGCTGCCTCTCTTGCCTCCAGCCAGCATAAGGGTGATCGGCATGGCCTGCTGTACAAAGAAACATAAGGTTCCATCTGAATAGTTGTTTGAAAACTATTATTGTAGGAAAACTCCACAAGAGGTATGTGCTTCTCCCAAGAACCTCCAAAATACAGGATGCATGCTCGAAGCATTTCCTCAATCACCCGAATCATACTCTTAGACTGGCCATCTGTCTAGGGATGTTATGTTGTACTCAGAAGTACCTATGTACCCAAAGCCCTCTGATGTCCCTGCCTGACTCGAGAAGTAAAACGTGCATCCATGTCTGAAACAATGGAGTGTGTAACCCCATACAGACGTACAATATCTCGGATGTAAAACCTTCCCGGATCATCAACAATGAATATATCCTTGACTGGAAAGAAGTGAGAAACCTTCATGAGTCTATCAATGACAACCCAAACTGCATAATTCCCTCAAGTCAACCTCAGAAAACCTATCACGAATTCTATTGCGACATCGTTTAATTTCCACTCAGGAATGGGTAACTTCTGTAAAAGCCCTGCTGGTCACTGATGCTCCGCCGTTACCTACTAGCAGGTGGAACACCTCATGACAAAACTAGAAACTTCTCTCTTAATACCTGGCCACCAATACTGATAGTGTAGATCATGATACATGTTCGTGACACTAGGATGAACTGCCCAAACCGATGAATGAAAGTCCTACATCAGCTCCTCACATATGTCTTCTGGAACCCATACGTTCCCATGTAACAGAAAGATCTCATCCTCACCTATGGTCCATCCAGGAACAATGTCCTCTCTGGACACACTCTCCCATAGGACTAGGCCTTCAGAATCTGATAGCTGCCTCATTCGTACTCGATCAAGAAGAGTAGAGGTAAAAACTATAGAAGATAGAAATTTCTATCCCTATCTATCATGCACCTCCAAATGCGTCTTAGAGAATAGAGCCATAAGATACGACTCATAGATGGCCTCTTGGACATCCTATATCTGAGTCCTCCTGCTCAATGCATCAGCCACAGTGTTGCCCTTCCCAGGCGTATATGCAAGTTCAAAATCAAAGGACTAAAGGGACTCAACCCACCTTCGCTGTCTCAAATTCAGATCACGCTGAGTGAAGATATACTTGAGACTTTTGTGGTTAGTGAAAACTAAAAAATGCTCTCCCGGAAGATAATGTCTCCAACAATGTAAAGGATGGAAAACTACAACCAATTCGAGATCATGCGTCAGGTAATTCCTCTCATGTGACCTCAACTGTCGAGACCCGTACACAACGACTCCATCCCCCTATATAATCATAGCTCCCAACCTGATACCTGATGCATCATAGTAAACATTATATCTCTTTACCAGCTCTGGAAATACTATTATTGGTGCTGAAGTCAAACTCCCTTTTAGCTCCTAAAAGGCTGACTCACAAGAATTTGACCATATGTACTTCACACCCTTCTTAGTCAGACTATTTAGTGGCACTTCCAAATGTGAAAAGTCCTGAATAAAATATCTGTAGTATCCAGCTAGCCCTAAAAAACTCCATACCTAAAAGACGTTCTTTTACTACTACTAGGAATATACAACTCTCACTTTCTCTGGGTCTACTGATACTCCTGTCTCTGAGATAACATGACCCATGAAGTGAATCTGGTCCATCAAAAATTTTCATTTTGAGATCTTAGCATATAACTGATTCTCTCTCAGTGTACTCAAAATGATCTCAATATGGGTAGCATGATCATTTCATGTGTGAGAGTACACCAATATATCATCAATGAAGACTACCACAAAGGAATCCAAGTACAGATGGAACACTCAGTTCATCAGTACCACTAAAACTGCTGGCACATTCGTGAGACCGAACAGCATGACCACATACTCATATAGACCATAACTACTTTGAAAGGCTGTAAGAGGTACATATGATGTTCTAATGTTCAACTGATGGTATTCGGATCTCAAGACAATATTCGAGAACACCTAGGCTCCTCGACGCTGATCAAAGAGATCATCCATCCTCAGAAAGGGATATCGGTTCTTGACCATCAATTGGTTCAACTTCTGATAATCCACACAAAGTATGAGGTTACCTTCCACCTTCTTCTCAAATAGTATATGTGAACCCCAAGGAGAAGTACTGGGTCAGATGAAACCCTTTTCCTATAACTCCTCCAACTACTTATTGAGCTCCTGTAACTCTGGTGTAGCCATCCTATAAGGAGGAATGGACATCGATGCCACTCTTGGAACAAGATCAATAGAAAATTACACCTCTCACTTCGGAGGAAAACTTGAAAAGTCCTCTGGAAAGTTGAACCTGAAACAATTCACCACTGAAGGAAAGTACAACTGTAATGTCTCCTGGTCATCTAGATATAGACTAGAAATCTGGGCTGTAACTCCTCCTAACCCATGATGCTCGGGTTCTGATCTACTTGTATGAACATCCCATTCTCCCTTATGAAGAAATGAATCACCCACTGGTGATGTGAAACTCACCCTACGATGATAGCAATCAATAAAATCCTGGAAGGGAACTAACCAGTCCATTCTGAGAATGAAATAATATCCCATCATCTCCAAGACATAGAGGTACCATAAGAAGTGACACCCACCAACCTCTAGAGGGCACTCCTTGAACTGACGTACACATGCCGTTCTAGTCCCAACAGAGTGTCTAGCATCAAGATAACAATATAATAAAAGATATAGAGCCTGAGGATATCCACAATAGAAACATATATAAGGCTATGTGAATCCCCTATTTTAAAAAGAGAAAAAGATAAAAAAAGGAAACTAGGATCGTACCTCAAACTGTAGAGGGTTCAGGATCTTGCTTCTATTGGGTCTGCTCCACTACAAAAGTTTGACCTACACTACAGCCCTACAACCCTGCCTGACCACTCTGAGCTGATCCACCCTACTGTCACTGAAAGCCTAGTGACTAGCTACCCCAGCCATGACCTCCACCTCAACCTGAACAGCCATAAGAACTCTTGTTCCCTGAATGATGAGATACTGGTGGTGCTTCTCCTGAATGAGGAGTCATAGAAGAACCCATTTCACCAATTGATGGTGAGAAGAACTGACAGAAACACTGAAGGTGACCCATCTTGCCGCAAGATCAATACTTCACAGTGTTTCTCCGGAAATGTGGCCTCGTATGTCCAACCTTCCCGCACTGGTAGCATACCACCTGGCTACCTGAAGGTGCATCCCGCCTACTCAGATCTCCATGTGTAGACTCCCTATGGCACTTCTTACTATCAACCAGAGAAACACCAAATCTAGATGTTGAATCTCCCTAGCCCACAGCTCCATAATCCCTTAGGCTGCGTTCCATGATCAACACCTGGTTGACTATAAAAGTTATTGAAGTCAACCTGAATATGTTCACCTGATATCAAATATCCTTATTGAGACCATCCTCAAACTTCCATGCAAGGAATAACTCACCCCCAGCTAAAAAGGGTGTAAAGCATTGTAGCTCTGTGAAGCGAGAAGAATACTCCATAATAGAAAGAGTACCCTGCTCCAGACTCATGAACTCTCGGGATCAATCGACCCTCAAATTGTCTAGGTAGAAGTAGTCGTAGAAGGCACACTGAAACTCATCCCACGCCATAACCTACTGGCGTCCAGCCTGTGAGACCACATCCCACCATCTCTTGGAAGAATCCCGAATCATATACCTAGCGAGCTTCACCCTCGTCTCTAGAGGTGTCTCTAGGTTCTCGAAGATAGAAATCATGGCTTCTAACCATGAATCTACAGCCTGAAGTCCTCCTTCCCTTGTAAAGGTGGGATGCTGCTGCTACTGGAAAACCCACATCAACTCTTCCATAGACGGGGAAGGATGTGGTACTTTTCGGAAGGTATAAATGAACCTCATAAATCTCTCTCAGAACTGTGTGTTAGAACATGTGTCTAGAATGACGGATGGTGCCAAGACTAACACAACTGGAGGATCTGCTGGTAGTCCCTGATTAGCTATGTCTGGAGTTTGATCACTGCCCTGCAACTGACGTACAACCAGAAGGCCTTTCGGTGGAATGACTCTCCAAGGTCAAGCACGCACCTTAGATAAAGATTAACATGGA
Organism: Viscum album; assembly: GCA_963277665.1. Classification (NCBI taxonomy): domain Eukaryota; kingdom Viridiplantae; phylum Streptophyta; class Magnoliopsida; order Santalales; family Viscaceae; genus Viscum; species Viscum album. Next base: position 1,652,868,929 of record OY728122.1, on the reverse strand, counting down.
TTGAAACTTATAAGTGTAATAAGGTAACAAGATAAATAAATAATTCAAGTTTTTCAAAACATGGATACATGGTGAGTATAATGACTACACGATGTGTTACCTTAAACCTTCATATGGGCGTATACTTATACCAAAACTGGTCCTGTAACACCCCATACACACGGTGTGTTGTCCTAACACACGACGTGTACTTGAATCCTCTTCCCCTACATGGATTAGCCATGCGGATCTCCTAAAACAAGACTAAACGACATGTTAATTCCCGACATAGCGTGTAGTAGATGAACTTCACTGACCTGTGTTGTTAGTCACACAACCGGTAACATGACTCACTCTACATGGCGTATTCCAGATGGACACAGTGTGTACTGCTTAGGTTTCAACTTCCAGTGTTGTTAGTCACACGGGTGAACACACGGTTTACACGGAATGTTTATTACAGACACGACGTGAACTAGAAGGATTCCACGACCCTGTGTTGTTCGTTACACAATCGAATACAAGGGTTATACTACACAGCATGTTCAATCTTGGCATGTAACGACCCAAACTTTTTAATAATATTTCTTTCCTAAATTTGTGTGTTTTTTTATTTTATACTCAATAAAACTATATTCTTTAATTAATGAAGTGAGTATAATTAAATAATACCATTGGGTATCGACTATTATATGACCGTTGGTCAATATGACCATTGGAAATTAAACTCTTAACATTACAATTATTTTTTCTAAATATAAGTGATCATGGTTAATTAATACAGAAAGAAGAGTCAGTGGCCCCATCCAGTAAACTCAGGACGTACGAAGCCCATCTGTCAAAGCTTGGGAAGGAGGTAGCATCACTGGGCTTTGCTCTGAACCAAGCCCAATCTGAACTTCAACATGTGAATCTTGAACAAAATCACCTAAGGGAGAAGTTCAAGTTGATAGAAATCACCACTCGGGCAATGTTTTCCGAGCCGCCCCAAGATTCTATCATCATAGCACACCTTACACTTAGATCCTATGCAGGTATTATAAGGGGATATGTAACGCGACCTTAGTTACTTGTGTAAAGCTTTTGTATAAATAAAAATTTTATTTCTTATTATGGAAAATTTTGTGAATTTCAAATATCCGGATAAATGTAGGATGAATTTATAGTTCCATTTTACTAATGAATTTTGGAAAAAAATGTATTTTAAAATATTTATGTAAACTTTAAATAATCACTACCACAAAATAGGGCAAGGGAAGCGCTACCCTTTATTAGTGCTAAACAGAAGGTGTTGATAAAGGGGTATTTTTTTATCAGCACCATCTAAAAGCGCTGATAAAAGGTAACATTTATCATCATTTTTTTAGCGCTGATAAAGTATCTCTTTATCAGCGCTAAAAAAGTACTGATAAATGAATGTTTTATCAGTTCTTTTATTTTAGCGCTGATAAAACATACCTTTATCAGCGCTTTTAACGAGATCAGATAAAGGTTCCGTCAGTTTTTATTTAATAACCCTAACAGGCCATCCTCGCTCGCACGCGGTCAAGCTTTCGCGGAAGCTAAACCAGGCCCCTCACCGCCGTGACCTCCTCATCCTCCTCCTCATCCTCTTCCTCCTCATCCTCCTCATCCTCCTCATCCTCGTCTCCCTCCTCCTCATCCCCCTCCCCCTCCTCCGCCGCCGCCGCCGCCTCCGCCCCCGCTCCCGCTGCCGCGACCGCGGCTGCCTCTGCCGCCTCCACCCCCGCTGCCGCGACCAGCGCCGCCTCTGCCACCGCCTCTGCCACCGCCACCACCTCCACCTCTGCTGCCGCCGCCACCGACAAGGTGGGTGTGGTTAGATGATTTTCTATGTCGTTTCTTCTATTTTTGGTTTCACTTCAGGAAACATGATCAAAGATTGGTTATCTATTGATGTTACCTATTGAGGTTGAAACTTTTGTTATATCTAGTGCTCTAAGGATTGTGTTTTTCAGAAAATATTCATATTGATTTTCCTTAGGTTGAGTGCCAAGATATTGGTAATCAGCACAGTCCAAACATTATATAAATGTAGCTTCTTGTATATCTTATGGATCATTTGGATGCTCAGTATAATGGTATCTTATTGAGGGTCATGAGGTTGAAACTTTTGTTATAGCTAGTCATATGCATGTTATGTAGTCTACTATGGATATTGTGGATTCTTGATCATCTACTGTCAATGGTACAATTCCTATATCATCTACCCTTTATTTTATTTTTTATAAAAGAGAATCACATTCCTTTTTTCCACTCTTTTTGTAAATGTTTTAGGCTTGGAGGTGTAATGCTTGGATAGTGTTATCACCATCGACACACTATTGGTATTATAGTCCAAGAATATCACATATTGTAAGGAATGATCTTTAGATATTGGTGGTTATCATTTATTTTGTGAACCACCCATTCTTTATATGATAATATTTTATTTTAGTTTTGTTATGGATTAGTTTGTTTTATAACAATCCAAAATCATTTGTTCCCAAATGAGAGTTACCTTTTTATCTCCAAAATAAAAAGATTTGTTTTCACTTGGATGAGAGGAATCTTCTATCTGGTCATGTAGAACCAATTCAATATATATTTAATTTTCTCATGGCTCAAATAGTCAGGCATATTGTAAATGTTTCTAGAATGCTGTAGGATTCTTTTTCCCCAATGGTAGTACATTTTTAGGATGTTTTCACCGATGAGTCATAAAATTTACTCCTTAATAAAGAGATAAACTTTATAATCTAGTTAGTTTTGGGAGATAATTCAGTTTCTATCAAAATTTCTAAAATAGAACCAAAAGAGCATAAATTATTTGAATTACAATTTGATGATATAGATTATAATGGT